>LR738711.1:612744244-612761304 GCA_902687465.1 Secale cereale
CCGCACTGGCGCTTGTCCCTCCATCTATCCAAGTGGCCAACCCCACCCTGACATGTTTCGCCTATCACCGCCCTGGTCACTTCCAATCAAGATTTCAAAACCACCTTTTATGTCTGTTCTACAGAGAGGATGGCCATCTTACAGTCGACTGTCAAAACCGCACCCAACCTCCTGCCTTTGTGCACTACGGCCTCGGCCTTCCTGGATGCTCTTTCTTCGCTCTTGATCGTGAGATCCCTCATGTGGTTCCCATCCCTGCTCTATCCAACTCCGGCATCATTAGTGTCAATGAAAAGAAAATCTCCCCCAGGTTCTTCTCGATGAACTCCGCTTATGGGATGATGGTGGTTGGGATTGACAGATTCGCCAACTATCAGAGTTTGAATTTGCCTTCTTGTTCCCCTCCAAAGAAAGTTTGCGGATGATCTCGTCATGCTCCAGTTTCATTCTCCCCCTCAACCAACTGGTCGTTTCAGTCAAGGCTGCCTCCAATGGATCGAAAGCTATCGCTTCTCTGACTGATGTGTGGGTCCTGGTCAATGATATTCCTCCTACTCTCCGCTCCACTACCTTTATTATGGCTTTCGGTGTTTTGGTTGGCAAACCTATCGAGGTCGATCCAGAGTTTTTGTGTGACCTGGGCCCTATGCGGCTGCGGGTTTGGTGCGTTGATCCTATCTGCATCCGCGGCTCTGTTGACGTCTTCCCCTCCACTTGTGGTTTCCGTCTCAGGGTTCGGGTGGAGGGTGCTATGGCTCCGGCGTCGCCCCCGCCTCGGATGACAGCGACAAGGACACGGATGGTGATGGCCTTCCGGAGGTTCCAAACAATGGCAATGAGCATCACTTCACGCACTCGGAATGGGATGGTCTAACATCTGAAGACCGCGACTTGCTCAAGGAGAACGCCCCGGTGGGGGGTGGGAACAAGGACTCGATGGATGGCGTTGGTGGGGAGGATGCGGCTACTAGTGGAGCGAGGGGCACCCCCTTCTCTAGTGTATATTCCTACCTCCCAGCACGCCCTCCTTCCCCTTCTCTCTCTGGGATTGAAGATTTACCCTTGTCCGGCCCCATGTCCAAGAGGAAGAAGAAGAAGAAGTCGTCCGTCAAGAAGTTCTCTGCGCGCAGCAGGGCCTCTGGTGATTCCAAGCAGTCTACGGCGGGGCTATGCCGCATGCTTGATGCTGATTTGGGTGCGGCCTCAGGCCTCTCTTCGGCGGAGGCTACCCCGTGTCGCGCCTGCCCCGCGTCGGTGCGCTCTCCCGCTTCCACTGCCTGCAAGAGCGGGCACATCTCCAACAACGGCGAGTGGGTGGCTGATCGGGGGGCGTGGCGTGTTGCGGCCAGGGATCTGCCTCTCTCCTGTACTCCTCAAGGTTCCCCTACACCCCTTTTCCCTGCATCATCTCCTGTTCGACTAGTCCTACCGTCGCAGTCCAATTCTCATCTTTTGCATATCTTAGAGGATGTAGGTATTTCTTGTGATCCTAGTTTTCGTTCTCCTTCTTCTTTATTGGAAATTATCCGGGCAAATGAAGTGGCATAGGCAGATATTGCTAGGGCCAAGGAGGTCGCTTCTACGACTATGGCCTCACTGGTTGTGGCCGGTGGGGCCGGGGGGGAACCTGAAAGGGATCAGGGTCCCTCCGGTGCGCCGCGGCGTGGGGCTGCACTCTAAATCCTGCATTGCCCCTAGCAGGTCGAGTCTTCGCATTAAAAACCTCTCCCATTGATGACGGCCTTATTTTTGGAATATAAGGGGTTTCGGCGCTAGGGAGCACAGGGACCAGCTTAAAGACCTTGTTCGTTCTGAAAACATTGACATCATTGGCCTTGTTGAAATGCTTAAACCTTCCTTTTCCTCGAATGAACTATCTGCTGTGGCTGGGACCGATAGGTTTGACTGGAATTATTTGCCTTCTTCTGGCCACTCGGGGGGAATTCTTCTTGGCACCAAAAGAGATATGTTCGATTTTGTTGCCTTTGACTGTGGCATTTTTTGGGCCAGTTCTGTAGTGTCTCACCGCTCCCTCAATATGCTCCTGGAAGTTATGGTTCTTTACGGCCCAGCTGATCACTCTCTTTCTTATATCTTCTTGGATGAAATTACGAATAAGATAGAGTCTTGCGAGCTCCCTTTGCTTATTGGCGGTGACTTTAATCTGATGTGTTCTCCTCTGGATAAAAATTTGCCTAATTTTTCTTGGCCGCTTGCTGCTATCCGCGAAATACCTAGGGTTGGTGCCCGATACACCTGGACGAACCACCAAACAACTCCCATCCGCTCTGTCCTTGACCGTGTTTTTATTTGTCCCAGGTGGGATTCAGTGCTTCCTAGGGCGTCCCTTCGGCCCTTGCCCATCGTGGGGTCTGACCACGCGCCCTTGATTCTTGATGATAGGATTCACTCTCTCTCTCTTCTCCGCGGTTTCAGTTCGATGCGTCTTGGCTCCTGGTCAATGGCTTTGTTGACCTGATTGCGCATAAGGTCTCGTATTTCTTATCTTCGGATCGACATTCTTTCGGCCCGATGGATGATTGGCACCAATGCTCCTACTTCCTACGCAAATTTCTTCGTGGGTGGGCTTTGAACCACGCGGCCGAATCTAGGCGTGACAAGGCTCGGATTGCTGTCCAGATTGGAACCTTGGACGCCCGTGCAGATGGCGCTGGCCTATCTCCCTCTGAATGGGCGGCTCAGTACGAGTTAGAAGAGGCCTTGCTGGCTCTGCACGGTCAGGAGGAAGTATATTGGAGGCAAAGGGGAACCATTAACTGGACCCTAAAAGGTGACTCCCCTACTGTACTTCTTTGCAATAGCCAACGGTAGGCGTCGTCACTGCTTGATCGATAGCCTGCTCATTGATAACGCCAGGATATCTGACCCCCCCCAGATTATGTCGAGCGTGGTCAATTTTTTCTCCTCTCTACTCTCTGCTAAGCCTGAGGTAGGCTTTAGACTAGCCAATTCTTTCTAGTCCTCTCTGGATCAGGTTACTCGTGATGAAAACGTTGCTTTGCTGATTCCCCTTTCTGATGAGGAGATTCTTGATACGATTCAATCAGCGAACTCCAATGCGGCATCAGGCCCCGACGCCTTCTCCATTCCATTCTTTAGGCAGTTTTGACCACAGCTAAGGGGTCTCGTTCAGGCTATCATTCAAGGATTTTGGTTGGGCACCGTTGATATTTCTCGCCTCAACTATGCTATGCTTACTCTTATTCCTAAAGTCAAAGGGGCTGACTTGATCTCTTAGTTCAGACCTATAGCCTTGATTAATAGCTTCGCGAAGCTACCGGCTAAAGGCTTCGCTTCTAGGTTTTCCCCCATCGCCCATCGCACTCTTAGCCCGTTTCAATCAGCTTTCATTAAGGGCAGGTTTATTCTGGATGGTATTCTTTGCCTACATGAGATAGTTCATGACCTCCGAGCCCATAGCTCCAAAGCGGTGATTCTTAAACTGGACTTCAAAAAAGCTTACGACTCGGTTAGTCGGAAATTCCTCCGACAAGTGCTACTTGCCAAGGGCTTTGACAGTGCGGTAGTTCACAGACTTATGCAGCTAGTCACTGGTGGCCACACTGCGATTTCGGTCAATGGTAATGTTAGTCACTTTTTCGCCAACAGTAGGGGCCTGTGGCAAGGTGACCCTGCCTCTCCTTTTCTCTTCAACTTTGTCGCGGATGCTCTTTCTCATATTCTGGCTCGGGTTGTCGCAGCTGGTCACATTACTCTTGTCGGCTCTCACCTTGTACCTAATGGCATTTCACACTTACAATATGCAAATGATACTATCATTATGGTGGATTTAAATGAGGATAGCATAACTCACCTGAAATTCCTGCTTCTCTGCTTCGAAGCGTTGTCTGGTCTTAAGATTAATTTTGCCAAGAGTGAAGTCATTGTTATTGGAGTCTCGGACGTTGAAGCTCAAAGAGTCGCTCACCTCCTTAATTGCTCCCTAGGCTCTTTTCCTTTCAAATACCTTGGCCTTCCGATCTCTCCCCTCAAGCTCCTGGCTAAAGATTTTGCTCCGGCTGTCACTAAGGTGGGCAATCGCGTCTTGCCGTGGAGAGGCCGGTACAATACCCAAGCGGGCAAGGTTGCCCTTACCAATGGATGCTTATCTTCCCTCCCCATGTTTCTAATGGGTTTTTATCTCCTCTCTGGAGGGACTCACGCTGGCTTTGACAAACACAGGAGTGCTTTCTATTGGAACTCGGCTGATAACAAACGCAAATACAGGTGGTGAAATGGAAATTCATTTGTCGCCCCAAAAATATGGGAGGGTTAGGCATTATTAATACGGCGGTCATGAATAAATGCCTCATTTTAAACTGGTGGTGAAAAATCCTGTCGTCTGTGGAGAGCCCCCTTTGGCTAACCATTCTCAAGGCTAAGTACTTTCCGGTTTCGAGCCCCATGTTTGTTCCGCCCTCTAGTGGCTCTCAGTTTTGGCGCCAGCTCGTTAAAGTCCAGCCGATTTTCCAATCCCTGGTCAAGTTTGTAGTTAAAAATTGTAAGTCTACTCGCTTTTGGTTAGATTGGTGGTGCGGGGACTCCACCCTTGTAGTGGCATTCCTGACCCTTTTTTCTTATTGTCCTAATCTGGAGATCTCTATCTTCGAGCTCTCTCTAAATAATTGGGACCTAGAGCTTCGCAGAACGCTTTATCCTGTAGAGTTGGAAGACTGACACCGCCATACTGCTTGCTTCCCCTTGCTCTCGGAGGAAGAGGACTCCGTCGTTTGGCCCTATTCCTCTTCTGGTCGCTTTTCGGTTAAGTCTGCCTACGCTAAAATTACATCTGGCTCTCTCACGTCTATGTTAAAATGCATTTGGAGTGCCCGTATCCCTCCTAAGATCAAAATTTTCATGTGGCAAGCTTTTCGTGGGAAGCTTCCCGCGGCTGATCAAATTCGGAAAAGGAACGGTCTGGGCTCTGATAGATGCACATTATGTGGGGCCTTCGAAAACACAGACCATATATTTTTTCATTGCTCTCTGGCTAAACTCGTGTGGTGCTGTATTCGCCGTTGGCTGCAAGTGAACTGGAATCCTTCATCCTTCTTGGAATTGAGGGTACTATCGAGCGGCTTATCTGGGGCTTCAAAGAGGATTTTCTGGGTTAGGTTTGCTGCGATTTGTTGGTCGCTAGGGACCACTCGTAACAAATTTACCATCGAGATTATATTCCCAGCTACTCCTGTGAGTTGCTTATTTAAAGCTGGTGTATTTCTGCAGCAGTGGAGATTATTGATTAAGGAGGCGGACCTCAAGACTTTTGATGCTATGGCATCCAAGATCCGGCTCACGGCTTCCTCCTTGACGCGACGGAATCGATCGGCTCCATAGCTCTGGCTCCTTTTATCCTGTCTTTTGACTGCTGGCCTGTGTGCCATGATTGGCTTGATAGCCATGTACGCGTACCTTCCTTTATGCTGGCGGCTACTTTGTTGGCTTATTGTTGGTTGTTGGCTGTGACACTCTGCCTGGTGGCTTTATTTATAATGTCGGGCGTATGCCTTTTCTCTAAGAAAAACAAATTCCTTCTTGCATAACTTTTGTCTAAACCATTGTCAGCTATACATACAGAAGATAGACAATAAACAAAATGAAATGATCATATTCTCATTAACCATACTAGCTCTCTGTACAACAACAAGGGCTCGTCCCTGGTCACGCAACAGGGGCCTGAGTTGAGGCAGGAAGGCGGGGGGTAGTTAAGGAAGGAAGGAGGAGGGCGGAGGAAGGGAAGGATGGGCCAGAGGCGAGTTGAGGGCCGGCGCCAACGGCGGAGGTAGTGTAGGGGCGATGACGATGAGTTGGGGGCCGTCCAGGAGCTGGTGCGGGGCGACGTCTAGTGGAGGACTTGCTAGGAGCAGGGGCGGGGCAGCGGTGAGGTAGAATCCCTCAAAAGGAGTGGTGGAGAGGTTGGAGAAGGAAGGGACCGATGCCGGTGTAGCTAGTGGGCCGTCTCCATGGTTCTGGTGGCTACGTCAGGGGGTCGCACGACCCAGCTACCCTGTGTGTGGTATTTCGACCGAGCATAGTTGAGGCTCTTTTTTGCAACATATGGGCATAGCCCAAGTGAGCCCATTGTCGGTGTACTAAAGTTTGGATCCTTTAGGCCCCTAGACTTACGCACATGCAGTAGTAGCCTTCCCGACGACAAGGTTTGCCGGAGGGTAGCTGAAAACAAGCTCAAGACTAGTTGACGAAGCTGTAAAAAAGACATCCAAGCGAGTGATCAGAAGTACAAAAGGATCGAGGCTGGAGTTGCCGGCAAGCAAACGAAAGCCCGACAAGCTCCATGACCAGAAAGATCCCACTGCCTGGCCACCGCTCCATCTCAACGACCAGCTTGTCACCTGTCGTATAGGTGTCGAGCGAGCATGTAGTTAGGTGAGCTCTGTCTGGGTACGATGTCAGCTCAATGCTAGAAGACACAACTTTAATGACACCCGTCCTAGGAGCGTGTCAAGAAAATATGAGGTAGCTATGCGAACGACACAGAAGGAGAGGTGATTCTTGCCAGGGAGCTTTACCAGCGTGACACCTCACAGCGCATTTAATGCATTTGTCATAATCCGCCAGAGTTAGGTATTTGGCACTATAGCCACTATTTACCTTATGTAAAGACCATTTTGCCACTTTGGTGACCATTTTCCCTATAAAAGAAGGCCTATGTCTATATTTACAAAGGTCGAAACACTGTCCATTTGCACGCGTAGCTGCACTTCCAGCGCACCTTGCCGGCAAGTTGCGCTCCTTGTAACTGGGCATACACACATCCAACACAACAAAGCAGAGTAGGGTTTTACACTTCACATCGACATTCTTGCGGCGATTGCTTGATCTGCTCCTTGTGCTTGAGGGTCTATCGAGTCGAATTGCAAAGGGATCACCATGATCCCATACATAGTAGTACGTACGACATCCATACACCCTACTAAACAAATAAAAATGGATCGGATAGGGAACTTTTTGGCCTATGCATCCTGCATACATGCTGCCAAACACACCCTAAGCGATCGGCCGGAAGTTGTACACCCCAACAGGGGCTCTTCCTATCGCACATAAATAAAGATCACACGGCTCCCATCAGGGAGTAGGAATATTAATGCTTGTTCGAGAAATCTTCAAAACACTTGAAGCCATTGAATTTTATGGAATGTCAGTTTGAGCTCATGATCACGTTCTGCCCTTAGAGTAAGTGAACCAAACGTTTCAATGATTTGCAGTACGGGGGAAACTTTAAACGCAAAGCACCGGTCAAAACCATGTATGACCTCAGCACATGCGTTGTTGCTGAACTCAACAAACTCATGTCTGACCTTTTCAATATCCATTTGTCTAAACATGGTTTCTTTCTAACACAGTACAATCATAACATTATTTTAATCGCAGATGTTCACATACAATCATCTCTATGGTTCGAGCCCTCGATCTCCGTTGGACGGTTTTGGTTGAGGCCTTCGGTTTTACTCCCTCCGTTCCATGTTACTTGTCGCTGATTTAATACAAAGTTGTACTAAATCTGCGACAAGTTATATGGAACAGAGGGAGTAGATGCTAGGTTTGGTGTGAGGTTTGGGCACGCCGCCCTGATCATGTGCACCCCTTTCATCAAGTTGATAAGAGCAGTGACACATGTTGTTAGGATTGTGGCTTCAGACTTATTAATGTATTGGGTTTTAAGATTTTAGTGAACAATTATTAAAATGGTTGTATGCATCGATCGATACAATGGCCGGAGCTCATCCTCCTTAAAAAGAACATCCATCTCTACGGGCGCTCTATGTAAACATTATTTGTTTTTTATGGTGCCCACCACATTAGAGATGTGGTCTATATGCGTTTATCTTGTTATCTTTATTGTAATAATTAGGACCCCACTAAAATTGATTGTTCAAACAATATAGCTTACGAGAGAAGAATGCGTGTTACTAGCTTGTTTGCCTCTCGTTTTAATGACTATGACGAAGGCAACAATAACAACAACAATAATTGTTCAGATGTCTTTTGTCATGTTTCATAAAGTAGTAGGGATAAGTTCTTTTTTGAGGATAAAAAAGAAGGGATAAGCTGAATATATAAGCCTGGCGTTGACTTTAGATGTCGCTTCTCAGGTTATATATGCATTGGGACGGTGTCCAGTTTCCAAGGAAGACCGAGCTAATCTGATTTCTGATTTCATACTGCTAGCAACAATCAATGGGCACACGTGGGGTGCCTCGGCGCATCACCTCTCAGCTCGACCAAGCCGATTCCCGTCGGAATTTCTTCTCCACCAAGTTCCTTCCGAGCAAGGCAACAAGGCAACATGGCCGCACTCTTCTTACACTACGTTTGAAGAAACCTTAAACAAATGGGCACGATCCAAGGACTACTGCAACCGGGCGACACCTCTATATAACCTGAGGCCCACCACAGTACATTACCCAGCTCCAGTAAATGTCCACTTGAATCAGATCCTACTGCTAGCAGCACACTTTTCTCCTGAGAATGCTCTTTGAGAGAAGCATGGTGGTTCTTGGAGGCGTGACGCCGGCCTCGTTGCCATGGGGCTTCCTGGTGTGCGGCCTCCTGTGCCTCGCGCTTCTGCGGCAGGCCGGCAAGCTGCTGGACATGCTGTGGCTGCGACCGCGGCGGCTGGAGCGTGAGCTCAGAGCGCAGGGCCTCCGCGGCACGCCCTACCGCTTCCCCGTCGGCGACCTCAAGGAGTACGGCCGGCTGAGCAAGGAGGCTTGGGCGAGGCCCTTGCCGCTGGGGTGCCACGACATCTCCGCCCATGTCGCGCCTTTCCTCTACAACGCCGTTCAGGAACACGGGAGGACCTGCTTCTCTTGGGTCGGCCCGATCCCCAAGGTCACCATCAGCGACCCCGACCTCGCCAAGGACGTCATGTCCAACAAGTTCGGCCACTTCGAGAAGACCAAGCTTCCAGCCCTGTCCAAGCTGCTCGCCGAAGGCCTCGCCAGCATCGACGGGGAGAAGTGGGCCAAGCATAGGCGCATCCTCAACCCCGCGTTCCAGCTCGAGAAGGTCAAGGTACGTAGTTACGTGTCATATCAAACATTTAGACATTGTACTGTATTAGTTTAGTTTGCCTATCAAGTGGAGTTTAAGAATTACTATGACTTTGATTGAGCTTGTTTTGAAAGGTGACAATTGATCTTTGGAATGTGCATGTGACTCTGCAGCGTATGCTGCCGGCGTTTTCTTCATGCTGCGAAGACCTTGTTAGCAGATGGAGGAAGTCCCAAGGCTCCAACGGGTCATGCGAGCTGGATGTTTGGCCTGAGCTCAAGAACCTGACTGGGGATGTTATTTCTCGCACCGCATTCGGCAGCAGCTACCTTGAGGGGAGGAAGATCTTTCAGCTACAGGAGGAGCAAGCTGAGCGCCTCATAACAAACATGAGGAGGATTCTCATTCCCGGCTACTTGTTAGTACTACTCCTACTATTTAAGCATTAGTAGCACCTACTGATTTTCAGCAAGTTCCATCTTGGTCTATACTGAACATGCATGTAACGGGATTGTCATCTTCAGGTCCTTGCCAACCAGAAACAACAGAAGGATGCATCAAATCAACAAGGAGATCGAATCGATTCTAAAAAATCTTGTTGCTAAAAGAATCCAAGCAATGAAACAAGGCGAGAGCACCAAAGACGACTTGCTTGGTTTATTGCTAGAGTCAAACATGAGACAGACTGACGAGCATGGCCAATCCAGCTTGGGGATGACAATTGAGGACGTCATCGAGGAATGCAAGTTGTTCTATTTTGCAGGGATGGAGACAACGTCCGTGCTGCTCACGTGGACCATGATCCTACTGAGCATGCACCCGGAGTGGCAAGACCGTGCGAGGGAGGAGATCATGGGTCTATTTGGAAAAAACAAACCAGAATATGAAGGACTAAGCCGACTCAAAACGGTGGGGCTTAAATATACTCAAAACGTTGCAACTTATTTTGTTTCATTCAAGATTCGACGGGCGTTGATTGGACAGACGTTTAACTTCTTGTGTTGTCTCCATGGTTGTAGGTGACCATGATCGTTTATGAAGTTCTCCGGCTGTACCCGCCGGCAACCTTGTTCAGTCGGAAAACTTACAAGGAGATGGAGATCGGAGGCATAACATACCCTGCTGGCGTTATGGTTGAGCTCCCCGTGATGTTCATCCATCATGACCAACACATTTGGGGTAGCGACGTCCATGAGTTCAAGCCAAACAGGTTCGCCGATGGGGTCTCTAAGGCATCCAATGATTCAGGTGCCTTTCTCCCTTTCGGTTGGGGACCACGGATCTGCATCGGCCAGAACTTCGCACTTCTTGAAGCCAAGATGGCAATGTGCATGATCATTCAAAGCTTTGAGTTCGAACTCGCGCCGTCGTACAGTCATGCGCCATATACTGTGATAACATTGCAACCTATGCATGGTGCACAGATAAATCTTAGAGCTATTTGAACATTCTATTTTTATTTTCTCGCTGTCATGTATGATATAGTCTACGTTACGATTTTTCCTGTTTGAGGTTTTGTTTTGATAGATTTCATGGTATGAATAAAAGTGTGTGTATAATGGTCGGGTTTCCAGTTTCACTCGGTTACTGCTAAGCACTTTAAAACGAGGAAAACTGGCACTTCGGCACACGCCTCGTCATGTATTTATATGAGATGATGCAAGGTAGAGAGATCGATCTATGAGATCGTAACAAGCTACAGATAAACCGTATCTTGAACCAACGAGATATACCCTACTAACTAAATACCTCAACTTGGCATACAAGTTATACAAAATATTCGGTTGTTTAACATACCCCCTCAATCAAAAGAAGAGAGGTTGCGATTGTATGTAACTAACTGAAGTTGTTGTATTCCTATGGGTTTAGTTAAACTATTTGCCTGTTGGTCTTGAGGAGGAATGAATCAAATCTCCAAGGCCTTGTGTGCAACACATTCTCGAACAAAATAGAAGTCAACCTCAATGTGCTTAGTAAGAGAGATATGTAGCTCCAACATTGTCACACCAGAGAACATGTACACGTGCTTGATAAACTCCAAGTTCACCAAGCAAAGACTGTAGCCAAATGATCTCAGCTGTAGCAATAGCTAGCGCCTTGTATTCTGCCTCTCTACTCGAATGTGTCACCGTGGCTTGCTTGCGTGAGCTCCACGATACAAGATTATTCCCATAAAACACTGTAAATCCACTGGTGGGTTGCCTGTCATCAGCAGAGCCAGCCCAATCTGCATCTGAAAATGCACTGATCAAGGATGATGTGGACTTGCGAATGCACAGTCCGGTGTTTGAAGAATGTCACACATAACGAAGAATTCTTTTAACCATTGTCCAATGATCGTCAGTAGGCTCATTGTTAGGACCGAGAGTACATCTACCAGAGGGGGGGGGGGGTGAATGGGAGATTCAAAAGTTCTTGTGAATATTTTGAATCGAAGCAAACAAGGCGGCGGAAATATTCGGTAGATCAAAAGCTAATCAAGCACTTCATTGAGGAGTAAATCTTCCAAGGAACGAAGTGATAATTGTTCGTGGATAATAGATCATTGGCTTGATAACTATGATGGCAATGCTATAGGCTATCTGATGGAGTGTCATGAGAAGACGTAATAATCAGAGAGAATAATGGAATGCTAACAGGCTATCTAGGAACAACTACGAATGATAACCTCGAAAGGCAGAGGATATAGAACAAGATCAGGTAAATCAGTCAACACATAGTACAAAAGTAAACTGCTGAAAGAAATGCAGTGAAGAGAAGTAGACCAATCGTGTTCGATGGTGACAGAAAATTGGTAAACTAGTTCATCCTTCTGCCAAAGGACTACGTCTGGTTGGAGGGACTTGTGATTGAACACATGAACAAACCTTTCTCCATCAAATTCTCCTTCAACTCGGAGCTGGTCAGATTTCAGTTGATTTCACTCGTGGTAGCTACTTTTCGGCGATCTCTAAACCTTTGACAGAATTCTTTGCAAACCATAACGACTCTTGGTTGCTGAAGACTTTTCTTGGTGAGGACAATTAATCTTCGCCACTCAAGCCGACACCTATCTGTCTAGAGAGTGCGCAGCTCCCAAGAGTTATAGGTACAAGAACCCAAACTAAGATCAGCTGTGATGCTCAACCACTGTCTAAGTTTTCGTTGCTTGGTTTTGTCTCGGTGGATTATAAACTCAAATCTCTCGGAGAGGGGATGCTCAATCAGTCTTCTCAGATATCTTAAGCGGGGCAGCCAATGAACAACGTTGGAGCATGATGGCTATTTATAGCCACGGCCTTCCCTGATGGGACATGACCAAATTGGACATGCAGATCAGCCAATGGCCAAACGACACGATTCCAACGGTCAGAAATTGAGCATAATGGTAAAATTCCTTGCGAAGCAAAAAATTATAACTCCTCAGTCCGAAAGATATCTCCTGGAGCACCGAAGAATAACGTCTTTTACTGACAGGTAATTATTCGAAGCATAAAGAGATTTCTCTCGGTCCTCATAGGATTCGTCTAAGCATCACATCGGACGTAAGCTTCGAGCACCTATACCCCTCTTAATAGTATGGAGGTCCTATGACTAAAGAAACGAAAAGAAGAAGAACGGAATGAATGCTATGTCTTCACTTCGCCATCAAACTTGTCAAGAGCAGTCATCTCTTTCGAACATCATCGAACAAATATTGCTTCTCAACATCAATAATTTTAAGGGGTCAATCTTCTTCACCACAATCTTCTCGCATACATGTCTTCACGATATGTAGCTCGTCCTTGTCTATAGGGCAGGTGTTCTTCGGTGAAGTTCCTCGAAATTGATATTGAGTACAACATTCTCTTCGGGTCTGCATGGACTATTTCTCTCTATGTGTACTAGCAAACAAATCAGTCCATGCATGTTTTTATCAACAATCTCCAAAACACAAGGGGGGAAAACATTGCACCAACAATCTCTCCTTTTTTGGATGATTGTTGACAAGACATAACACATCAAAAGGTAGAAGGGAAAATATTAGAATGCGAAGGAAAGTAAATGATGAGAGATAATACGAAGATGAAACACGCCCCCCTGAAGGCATGCATCTTTCTGAAGATTTTTACTGAAGTCATGCATATGTATGTAAGAACATGGGAGGAGATGTGAATCTTCGCTTGAGTGGCATTGATAGTAGATATCATTTGTTGACTTAGTCAATGCACTTGATAACGTTTGAGATGTTTCCTGCAACAATTTTATTTTGAAGATGATTTGGTAGAGAATAAGAATTCTTTGAAATGATTTGTCATAGAAATAATCCATGAAGTTTTTCCGAGAACATAGTTTGAATCCACACGAGATAAATAACTACCCTGCATGATTAGATAGGTCAGTAATTGCAAAGCAGTGTATGCACTATAAATTTTCTCGACGTAGACATGCTTTCGAAACTATTATACTGCAAGTTATAAGTCGATGATAAATCATGACATGAAATAGATATCATTGATACACATTCATTCATCTTCAGACGTGGGAAATCCTCTCTAAACTGCTATCATTTTCTCCGCAAGAAGATAGGCGATGTAATTCATTTCAGGAGGGTAAATTTTTTATGGCACCTGCAACCAAAGATATGATGGCAAATATAGCATTGGTGGCGGGGTTATTAACATTACATGACGATGAGGTTTTCCAGCACCACATGCGATGCTATAAGGTTTGACAACCTCTTAAGGAAAAAGATCAACTCCGGAAAACCAAATAGTTCGACTGAAAAGCGAATGGTGCAAGCGAATCCCTGCAAATGACCCGCACATCGATCTCTCGATGTTCTTCTCGCCCTTTTTGCCAACAAGTGTAAAAAAAGAAAGAGAATGCATGCAAGGAACTACTCATCCGAAGAACCCTCAGAACTCGAACTGTTCGGCGAATCAGAATGAGGAATAGTGGAGGCGGAGGCTGGAGCATGGCTTCCATCTTTGGCTTCGGTATCTTCAAAGCAAGGAGCGTCTGGCTTGTAAACCAAGGTGCATGCAGTGTCTTCAATGTCATCATCGGGCTCGACAAAAAGCAGACCAGTGGAGTCAGACCTCTGAGGAAGAACTGGTGTTTGTCTTCGGATGCGAGGAATCCCAAACAGTTCCACATATTCATAGTTCTTCTCAAGGCCCTTGGCAGTGAGCTGCTTTCGAGTATAATTCTTTTGCAGAAGAGTGTATGAGCGCTTTTTCTGTTCCTTCTCATGTAGAAGAGTCCGACGAGAATAATTTTGAAGCAAATTTGTCTCAGCTATCATCTCTGCTTTCACTTTGTGGTCAAGCTTAATATGTCCTTGAAGAGCCTACTGAGTCGGAGACAAGTTTCGTACAACGAAGGATTTTCATCTCGAAGAATTTCAATAGTGGCCTTCTTGACTTTCGGAGCTTGAGCTGAAACATGAGCAATTGCTAATGGGTGTCTTTCCTCTGCCTATATACTTTACAATCCGAAGACTGTCGTAGGCTGGTGGAGTAAAAACTTTCGGCACATGAGGACAAAAGAACTTTTTCCCAGTGAGATGCTCTATAGCATACATAATCCACGGAGCATACGTGCCGGGACCCCAACTTAGAAGTCGAGATCACCGAATGCACGTGTACCGTGATCCCAGAGATCAATGCTCACTGAACACACAGAAGCTGAATAACAAGAGTCTTACATCCATACATATCGTCTTACACAAATTAAGGCCATTATGGCCAAGTCTTACATAGATAAAGCCTCACGGGCTGAAATAGCAAATAACTCAAATAGCGGAAGTCTTCGATGATAGGTAGAACCCATGCCATCTGCCTTAACCCTACAGGCATTCTGACTGGGATAGCATCCTAGTTCGCATGTTCGTCTCCAAAGAACTCTTCCTCAAATTCCTGTTCCTCCATGCCTGGCCAATTAAATAACCAGTGGCAAGCCAATGAGTACTTTGAATGTACTCGCAAGCAACCCATGATGTGGTTCAAAATAACAGTGCAAACTGAACAATAATGAGCAATCTAGCAATGGGCTAGAATAAATATTCTACCATCAAGTGTATGCATCAATGAGTTCACGTAACCTTGAAAACAGGTTACCGATATCATCATGAATATGTTTCAACTCATCGAGTCAAGTCACCACCTTGACTCATCACACACACACTTTCACCGATGAAGTAAAATTCTGGACATAGTTTAAGTAGCACCACCCAACTGTCCATGACCGTGGACACGGCTATTCGAATAGTTTTACACTCTGCAGAGGTTGCGCACTTTACCCACAAGATCCGGGAAGCTATCTTGTCACCCATGATCCCGCAGTACCTCAAGTACTCGGGGGAAGCACCCGGTCATTGTCTTTCCTTAGACGACACTAACATAGAGTCCACTCGTTGGTACACGGCCCTCGAGTACAAACAATAGATCACGGGACTTGCCCTAATTTCAATGTCGCGTGTACCCGAAGGGACCAACGGTGTGTCCGGTGCCCTGTAAAAACAATCATGGTCGTCTATCCAAGCACGACCCCGTCCCGAGAAAGACCTCAAGTCTCCCCGTCACTAGTAATGCGGGCACCATGCTAGTATTGACCTAAGTAATCAATAAAGCCTCGTCCCATAAGGGGTAGTGTGGTTGCACATGTTTGGTTGGGACGGTAGTCACACATAAATCTAATCCATTATTTCACCCATGCACAAGATTTTACCGGCACATCACTTCTTCCTCAAGTGATGACCTAACTCAACATCACCCTCGGGCATTAGGGGCACCCGATGGGTTTATGCAAAGATTTCAACCACGAAGGTTCATATCACACATGCATCACTAAGCATCATTACTAACTATTTGCATGTCATCTAGCACATAGCAAGATCAAGAGCAAGGCATGCATCATGTGGTGGTTCAACTAGGTCACCACCGTAACTCTACCATCATGCATCGGAAACAAACGGGTTCCGAAGAACAAGTGTATCATGGTCAAAGGGCTGCTTGCCTGGATTGGCTTGGTCTTCAAAGTCTTCAAATCCTTCTCCTTCTCCTTCTTCAGCAACTTCGTCAAATACGGTATCTATACGTCGCATAATTACAACGGAAAACTAAGACCACAAATAAAACAGAAAAATCAAAGTGCTCAGAAAAATGTCAACTTATTTTTGTTAAATACTAGAGGGAAAACTAAGATGGAGAAAATTCTTAGTTGGAGTTTTGGAGTGACAGAATGGAATCTAAGGATTTTAGAATAGGAGTTTTATTGCTCAAATTTGAATTTAAATTTGAACAGAATAGAAAAGTTTCATGGATATGTGTGAAAGTGACACCATTAAATAGGTTGGAATATTACAAGAATTTAGGAGTTGGAATTATTCCATTTGGACTAATATTCATTTCTGTAAAATTAATTGAATTAATCACAGAAAGAATAAAAAGAAATGGCCCTGTGCCACTGGCCCAGAGCGGCCACAGTGCACGGCCCAGGGCATCTAGCCCAGCCGCTCGGGCGCCAGCGCGCACACGTCAGGGTTTTAAACCTGACGGGCAGGGCCCAGCGGTCAGCGGCAGCGAGGGAAGAGAGGGAGCGGTGAGGATGACAGGCGGGGCCTGCCTGTCATCTTCAACCTCTCGGCCACGGCGACGGCGAGGTCACCGGCGACGATAGGGGCCACGGCGAGGCAAACGGAGGGCAGGGACGGACTCAGCAACGAGTCACGGTTGCAGTGGTGGTGGTGCGACTCGCCGGGGAGGCCAGGTTCGCCGGCGGCGAGGTGGGACGACGGAGGAGCTTCGGGAGGTCGTCGCTCCGGCCGATTCCGACTGCTACAGAGAGGGGAAAGCGAGGGGAAAGAATCAGTGGTGTGTGGTGGTTCCAAATCGGGCAAAAGGAAGGGCGGAGGAGGCCTGTACTGCGAGATCGCCGGTGGCCCGACGCGGCGGAGCTCCGGTCGATCCCGAGCACTGGGGCTCTTCGGGGACGAACAAGTGGTGCTGGCGTGTTGCTGTGAGTGTGTTGAGGCTGCTGGTGCTGAGTGGGGAGCTCGGGAG
>LR738711.1:612761390-612780020 GCA_902687465.1 Secale cereale
GGGAGGGGGGGGGGGCTTATATAGCCGTGCCCACGATCCACCGTGGACTCGTGCGCCGGCGAGGTTGCAGGCGAGGCCAGAGGCTGTTCTGGTGCCTGTGATCGAGCCGGGGAGGATCGTGGACGTGTTCCACGCTTAGTTGAGGGGAAAGGAGGAGCGGGGGAGCTTCCAGACAACGCGCGCGTGTGAAGCCGAGGAGTGGACGTTGCGGGCGGCCGGCGCGCGTGTGGAGACGGCCACTGGAGGGAGAGAGAGGAGGGGGACAGCACCGGTGGAGGTTGCGGATGTCGAGGGGCGTCGGGAGGCGCGAGGGGAGAGCTCGAGGCTGTCGGCTGCGCTGGATTGGGCGAAGCTACAGTGCGGGTGCGCACTATAGCGCGCTCTGGAGCGGCCTAATTGCATGCCATTGGCCCTCTGGGCGTGTCCGCCGTGTCTGGGGGGTTTAGGGTGATGTAATCAACCCAGCTGTGGCATTGGATACCCTGGATGATCAAGGAGAGAGAGAGAGGAAGCTGGTAGCTTGGTGAATTCCGGTTGTCCAGTAAGGTGAACTAGGGTTTTCACCCCTCAATCATGGAGCTGGGGACGTGGGGGAGTTACTGGAGGTAGATAGTAACTAGATGAAGCTGTGGTAAAAAGTTGAGGCCAAGGTAAATAGTAAAAGTGATCAAGAAGAGAGTTTTAGTAATTTGGCAGAAGGTGTTTGATCATGTTCTAATCAAGCAAATGATCTCCACTTGCCATGATACTTAACAGGGTTGAATGACATGTGAAAATAGGGTACTTTACCAAATTTGGGCTTATTTGAAGAAACTAGCCAATGTAACTTTCGTGAACCCTAGAAATCAACAGAAATGGCTTCATCTTGTTTGAGTCAAGCTAATCATCTCCCCTTGATGCACCACTTGGTGTAGTTTCATCATTTGGGGTGTTGATCATGCCCACAAAGTTTGAAGCTCCAGGTAAAAAGTTGGTAATGTAAAGTTGTTCAAATTTGCATTTGAGCAGAAAGGGTTTTGGGGTATTCTGGTCAAGTTGCTCTATTCCAATTCTTGTGCCATTTGGCCCAGATGCCTTATTAGGCCATTGTAGCATGTGCACCAAGTTTGAGAGCATTTGGATAAGTTTGGCAATGTAAAGTTGCTCAAACTTCAAATATGGACAGAATGGTTATGAAGGGTTTTGAGGATGTTTTCTTGCTTCCCAAGGCATGGGACTTGGCAAGATCATCAAATATGTCATATGTGACATAGTAGAATTTCCCTGGAATTTTTGGAGAACATTTCCTTTGTAAATATTTCAAAATCTTGAAATATCCAGAAAGGGTTTTGGAAGGATTTGTCCAATATTTTGAACATGACCATGTGTTGGCAAAATATATGTCCTATGAGTCTCCCTGAAGTTTGGCAAATATTTTTGGAATACTTAAATAATTTTTCCCTATTAAAGACCATTTCTGGCCTTAAGAAAAAGCTTTTAAATAAAATAGGAAAATAACTTTTAAAATTATACTTTTGTGGTTTCTGGGAGTCCTATGACTACTAGGTCTCAAATGTACCTTTTGAAATAATTTTCTCACCCTAAATCAAGCACTTGCAGTGCAAACCTTAATTCAGGGGTTTTGGGAATACTAAATTTATAAAATACATTTTGGCCAAATCAAATTTGTAAGAAAATACTATACTGTTATATAACACATGGCATGATCATTGGGCAGAAGTTTTGGATATGGGGATGAATTCTACAAGAGGTAATAGTTGACTTTAATGAGCACATAAAAAGCACATGAAGAAAAACTCAATTCCAAATAAAAGCCAAATGATGCCAAAAATTTTTGTTGGTCCAAATTTTCATGCCTCATTGATGCAAATAACATGTTACAAAATGCAGGGTGTGACAGACCTACCCCCCTTACAAGAATCTCGTCCCCGAGATTCCTAAACTAGGTCTTAAAAGAGACCGGAAACTCGGATCTAAGATAGTCTTCACGTTCCCACGTTGCTTCTGCTTCCGTGTGGTTGCTCCACTGGACCTTGAAGTACTTGATGGTGCGGCTTCGTGTCCGTCGTTCTGCTTCGTCCAGAATGCGAATGGGCTTCTCGCGGTAGGTCAAATCAGGCTGCAGATCAATGGCTAAGTGATCAACTTCCTTGTAGAGATTAGGCTTGTTCGGAACTTGGAGACATTTCCGGAGTTGTGATACATGGAATACATTGTGCACACCGGATAGCTCGGGTGGTAGTTCCAACTGGTAAGCCACTTCTCCTCGTCGTGCAGTGATCTCAAAGGGTCCAATGAACCTTGGTGCGAGCTTCCCCTTGACGTGGAAACGCTTGGTTCCCTTCAGAGGAGTTACCCACAGGTACACATGGTCCCCGACATGGAAACTCATGTCCCAACGGTGAGTGTCAGCATAACTCTTCTGCCTTGACTTGGCTGCCTTCAAACGTTCTCTCACTAGTTGGACTTGCTCCTCTGCTTCGCAGAGAATATCCGGCCCAAAGACTAGCCCTTCTCCAGTCTCCGACCAGTTGAGGGGTGTGCGACATCTGCGTCCGTACGACACCTCAAATGGTGCCATCTGAAGGCTCGACTGGTAACTGTTGTTATAGGAGAACTCGGCAAAAGGGAGACAATCTTCCCACTTGGCTCCATACGCTAAAACACAGGCTCGGAGCATATCTTCGAGAATTTGATTTACTCGTTCTGTCTGACCTCCGGTCTGTGGGTGGAAAGCCGTGCTGAAAGATAACTTGGTTCCCAAGGCTTCTTGGAACTTCTTCCAGAACCTTGAGGTGAACTGGGTTCCTCGATCCGACACAATCTCCTTGGGAACGCCGTGAAGACTTACGATTCTGTCGATGTAGAGAGCTGCCAGCCGGTTGCCATCATAAGTGGTCTTGACAGGAATGAAATGGGCCACCTTGGTCAAATGATCGACTATGACCCAGATAGAGTCATGTCCTCTATCCGACCTTGGTAATCCAGTGATGAAGTCCATTCCGACTTTATCCCACTTCCACTCAGGAACCTTGAGTGGCTGAAGCAATCCAGCAGGTCGCTAATATTCAGCCTTGACCCTTTCGCACTTATCACACTTTGCAACATAGGTTGCAATCTCTCTTTTCATCCCGTGCCACCAGAATCGTGCCTTAAAGTCTTGATACATCTTGGTTCCTCCGGGGTGGATGGAATACGGAGTGTCGTGGGCTTCTTGCAGGATCATGTTCTTCAGCTCTGTGTTGTTTGGTACGCAGATGTGGCCTTTGTACCAAACAATCCTGTGCTCGTCTTTCAGAGAATCCTGGGGCCTTTCCTAGCTTCATCTTCTTCTTGATGCCTTCAATGCTCGCCTGTCCATCTTGCGCCTTCTTGACTTCGTCCATCAGGGTCGGTCTGACTTCTAAATGATCCAGAAAACCAGGGGTGACCAATTCCAAACTGAACTGTTCGAGTTCCTTAAACAAGGCTGGCTGCCTTTCTTGAATAATAGCATTCAAGGAGCAAGCCTTCCTGCTTAAGGCATCGGCCACCACGTTAGCCTTTCCGGGGTGATGTTGAACACTGAGGTCATAGTCCGTGATGAGCTCCAACCATCTTCGCTGCCTCATGTTCAATTCCTTTTGGGTGAAAATGTACTTCAGACTTTTGTGGTCTGTGTATATCTCACACCGTTTCCCTAGGAGGTAGTGCCGCCATGTCTTCAAGGCATGGACTACTGCCGCTAGCTCAAGATCGTGAGTAGCGTAGTTCTCCTCATGAGGTCGTAGCTGCCTGGAGAGGTATGCTATGACTCGACCTTCTTGCATCAGAACGCTTCCCAATCCGGTTCGAGAGGCATCACAATATATCACGAACTCCTTGTGAATATCAGGTGTTGCCAGAACTGGGGCGGTGGTCAATCTCTTCTTGAGCTCTTGGAAGCACTCTTCGCATTTTGGCGTCCACTCAAACTTCTTGTCCTTCTTGAGGAGCCGAGTCATTGGCCGTGCAATGCTAGAGAATCCTTCCACGAATTTGCGGTAATAGCCCGCAAGTCCGAGGAAGCTTCTGACTTCCTTGACGGTCGTTGGAGATTGCCATTGGGTCACAGCTTCGATCTTTGTGGGATCAACTGATAATCCTTCTTCGGTCAAGACGTGACCTAAGAATCCAACTTTATGCAACCAGAACTCACACTTGCTGAATTTGGCATATAGTTGGTGCTCCCGAAGCTTATCTAGGACCATCCTCAAATGTTGCTCGTGCTCTTCCTCCAACTTCGAGAAGACAAGAATGTCATCGATGAAGACAACAACGAACTTGTCCAAATATTCTATGAAGACTTTATTCATGAGATACATGAAGTAAGCTGTGGCATTGGTTAACCCAAAGGACATGACCGTGCACACGTACAGGCCATATCTGGTTACGAATGCCGTCTTCGGAATATCTTGGGGTCTGATCTTCAGTTGGTAGTACCCAGATCCGAGGTCGGTCTTGGAGAACACCTTGGCTCCGCTGAGCTGATCAAACAGATCTTCAATTTTGGGAAGTGGTTATTTGTTCTTGATTGTAACTTCATTGAGGGAACGATAGTCAATGCATAAGCGGATGGTACCGTCCCTCTTTGCCACAAACAGAACAGGAGATCCCCAAGGGGAGGCACTCGGGCGGATAAATCCCTTCCTTAGCTGCTCTTCCAGTTGCTTCTTCAACTCGGCTAATTCTTCCGTCCCCATTCTATAAGGTTTCTTATAGATGGGTCCTGCCCCGGGCACGAGCTCGATGATGAACTCAATGTCACGGTCAGGGGGCATTCCCGGTAGTTCATCCGGAAAGACATCAGGATACTCACATACCACCGGTACTCGCTCTAGCCCAACTTCAGACAGACAGTTGACTTGAATGGCTTGAGCGGAAGAGGAGTTGGGAGCAAACTTGACTTCGACTCCTTGGTCATTGGTCACAGTGACTGTCCGATTGGCACAGTCTAACAAGCCTTGGTGCTTGCTGAGCCAATTCATGCCTAGGATCACATCCAAGCCTTGTGATCTCAGGACGATGAGGTCTGCTGGGAAATCTACACCGTTAATGGTAATTCTGACTCCCTTACAGCTTATCTTGGCTCTCATCTCTGCTCCGGGGGTTTGTACCACCATAGGGTTATTCAGGGGTGTAGGGGTCATGCCACTTTTCAATGCAAATCTTTGAGTGACAAAAGAATGCGTTGCTCCAGAATCAAACAAGACAGTTGCAGGTCCTGAGTTGACAAGGAATGTACCCAGCACGATGTCCGGGTCTTCCTGGGCTTCTTCAGCACTGACGTGATTCACACGCCCCTTCCCATGGTTAGGCGGGTTGCGAGGAGCTGGGTTCCTTGGTGGCATCCCGCGGCCTTGTTCTTGGTTCTGCGCATTGGGGCGCGGGGCATCTGGCTTCTTGTTGGGGCACACCCTTGAGATGTGTCCGGACTGACCACATCCAAAGCAAGTGACTTGGTTTGGAGTGTTGATCTTGTTGCCACCACTGGTATTGGGGTTGAAAGCTGGCCTTGGGTTGGCATACTGCTGAGGCTGAAAGTTGGTGCGAGGTGCAGGAGCTCTTGGTTGCTGATAGGTTGGCTTGGCCGAGGCTGACTGCCACGGACGAGGCTTCTGGTTGCTGGAACTTCCCTTGCTGACCATCTTGCGCTTGCGAGTGTCTTCCAAAGCACGACGCTTGTCTTCAAGCATAAGTGCTTTGTTCACCAGGTCAGGGAAGGTTGGGCAGTCGCACACGACAAGCGAGTATTGCAGAGTCTGATTGAGGCCTTCCATGAAGCGCTCCCTTTTTGCAGCATCAGTGCTGACATCCTCAGGGGCATACCTTGAAAGAACACTGAACTTCTGCATGTACTCCTTGACAGTGCCACTTCCTTGCTTCAGGGCTCGGAACTCACGCTTTTTGATAGCCGTGATTCCGGAAGGAATGTGGGCCTTGCGGAATTCTGCCTTGAAGTTGACCCAAGTGATGTCTTGTTCAGCATGCATGACCTTGAATCCATCCCACCAAGCTCTAGCAGTCCCCCCGAGGCAGTGGGCTGCATAAGCCACCTTCTCGCGGTCTTCGGTGCATCCGACTAGTTCCAGCAAGTCCTCAATGGTGCGGACCCAGTCGTCTGCATCCAGGGGTTCAACAGTCTCGATGAAGGTTGGCGGTGCATGCTTCTTGAACTCTGCCAACGTGGAACGTCCATGGCCATTCCCCGCCGGCTGGCGGTTGTTGGTGACTGCTTGAGCAATCAACTGAAGGGCTGCGGTGTTGGCTTGGCGTTCCTCTCGGAAAGCTTGGAGAAGCTGAGCCATGTCCATGTTCGGAGGAGGTGGTGGTGGTGGAGCTTGGTCGTTGGTTTGGTCGTGGCCTGCCTCTGACTGAGCGGATGCTCCGGCTTCAGGCTGCTGGGTAGAGGTATCAGTACGAGTTACAACAGGCATCCTGTTAGAGCGGTAAAAGGTCTCATGACTCGGAAGAGGGAAAACAAGATAGATGGGTGCCTAGTAAGGGGGTGGGTGTGACGCTAATCAAATCATGCAAGGGCCAAAAGGCCAAAACACATCCATTAAAATCCAAATGGGTGATGTAGTCGTTTACATGTTCCCGAAGGAAGAATACGACATACATCCAAACACGACAAAAGCTAACACTAGATGGTTTCTTATGAACCATACAAGGACTCGACTGCGCATAGGGGTTACATGAGCTATCCTACCGTAGAGGTCACAACTGGCATATCCGAGTAGCGAATAATGCCTAAGCGGCGGAATGCTCGGTCGCGTATTCCGGCTCTTCTGGGTCTTCCTCCTTGTCTTCATCTGTCTGGGCCCCCTTGTCACTTGAGGGTGTGGGGGAGTGGAGGAGTTGGATACGACGGTGCATCGTCGGTGGTGCAGGGAAAAGCTTGCGATATTCCCTTGCCGTCATCTGGCGTCGCCGAGGTGGTTCTTCATTATTGGAAGATACATCCTCGAAGGGCCTTCCGCCTCGGTATGCGATAGCGGACTGTCCGGAAGGTGCTCCTTCCTTCTTGATCCTATTCGTCTTCTCTTGAGCTCGACAAAGAAGTGCCTTGGTCTTGTGAAGTTCTTCTCGAAGCTTCATCGATTCCGAGGCCAAGTCTTGTGCCAAGCTGTCGGCACATAGACTAAAGTAGGTCTGGAATCGAAGCGAGAGTCCTTCCTTTAGTGGAGGGGCTAGTGCGCTGCTTTCTTCTTCTCCTTCCTTTCGGTAAGGCAAGAAGCGAGTTGTCATCTTGGCTGCCATCTCCGGAAGAAGCTCACGGAGACGGGTTAGTGCCTTGAGTGCAGCAGCCTTGACAGCGAGTGGTAGTGTTGCCATCTGGGGTCCCTCGAAGAACCAACTTGTGGGAGGTTCGTTTGCATTCACGATCACTTCCACATGGTATTCCTGTTGGGGAACGTAGTATTTTAAAATTTTCCTACGATCACGCAAGATCTATCTACCAGATGCATAGCAACGAGAGGGGAGAGTGAGTCTACGTACCCTCGTAGACCGAAAGCGGAAGCGTTAGAACAACACGGTTGATGTAGTCGTACGTCTTCATGGCCCGACCGATCAAGCACCGAAACTACGGCACCTCCGAGTTCTAGCACACGTTCAGCTCGATGACGTCCCTCGAACTCCGATCCAGCCGAGTGTCGAGGGAGAGTTCCGTCAGCACGACGGCGTGGTGACGATCTTGATGTTCTACCGTCGCAGGGCTTCGCCTAAGCATCGCTACAATATTTATCGAGGAGAACTATGGTGGAGGGGGGCACCGCACATGGCTAAGAGATCAAGAGATCAATTGTTGTGTCTAGAGGTACCCCCATGCCCCCGTATATAAAGGAGGGAGGGAGAGGCCGGCCCTAGAGGGGGCGCACCAATTGTGGGGAGTCCTACTAGGACTCCCAAGTCCTAGTAGGATTCCCCTTTCCTTTCCGGAGTAGGAGAGAAGGAAAGAGGGGGAGAGGGAGAAGGAAAAGGGGGCTGCACCCCTTGTCCAATTCGGACCAGAAGGGGGTGCACGCCTCCTTCCTTTTGGCCTCTCTCCTCTATTCCCGTAACTCCCCGGTACTCCGAAAATACCCGAATCACTCGGAACCTTTCCGATGTCCGAATATAGTCGTCCAATATATCGATTTTTACGTCTCGACCATTTCGAGACTCCTCGTCATGTCCCCGATCTCATTCGGGACTCCGAACTCCTTCGGTACATCAAAACTCATAAACTCATAATAAAACTATCATCGAAACCTTAAGCGTGCGGACCCTACGGGTTCGAGAACTATGTAGACATGACCGAGACACGTCTCCGGTCAATAACCAATAGTGGAACCTGGATGCTCATATTGGCTCCCACATATTCTACGAAGATCTTTATCGGTCAAACCGCATAACAACATACATTGTTCCCTTTGTCATCGGTATGTTACATGCCCGAGATTCGATCGTCGGTATCTCAATACCTAGTTCAATCTCGTTACCAACAAGTCTCTTTACTCGTTCCATAATACATCATTCCGCAACTAACTCATTAGCTGCAATGCTTGCAAGGCTTATAGTGATGTGCATTACCGAGTGGGCCCAGAGATACCTCTCCAACAATTGGAGTGACAAATCCTAATCTCGAAATACGCCAACCCAACAAGTACCTTCGGAGACACCTGTAGAGTACCTTTATAATCACCCAGTTACGTTGTGACGTTTGGTAGCACACAAAGTGTTCCTCCGGTATTCGGGAGTTGCATAATCTCATAGTCATAGGAACATGTATACGTCATGAAGAAAGCAATAGCAGTAAAACTTAAACGATCATAGTGCTAAGCTAACGGATGGGTCTTGTCCATCAGATCATTCTCCTAATGATGTGATCCCGTTGATCAAATGACAACTCATGTCTATGGCTAGGAAACATAACCATCTTTGATCAATGAGCTAGTCTAGTAGAGGCATACTAGGGACACTCTGTTTTGTCTATGTATTCACACATGTATTAAGTTTCCGGTTAATACAATTCTAGCATGAATAATAAACATTTATCATGATATAAGGAAATAAATAATAACTTTATTATTTCCTCTAGGGCATATTTCCTTCAGTCTCCCACTTGCACTAGAGTCAATAATCTAGTTCACATCGCCATGTGATTTAACACCGATAGTTCACATCGTCATGTGATTAACACCCAAAGGGTTTACTAGAGTCAATAAACTAGTTCACATCACTATGTGATTAACACCCAAAGAGTACTAAGGTGTGATCATGTTTTGCTTCGTGAGAGAAGTTTAGTCAACGGGTCTGTCACATTCAGATCCATATGTATTTCGCAAATGTCTATGTGTCTACAATGCTCTGCATGGAGCTACTCTAGCTAATTGCTCCCACTTTCAATACGCATCCAGATTGATACTTAGAGTCAGCTGGATTTAGTGTCAAAGCTTGCATCGGCGTAACCCTTTACGACGAACTCTTTATCACCTCCATAATCGAGAAACATTTCCTTAGTCATCCAGTTACTAAGGATAATTTTGACCGCTGTACAGTGATCTACTCCTGGATCACTATTGTACCCTCTTGACAAACTCATGGCAAGGTACACAACATGTTTGGTACACAGCATGGCATACTTTATAGAACCTATGGCTGAGGCATAGGGAATGACTTTCATTCTCTCTATATTTTTCTGCCGTGGTCTGGCTTTGAGTCTTACTCAACTTCACACCTTACAAGTCATGTAAGAACTCCTTCTTTGACTGATCCATTTTGAACTACTTCAAAATCATATCAAGGTATGTACTCATCGAAAGTCTTATCAAGCGTCTTGATCTATCTCTATAGATCTTGATGCCCAATATGTAAGCAGCTTCACCAAGGTCTTTCTTTGAAAAACTCCTTTCAAACACTCCTTTATGCTTTCCAAAAAATTCTACATCATTTCCGATCGACAATATGTCATTCACATATACTTATCAGAAAGGTTGTAGTGCTCCCACTCACTTCTTGTAAATACAGGCTTCACCGCAAGTCTGTATAAATCTATATGCTTTGATCAACTTATCAAAGCGTATATTCCAACTCCGAGATGCTTGCACCAGTCCATAGATGGATTGCTGGAGCTTGCACATTTTGTTAGCACCTTTAGGATTGACAAAACCTTTTGGTTGCATCATATACAAGTCTTCTTTAATAAATCCATTAAAGAATGCAGTTTTGTTATCCATTTGCCAGATTTCATAAAATGCGGCAATTGCTAACATGATTCAGACAGACTTAAGCATCGCTACAGGTGAGAAAGTCTCATCGTAGTCAACTCCTTGAACTTGTTGAAAAACTTTCGCAACAAGTCGAGCTTTGTAAACAGTAACATTACTGTCAGCGTCAGTCTTCCTCTTGAAGATCCATTTATTTTCGATGGCTTGCCGAC
Organism: Secale cereale; assembly: GCA_902687465.1. NCBI lineage: Eukaryota > Viridiplantae > Streptophyta > Magnoliopsida > Poales > Poaceae > Secale > Secale cereale. Next base: position 612,771,835 of record LR738711.1, read on the forward strand.
CATCGGGCAAGTCAACCAAAGTCCACACTTTGTTCTCATACATGGATCCCATCTCAGATTTCATGGTCTCAAGCCATTTTGCGAAATCTGGGCTCATCATCGCTTCCTCATAGTTCGTAGGTTCATCATGGTCCAGTAACATGACTTCCAGAACCGGGTTACCGTACCACTCTGGTGCGGAACGTACTCTGGTTGATCTACGAAGTTCAGTAGTAACTTGATCCAAAGTTTCATGATCATCATCATTAGCTTCCTCACTAATTGGTGTAGGAATCACTGGAACCAGTTTCTGTGATGTACTACTATCCAATTCGGGAGAAGGTACAATTACCTCATCAAGTTCCACTTTCCTCCCACTCACTTCTTTCGAGAGAAACTCCTTCTCTAGAAAGGATCCACTCTTAGCAACAAAGACCTTGCCTTCGGATCTGTGATAGAAGGTGTACCCAACAGTTTCTTTTGGGTATCCTATGAAGATTTACTTCTCTGATTTGGGTTCGAGCTTATCATGTTGAAACTTTTTCACATAAGCATCGCAGTCCCAAACTTAAAGAAATGACAGCTTAGGTTTCTCGTCAAACCACAGTTCATACGGTGTCATCTCCACGGATTTAGATGGTGCCCTATTTAACGTGAATGTATCTGTCTCTAATGCATAAACCCAAAAGCGATAGTGGTAGATCGGTAAGAGACATCATCGATCGCACCATATCTAATAAAGTACGGTTATGACGTTCAGACACACCATTACACTATGGTGTTCCAGGTGGCGTGAGTAGTGAAACTATTTCACATTGTTTTTACTGAAGGCCAAACTCGCTAACTCAAATATTTTACCTCTACGATCATATCGTAGAAACTCTTATTTTCTTGTTACGATGATTCTCCACTTCACTCTGAAATTCTTTGAACTTTTCAAATGTTTTAGACTTGTGCTTCATTAAGTAGATATACCCATATCTGCTCAAATCATCAGTGAAGGTCAGAAAATAATGATACCCGCCGCGAGCTTCAACACTCATTGGTCCACATACATCTGTATGTATGATCTCTAACAAATCTGTTGCTCGCTCCATTGTTCCGGAGAACGGAGTTTTAGTCATCTTGCCCATGAGGCATGGTTCGCAAGCACCAAGTGATTCATAATCAAGTGATTCCAAAAGTCCATTACTATGGAGTTTCTTCATGCGCTTTACACCATTATGACCTAAACAGCAGTGCCACAAATAAGTTGCACTATCATTATTAACCTTGCATCTTTTGGCTTCAATATTATGAATATGTGTATCACCACGATCGAGATCCAACAAACTATTTTCATTGGGTGTATGACCATCGAAGGTTTTATTCATGTAAACAGAATAACAATTATTCTGTGACTTTAAATGAATAACCGTATTGCAACAAATATGATCAAATCATATTCATGCTCAACGCAAATGCCAAATAACATTTATTTAGGTTTTACACTAATCCCGAAAGTATAGGGAGTGTGCGATGATGATCATATCAATCTTGGAACCACTTCCAACACACATCATCACTTCACCTTTAACTAGTCTCTGTTCATTCTGCAATTCTCGTTTCGAGTTACTAATTTTAGCAACTGAACCGGTATCAAATACCCAGGGGTTGCTATGAACACTAGTAAAGTACACATCAATAATCTGTATATCAAAATATACCTTTGTTCACTTTGCCATCCTTCTTATCCGCCAAGTATCTAGGGCAGTTCCACTTCCAGTGACCATTTCCTTTGCAGTAGAAGCACTTAGTTTCAGGCTTGAGTTTTAGCTTTGGGTTTCTTCACGGGAGAGACAACTTGCTTGTCATTCTTCTTGAAGTTCCCCTTCTATCCCTTTGCCCTTTACTTGAAACAAGTGGTCTTGTTAACCATCAACACTTGATGCTTTTTCATGATTTCTACCTTCGCCGACTTCAGCATTGCGAAGAGCTCGGGAATTCCTTTCGTCATCCCTTGCATATTATAGTTCATCACGAAGTTCTACTAACTTGGTGATAGTGACTAGAGAACTTTGTCAATTACTATCTTATCAGGAAGATTAACTCCCACTTGATTCAAGTAATTGTAGTACCCAGACAATCTGAGCACATGCTCACTGGTTGAGCTATTCTCCTCCATCTTGTAGGCAAAGTACTGTCAGAAGTCTTATACCTCTCGACACGGGCATGAGTATGAAATACTAATTTCAACTCATGGAACATCTTATATGCTCCGTGGCGTTAAAAACGTTTTTGAAGTCCCGGTTCTAAGCCATAAAGCATGGTGCACTTAAACTATCAAGTAGTCATCATACCGAGCTTTTGTCAAAACGTTCATAATGTCTACATCTGCTCCTGCAATAGGTATGTCACCTAGCGGTGCATCAAGGACATAATTCTCTGTGCAGCAATGAGGATAATCCTCAGATCACGGAACAATTCTGCATCATTGCTACTAACATCTTTCAACTTAGTTTTCTCTAGGAACATATAAAAAATAAACGGGGAGCAACATCACGAGCTATTGATCTACAACATAGATATGCTAATACTACGAGGACTAAGTTCATGATAAATTAAAGTTCAATTTAATCATATTACTTAAGAACTCCCACTTAGATAGACATCCCTCTAGTCATCTAAATGATCACGTGATCCAAATCAACTAAACCATGTCCGATCATCACGTGAGATGGAGTAGTTTCAATGGTGAACATCTTATGTTGATCATATCTACTATATGATTCACGCTCGACCTTTCGGTCTCCAGTGTTCCGAGGCCATATCTGCATATGTTAGGCTCGTCAAGTTTAACCCGAGTATTCTGCGTGTGCGAAACTGGCTTACACCCGTTGTATTTGAACGTAGAGCTTATCACACCCGATCATCACATGGTGTCTCGGCACGACGAACTTTCGCAACGGTGCATACTCAGGGAGAACACTTATACCTTGAAATTTAGTAAGGGATCATCTTATAATGCTACCGTCGAACTAAGCAAAATAAGAAGCATAATAAGATAAACATCACATGCAATCAAAATATGTGACATGATATGGCCATCATCATCTTGTGCTTTTGATCTCCATCTCCAAAGCACCGTCATGATCACCTTCGTCACCGGCGCGACACCTTGATCTCCATCGTAGCATCGTTGTTGTCTCGCCAACTATTGCTTCTACGACTATCGCCACCGCTTAGTGATAAAGTAAAGCAATTACATGGCGATTGCATTTCATACAATAAAGCGACAACCATATGGCTCCTGCCAGTTGCCGATAACTTTACAAAACATGATCATTTCATACAAAACCGTATAACTCATCATGTCTTGACCATATCACATCACAACATGCCCTGCAAAAACAAGTTAGATGTCCTCTACTTTGTTGTTGCAAGTTTTACGTGGCTGCTACGGGCTTAGCAAGAATCGTTCTTACCTACGCATACAAAACCACAACGATATTTCGTCAAGTATGTGTTGTTTTAACCTTCACAAGGACCGGGCGTAGCCACACTTGATTCAACTAAAGTTGGAGAAACTGACATCCGCCAGCCACCTGTGTGCGAAGCACGTCGGTAGAACCAGTCTCGCGTAAGCGTACGCGTAATGTAGGTCCGGGCCGCTTCATCCATCAATACCGCCGAATCAAAGTATGACATGCTGGTAAGCAGTATGACTAGTATCGTCCACAACTCACTTGTGTTCTACTCGTGTATATCATCTACGCATAGACCTGGCTCATGATACCACTGTTGGGGAACGTAGTATTTTAAAATTTTCCTACGATCACGCAAGATCTATCTACCAGATGCATAGCAACGAGAGGAGAGAGTGAGTCTACGCACCCTCGTAGACCGAAAGCGGAAGCGTTAGAACAACGCGGTTGATGTAGTCGTACGTCTTCACGGCCCGACCGATCAAGCACCGAAACTACGGCACCTCCGAGTTCTAGCACACGTTCAGCTCGATGACGTCCCTCGAACTCCGATCCAGCCGAGTGTCGAGGGAGAGTTCCGTCAGCACGACGGCGTGGTGACGATCTTGATGTTCTACCGTCGCAGGGCTTCGCCTAAGCACCGCTACAATATTTATCGAGGAGAACTATGGTGGAGGGGGGCACCGCACACGGCTAAGAGATCAAGAGATCAATTGTTGTGTCTAGAGGTACCCCCTTCCCCCGTATATAAAGGAGGGAGGGAGAGGCTGGCCCTAGAGGGGGCGCACCAAGTGTGGGGAGTCCTACTAGGACTCTCAAGTCCTAGTAGGATTCCCCTTTCCTTTCCGGAGTAGGAGAGAAGGAAAGAGGGGGAGAGGGAGAAGGAAAAGGGGGCTGCACCCCTTGTCCAATTCGGACCAGAAGGGGGGTGCACGCCTCCTTCCTTTTGGCCTCTCTCCTCTATTCCCGTAACTCCCCGGTACTCCGAAAATACCCGAATCACTCGGAACCTTTCCGATGTCCGAATATAGTCGTCCAATATATCGATTTTTACGTCTCGACCATTTCGAGACTCCTCGTCATGTCCCTGATCTCATCCGGGACTCCGAACTCCTTCGGTACATCAAAACTCATAAACTCATAATAAAACTATCATCGAAACCTTAAGCGTGCGGACCCTACGGGTTCGAGAACTATGTAGACATGACCGAGACACGTCTCCGGTCAATAACCAATAGCGGAACCTGGATGCTCATATTGGCTCCCACATATTCTACGAAGATCTTTATCGGTCAAACCGCATAACAACATACATTGTTCCCTTTGTCATCGGTATGTTACATGCCCGAGATTCGATCGTCGGTACCTCAATACCTAGTTCAATCTCGTTACCAACAAGTCTCTTTACTCGTTCCATAATACATCATCCCGCAACTAACTCATTAGCTGCAATGCTTGCAAGGCTTATAGTGATGTGCATTACCGAGTGGGCCCAGAGATACCTCTCCAACAATTGGAGTGACAAATCCTAATCTCGAAATACGCCAACCTAACAAGTACCTTCGGAGACACCTGTAGAGTACCTTTATAATCACCCAGTTACGTTGTGACGTTTGGTAGCACACAAAGTGTTCCTCCGGTATTCGGGAGTTGCATAATCTCATAGTCATAGGAACATGTATAAGTCATGAAGAAAGCAATAGCAGTAAAACTTAAACGATCATAGTGCTAAGCTAACGGATGGGTCTTGTCCATCAGATCATTCTCCTAATGATGTGATCTCGTTGATCAAATGACAACTCATGTCTATGGCTAGGAAACATAACCATCTTTGATCAATGAGCTAGTCTAGTAGAGGCATACTAGGGACACTCTGTTTTGTCTATGTATTCACACATGTATTAAGTTTCCGGTTAATACAATTCTAGCATGAATAATAAACATTTATCATGATATAAGGAAATAAATAATAACTTTATTATTGCCTCTAGGGCATATTTCCTTCAATTCCACCTCAGTGTCTCTAACCCAATGCTCAAGGTAGGTGAGGATGGGCGCTCGGTGGAACTGACACTCCTGGAGGCTATCCTCGAGAAGCAAGGGAAACCCAGTGGTCAGGTGTTCTTCGGGTACAGCGGCCATCTACAAAGGTGGAATAGGAGGGGTTAATAAGCTGATGAAATCTCAGGTTTAGAAAAGAAGAGAGGTTCAGAAGGTTTTTGAAAAAGGGGTCCCAACTAACAAACGCCCATGCTAACTAAGGCTTCCTACAGTCAGGATGGCTCTGATACCAGCTCTGCCGGGACCCCGACTTAGAAGTCGAGATCACCGAATGCACGTGTACAGTGATCCTAGAGATCAATGCTCACTGAACACACAGAAGCTGCATAACAAGAGTCTTACATCCATACATATCGTCTTATACAAATTAAGGCCATTATGGCCAAGTCTTACATAGATAAAGCCTCACTGGCTGAAATAGCAAATAACTCAAATAGCGGAAGTCTTCGATGATAGGTAGAACCCATGCCATCTGCCTTAACCCTACAGGCATTCTGACTAGGATAGCATCCTAGTTTGCATGTTCGTCTCCAAAGAACTCTTCCTCAAATTCCTGTTCCTCCATGCCTGGCCAATTAAATAACCAGTGGCAAGCCAATGAGTACTTTGAATGTACTCACAAGCAACCCATGATGTGGTTCAAAATAACAATGCAAACTGAACAATAATGAGCAATCTAGCAATGGGCTAGAATAAATATTCTACCATCAAGTGTATGCATCAATGAGTTCACGTAACCTTGAAAACAGGTTACCGATATCATCATGAATATGTTTCAACTCATCGAGTCAAGTCACCACCTTGACTCATCACACACATACTTTCACCGATGAAGTAAAATTCTGGACATAGTTTAAGTAGCACCACCCAACTGTCCATGACCGTGGACACGACTATTCGAATAGTTTTACACTCTACAGAGGTTGCGCACTTTACCCACAAGATCCGGGAAGCTTTCGTGTCACCCACGATCCCGCAGTACCTCAAGTACTCGGGGGAAGCACCCAGTCATTATCTTTCCTTAAACGACACTAACATAGAGTCCACTCGTTGGTACACGGCCCTCGAGTACAAACAATAGATCACGGGACTTGCCCTAATTTCAATGTCGCACGTACCCGAAGGGACCAACGGTGTGTCCGGTGCCCTGTAAAAACAGTCATGGTCATCTATCCAAGCACGACCCCGTCCCGGGAAAGACCTCAAGTCTCCTCGTCACTAGTAATGCGGGCACCATGCTAGTATTGACCTAAGTAATCAATAAAGCCCCGTCCCATAAGGGGTAGTGTGGTTGCACATGTTTGGTTGGCACGGTAGTCACACATAAATCTAATCCATTATTTCACCCATGCACAAGATTTTACCGGCACATCACTTCTTCCTCAAGTGATGACCTAACTCAACATCACCCTCGGGCATTAGGGGCACCCGATGGGTTTATGCAAAGATTTCAACCACGAAGGTTCATATCACACATGCATCACTAAGCATCATTACTAACTATTTTCATGTCATCTAGCACATAGCAAGATCAAGAGCAAGGCATGCATCATGTGGTGGTTCAACTAGGTCACCACCGTAACTCTACCATCATGCATCGGAAACAAACGGGTTCCGAAGAACAAGTGTATCATGGTCAAAGGGCTGCTTGCCTGGATTGGCTTGGTCTTCAAAGTCTTCAAATCCTTCTCCTTCTCCTTCTTCAGCAACTTCGTCAAATACGGTATCTATACGTCGCATAATAACAACGGAAAAATAAGACCACAAATAAAATAGAAAAATCAAAGTGCTCAGAAAAATGTCAACTTATTTTTGTTAAATACTAGAGGGAAAACTAAGATGGAGAAAATTCTTAGTTGGAGTTTTGGAGTGACAGAATGGAATCTAAGGATTTTAGAACATGAGTTTTATTGCTCAAATTTGAATTTAAATTTGAACAGAACAGAAAAGTTTCATGGATATGTGTGAAAATGACACCATTAAATAGGTTGGAATATTACAAGAATTTAGGAGTTGGAATTATTCCATTTGGACTAATATTCATTTCTGTAAAATTAATTGAATTAATCAAAGAAAGAATAAAAAGAAATGGCCCTGTGCCACTGGGCCAGAGCGGCCACAGTGCACGGCCCAGGGCATCTAGCCCAGCCGCTCGGGCGCCAGCGCGCGCACGTCAGGGTTTTAAACCTGACGGGCGGGGCCCAGCGGTCAGCGGCAGCGAGGGGAGAGAGGGAGCGGTGAGGATGACAGGCGGGGCCTGCCTGTCATCTTCAACCTCTCGGCCACGGCGACGGCGAGCTCACCGGCGACGATAGGGGCCACGGCGAGGCAAACGGAGGGCAGGGACGGACTCAGCAACGAGTCGCGGTTGCAGTGGTGGTGGTGCGACTCGCCGGGGAGGCCAGGTTCGCCGGCGGCGAGGTGGGACGGCGGAGGAGCTTCGGGAGGTCGTCGCTCCGGCCGATTCCGACTGCTACAGAGAGGGGAAAGCGAGGGGAAAGAATCAGTGGTGTGTGGTGGTTCCAAATCGGGCAAAAGGAAGGGCGGAGGAGGCCTGTACTGCGAGATCGCCGGTGGCCCGACGCGGCGGAGCTCCGGTCGATCCCGAGCACTGGGGCTCTTCGGGGATGAACGAGTGGTGCTGGCGTGTTGCTGTGAGTGTGTTGAGGCTGCTGGTGCTGA
>LR738711.1:612780169-612791748 GCA_902687465.1 Secale cereale
GGGGGGGGGGGCTTATATAGCCGCGCCCACGGTCCACTGTGGACTCGTGCACCGGCGAGGTTGCAAGCGAGGCCAGAGGCTGTTCTGGTGCCTGTGATCGAGCCGGGGAGGATCGTGGACGTGTTCCACGCTTAGTTGAGGGGAGAGGAGGAGCGGGGGAGCTTCCAGACAACGTGCGCGTGTGAAGCCGAGGAGTGGACGTTGCGGGCGGCCGGCGCGCGTGTGGAGGCGACCACTGGAGGGAGAGAGAGGAGGGGGACAGCACCGGTGGTGGTTGCGGACGTCGAGGGGCGTCGGGAGGCGCGAGGGGAGAGCTCGAGGCTGTCGGCTACGCTGGATTGGGCGAAGCTACAGTGCGGGTGCGCACTGTAGCACGCTCTGTAGCGGCCTAATTGCATGCCATGGCATGCCATTGGCCCTCTGGGCGTGTCCGCCGTGTCTGGGGGGTTTAGGGTGATGTAATCAACCCAGCTGTGGCATTGGATACCCTGGATGATCAAGGAGAGAGAGAGGAAGCTGGTAACTTGGTGAATTCCGGTTGTCCAGCAAGGTGAACTAGGGTTTTCACCCCTCAATCATGGATCTGGGGACGTGGGGGAGTTACTGGAGGTAGATAGTAACTAGATGAAGCTATGGTAAAAAGTTGAGGCCAAGGTAAATAGTAAAAGTGATCAAGAAGAGGGTTTTAGTAATTTGGCAGAAGGTGTTTGATCATGTTTTAATCAAGCAAATGATCTCCACTTGCCATGATACTTAACAGGGTTGAATGACTTGTGAAAATAGGGTGCTTTACCAAATTTGGGCTTATTTGAAGAAACTAGCCAATGTAACTTTGGTGAACCCTAGAAATCAACAAAAATGGCTTCATCTTGTTTGAGTCAAGCTAATCATCTCCCCTTGATGCACCACTTGGTGTAGTTTCATCATTTGGGGTGTTGATCATGTCCACAAAGTTTGAAGCTCCAGGTAAAAAGTTGGTAATGTAAAGTTGTTCAAATTTGCATTTGAGCAGAAAGGGTTTTGGGGTATTCTGGTCAAGTTGCTCTATTCCAATTCTTGTTGCATTTGGCCTAGATGCCTTATTAGGCCATTGTAGCATGTGCACCAAGTTTGAGAGCATTTGGATAAGTTTGGCTATGTAAAGTTGCTCAAACTTCAAATATGGACAGAATGGTTATGAAGGGTTTTGAGGATGTTTTCTTGCTTCCCAAGGCATGGGACTTGGCAAGATCATCAAATATGTCATATGTGACATAGTAGAATTTCCCTGGAATTTTGGAGAACATTTCCTTTCTAAATATTTCAAAAGCTTGAAATATCCAGAAAGGGTTTTGGAAGGATTTGTCCAATATTTTGAACATGACCATGTGTTGAAACTCTTATATATGGACAATATATGTCCTATGAGTCTCCCTGAAGTTTGGCAAATATTTTTGGAATACTTAAATAATTTTTCCCTATTAAAGACCATTTCTGGCCTTAAGAAAAAGCTTTTAAATAAAATAGGAAAACAACTTTTAAAATTATACTTTTGTGGTTTCTAGGAGTCCTATGACTACTAGGTCTCAAATATACCTTTTGAAATAATTTTCTCACCCTAAATCAAGCACTTGCAGTGCAAACCTTAATTCAGGGGTTTTGGGAATACTAAATTTATAAAATACATTTTGGCCAAATCAATTTTGTAAGAAAATACTATACTATTATATAACACATGGCATGATCATTGGGCAGAAGTTTTGGATATGGGGATGAATTCTACAAGAGGTAATTGTTGACTTTAATGAGCACATACAAAGCACATGAAGAAAAACCCAATTCCAAATAAAAGCCAAATGATGCCAAAAAATTTTGCTGGTCCAAACTTTCATGCCTCATTGATGCAAATAACATGTTACAAAATGCAGGGTGTGACAATAGGACTTCAAATCTTGAGCCCCACCAGCTGCGCGCCATGTTTCGAATGCCATGAGATGTTGCATTAAGTGCACTTGCCATGATACCACCAATAGATTTTGGTTGGTTAGTTGGGGTGACTGAGTTGCACAAATTGTAGAACAACACTTTGTTCTCACGTGCCAGATTTACCAGATTAACTTCGGTACAGGCATCACCAACAAGTTCAGGGTCCATTAACAGATGAATTTGAGCTTCAGAGACTTCCCAAAAATGCAGTCTATGTTCACGAGCTTCATCAAATTCTCATCAAGGAAGATTTAGCAAAGCTAAGAACTGATCAGCAGAGCACATGATTTTATCTTCTTCGGTCATCCATTCGAGAACCCATGTGCTGCTATCCGCAATGTCAACTGAGGTATACATAGTGGCATAGAATTGATGAATAACTTCTCGATTCCATCCATGATTGAAACACACGAATCCCTTCAGAATAACTTTCTCAATCTTCTCGTTGGTTCGTGAAAACAAGGCAATCTATCAAGTTTAGCAAAATCCAACACCTTGTGCTTTAATATGTGATTCTTGCTGCATAGAATTTGTGCATAGTAGACTGCATGTTGCTACTTGTGATCCATGTTTGTAAATTCCCTAAAGAGGAGGGGATGATGCATCACAGCAGAGGTAAGTATTTCCCTCAGTTTTGAAACCAAGGTTATGAATCCAGTAGGAGAACCAAGCAACACTATGTAAACAAAACCTACACACAAACAACATAACCTCGCAACCCAACGCGTAGAGGGGTCGTCAATCCCTCCAAGGTAGTAACATATGATAAATTGATAGATTGATAGATGCAAATAAAATAAAGGCAAATAAAATGCAGCAAAGTGTTTTTTTTGGATTTTTGGCAACACAGATATGGAAATATATGATAGGAAATAAACCCGGGGGTCGTAGATTTCACTAGTGGCTTCTCTCGAGAAAATAGCATAGGGTGGGTAAACAAATTACTATTGGGAAATTGATAGAAGATCAAATAATTATGACGATATCCAAGACATTGATCATGTATATAGGCATCACATCCATGATTAGTAGACCAACTCCTGCCTGCATCTACTACTATTACTCCACACATTGACCGCTATCCAGCATGCCTCTAGTGTATTAAGTTCATGTAGAAATGGAGTAATGCTTTAAGAATGATGGCATGATGTAGACAAGATCTATTCATGTAGGAATAGATGCTAATTGTGAACCGCGTTAGTAAATTCCCCGAAGAGGAGGGGATGATGCAACACAACGGCGGTAAGTATTTCCCTCACTTATGAAACCAAGGTATCATCCAGTAGGAGAACCAAGCAAGCTATGTAATCAACACCCGCACACAAACAACAAACCCTCGCAACCCGATGTGTAGAGGGGTTGTTAATTCCTCTTGGGTAAGGTTGTATGATAAAATGATATACTGATAGATGCAAATAAAATAAAAGCAAATAAAGCGTAGCAAGGTATTTTTGGGATATTGATAGTATAGATCTGAAAAAAGAAGCAAATAAATTGGAAACACAAATAACAATATAGATCTGGAAGTATATGATGAGAAATAGACCCGTGGGCCGTAGGTTTCACTAGTGTCTTCTCTCGCGAAAATAACATACAGTGGGTAAACAAATTACTATTGGGCAATTGATAGAAAATCAAATAGTTATGACGATATCCAAGACATTGATCATGTATATAGGCATCACGTCCAAGATTAGTAGACCGACTCTTGCATGCATCTACTACTATTACTCCACACATCGACCATTATCCAGCATGCATCTAACATATTAAGTTCCATAAAGAAATGGAGCAATGCCTTAAGCACTATGACATGATGTAGATAAGATCTATTCATGTAAGAATAGTCCCCATCGTTTTATCCTTAATAGCAATGATGCATGCATGTCATGTCTCCTTCTGTCACTGAGATTGAGCACCGCAAGATCGAACCCATTACAAAGAACCTCTTCCCATTGCAAGATAAATCAATCAAGTTTGCCAACAAAACCGAAATATCGAAGAAGAAATATGAGGTTATAATAATCAAGTACAGATATGAATGCAAATAGATCCAATCATAAACTCACAATTCATCAGATCCCAACAAACACACTGCAAAAGATTTACATCAAATAGATCTCCGAAGAGAACATTGTATTGAAGATCAAAAAGAGAGAAGAAGCAATCTAGCTACTGCTTATGGACCCATAGGCCTATGGTGAACTATGCACGCATCATAGGAGAGGCACCAATGGATATGATGAACCCCTCCGTGATCGTGTTCCTCTCCGACGGAGTGCCGGAAAAGGGCTCTAGATTGCATCTCGTGGTTCCGGAACTTGCGATGCGTGAAATAAATTTTCTCCGACTCCTCTAGGGTTTCTGGAATATTTGAGTATTTATAGACCTAAGAGGTGGTGGAGGGGACCCCCCATGGACCCCACGAGGCATCAGGACGCGCCTGGGCCACCTAGTGCGCCCTGATGTCTCGTGGTCCCCACTGCCTTTCCCTCGTGCACTTCTTTGGCCCTTTGGATGTCTTGTGGTCCAAAAATATTCTCAAAAAGTTTCGTGGCATTTGAACTTCGTTTGATATTTGTATTCTACAAAGTAAAAAAAAAAGCCGAAAACATCAACTGGCATTGGGCACTATGTCAATAGGTTAGTCCCAAAAATGATATAAAGTTGCTAGAAAATTATTTTCAAATATCCAGGAATGATAATATAACAGCATGGAATAATCAAAAATTATAGATACGTTGGAGACGTATCAGCATCCCCAAGCTTAATTCCTACTCGTCCTCGAGGAGGTAAACGATGAAAACAGAATTTTTGATGTTGAATGATGCCTAACATGTTCATCATATTCTTTTCTTTCTAGCATGGTCATATGGACTTTTAGATGATTCAAAGCAATAGTCTATAAGTTGACATGAAGACTTTAATACTCAAGCAATATCAACAAGCAACCATGTCTTTCAAAATATCAATGCTCAAGAAAGTTATCCCTAGCCCATTATGCTCAATCATTGATCCATTCATGCACCACATCCAAATATTAGCTACATCCAATGCTCAAATGTGATAATAGTGTTCCATAGTTGGTGCTTTATAAGAGAAGATGGAGACTCAACAAAAATAAAAATTGCATAAAAGTAAATAGATAGGCCCTTCGCAGAGGGAAGTAGGGATTTGTATTGGTGCGAGAGCTCAAAGCTTAAATTGAGAGATAAAATTATTTTGTGTGGCATGTTTTTCTCGTCAACGAAAAATACTAAGAGTACCCAATATCTTCCATGCTAAATAAATCATAGGCGGTTCCCAAACATAAAAATAAATTTTATTTCCTTGCCACCATTCTTTTACAATCCATGGCTAGCCGTATCCACGGGTGCCTTCCATATAACCATGTACCAAAGAATTAATTTTAGTATCTTTTTGGAATTTTGGGATTGGGCATCCCTATTACCGCCACACTCTCGTGCAATTACAAGTGAATAAAACACTCATATTGAGAATAACCTACTTAGCATGGAAAATATCGGCCACCCCTCACCGCTTCATGAGTGGTACGGGCACACATAAGGGAAGTTTATTTTGAAAATTAGAGTCGGCACATGCAAATTTCCATAGGACGACATGTAAATACCACATATAGGTAGGTATGGTGGACTCATTTGGCACAACTTGGGTTTAGGATTTGGATGCACAACCAGGATTCCCGCTTAGTACAAGTGAAAGCTAGCAAATAGATTGATAAGCGACCAACCAAGGAATGAAAACCATCATAAAAGAACTTTAGACATAACTAACACTGAATAACGCAACACAAGTAGGATGTAATTTCATTTCATAACTATTAATTTAATGTGCTTGCATAGGTAATCACAACCCTTAACACCAATATTCTTACTAAAGCATAATTACTCACCAACATAACTCATATATCATATCATCATATCGCAAAACTATCGCAAGGAATCAAGTTTAATGTCCGATGATCTTCATGAAAGTTTTTTATTATATCTTCCCTGAATATCTATCTCTTTGGAACCAAATTATTTTAAAGAATATTGCCATTGTAAATAACAAGCTCTCAAACAAATTTATGTGAAGAACGAGAGCACATATTTCTTTAAAGTTTCAACTCTCAAAATAATATAAGTGAAGCAAGAGAAGATTTATTCAAAATTTCTACTAACTCTAAAGAAATATAAGTGAAACATGAGAGCATATTTCTTCAAAATAACAACACCACCGTGCTCAAAATGATATAAGTGAAGCACTAGAGCAATTCCATAGCTCTACAAAAATGAAGTGAAGCATAAAGAGCAACTCTAATAAATCATAGCATAATTTTGGCTTCTCAAATAGGTATGTCTAGCAAGGATGATTATGACAAACTAAAAATTAAAACAAGCAAAGACACATATAATACAAGTGGCTCCAAGCAAAACTCATGATATATGACGAATAAAAATATAGCTCCAAATAAAATTACTGATGATCTTTAGAAGAAAGAGGGGATGCCTACCGGGGCATCCCCAAGCTTAGTTGCTTGATACTTCTTGAATATTACCTTGGTGTGCCATTGGTATCCCCAAGCTTAGGCTATTTTCACTCTTTATTCCTTCATCCATCGTGATCTCACCCAAAACTTGAAAACTTCAATCACACAAAACTTAACAAAACTTCGTGACATCCGTTAGTATAATAAAAACCATCTTTACTATGAGTACTGTAGAAAACCCATTCAAATTTTATTATTACATTATACCTACTATATTATAACTTTACCATGGCTTGTACCTTCCAACACAAACCATAAATTCATCAAAATAAGCACATGATGCAACGAAAACATAATCTGTCAAAAACAAAATAGTATGTAAAGACGTATTTTTTAGTCATACTTGTGTAACTCTAAAAATTATAAAACATTAGGAAGGCGTGGGCAATTTGTATATAAATTCCGTTTAAAGAATTCAACAATTGTTCATAGTTCAGCAATTGAAAACAATTCTGCTACTAGACGCTAAACTTTATGTTGATGCACCGAATCAAATCAACTCTCACCCAAATCAATCCCAAAGGCTTTGCTTGGAACACTAATTAAAAAACCAAAAACACAACCATAAAAGAAGTAATAATGTATATTTTTTATTTAAAACAGTAAAGAAAAATATTAGGTTGTCACCCAACAATTTCTTTTCTTTAAAGCCTTTTAGCTAGGCATTACTAATTTTAATGTTGCTCACACAAAAGACAAGAATTGACGCACAAAGAGAGTTTCATAAACCACATGAAAAACACATCTAAGTATAACATACCTCCTATGCTTAGGCATTTTATAAGCAAACAAATTATCAAGGCAAGCAAAAACTAGCATATGCAAGGAAGAAGAATAAAGCATTCAAATTTAAGCATCAACAGAGGTAATTTAGTAACATGAAAATTTCTACAACCATATTTTCATGTCTAATAACAATTGCATGTAGGATCAAAGTCAAATTCCACAATATAGCTATCACATAACATATTCTCTATATGATCCATTTAGCACTTCACCATAGTTTTTAGATTCATAAATCTCAAGCAAAACTTCATAAAGATAATATAGTGTACTCAACACACTAGCAATTGGTTCATCATAAACCTTTTCCTTCTGATTTCCAATAAACACTATACCAAACAAACTAGCAAAGCAACCGACATAAGGGCAAACGAAAAAGGAAAACAGGAAGAAGGAAAATAAAAAGGGAAATATTTTTCTGTTTTTGTAAAAACGTTTTAGAAGTGGGGGAGATGAAAACGAGAGACAAATGGCAAATAATATAAATTGCAAGGCCATGAGAGTTTATGTCTGGGAACCTGATAGATCTTGACTTGATCTTCCCCAGCAACGGTGCCAGAAATTCTTCCTACTACCTGTGAACTGCGTCAATAAATTCCCCGAATAGGAGGGGATGATGCGGCACAAAGGCGATAAGTATTTTCTCAGTTATGAAACCAAGTTATCAATCCAATAGGAGAACCAAGCAAGATATGTAAACATCACCTTCACACAAACAACAAATCCTCACAACCCGACACGTAGAGAGGTTGTCAATCCTCTTGGGTAAGGTAGTATGATAATAAGATAAATTGATAGATGCAAATAAAATAAAAAACAAATTAAACGCAGCAAGGTATTTTTGGTTCCTTTTTGATAATACAGATCTAAAATAAAAGAAGCAAATAAATTGGAAATGCATATAGCAATATAGATCTGCAAGTATATGATGAGAAATAGACCCGGTGGGCTTCACTAGTGGCTTCTCTTGTGAAAATAGCATACGGTGGGTAAAATATTACTGTTCGGCAATTGATAGAACAACGAATAATTATGACGATATCCAAGACATGATCATGTATATAGGCATCACATACAAGATTGGTAGACCGACTCCTGCCTGCATGTACTACTATTACTCCACACATCAACCGCTATCCACCATGCATCTAGTGTATTAAGTTCATGAAAGAACGGAGTAATGCCTTCGGAACGGTGACATGATGTAGACAATATCTATTCATGTAGGAATAGCCCCATCATTTTATCCTTAATAGCAATGATACATGTGTGTCATGTCTCCTTCTGTCACTGCTACCTCTTGAGCTTGCGTTGTATTCCCGAAGAGGAAAGGTAGATGCAGCACACTAGTGTAAGTATTTCCCTCAGTTTTTGAGAACCAAGGTATCAATCCAGTAGGAGACCACGTGCCAGTCCCTCGCACATGCACAAACAAATAAGAACTTCGCAGCCAACGCGATAAGGGGTTGTCAATCCCTTTACTGTCACTTACGAGAGTGAGATATGATAGAGATGATAATTATATTTTTGGTATTTTTTGATATAGAAACAGAAAGTAAAGAAAGCAAATAAACAACGGCGACATAAATTGGCTAGTTGATGGGAAAGTAATATGATAAAGATAGACCCGGGGGCCATAGTTTTCTCTAGTGGCTTCTCTCATGATAGCGGTATTCTACGGCGGGTCAACAAATTACTATCGAGCAATTGATAGAAAAGAGAATAATTATGAGACTATCTAGGCATGATCATTGTATATAGGCATCACGTCCGAGACAAGTAGACCGACTCCTGCCTGCATCTACTACTATTACTCCACACATCGGCCGCTATCCAGCATGCATCTAGTGTATTGAGTTCATACGAACAGACTAACACCTTAAGCAAGATGACATGATGTAGAGGGATAAACTCAAGCAATATAATGAAAACCCCATCTTTTTATCCTCCATGGAAACAATACAGTACGTGCCTTGCTACCCCCACTGTCACTGGGAAAGGACACCGCAAGATTGAACCCCAAAGCCAAGCACTTCTCCCATTGCAAGAACTATAGATCTAGTAGGCCAAACCAAACCAATAATTCGAAGAGACTTGCAAGGATATTGTGAGCACACATAAAAAGTTCAAAGAAGAACCAAATATCTTTCATAGATAACCTTGATCATAAACTCACAATTCATCGGATCTCGACAAACACACCGCAAAAAGAGATTACATCGAATAGATCTCCTCGAAGACCGAGGAGAACTTTGTATTGAGATCTATAGAGAGAGAAGAAGCCATCTAGATACTAGCTATGGACCCGAAGGTCTGTGGTAAACTACTCATAACTCATGGTGAGGGCGATGATGATGATGATGAAGGCCTCCGTGATGGACCCCCCTCCCGGAACAGGCTCCAAGATGGGATCTCCACGGGAACAGAAGCTACGGCGGTGGAATTACGGTTTTCTCTCTGCGTATGGAGTTTCTGGGGTACGTAGGTATATATAGGAAGAAGGAGGGCATCGGGGGCCGTGTGGGCCAGCCTCGAGGCAGGGGGCACGCCCTGGGAAGGGGGGCGCACCCCCCACCCTCGAGGGCTGGCCCTCCGTCCCCTGACTTGGTCCCGAAGATTCCCGAGCGTGATTTTCTCCAAAAATATCTCTCGCGAAGGTTTCATTCCGTTTGGACTCCGTTTGATATTCCTTTTCTGCAAAACCCTGAAATAGGTAAAAAACAGCAATCTCGAGTGGGCCTTTGGGTTAATAGGTTCGTACCAAAAATGATATAAAAGTGAATGATAAAGCCCATTAAACATCCAAGACTTCATATATAATAGCATGGAACAATAAAAAATTATAGATACGTTGGAGACATATCAAGCATCCCCAAGCTTAATTCCTGCTCGTCCTCAAGTAGGTAAATGATAAAGAAAGAATTTTTGATGTGGAACCAATATAGTTTTTCAATGTAATTCTCTTAATTGTGGCATGAATGTTCAGATCTGAAGTACTCAAGATAAAAGTCTATATTGACATAAGAAATAACAATACTTCAAGCAATACTAACAAATCAATCATGTCTTCTCAAAATACTATGGATAAAGAAAGTTATCCCTACAAAATCATATAGTGTTTGCTATGCTCCCTTATTATCACACAAAAATATTCATATCATGCACAACCCCGGTTTCAGCCAAGCATTTGTTTTCATGCTCTATCTTTTCGAACCTTTCAACTTTCACGCAATACATGAGCGTGAGCCATGGATATAGCACTATGGGTGGAATAGAGGTGGTTGTGGAGAAGACAAAAATGAGGGAGATAGTCTCACATCGACTAGGCATATCAATGGGCTATGGAGATGCCCATCAATAGATATCAATGTGAGTGAGTAGGGATTGCCATGCAACGGATGCACTAGAGCTAAATATGAATGAAAGCTCAACAAAATAAACTAGTGGGTGTGCATCCAACTTGCTTGCTCACGAAGACCTAGGGCATTTGAGGAAGCCCATCGTTCTAATATACAAGGCAAGTTCTATAATGAAAATTCCCACTAGTATATGAAAGTGACTAAGCATGACACTCTCTACAATGAAGAACTTGGTGCTACTTTGAAGCACAAGTGTGTAAAAAGATAGTAGCAATTGTCCCTTTTTCTTGTCTTTTCTTTTTTTCTTTTTTTGGGCCTTTCTTTTTTTCTTTGGCCTTTCCTTTTTTTTGTGGAGGCGCTTTATAGATTTAGCCTTTCCTCCCATGGGACAATGCTCTAATAGTGATGATCATCACACTTTCGTTACAACACGAAATTACAACTCGATACTAGAACAAAGTATGACTCTATATGAATGCCTCCGTCGGTGTACCTGTATGTGCAATGAAACAAGAGTGACATGTATGAAAAGATTATGCATGGTGGCTTTGCCACAAATACGATGTCAACTACATAATCATGCATGGCAATATGACAATATGATGCGTGTCATATAAACGGAAAGGTGAAAAGTTGCATGGCAATATATCTCGGAATGGCAATGGAAATGCCATGATAGGTAGGTATGGTGGCTATTTTGAGGAACAATATGGTGGCTGTTTTGAGGAAGGATATATAGTGGGTTTATGGCACCGGCGAAAGTTGCGCGGTACAAGAGAGGCTAGCAATGGTGGAAGGGTGAGAGTGCGTATAATCCATGGACTCAACATCAGTCATAAGAACTCATATACTTATTGCAAAAATCTATGAGTCATCAAAACAAAGCAATCAACGCATGCTCCTAGGGGGGGGGGGGGGGG
>LR738711.1:612791809-612966047 GCA_902687465.1 Secale cereale
GGAGGTTGGTAGGAGTTAACCATCGCGCGCCCCCGACCTCCACACAAAGGTTGGCACTCTACAAATACCTCATGCTCTAACTTCGTCACATAGCGGTTCACCATACGTGTATGATACGGGAATCACTAACCTTAACACAAGTATTATTCAATTTCATAATAACTCCACTAGCATGACTCTAATATCACTATCCTCATGTCTCAAAACAATTATCAAGCATCCAACATCTCATTCTATTCAATGCAGTTGGTGTGAAAATTTTACTACATTGACATTGGATGTTTATCATGTGAAGACTAGTTTCTTTAGCCTAAGCACATTACCATGCTATTTTAATAGACTCACAAATAGATATAAGTGAAGCATGAGAGTTCAAAAATTTCTACAAAATATTACCACCGCCATGCTCTAAAAGATATAAGTGAAGCACTAGAGCAAAAATTATTCAACTCAAAAGATATAAGTGAAGTACATAGAGTGTTCTAATAATTTCTAGGCCATATTTAACTCTCTCAAATAGGTGTGTCCAGCAAGGATGATTGTGGCAAACTAACAAGAAAAGACTCAAATTGTACAAGCCGCTCCAAGCAAAACACATAGCATGTTGCGAATAAAAATATAGCTCCATGTATAGTTACCGATGGGTGAAGACGAAAGAGGGGATGCCTTCCCGGGGCATCCCCAAGCTTAGGCTTTTTGATTATCTTGAATTTACTTGCGGTGCCATGGGCATCCCCAAGCTTGGGCCTTTGCTACTCCTTGTTCCATAGTCCATCAAAGCAATACTCAAAACTTGAAAACTTCACAACACAAAACTTAGACAAAAATTCTCGTGAGCTCCATTAGTAAGAGAAAGCAAACCACCACTCAAAGGTACAGCAAGGAATTCATTCTTTGTTTTTATTGGTGTTAAACCTACTGTACTCCAAGTTCTCTATGGTTCATATCCTCCAATATTACTCATAGATGCATCGGAATAAGCAAACAACACACGAAAAACAGAATCTGTCAAAGACAGAACAATCTGTAGTAATCTGCTGGGTTCGCCTACTTATGGATGTCCAAAAAATTCAAACTAAATTGGTAATTTTGCGCAATTTGTCTACCAATCTGCAGCAAAAAGAACACGCTCCAGTAAAATCTGAAGATTACTTTAGCGAGCGCTAACGATTCTGTTTTTCACAGCAAGATCAAATAAACTTCACAGAAGTCCTACCAAAGGTTCTACTTGGCACAAACACTAAAAAAACATGAAAACACATCTAATAAGAGGCTAGATGCAACATTTATTCCTAAACAGAAGCAAAAACAAAAAATATAAAATTGGGTTGCCTCCCAACAAGCTCTTGCTTTATAGCCATTAAGATCGGCTTAAGATTTCAATGATGCTCACATGAAAGATAAGAATTGAAGCACAAAGAGAGCATCATAAGATATGTGACAAACACATCTAAGACTAACATACTTCCTATGCATAGGCATTTGATAAGCAAACAAATTATCACAGCAAGCAAGATCTAATGTAAGTAAGGAAGAAGAAAGAAACAAGATCAATCTCAACATGAAGAGAGGTAATTTAGTAACATGAAGATTCTACAACCATATTTTCCTCTCTCATAATAATTGCATGTAGGATCATAAGCAAATTCAACAATATAGCTATCACATAACATATTCTCAACACGATCCACATGCATGCAAAGTTGACACTCTTCCAAAAAAGTGGGATCAACATTAACTAAAGTCATGACCTCTCCAAACCCACTTTCAATATTTTTGCAAACATTATTATCAATCTCATATATATCATGGGGGTTAAATAAATTTTCAAGATCATAAGAAACATCACCCCAATCATGATCATTGCAACAAGTAGTGGGCATAGCAAAATAAGCATCCCCAAGCTTAGGGTTTTGCATATCATTAACACAATTGACATCAATAGACTTTATAGTAACATCATTGCAATCATGCTTTTTACTCAAGGAGCTATCGTGAATCACTTTATAATTTTCTTTCAATACTTCATCACAATTTTCAGACTCATAAATTTCAAGCAAAACCTCATAAAGATAATCTAGTGCACACAGCTCACTAGCAATAGGTTCAACTTAATTGGATCTCTTAAAGAGATTAGCAAGTGGATGACGATCCATACTTTAGCAGGCGAAGATGCAAGCTAATTGAGAGCACATAGCAACTCAAGCAAACGAGAGGCAAGCAAATGGTAAACACACGACAAAAAAAGGCCAAATAAAACGGCAAGGGTGAAGTGGGGGAGAGGAAAACGAGAGGCAAAAAATGTAATGCGAAGGATAAGGGTTTGTGATAGGTACTTGGTATATGACTTTTGCGTAAGCCTCCCCGGCAACGGCGCCAGAAGATCTTCTTGCTACCTCTTGAGCTTGCGTTGTATTCCCTCGAAGAGGAAAGGGAGATGCAGCACAGTAGCGCAAGTATTCCCCTCAGTTCTTGAGAACCAAGGTATCAATCTAGTAGAAGATCACGCGCCAGTCCCTCGCACCTGCACAAACAAATAAGAACTTTGCAGCCAACACGATAAGGGGTTGTCAATCCCTTTACGGTGACTTACGAGAGTGAGATCTGATAGAGATGATAATTATATTTGTGGTATCTTTTTGATATAGAAACAGGAAGTAAAGAAAGCAAATAAACAACGGCGACAGAAATTGGCTAGTTGACGGGAAAGTATGATAAAGATAGACTCGGGGCCCATAGTTTTCTCTAGTGGCTTCTCTCATGATAGCGGTATTCTATGGCGGGTAAACAAATTACCGTCGAGCAATTGATAGAAAAGTGAATAATTATGAGACTATCTAGGCATGATCATTGTATATAGGCATCACGTCCGAGACAAGTAGACCGACTCCTGCCTGCATCTACTACTATTACTCCACACATCGACCGCTATCCAGCATGCATCTAGTGTATTGAGTTCATACGAACAGAGTAGCGCCTTAAGCAAGATGACATGATGTGCAGGGACAAACTCAAGCAATATGATGAAAACCCCATCTTTTTATCCTCGATGGCAACAATACAATACGTGCCTTGCTGCCCCTACTGTCACTGGGAAAGGACACCGCAAGATTGAACCCAAAGCCAAGAACTTCTCCCATTGCAAGAACTATAGATCTAGTAGGCCAAACGAAACCAATAATTCGAAGAGACTTGCAAGGATATTATGAGCACACATAAAAAGTTCAGAGAAGAACCAAATATCTTTCATAGATTACCTTGATCATAAACTCACAATTCATCGGATCTCGACAAACACACCGCAAAAAGAGATTACATCGAATAGATCTCCTCGAAGACCGAGGAGAACTTTGTATTGAGATCCAGAGAGAGAGAAGAACCCATCTAGATACTAGCTATGGACCCAATGGTCTGTGGTAAACTACTCACAACTCATGGTGAGGGCGATGATGATGATGATGAAGGCCTCCGTGATGGATCCCCCTCCTGGAACAGGCTCCAAGATGGGATCTCCACGGGAACAGAAGCTACGGCGGTGGAGTTAGGGGTTTCTCTCTGCGTATGGAGTTTCTGTGGTACGTAGGTATATATAGGAAGAAGGAGGGCACTAGGAGCCGTGTGGGTAGCCTCGTGACAGGGGGCGTGCCCTGGGAAGGGGGGCGCGCCCCCACCCTCGAGGGCTGGCCCTCCGTCCCCTGACTTGGTCCCGAAGATTCCCGAGCGTTATTTCCTCCAAAAATTTCTCTCGCGAAGGTTTCATTCCGTTTGGACTCCGTTTGATATTCCTTTTCTGCAAAACCCTGAAATAGGCACAAAAAAAACAATCTGGACTGGGCCTTTGGGTCAGTAGGTTAGTCCCAAAAATGATACTCCCTCCATTTTTGTATACAAGGCCACAAACTCAAAATACAGGTACCAAGATAAAAATTAATGTGTGCTTTATAAGTCAATTTTCTTTCTCGTTTACTGGGTTACTTAATAGTGTGCATGCACATTAGAGAAAACTGAGTGGTCATGAGAGAAGAAGTAGGTGGGTGTGTCATTATCATTCACTACATGCATGCTAGTAATTAAGCCATGGGTTACTAGTACAAGGAAACAACATTAATATATTGCCTCGATTATTGTTAGTGGCCTTGTATTGATGCAAAATGTATTTTCCATAGTGGCCTTGTATACAAAAATGGAGGGAGTATAAAAGTGAATGATAAAGCCCATTAAACATCAACGACTTCATAAATAATAGCATGGAACAATCAAAAATTATAGATATGTTGGAGACGTATCAGTCACTGAGATTGAGCACCGCAAGATCGAACCCATTACAAAGCACCTCTTCCCATTGCAAGATAAATCAATCAAGTTGGCCAAACAAAACTGAAATATCGAAGAAGAAATATGAGGCTATAATAATCATGTATGGATATATCTGATCATAAAATCACAATTCATTGGTTCCCAACAAACACACCATAAAAAGAGTTACTATTGAAGATCAAAAAGAGAGAAGAACCATCTAGCTACTGACTACAGACCCGTAGATCTATGGTAAACTACTCACACATCATCAGAGGATCACCAATAAGGATGATGAATCCCTCAGCGTCGTGTTCCCCTCCGACGAAGTTCGAGAAAGGACCGCTAGATTGGATCTCGTGGTTCTGGAACTTGCGGCGGCTGAAACAATTATTCGTCAACTCCCTTAGGATTTCTGGAATATTGTGGTCTTTATAGAGCTGGAGGTCGGTGGAGAAGCTTACCATGGGCTCCACAAGGCACTATGGCGCACCCGGGCTTCCTGGTGCGTCCTGGTGTCTTGTGGGCCCCACGCCTCCTCTGGTACACCTCCAAAAAGATTTCTTGCACTTGGACTCCATTTGGTATTGATATTCTGCAAAGTAAAAAAACAAGCAAAAAACAGCAACTAGCACTGTTAATAGGTTAGTCCCAAAACATGATATAACGTTGCTAGAAAATGTATGTGAAACATCCAGGATTGATAATATAACAGTATGGAACAATAAAAAATTATAGATATGTTGGAGACGTATCTGTCACACCCTGCATTTTGTATCATGTCATTTGCATCAATAAAGCATGAAAATTTGGACCAGCAATTTTTTTGGCATCATTTGGCTTTTATTTGGAATTAAGATTTTCTCCCTGTGATTTTCATGTGCTCATTAAAGTCAACTACTCCCTCATGTAGAATTCATCTCCTTACCCAAAACTTCTGCCCAATGATCATACCAAGTGTTTATAGCAGTATAGTATTTTCTTATAAAATTAATTTGGCCAAGATGTATTTTAAAAAATTAGTATTCCAAAAACCCCCTGAATTGAGGTTTGCACTGCAAGTGCTTGATTTAGGGTGAGAAAATTATTTCAAAAATTATATTTGAAACCTAGTAGATATAGGACTCCCAGAAACCACAAAAGTATAATTTTAAAAGTTATTTTCCTATTTTATTTAAAGGCTTTTTCTTGAGGCCAGAAATGGTCTTTAATAGGGAAAAATTATTTAATTATTTCAAAAATATTTGCCAAAATTCAGGGAGACTCATTGGACATATATTGTCCATATATAAGAGTTTCAACACTTGGTCATGTTCAAAATACTGGGCTAATCCCTCAGAAACCCTTTCTGGATATTTCAAGCTTTTGAAATATTTACAAAGGAAATATTCTCTAAAAATTCCAGGGAAATTCTATCATGTCATATATGACATATTTGATGATCTTGCCAAGCCCCATGCATTGGGAAGCAATAAAACATCATCAAGACCCCTCAAAACCATTCTGTCCATATCTGAAGTTTGAGCAACTTTACATTGCCAAACTTATCCAAATACTCTCAAACTTGATGCACATGCTAGAATGGTCTAATAAGGCATCTTGACCAAATGGCACAAGCGTTGGAGAAGGGTAACTTGATCAGAGTACCCCAAAACCATTTCTGTTCAAATTCAAATTTGGACAACTTTACATTACCAACATTTTACCTGGGGCTTCAAACTTAGTGGGCATGATCATAACCCCAAATGATGACACTACACCAAGTGGTGCATCAAGGGGAGATGATTAGCTTGACTTAAAGATGGTGAAACCATTTATGTTGATTTCTAGGGTTCACCAGAGTTACATTGGCAAGTTTCTTCAAACAAGCCCAAACTTGGTGAAACACCCTATTTCCATATGCCATTTAATCCTGTTAAGTGTCATGGCCAGTGGAGATCATTTGCTTGCCCAAAACATAATCAAACACCTTCTGCCATTTTACCAAAACCACTGTTTTGGCATCTTTTACTATTTACCCTTGAGTCAACTTTCTACCACAGCATCACCTAGTCACCCTCTACCTCCAGTAACTTCCCCATGACCAGAGTTTAATAATTGAAGGGTGAAAACCCCAATTTACCTTGCTGGACAGCCCAGTTCTTATCTTCTCTCAGCTTCCCTCCTCTCCCACTGGACAGCCAAGGCATCCAAGGCCACAGCCAGATTGTTTACTCTGTGCTTGACCCCCAGACACGGTGGACGCGCCCAGCTAGCCAACGGCATGCCGTGGCATGCACAAGGCACGCTCCAGAGCACGCTACAGTGCGTGCCCGCACTGTAGGCTCGCCCAATCAACCGTCCCCAACCACCTCGTGCTCCCCCCTCGCGCCGTTCGATGCGCCTTGGCGTCCGCAACACCCCCCGGCGTTGTCCCCCTCCTCCTTCTCCCTCCAGTGGACGCCCTCGCACGCGCGCCGCCCGCCCGCGAGCTCCAGTCTTTGGCCTCACACGCGCGCAGCACCAGAAGCTTCCCCCGCTCCCTCTCTTTCTCTCCTCTGCCCTGGACCTCGTCCAGCAACCCCGCAGACACCTCCCCAGCGCATCCCGTGCCCTGTGGCAACGAGCAGAGGCTCGCCGGCGCACAGGTCCACGACACCTCGCTGTCCGCCTATAAATAGACCCCCCCGAGCCCCTCCTCTCCTCACAAGTCGCACTCTCCCTTTCTCAATCTTCCCCCAAAGCCACTCGCCCCACTCCAGACCAGCACGAGCTCGAGCTCCGCCGCGGCGGCTCCCCGTCGCCTGCTCGGTACAGGCCACCCCAGCCTCTTCTCTCACTCGATCTAGCACCACAGCACCACACTGACGCGTTTCCCCCTCTTTGCAGCTGCCGGAATCGACCGGAGCATCACTCGCCTGAAACTCCTCCACCGCGTGTCCTCGCCGCCGGCAAACCAGGCCCCTCCGGCGACCCGCACCACCTCCACCAGATCGGCGACATCTTGTTGAGTCCATCCCTGCCCTTAGCTCGCCCCGCCGTGCCCGGAAACGTCGCCGGTGAGCTCGCCGGCTCTCTGCCGGAGGGTTAGGGATGACAGGCGGGCCCCGCCTTTCAGCCTCCCCTTGCCCTCGCTCCCCTCTCCTCTCACTGACGCCGGGCCCCGCCCGTCAGGTTTGAAAACCCTGGCACGCGCTGGCGCCGTGCGGTGGGCTGTTTTCGCCCTGGGCCTGCTGCACTGTGGCCATTTTGGCCCAGTTGCACAGGACCCTTTCTCATTTTTCTTTTCTGTGGATTTTCAAATAATTCCATAGAGTTAAATATATATCCAGATAAATTAATTCCAGTTCCTAAAAACTTGTAAAAATCCAACTTATTTAATGATGTCACTTTCACACATGTCCATGGACCTTTTCTGTTCTGTTCAAATTTAAATTCATATTTGAACATTAAAACTTCTGTTCAAATATTCATGTACCTCATTCTGCCACTCCAAAACTAAAACTAAGAATTTTTGCCATCTTAGTTTTCCCTCTAGTATTTGATAAAAATAAGTTGACATTTTTCTGAGCACTTTAGTTTTTCTGTTTTTATTGTGGTCTTATTTTCCCGTTGTTTATTGCGACGATTAGATACCGTATTTGGCGAGGTTGCTGAAGAAGAAGGAGGGGAAGGATTTGAAGACTTTGAAGACCAATCCAATCCAGGAAAGCAACCCTTTGACCATGATACCCTTGGGTTATTCGGAACCCATTTATTTCCGAATGCATGTTGATAAAGAGTGACGGTGGTGACCTAGTTGAGGACCACCACATGATGCATGCTTTATTCATGATCTTGCTAAATGCTTAGATGCAATGCAAATGATTAGTAGTGATGCTTAGTGATGCATGTGTGCCATGAAACATTCGTGGTTGCATTCTTTTCAAAAAACCCATCGGGTGCCCCTAATGCCCGAGGGTGATGTTGGGTTAGGTCATCACTTGAGGAAGAAGTGATGTGCCGATAAGTATCTTGTGTGTGGGTGAAATGATGGATTAGATTTATGCGTGACTAGTGTCCCAACCAAAGATGTGCAACCACTCTACCCCTTAGGGCATTATTGATTACTTAGGCCGATACTAGCGTTGTGCCCACATTACTAGTGACGGGGAAGACTAGAGGTCTTTCTCGGGACGGGGTCGTGCTTGGATAGACGACCATGACTGTTTTTACAGGGCACCGGACACACCGTTGGTCCCTTCGTGTACGCGTGACATTGAAATTAGGGCAAGTCCCATGATCTATTGTTTGTACTCGAGGGCCGTGTACCAACGAGTGGACCCTATGCTAGTGTCGACTTGGGAAAGATAATGACCGGGTGCTTCCCCCAAGTACTTGAGGTACTGCGGGATCGTGGGTGACACGAAAGCTTCCCGGATCTTGTGGGTAAAGTGCGCAACCTCTGCAGAGTGTAAAACTATTCGAATAGCCGTGTCCACGGTCATGGACAGTTGGGTGGTGCTACTTAAACTATGTCCAGAATTTTACTATATCGGTGAAAGTATGTGTGTGGGATGAGTCAAGGTGGTGACTTGACTCGTTGAGTCGAATCCTATCCATGTTGATATCGGTAACCTGTCCTCAAGGTTACCTGAATTTATTGATGCATATACTTGATGGTAGAATATTTATTCTAGCTTGTAGCTAGATTGCTCATTGCTGTATAATTGCATTATTATCTTGAACCAAATCATGGGTTCCTTGCGAGTACATTCAAAGTACTCATTGGCTTGCCACTGGTTATTTAATTCGCCAGGCATGGAGAGCGGGAATGTGAAGAAGAATTCTATGGAGACGAACATGCGAACTAGGACGCTATCCCAGTCAGAATGCCTGTAGGCTTAAGGCAGATGGCATGGGTTCTACTTATCTTCGAAGACTTCCGCTATTCGAGTTATTTGCTATTCAGCCCTTGAGGCTTTATCTATGTAAGACTTGGCCATAATGGCCATAATTTGTGTAAGACGGTATGTATGGATGTAAGAATCTTGTTATTCAGCTTCTGTGTGTTCAGTGAGCATTGATCTCTGGGATCACTGTACATGTGCATTCGGTGATCTCGACTCTTAAGTCGGGGTCCCTACAGAGTTGGTATCAGAGCCATCCTGAATGTAGGAAGCCTTAGTTAGCATGGGCGTTAGTTAGATTAGACCCCTTTTTCAAAAACCTTCTGAACCTCTCTTCTTTTCTAAACCATACCAACCTGAGATATCATCGGCTTATTAACCTCTCCTATTCACCCTTTGTAGATGGCCGCTGTACTTGAAGAGCACCTAACCACTGGGTTTCCCTTGCTTCTCGAGGATAGCCTCCAGGAGTGCAAGTTCCACCGAGCGCCCATCCTCACCTACCTTGAGCATTGGGTTAGCGACACTGAGGTGGAGTACCATGTGGAAGTGATCATGAAGGCAAACGATCCTCCCACAAGTTGGTTCTTTGAGGGACCCTAGATGGCAACACTACCTCTCACTGTTGAGGCTGCTGCACTCAAGGCACTAACCCGTCTCCGCGAGCTTCTTCCAGAGATGGCAGCCAAGATGACAACCCGTTTCTTACCTTACCGGAAGGAAGGTGAAGATGAAAGCAGCGCTCAAGCCCCTCCGGTGAAGGAAGGACTCCCACTTCGATTCCAGACCTACTTCAGTCTATGTGCCGACAGCTTGGCACAAGAATTGGCCTCGGAATCGATGAAGCTCCGAGAAGAACTTCACAAGACCAAGGCACTTCTTCGTCGAGCACAAGAGAAGACAGATAGGATCAAGAAGGAAGGTGCGCCTCCCGGACAGTCCGCTATCGCGTACCAAGGCGGAAGGCCTTCAGGAGATGTATCTTCCAAGGATGAAGAACCACCCCGGCGACGCCATATGACGGCAAGGGAATACCGCAAGCTTTTCCCTGCACCACCGATAAAACACCGTCGTATCCAACTCCTCCACTCCCCCACACCCTCAAGTGACAAGGGGGCCCAGACAGATGAAGACAAGGAGGAAGACCCAGAAGAGCCAGAATACGCGACCGAGCATTCTGCCACTTAGGCATTATTCGCCACTCGGATATGCCAGTTCGTGACCTCTACGGTAGGATAGGTCGTGTAACCCCTATGCGCAGTCGAGTTCTTGTATGGTTCATATGAAACCATCTAGTGTTTGCTTTTGTTGTGTTTGGAGGTACGTCGTGATCTCCCTTCGGGAATATGTAAACGACTGCATCACCCATTTGGATTTTAATGAATGTGTTTGGCCCTTTCGGCCCTTGCATGATTTGATTAGTGTCTCACCCACCCCCTTACTAGGCACCCATCTTTATTGCTTTCCCTCTTCAAATCATGAGACCTTTTACCGCTCCAACAGGATGCCTGTTGTAACTCGTACTGGTACCTCTACCCAGCAGCTTGAAGCCGTAGCATCCGCTCAATCAGAGACCGGCCACGACCAAACCAACGACCAAGCTCCACCACCACCACCTCCTCCGAACATGGACATGGCTCAGCTTCTCCAAGCTTTCCGAGAGGAACGCCAAGCCAACACCGTAGCCCTTCAGTTGATTGCTCAAGCTGTCAACAACAACCGCCAGCTGGCGAGGAATGGCAATGGACGTTCCACGTTGGCAGAGTTCAAGAAGCAAGCACCGCCAACTTTCATCGAGATTGCTGAACCCCTGGATGCAGACGACTGGGTCCGCACCATTGAGGACTTGCTGGAACTAGTAGGATGCACCGAAGACCGCGAGAAGGTGGCTTATGCAGCCCACTGCCTCGGGGGGGACTGCTAGAGCTTGGTGGGATGGATTCAAGGTCATGCACGCTGGGCAAGACATTACTTGGGACAACTTCAAGGCAGAATTCCGCAAAGCCCACATTCCTTCCGGAATCATGGCTATCAAGAAGCATGAATTCCGAGCCCTGAAGCAAGGAAGTGGCACTGTCAAGGAATACATGCAGAAGTTCAGTGTTCTGTCAAGGTATGCCCCTGAAGATGTCAGCACTGATGCTGCAAAAAGGGAGCGCTTCATGGAAGGCCTCAATCAGAGTTTGCAGTACTCGCTTGTCGTGTCCGACTGCCCAACCTTCCCTGACCTGGTGAACAAAGCACTCATGCTTGAAGACAAGCGGCATGCTCTGGAAGACACCCGCAAGCGCAAGATTGTCAGCAAGGGAAGTTCCAGCAACGAGAAGCCTCGCCCATGGCAGTCAGTCCCGGTCAAGCCAACCTATCAGCAACCAAGAGCTCCTGCACCTCGCACCAACTATCAGCCTCATTAGTATGCCAACCCAAGGCCAGAATTCAACCCCAATAACAGTGGTGGCAACAAGATCAATAATCCAAACCAAGTCACTTGCTTTGGATGTGGTCAATCAGGACACATCTCAAGGGTGTGCCCCAACAAGAAGCATGATGCCCTGTGCCCCAATGCACAGAACCCAGGACAAGGCCGCGGGATGCCACCAAGGAACCCAGCTCCTCGCAACCCGCCTAACCATGGGAAGGGGCGTGTGAATCACATCACTGCTGAAGAAGCCCAGGAAGACCCAGACATCGTGCTGGGTACGTTCCTTGTCAACTCAGCACCTGCAACTGTCTTGTTTGATTCCGGAGCCACGCATTCATTTGTCACTCAAAAATTTGCATTAAAAAGTGGCATGACCCCTACACCCCTGAGTAACCCCATGGTGGTACAAACCCCCGGAGCAGAGATGAGAGCCAAGATAGGCTGTAAGGGAGTCAGTATTACCATTAACGGGGTAGATTTCCTAGCAGACCTTATCGTCCCGAGATCACAAGGCTTGGATGTGATCCTAGGCATGAATTGGCTCAGCAAGCACCAAGGCTTGTTAGACTGTGCCAATCGGACTGTCACTATGACCAATGACCAAGGAGTCGAAGTTAAGTTTGCTCCCAACTCCTCTTTCGCTCAAGCCGTTCAAGTCAACTATCTATCTGAAGTTGGGCTGGAACAAGTACCGGTAGTATGTGAGTATCCTGATGTCTTTCCGGATGAGCTACCGGGAATGCCCCCTGACCGTGACATTGAGTTCATCATCGAGCTCGTGTCCAGGGCAGGACCCATCTATAAGAAGCCTTATATAATGGGGACGGAAGAATTAGCCGAGTTGAAGAAGCAACTGGAAGAGCAGCTGAGGAAGGGATTTATCCGCCCAAGTGCCTCCCCTTGGGGATCACATGTTCTGTTTGTGGCAAAGAGGGACGGTACCATCCGCTTATGCATTGACTATCGCTCCCTCAATGAGGTTACAATCAATAACAAGTATCCACTCCCCAAGATTGAAGATCTGTTTGATCAGCTCAGCGGAGCCAAGGTGTTCTCCAAAATAGACCTCAGATCTGGGTACTACCAACTGAAGATCAGACCCCAAGATATTCCGAAGACGGCATTCGTAACCAGATATGGCCTGTACGAGTGCACGGTCATGTCTTTCGGGTTAACCAATGCCCCAGCTTACTTCATGTATCTCATGAATAAAGTCTTCATGGAATATTTGGACAAGTTTGTTGTTGTGTTCATCGATGACATCCTTGTCTTCTTGAAGACGGAGGAATAGCACGAGCAACACTTGAGGATGGTCCTAGACAAGCTTCGAGAGCACCAACTATACGCCAAATTCAGCAAGTGTGAGTTCTGGCTGCATAAAGTTGGATTCTTAGGTCATGTCTTGACCGAAGAAGGATTGTCAGTTGATCCCGCGAAGATCGAAGCTGTGACCCAATGGCAATCTCCAACGACCGTCAAGGTAGTCAGAAGCTTCCTCGGGCTTGCGGGCTATTACCGCAAATTCGTGGAAGGATTATCAAGCATTGCCCGACCAATGACTCTGCTCCTCAAGAAGGACAAGAAGTTCGAGTGGACGCCAAAATGAGAAGAGAGCTTCCAAGATCTCAAGAAGAGATTGACCATCGCCCCAGTTCTGGCAACACCTGATATTCACAAGGAGTTCGTGATATATTGTGATGCCTCTCGAACCGGGTTGGGAAGCGTTCTGATGCAAGAAGGCCGAGTCATAGCTTACCTCTCCAGGCAGCTATGACCTCATGAAGAGAACTACGCTATTCACGATCTTGAGTTAGCAGCAGTGTTTCATGCCTTGAAGACATGGCGGCATTACCTCCTAGGGAAACGGTGTGAGATATACACAGACCACAAGAGTCTGAAGTACATTTTCACCCAAAAGGAATTGAACATGAGGCAGCGAAGATGGTTGGAACTCATCAAAGATTACGACCTCAGTGTTCAATATCACCCCGGCAAGGCTAACGTGGTGGCCGATGCCTTAAGCAGAAAGGCTTGCTCCCTGAATGCCATAATTCAAAAGAGGCAGCCAACCCTGTTTAAGGAGCTCGAACAATTCAGTTTGGAATTGGTCACCCCTGGATTTCTGGATCATCTGGAAGTCAAACCAACCCTGATGGACGAAGTCAAGAAGGTGCAAGGTGGGCACGCAAGCATTGAAGGCATCAAGAAGAAGATGAAGCTAGGCAAGGCCCCAGGATTCTCCGAGGATGAGCACGGGATTGTTTGGTACAAAGGCCGCATCTGCGTACCAAACAAGATGGAGATGAAGAACCTGATCCTGCAAGAAGCCCACGACACTCCGTATTCCATCCACCCTGGAGGGACCAAGATGTATCAAGACTTGAAGGAAAGATTCTGGTGGCACGGGATGAAAAGAGAGATTGCAACCTATGTTGCAAAGTGTGATGTGTGCCAAAGGGTCAAGGCTGAATATCAGCGACCCGCTGGATTGCTCCAACCACTCAAGGTTCCTGAGTGGAAGTGGGATAAAGTCGGAATGGACTTCATCACTGGATTACCGAGGTCGAATAGAGGACATGACTCCATCTGGGTCATAGTCGACCATTTGACCAAGGTGGCCCATTTCATTCCTGTCAAGACTACTTATGATGGCAACCGGCTGGCAGCTCTCTACATCGACAGAATCGTAAGCCTTCACGGCGTTCCCAAGGAGATTG
The DNA here is from genome assembly GCA_902687465.1 of Secale cereale. NCBI lineage: Eukaryota > Viridiplantae > Streptophyta > Magnoliopsida > Poales > Poaceae > Secale > Secale cereale. The sequence goes on from LR738711.1 coordinate 612,806,113, forward strand.
TGTCAGATCGAGGAACCCAGTTCACCTCAAGGTTCTGGAAGAAGTTCCAAGAAGCCTTGGGAACCAAGTTGTCTTTCAGCACGGCTTTCCACCCACAGACCGGAGGTCAGACAGAACGAGTAAATCAAATTCTCGAAGACATGCTCCGAGCCTATGTCTTGGCATATGGAGCCAAGTGGGAAGATTGCCTCCCTTTTGCCGAGTTCTCCTATAACAACAGTTATCAGTCGAGCCTTCAGATGGCACCATTTGAGGTGTTGTACGGACGCAGATGTCGCACACCCCTCAATTGGTCAGAGACTGGAGAAGGGCTAGTTTTTGGACCGGATATTCTCCGCGAAGCAGAAGAGCAAGTCCAACTAGTCAGAGAGCGTTTGAAGGCAGCCAAGTCAAGGCAGAAGAGCTATGCTGACACTCACCACCGGGATATGAGCTTCCATGTCGGGGATCATTTGTACCTGCGGGTAACTCCTCTAAAGGGAACCAAGCGTTTCCACGTCAAGGGAAAGCTCGCACCAAGGTTCATTGGACCCTTTGAGATCACTGCACGACGGGGAGAAGTGGCTTACCAATTGGAACTACCACCTGAGCTATCCGATGTGCACAACGTATTCCACGTGTCACAACTCCGGAAATGTCTCCAAGTTCCGAACAAGCCTGATCTCTACAAGGATGTTGATCACCAAGCCATTGATCTCCAGCCTGATTTGACCTACCGCGAGAAGCCCATTCACATTCTGGATGAGGCAGAACGACGGACGCGAAGCCGCACCATCAAGTACTTCAAGGTCCAGTGGAGCAACCCCACGGAAGCAGAAGCAACCTGGGAACGTGAAGACTATCTTAGATCTGAGTATCCCGATCTCTTTTAAGACCTAGTTTAGGAATCTCGGGGACGCGATTCTTGTAAGGGGGGTAGGTCTGTCACACCCTGCATTTTGTATCATGTCATTTGCATCAATAAAGCATGAAAATTTGGACCAGCAAATATTTTTGGCATCATTTGGCTTTTATTTGGAATTAAGATTTTCTCCCTGTGATTTTCATGTGCTCATTAAAGTCAACTACTCCCTCATGTAGAATTCATCTCCTTACCCAAAACTTCTGCCCAATGATCATACCAAGTGTTTATAGCAGTATAGTATTTTCTTATAAAATTAATTTGGCCAAGATGTATTTAAAAAAATTAGTATTCCAAAAACCCCCTGAATTGAGGTTTGCACTGCAAGTGCTTGATTTAGGGTGAGAAAATTATTTCAAAAAGTATATTTGAAACCTAGTAGATATAGGACTCCCAGAAACCACAAAAGTATAATTTTAAAAGTTATTTTCCTATTTTATTTAAAGGCTTTTTCTTGAGGCCGGAAATGGTCTTTAATAGGTAAAAATCATTTAATTATTTAAAAAATATTTGCCAAAATTCAGGGAGACTCATAGGACATATATTGTCCATATATAAGAGTTTCAACACCTGGTCATGTTCAAAATACTGGGCTAATCCCTCAGAAACCCTTTCTGGATATTTCAAGCTTTTGAAATATTTACAAAGGAAATATTCTCTAAAAATTCTAGGGAAATTCTATCATGTCATATATGACATATTTGATGATCTTGCCAAGCCCCATGCCTTGTGAAGCAAGAAAACATCATCAAGACCCCTCAAAACCATTCTGTCCACATCTGAAGTTTGAGCAACTTTACATTGCCAAACTTATCCAAATGCTCTCAAACTTGGTGCACATGCTAGAATGGTCTAATAAGGCATCTAGACCAAATGGAACAAGCTTTGGAGAAGGGTAACTTGATCAGAGTACCCCAAAACAATTTCTGTTCAAATTCAAATTTGAACAACTTTACATTACCAACATTTTACCTGGGGCTTCAAACTTAGTGGGCATGATCATAACCCCAAATGATGACACTACACCAAGTGGTGCATCAAGGGGAGATGATTAGCTTTACCTAAACATGGTGAAACCATTTCTGTTGATTTCTAGGGTTCACCAGAGTTACATTGGCAAGTTTCTTCAAACAAGCCCAAACTTGGTGAAACACCCTATTTCCATATGCCATTTAATCCTGTTAAGTGTCATGCCCAGTGGAGATCATTTGCTTGCCCAAAACATAATCAAACACCTTCTGCCATTTTACCAAAACCACTATATTGGCCTCTTTTACTATTTACCCTTGACTCAACTTTCTACCACAGCATCACCTAGTCACCCTCTACCACCAGTAACTTCCCCTTGACCAGAGTTTAATAATTGAAGGGTGAAAACCCCAATTTACCTTGCTGGACAGCCCAGTTCTTATCTTCTCTCAGCTTCCCTCCTCTCCCACTGGACAGCCAAGGCATCCAAGGCCACATCCAGATTGTTTACTCTGTGCTTGACCCCCCAGACACGGTGGACGCGCCCAGCTAGCCAACGACATGCCGTGGCATGCAGAAGGCACGCTCCAGAGCACGCTACAGTGCGTGCCCGCACTGTAGGCTCGCCCAATCAGCCGTCCCCAACCACCTCGTGCTCCCCCTCACGCCGTTCGATGCGCCTCGGCGTCCGCAACACCCCCCGGCGCTGTCCCCCTCCTCCTGCTCCCTCCAGTGGACGCCCTCGCACGCGCGCCGGCCACCCGCGAGCTCCAGTCTTCGGCCTCACACGCGCGCAGCACCAGAAGCTTCCCCCGCTCCCTCTCTTCCTCTCCTCTGCCCTGGACCTCGTCCAGCAACCCCGCAGACATCTCCCCAGCGCCTCCCGTGCCCTGTGGCAATGAGCAGAGGCTCGCCGGCGCACAGGTCCACGGCACCTCGCTGTCCGCCTATAAATAGACCCCCCGAGCCCCTCCTCTCCTCACCAGTCGCACTCTCCCTCTCTCAATCTTCCCCCAAAGCCACTCGCCCCACTCCAGACCAGCCCGAGCTCGAGCTCCGCCTCGGCGCCTTCCCATCGCCTGCTCGGTACAGGCCGCCCCAACCTCTTCTCTCACTCGATCTAGCACCACAGCACCACACTGGCGCGTTTCCCCCTCTTTCCCCTCTCTGCAGCTGCCGGAATCGACCGGAGCATCACTCGCCCGAAACTCCTCCGCCGCGTGTCCTCGCCGCCACCTCCACCAGATCGGCAACATCTTGCTGAGTCCATCCCTGCCCTTAGCTCGCCCCGCCGTGCCCGGAAACGTCGCCGATGAGCTCGCCGACTCTCTGCCGGAGGGTTAGGGATGACAGGCGGGCCCCGCCTGTCAGCCTCCCCTCGCCCTCGCTCCCCTCCCCTCGCACTGACGCCGGGCCCCGCCCGTCAGGTTTGAAAACCCTGGCGTGCGCTGGCGCCATGCGGTGGGCTGTTTTCGCCCTGGGCCTCCTGCACTGTGGCCGTTCTGGCCCAGTTGCACATGACCCTTTCTCCTTTTTCTTTTCTGTGGATTTTCAAATAATTCCACAAAATTAAATATATATCCAAATAAATTTATTCCAGTTCCTAAAAACTTGTATAAATCCAACCTATTTAATGATGTCACTTTCACACATGTCCATGGACCTTTTCTGTTCTGTTCAAATTTAAATTCATATTTGAACATTAAAACTTCTGTTCAAATATTCATGTACCTCATTCTGCCACTCCAAAACTCAAACTAAGAATTTTTGCCATCTTAGTTTTCCCTCTAGTATTTGATAATAATAAGTTGACATTTTTCTGAGCACTTTAGTATTTCTATTTTTATTGTGGTCTTATTTTCCCGTTGTTTATTGCGACGATTAGATACCATATTTGACGAGGTTACCGAAGAAGAAGGAGGGGAAGGATTTGAAGACTTTGAAGACCAAGCCAATCCAGGCAAGAAGCCCTTTGACCATGATACCCTTGTGTTCTTCGGAACCCATTTATTTCCGAATGCATGTTGATAAAGAGTGACGGTGGTGACCTAGTTGAGGACCACCACATGATGCATGCTTTATTCATGATCTTGCTAAATGCTTAGATGCAATGCAAATGATTAGTATTGATGCTTAGTGATGCATGTGTGCCATGAAACATTCGTGGTTGCATTCTTTTCAAAAAGCCCATCGGGTGCCCCTAATGCCCGAGGGTGATGTTGGGTTAGGTCATCACTTGAGGAAGAAGTGATGTGCCGATAAAGATCTTGTGTCTGGGTGAAATGATGGATTAGATTTATGTGTGACTACCGTCCCAACCAAACATGTGCAACCACTCTACCCCTTATGGGACGGGGCATTATTGATTACTTGGGCCGATACTAGCGTGGTGCCCACATTACTAGTGACGGGGAAGACTTGAGGTCTTTCCCGGGACGGGGTCGTCCTTGGATAGACGACCATGACTGTTTTTACAGGGCACCGGACACACCGTTGGTCCCTTCGTGTGCGCGTGACATTGAAATTAGGGCAAGTCCCATGATCTATTGTTTGTACTCGAGGGCCGTGTACCAACGAGTGGACCCTATGCTAGTGTCGACTAGGGAAAGATAATGACTGGGTGCTTCCCCCGAGTACTTGAGGTATTGCGGGATCGTGGGTGACACGAAAGCTTCCCGGATCTTGTTGGTAAAGTGCGCAACCTCTGCAGAGTGTAAAACTATTCGAATAGCCGTGTCCACGGTCATGGACAGTTGGATGGTGCTACTTAAACTATGTCCAGAATTTTACTATATCGGTGAAAGTATGTGTATGGGATGAGTCAAGGTGGTGACTTGACTCGTTGAGTCGAATCCTATCCATGTTGATATCGGTAACCTGTCCTCAAGGTTACCTGAATTTATTGATGCATATACTTGATGGTAGAATATTTATTCTAGCTTGTAGCTAGATTGCTCATTGCTGTATAATTGCATTATTATCTTGAACCAAATCATGGGTTGCTTGCGAGTACATTCAAAGTACTCATTGGCTTGCCACTGGTTATTTAATTGGCCAGGCATGGAGGAGCAGGAATGTGAAGAAGAATTCTATGGAGACGAACATGCGAACTAGGATGCTATCCCAGTCAGAATGCCTGTAGGGTTAAGGCAGATGGCATGGGTTCTACTTATCTTCGAAGACTTCCGCTATTCGAGTTATTTGCTATTCATCCCTTGAGGCTTTATCTATGTAAGACTTGGCCATAGTGGCCATAATTTGTGTAAGACGGTATGTATGGATGTAAGACTCTTGTTATTCAGCTTCTGTGTGTTCAGTGAGCATTGATCTCTGGGATCACTGTACACGTGCATTCGGTGATCTCGACTCTTAAGTCGGGGTCCCCATAGTATCACTTGTTCCTTAGTCCAGAATCTTGGCCACAAAGATGTTCACTCTCTTTCATATTGGCTGGTCGCAAAGAATGCAAGGTTAGAATTGTGAAGCTGTTCATTGAAATTTGGACTATTGGGGTCATCTTCGACTAGAAACAGAGGAAATGTTTCCAACGGGTTTCTCATAAGTTCTTCATCGGCCATGCCCGGAGTTCGAATAACATCATGCTTAGGCAAACCTTGATCAATAGGTTCGAGAGGAGCACGAAGCTTCCTCGGATTTGCTTATACTAATGGCTTCAAGGAACTGGATGAAACATCATTTTTTTCTTGTTGGAACTCCTTCAACGGCTTTCTAACTTTCGAGCACTAGTGCCTTTTCTTTCTTCTGCTCGGATGGAGGCATAGTGACCTCATGCTCAGAGACTAGTGGGACAACTCGTGGTGCAATCACTTCTTAAGATATCGACTCATCTGGTTTCTTTTCTTCCTCTTCCACCTATGAGGTAGTGGAGAGAGGAGCAGGTCAACATCATCTGAATGGGAACTCCAAATGATGCGGTCGGGGGTGTTTTCTCCCATGAAGCAATTTGCTCCCCCTCATTCTTTCCATTTTCCTCCTTACTAGGACCGAAGGGCTCAACATGCATACTTCTCTGAGGTGTTCGATCTACCTTATCAACTTTTATTTTTTCATCAATCCGATCTTGTTGGGCTTGCTTCTTAGGTGACACTTTTTCTTCATAAGACTTCTACAGAAAGATGTCAACAATGTCAGGTTACTTTTATTGGGCTACTCTCATAGGAAGGATAACTTCCTTAGTGCCAACTTTCTGCATATGTTGACCTTCATGGGGTGGAGATGGTGGAATCTGTTGCAAGGGTGCACTGGAGTGGAGTGGAATAACATAAACAACAACATTCTGAAGGTGACAGTCCTTGTTTTCCTTCTGTTTATTTACTCTCGATGTGCCTTCTGACATTTATCTTCTTCGATCCTTCTACGAGCAAGATCAGCCTTGCAGTCAATCTCCTCGTTCCTTCAGTCACATAACTAAGGAACATCCATTCGCATCCTAGCATGCTAGTTGATACGTCCAAAACGTATCTATAATTTCTGCTTGCTCCATGCCACTTTTGGGTGATATTGCTATGATATTCATACACTTCCATACACTTTTGATCATATTTGGACTAACTTACTAATCCAGTGCACCCCAGTGCCAGTTTCTGTTTTCGGCTATTTTTGTATTTCAGGTTTTCACGTTTCGAGAACTGCCCAGAAAAATCCAGAAAAATTATATAAAAAATCAGCGATCCGGAAACAACACTGTGTCCGAACGGCAGCCTGGGGGGGGCACAGGGGCTTCAGGCGCCCTGTGGGCGCGCCCCCCCTGGGCCGCGCCGGGGGGGGGGGGCGCCTAGGCCCCCCGAGACTCCCCCGGTGCCCTACTTTGGCATATATTTAAAGGACCCTACGAAACCCTCAGAACAGGAACTCTTTTCGCGATCCCATCTCTGTTCCGCCGCCGCTGCAGCTTCCAAGATCGGGAGCACCAGGAGAACTCTTCCCGGCACCCTGCCGGAGGGGAGGATCACCACCGGGAGCTTCTCCACCACCATGGACGCCTCCCGGATGACTCATGAGTAGTCTCCCTTGGACCATGAGTCCATGACCAGTAGCTATGTGATGTTCTCCTCCCATTCTTGTGCTTCACTAATTAGTCCTCGTGAGCTGCCCTACATGATCGAGGCACCTATGTAATCCTTATGCTGTTGCTATGTTGAGTTTGCTAGGATCCGATGGATTATGAGATTATGTTCAGATTGATCTTGAGTAATATATTTGATTCACCTCTTTTATATTTTTGTTCATAAGTAATTCTTGCATGTTCTCTGTTGTTATTTATTGCTTTAGCCGAGTAATAGGTAGTGACTCCAAGAGGGAACGTTATGCTCGATTGTGGGTTCATGCCCCTCGATGACTAGCTTGAGTGACAGAAACATGAGTCTAGGGGGTGTGCTGTTGCCACAAGGGGGAAAACAACGGTGCTTGTGCCCGCGGGTGCAAGGATTGTTTACTTTACGCAAAGTTCTTTTAATGCAGTTGTCTGTTGCATTGAGCTTACACTATGGGTGGGACTCGCAACTTAATACCAGCGAGATGTTCTGGCTAGATATCTCAAGGTGGATGATTAGTAGTAGATATTGATGGATTTCGGTCTACTTACTTTGGCGTACCGCCCATGCTTTGAACCTCAACCTTTCTTGCAATGTAGTCAGCATTGGTTTGCGTTCGTGGTCCTGTCAATTGCCCAGCTGTAATTTGTTTAACTCATATAGCTGTTTTATCGTCTTTTGGGAGAGAGAGACATCACTAGTGAACATCATGAGACTCCGGTCCATATTACCATCATTGATCACATCCACTATTTACTTTTCGCTATTTTATTTACTATTGCAAAAACTATCTATCACTACTATCATTGCTTTTAACCCTTTGTGAACTACAAGGCCGGAGGGATTGACAACCTCTCTGTACTCGTTGGGAGCAAAGTTATTTGTATCTGTGTGCAGGTCCACGTTGATTGCTAATTGCGCCGTTAGCAATTGACACCTACTTGTTGAACCTAGGAGTCTCTGGGATTCGATCCTTGGCATCTTTGCTAGGGGAAAACACTTCTACTTACTGCATCTTACACCTTCCACTTGGGGTAACCAACGAGGGGTTCGAGGCCCATCAAGGAGTATTTTCTGGCGCCGTTGCCAGGGACTCCACTCTTCAGGATAGGGGAGTTGCATGCTATCTTTTACCTTTGCTTTTTAGTCTTGTTAGTTTACCTTTCATTTTTGCTTTAGTTCCTTTTATCGAAAATCACAAAAAAAATAGTTATCTTGCTTGCTTTCTACTATGGGTTCTACCAAAAACACTAAATGGGAGGAGTACACCCCTACTTCCATTGCCCCACTTATCATTGACGGGACTTACAAAAAAAATAAACCTTGTGATTATACTAGTTATGACGGAGAGTTATGCCCATGGCATGGTCTTCTAGGAAAAAAAGTATGAGCCTCAGTTTAAAATTGCTCCTAAGCTTCCCCAAACTTGGGAAGATGTTCAAACTCTTATAATAGAGAGCGAATTAAACAAAGAGGATGACACTACAATTCTTCCCACTAATGATAAAATTGATTTTTATAATTGTAGTATTTCAGAAGTTGTCACCTTTCTACAAGGAATGGCTAAAGATCCCAACACTAGCACGCTTAATCTTGCCTTCACAGAGCATATCACTAATGCTCTCATCAAAGCTAGGGAGGAGAAACTTAGAGTAGAAGCCTCCATACCTAGAAAGCAAGAAGATGGTTGGGATTCTATGATTAAAATTAAGATAAACAACTTCTCATGCTATGCTTTATGTGATATTGTAGCTAGTACTTCCATTATGCCCAAAAGACTATATGATATGCTTAAATTAAAATCTTTTGATTCTTGTTCTTTTGGTAATGTTCTCGTTGATTCTTCCATAAAGAAACCTTTGGGGAGGATTGACAATGTTCTTATTGTTGTCAATGATAATTATGTGCCCGTTGATTTCACTATCATGGATATTGAATGTGATCCTTCATGTCCAATTATTTTGGGACGTCCCTTTTTGCGCACCGTTGGTGCTGTCATTGACATGAAAAAGGGTAATATAAAATTTCAGTTTCCTCTGAAGAAAGGGATGGAACACTTCCCTCGAAAGAAGATCAAGATACCTTTTGAGTCCGTTGTACGGGCTAGCTATTCTTTTACTCTTGATAAAACTTGATCTATATGCAATATGCCTAGCTTAAAGGCATAAAAGAAAGCGCTTTTGGGAGGCAGCCCACATGAATAAATTTTTTGCTTTTGTTGTGTCTTGATGTTGTTTACTGCTGTAGCATCATCATTGTATCTTTGCTTTTCATATTTGTGCCAAGTATAGCCTCTGATTGCTAGAAAGTTCAAAAGTTGTGAGGTGCTGTCCAGGAAACAGATTATGTCCTTGGATAGAAAAAATCGTATAAAATCGCCAGATCATCTTTTTGGTCTGAATTGTTTCGACAGCATTCTCTATATAATTGTCTTCCGTGCGTCAGTTCTGAGTTTTTAAAATTTGAGTTGCAGAAGTATCCCGAACAGGTCAATTACTGCCTGCTGTTCTGTTTTTCACAGATTCTGTCCTGTTTTGCCTTACCTTCACTTTGCAAATTAAGAACTTGCTTTTTCTTTGCAAAAACCTTTTGGCAATCTTGAGAAACAGTAGAACTTCAAGAATATCCTTATTTCCAACAAGGTATAATTATTTTATTAAGGGTACTAACCTCGCTAATCAGATTATGATGAGTTATGTATGAAGGGAGTTTTCAAGTGTGCGAGGGAAGATGATAAAAAGATTCAGGAGTGTCAAGCGCTCAAGCTTGGGGATGCCCCCGTTCACCCCCAAGAAATATTCAAGGAGACTCAAGCGTCTAAGCTTGGGGATGCCCCCGTGCATCCCCTTCTCCATCAACATTATCAGTTCGTCTTTCGTTTCGCTATATTTTTATCACTTCATGTGTTATGTGCTATGTTTGGAGCGTCTTGCTTTTAGTTTTCTTTTTAGTTTTTCATAACGAGTGGGAACCCAGCATTCCTTTATGTGGGAGAGAAACACGCTCCACCTCTACCTAGAACATTACATAGAATTTTCATGTCTATCTATGCTGTGTGTGTTCTTTGTCTTTTAATAGCAACTATCATACTCTGCTCTTAGTATTCATGCTTATCTTTTCAAGAGCTTTTATTTAGTTGGTTGCTTGAACTCTCTTTAATTACCATGCTCACCTTATTAAGAGAGTTTGCTTCCGTTGCATGGGTTAATGTGTCTATGATAAAGATGCTACTTTCATGATGGTGCTTAGTAGTTCAGGTTTTCTTTTGGTTAATCTCAAATAGCTGGGGGGTTCCCAATGTGTTATTGGAGTACCAACTTGGTTTGTTTGCCTATGATGTGGTATGGTTTAGTAATATCTTCCTTCGAGAATTTATTTTGATTGACTTGGCGTACGCTCACGCATATTCAAGACTGTAAAGAAAGTCTGTCAAGCCTTGATGATCTTTTGTTTCTAAGTAGCGATATAACTACCATGCCTGATTCAATATTGCTTTGTCGCTCTGCATGATTATGACCGTCATTGCTCTCTTAGTTGGTCGCTCCCAGTCTTTTGCTAACCTCCACCTGCACTAAGCAAACTAACCATGCAATACATAGCTCATGGGAAAGTAGCCTAATGTAATGCCCAGGATGGGACTATACCTCCTACATGTCGAGGCACGACTTAAAGGTATAAGCCCATCCTAGAATGATCTCAAGTTTGGTATCTTTGCACGACTCATGTAAAAGAGGGATTAAATTGCAAAAGGAGATAGTTGGCTTACACTCGCCACTTCACACAATACAATAAATAAACAAATCATCATACAAAACATCACAACCCGACTATGGGTGAAGAACCAAAAGAAAGATACCAAAACAACATAAAACCACAGGTCAGGATCGAATCCTAGTAGAAACCACTACTGACTATCGAAACGTCACAAGCAAACGGCCACGCTCTTCATCGAGCTCCTGGTGAAGAACTTGTCCAACTCCTGCATCAAACTCGGCAGAACCTGCATCTGGTGTGGTGAAGTAACAGTGAGCCACAGAGGACTCAGCAATCCCGTTCCCGGGTAACAAGACTATTTAAGCCTTGGGTGAGGACAAGGCTGAAGAAAGAACGAGAGGCGAAGGAACAACAAGAGTCTGCAGCAGCAACTAGCACTAACTTACGTAAAAGAGAGCGAGAAGAGAAGTGCCTCGGTCGAAAGATGATCACGAAGTGATCCTAACTAAAGCCGGTCAAACATAACCCCACCGTGTTCAACTCCCGAATCCCTATTCGGAAATTGACAGTCACGGTACACACGCTGGTAGTGTATTGAATCATTGTGTCAAGTTATCTACAACCGGATATTAACAAGCTCCCATCTGCCACATAACCGCGGGCACGGCTTTTGAAAGTTCAAACCCTGCAGGGGTGTTCCAACTTGGCCCATCACAAGCCCACGATCCGCGGAGTCGCAACTCCATAGGTGGGAAGACCCGAGTATTCTCGGAATCCCGTGCTCAAGTTAAACCGAACTAAGGTAAGGCTAATCCAGCAAATCCTCCCGGCGTGTCGACACCCTGATAGTAGCCGCGCGTATCTAAGTCTCAGGACACGACCGGATGGGCGATTCTACAGGTATACCAGATACCTCGGGTTGCCCCAAGGCGGCCCTGCAGACTCCCCGTTTTGGACAAACACCATCGGCACTGGCCCCCCCTGCTATGTAGAATTAAGAACCCGAGAGTGCGACCCCCTATGCAAATTTAATTAATTAATTAAGTTGTTATTATGAGGCAAATAGTACCAAATGTTGGGACTTGCTGGAAAAGACTTAGCACTTAGCGGTTTATCAAGGGGGTCCCATACACCCCAACCGTGTTAGGAACGCATAATCAAGGAACATAACACCGGTTTATACGGTTACTAACGGCATGAGTGGAACAAAACACCAAGCAAAAGGCTTAGCCTTCCACCCTGCCAGTATATAGATGATTTCTTTTAAGCATTTATATAGTGTGATATAACCCAACCAAACTTCAACATGAAGCAAGCATCTTCGGTCTTCACCTGCAACTAGCAATGCTATAAGAGGGGCTGAGCGAAGCGTACTTAGCCAAGCAACAGTTTGCGTAGGTAGGGTGGTTAAACATGGCAATGGTTACAAGTAGGAGGCTGACAAGAAGAACATGGGCATCGAGGCAAAACTATAGAGCGGAACTACTAGCAATAGGCAAAGATAGTAATGATATCCGGGTTCGGTCATCTTGCCTGGGATTCCACAAGGGAGAAGAACGGATCCATGAAGAAGACGGAGCAACAGACGAGCGAATCCTCACAACTCCGGAACGAAACCGAAGCTAACAAGAGAAGCAACCGGAAAGAAAACAACAACACGGTAAACACACAAACATTAACATGGCGTAAGATGCACAAACAAGTATGATGCATGTCCGGTTTAAATATGCATGGCATGGCAAAGGACAAACAACACTACAAGTTAAGTGGAGCTCAATATGCAACGAGTTGCATATTGACGAAACACCACATTATAATATTTAGTTGACTCTCATTAAATTACAAGACAAGATTAAATGTTTTTAACATGGCAAGAGGTGAAGCATAATAAAACTACACTAACTAGTCAATTTAAATGAGGCCGGAAATAACAACAACATATCCGGAAAATCCCCATGAGCATGTTTAATAATTATTAAAGCAACAACAATTCACACATATTAATGTTGTTAATATGATGCAGATGACATGATCAAGTTTATGCAATTTTAAAAGGTTGACTTAAAAGAGATATGAAGCATTTGTCACCGTGGTGGAAAGAAAAGAGTGCCACGGCAACGATTCCGAAAATGATGCAACGCATCATATCGGTTCCGGTAACTCGTTGAGAGACCGGTGCAAAAGGAAAGATGGCGTGAGCGAGTCAAACGAGATGAAAGGTGGGGCGATCCCGTTGCCGGGTTCCCACGAGTCGGTGACGAGGCAACCGAGGAACACGACAAAAGAGGCACAACAGGCACGAAGCACAAGGGCAACATTTCATACAACACAAGCATCCACGGGTCATCGTCTCGGGTTATACCTTCGAAACAATTGTTTCGGGACGGTTCGAGATCGTAGAGGAAGTAGTGGAAGTAGAGGAAGTAGTCGTTCACGTTTCCGAAGAGGAAGTAGCCGTTTCACGAGGTCGCCAACGAGTAGTCGTTCCGTAGAGGTACTTGGCGCCTCGGTAGTCGTTCACGGGGCGACGGTAGTGGTACACATGTTGTCGGGGTACTTGTCGTTCACGAGTGCTCCGGGCGTCGAGGTACTTGTACATGTAGTGGTACTTGTCGGGTCATGTAGTTGTTCACGTTCATCGGAGAGGTACTTGGTGTTTCCAGGCGTCGGTAGTGGTACTTGCACATGTAGTAGTCGGACTTGATGGAACCAAGGCTCCGAGCATGCGTCGTGGTACTTTTCAACATCGCATCGGAAGTAGTCGTACAAGCGTCGGGCGGTCTAGCCGGTCTCGTTCAAAAACACCTGCTGGACCAACACAACAACACCAAGCCGACGAAGAACAACAAAACACAACAACAGCAGTACAGCGAGGAGGAGCAGGGAACTCCTATTCCCGCAGCGAGGAAGAGAGGCACGGCACGACGCGGCCTTGCTGCTGGAGTCGTCCACGGACGGAGGAAGGCGCGCCACTGCGGCTCTGACATTGGGCATCGCGGAGAGGAAGGGCAGCGGCTCTGGCCACGAAGCTCCTGGCACGGACCGGCGCTGGAGGAGGGAGTCGGGGCCGAGGGAACGCAGAGGCGCGGCGGCCTGGAGAGGAGGGCTCGGCGCGGAGAGGAGGGAGCCTGGACGGAGGGAGGTCGCGGCCTGGACGCAGAGGAGGCCGCGGGCCGGTGGCGCGGTTCGGCGAGAACGAGGCCTCTGCCCGAGCGTGCTGGTGCGGCCGTAGAGGAAGGAGGGGAGCGGGGCGCCAGGCGCGCAGGGGCGCGGTCGAGAGGCGCTCGGGGAGGCTCGTCCTGGCGGGCGTCGATCGAAGGAGGGAGGCGGCATGGCCAGCCTGGAGGGAGGGGCGCCGGCCTGGGAGCGAGCGAGAGAAAGGGAGATCGAGGGGAGGGGCTCGGCGCGAGGGGTGAGAGCGAGGGGAACGGGGTGCTGGCGGCGCGCACAGGGGAAGAGAGGGAGTGCGATGGAAGAGTGCTAGGGTTCGGGAGGATGTGTTGGGCCAAAGGGAGGAGATGGGCCAGGAGGAGTCCAAGAGGCTGCTGGGCTCTCTCCTTCTTCTGTTGTTTTACTAAAATAAAACAGAAAACAACAAGAAGAAAAGAAGGGAGGTGCTAGGAATGGGCTTAGGACAAGAAGTAAAAAACCCTGGACTCACAAAAATGTGAGGAAAAATAATTAAAATAGAAGGAGGGTTTTTGGAAGACCCTCGAAACAACGGAAAGGAATTATTGGCAATGTTTTTTGAAGGAGAACTCGAAGTGAAAAAGACATGGGGAAAATATGCAAGTGTGTTGAGTTAATTCCAACGAATGGAATATTATTATATAGCTCCCTAATAATATTGAGAGGCTCTTATATGTTATAAAGAGAAGTCACCTTCCCTCGATTTAAATGGACCGAAGGTCCACACGATTTATTTAGGTTGAGATGCAAAAATAAATATGACATGATGGCATGATGACATGATGCAATGCAAAAATAAATAACACAAGCTCAAAAGAAACACACGGGCAACCCGGAACATCTGGAATCTTCTGGAATCTTCTGGGATCTTCTGGGACGTCGGACTCGGGCGTCACAACTCTCCCACACTAACAGAGGATCTCGACCCGAGATCCTAGAGATATCACCGGGTAAAAACGAAGAGGAAGAGGTAAAACAAAGTTGCTTCTTTGACAGACGAGTGAAACCAAAGAACCTTGAGAGGTTGAACAAAATGAAAGAAGAATAGAACAGAGAAGAACGAAGTTAAGAGCACTTCGGTAAAAGGAGGAACATGGAACATAATGAGAACCTTGCAGGTTGAAAGACAAGAATTAAGAGCTTATGAACCAAAAGAATATGAAACCGCAATGGTATAGCCAAGGAATGAGAATGACAGAATTTGGGCAGCACTCCGACTGAAAATGGAAGGACAAACCAAGAACTTGAGGAGATGGAATGATACTTGCTGAAAACAACAACACACAGCCTCCGGAACAATTAAAAGAATGGCACAAGGTGTAAGGAAGGCTCAGACAGCACTCCGATTAAAGAGAGGCAAACTAGATAAGATGACGGAACTAGAATAGAAGGCACAACATTCCGGTTAAATAGATAAACAAAGAAAGAACATGATATAGATATGACAAGATGATGGTTGGAGAGAGCAACCTCACAATGCCTCCGGAATGAAAGAATAGCATAAAGATCAACGAAAGAAATGAATGGAGAAGAAATATGACAACCTCTCTCAAAATTGAATATGAAAGAGCATCTTACAAAGAAGGGTAGAACGGAGTTGTTGGAAATTGAACAACGAAAGAATAAGTTTGATGTGGGCTTATGGAAAACATCTCAAAGTTATGAGGTGACAACCAGCCACTGACGAAAACATTTGATTGGATTGAGATCAACAAGGAGACGAAAAACTTATTTCATCGGAATGATAAATGAAGAACTTGGTTCATTATAAGCACCATAATAGCAACAATCCTTAGGGAAAGCTTTTAGATGAATTATAACCCAAGATAACTCCAACGAATAATTGAAGGGTTGGCAAGATCTCCTGAACAAGGAAAATGATGGTTTTAATTATCTCACTCTTGATAACTCGTGAATCATGAAACATGAAAGAATTGTCAAGAATGACATAACACCATCTCAAAAGATAAGGGGAAAAGAATTGCACTCGGAAAGCATGATGAAGAATGAATGAGCTCCAACAAGAATGTTGATGAAAACTTTGAGGATGAATTAAATGATGATGAACCACCATGAAGAACTCCGGTAAAGAAAGTAAGAGAAGTGAAAGATGAAAAGAATAAGATTCAAGTCTTGCGATGAATTAGATGGATGTTTGAAAGATAATTGAAATAACTTGGAGCTCCGGAAAACAAGATGAACAACTTAGAACCGAGAATATGATATGATGAACAAGCTCCGGACAAAAGAATTAAACACTTGGAAGGAACAAGAATAAGAATTATGTAATGCATCTCCTTCATCAATTAAATTGATGACAATCAAAGGATTTGGCATACTACTTATTCTTCTAGAAAAGGATTGGAGAGAGATATAGCCAAACTGAGAATAGTCTTGAACGACTCACCGGTAGGATTTGAAAAGAACAATTGAATTAAAACGATAACAACGGAAGGGTAAACTTGAAAGAACCACCGTAAGAATTAGGAGACGAACGAAGAGACATCAATGAAGAATATTTGGAGGACGAAGTTGAAAACTAAGAACGAAGAAATATTCTGAATTGATGGCCTTCGGAGGAACACAAAGAAAGAATTCATGAAAAGCTTCGGATGGTATAAAAGAATTCCTCACAAACGGAACAATAATGAGGATGGTATGAAGCTAGAACCACGAATCTTCAAGAAGACGGGTCAAGATTTAAGAGAAACACCTCTCCGGTCTTCAAATGTTGAGAATGAAGACGAGAAATGCCATAAGAATTGTTGAGCACTCCGGAATGAAGAATTAAAAGGTTGAACCAATGATGAACAAGAATTTGAAAGCGATCTTGGAGAAGGCATGTGACTGATGGGAATCATTCTTACGTCACACTTTAAGAGAATTTGAGTATAACTCCGGAAAAATTAAAAGAGTCAGGTAAGATCCTGGGAAAAGACCTGTGGGTTAGGGCCCACTCAAAGAAATCACCGTTGGAAAAGATTGCTTAAGAGATATTGCACCGGTTGAATTAAATGGCTTGAATAAGAAGACAATGCTCAAAATAGCTTGAACGGATTAAGAATGGGATATAAATCTTCTGAGATATCTTGAGCTCTCCGGATATGAATAGCAAGAGGAGAATGACTAACTGGTGCACCGGAATTAAAAGCATTGTGAAAAGACGAAAAGGATAAGATCAACACCGAAATCTTGAATTACATCCACCGGAGAAGAATATGAGAACAAAAGAATGATGGACTTGAAGCTCTTGAGCATCTTCACGATAAATCACCGGATAAGAACATTGAAGGGAAAGAATGAAGAAATATCACGTGAATAAAATGGATACTTCATCTGAGAATTTCTGGCTCCAAGAAGAAAAAAAAGGGTGGGAGGGTGGGAAAAACAAGGACAACTTGGGATGAACAAAATGGACAACGGTTGAAAAAGAATTTAACATGACCATCTTGATGATCAAGAAGGATTAGCACTCCCATATCAATATGAGAACACCGATTAGGAAAGGTATGGAATCAACATTTGACATCGAAGCAACTCGAATACCAGAATCAAAACAAGAACAAAGGGTAGATATGCAACATGATCTTCACAATATCATTCGAACAGAGAAATGAACGAATGAATTCCACAGGTACATCAACTAGACGAGAAGCCACTTGGGAGAAGGAAAAGGTAAATAAAAAGGAACAAGGATCAGATAGGACAAATACAAGATAGAAGCTTCGTTCGACATCTTCGTGCTGAAAGCTCATGGAACGTGTTACAAAAGGGTTTTGCAATCCCCGGATCAGCATAGCCAAGGACCCTTTAAGATGCAACTCCCGATCAGAACAAGTCCATAAAACCACTTCACTCAATGTAGAACCCAAAACTTCGTATCGAGCATCCGTTGGAAGAAAGCCTAGAACTACTAGATGAACCCACCTATAGATTTCCGAAAGTTTCCAGTTATGCAATCAGGTGTTGGGGATACACGGGAAGCACCGCGCAATCAACTCTAAACCTACATCCAGGTGTATCCATCCTTCAACACATAACCAGTCTCTCTCGGAAACTGTGTACCTCGGACCTTCGAAAAGCATCCACTATAACAAGCTATGGCAATACTCTCAAGCTACCTCCCCAGTACTGGGTGATGTCGGGGTTATCTTGCCACTGGCCGTATAGGAGAGATTTTCGATGTCGGCCGTCTTAAGTATTTAGTACTGCCGCAATATGCTTGTGACAACAATACCCCGAAGCTCAACTCCTCGGTAACAGGAGGCATCGAGAACAATATCCTTGTCACGAGAACATCGAAACAATCCCAGAATACTCGCGGGATCCTAAAAAAAATTTGGTGCAATTTTTGAAAGATAGGAGAGACAAGAGTAGTCGTCAGGAGTCCTCACAAGAATGAAAGGGGGTGAGAAGCAAAGAAATCCTACTCTCCGATATAATATAGGACTCAAAACATTTTTCAGTGTGTGCCTAGACTCAACCGTCAACGATTCGATCAAACAGTGGGGGCTTCTAGGTCGGAGAAGGCTCTGAATACCAACTTGTAATGCCCAGGATGGGACTATACCTCCTACGTGTCGAGGCACGACTTAAAGGTATGAGCCCATCCTAGAATGATCTCAAGTTTGGTATCTTTGCACGACTCATGTAAAAGAGGGATTAAATTGCAAAAGGAGATAGTTGGCTTACACTCGCCACTTCACACAATACAATAAATAAACAAATCATCATACAAAACATCACAACCCGACTACGGGTGAAGAACCAAAAGAAAGATACCAAAACAACATAAAACCACATGTCAGGATCGAATCCTAGTAGAAACCACTACTGACTATCGAAACGTCACAAGCAAACGGCCACGCTCTTCATCGAGCTCCTGGTGAAGAACTTGTCCAACTCCTGCATCAAACTCGGCTGAACCTGCATCTGGTGTGGTGAAGTAACTGTGAGCCACAGAGGACTCAGCAATCCCGTTCCCGGGTAACAAGACTATTTAAGCCTTGGGTGAGGACAAGGCTGAAGAAAGAACGAGAGGTGAAGGAACAACAAGAGTCTGCAGCAGCAACTAGCACTAACTTACGTAAAAGAGAGCGAGAAGAGAAGTGCCTCGGTCGAAAGATGATCACGAAGTGATCCTAACTAAAGCCGGTCAAACATAACCCCACCGTGTTCAACTCCCGAATCCCTATTCGGAAATTGACAGTCACGGTACACACGCTGGTAGTGTATTGAATCATTGTGTCAAGTTATCTACAACCGGATACTAACAAGCTCCCATCTGCCACATAACCGCGGGCACGGCTTTCGAAAGTTCAAACCCTGCAGGGGTGTTCCAACTTGGCCCATCACAAGCCCACGATCCGCGGAGTCGCAACTCCATAGGTGGGAAGACCCGAGTATTTTCGGAATCCCGTGCTCAAGTTAAACCGAACTAAGGTAAGGCTAATCCAGCAAATCCTACCGGCGTGTCGACACCCTGATAGTAGCCGCGCGTATCTAAGTCTCAGGACACGACCGGATGGGCGATTCTACAGGTATACCAGATACCTCGGGTTGCCCCAAGGCGGCCCTGCAGACTCCCCGTTTGGGACCAACACCATCGGCACTGGCCCCCCTGCTATGTAGAATTAAGAACCCGAGGGTGCGACCCCCTATGCAAATTTAATTAATTAATTAAGTTGTTATTATGAGGCAAATAGTACCAAATGTTGGGACTTGCTGGAAAAGACTTAGCACTTAGCGGTTTATCAAGGGGGTCCCATACACCCCAACCGTGTTAGGAACGCATAATCAAGGAACATAACACCGGTTTATACGGTTCCTAACGGCATGAGTGGAACAAAACACCAAGCAAAAGGCTTAGCCTTCCACCCTGCCAGTATATAGATGATTTCATTTAAGCATTTATATAGTGTGATATAACCCAACCAAACTTCAACATGAAGCAAGCATCTTCGGTCTTCACCTGCAACTAGCAATGCTATAAGAGGGGCTGAGTGAAGCGTACTTAGCCAAGCAACGGTTTGCGTAGGTAGGGTGGTTAAACATGGCAATGGTTACAAGTAGGAGGCTGACAATAAGAACATGGGCATCGAGGCAAAACTATAGAGCGGAACTACTAGCAATAGGCAAAGATAGTAATGATATCCGGGTTCGGTCATCTTGCCTGGGATTCCACAAGGGAGAAGAACGGATCCATGAAGAAGAAGGAGCAACAGACGAGCGAATCCTCACAACTCCGGAACGAAACCGAAGCTAACAAGAGAAGCAACCGGAAAGAAAACAACAACACGGTAAACACACAAACATTAACATGGCATAAGATGCACAAACAAGTATGATGCATGTCCGGTTTAAATATGCATGGCATGGCAAAGGCACAAACAACACTACAAGTTAAGTGGAGCTCAATATGCAACGGGTTGCATATTGACGAAACACCACATTATAATATTTAGTTGACTCTCATTAAATTACAAGACAAGATTAAATGTTTTTAACATGGCAAGAGGTGAAGCATAATAAAACTACACTAACTAGGCAATTTAAATGAGGCCGGAAATAACAACAACATATCCGGAAAATCCCCATGAGCATGTTTAATAATTATTAAAGCAACAACAATTCACACATATTAATGTTGTTAATATGATGCGGATGACATGATCAAGTTTATGCAATTTTAAAAGGTTGACTTAAAAGAGATATGAAGCATTTGTCACCGTGGTGGAAAGAAAAGAGTGCCACGGCTACGATTTCGAAAATGATGCAACGCATCATATCGGTTCCGGTAACTCGTTGAGAGACCGGTGCAAAAGGAAAGATGGCGTGAGCGAGTCAAACGAGATGAAAGGTGGGGCGATCCCGTTGCCGGGTTCCCACGAGTCGGTGACGAGGCAACCGAGGAACACGACAAAAGAGGTACAACGGGCACGAAGCACAAGGGCAACATTTCATACAACACAAGCATCCACGGGTCATCGTCTCGGGTTATACCTTCGAAACAATTGTTTCGGGACGGTTCGAGATCGTAGAGGAAGTAGTGGAAGTAGAGGAAGTAGTCATTCACGTTTCCGAAGAGGAAGTAGCCGTTTCACGAGGTCGCCAACGAGTAGTCGTTCCGTAGAGGTACTTGGCGCCTCGGTAGTCGTTCACGGGGCGACGGTAGTGGTACACATGTTGTCGGGGTACTTGTCGTTCACGAGTGCTCCGGGCGTCGAGGTACTTGTACATGTAGTGGTACTTGTCGGGTCATGTAGTTGTTCACGTTCATCGGAGAGGTACTTGGTGTTTCCGGGCGTCGGTAGTGGTACTTGCACATGTAGTAGTCAGACTTGATGGAACCAAGGCTCCGAGCATGCGTCGTGGTACGTTTCAACATCGCATCGGAAGTAGTCATACAAGCGTCGGGCGGTCTAGCCGGTCTCGTTCAAAAACACCTGCTGGACCAACACAACAACACCAAGCCGACGAAGAACAACAAAACACAGCAGCAGCAGTACAGCGAGGAGGAGCAGGGAACTCCTATTCCCGCAGCGAGGAAGAGAGGCACGGCACGACGCGGCCTTGCTGCTGGAGTCGTCCACGGACGGAGGAAGGCGCGCCACTGCGGCTCTGACATTGGGCATCGCGGAGAGGAAGGGCAGCGGCTCCGGCCACGAAGCTCCTGGCGCGGACCGGCGCTGGAGGAGGGAGTCGGGGCCGAGGGAACGCAGAGGCGCGGCGGCCTGGAGAGGAGGGCTCGGCGCGGAGAGGAGGGAGCCTGGACGGAGGGAGGTCGCGGCCTGGACGCAGAGGAGGCCGCGGACCGGTGGCGCGGTTCGGCGAGAACGAGGCCTCTGCCCGGGCGTGCTGGTGCGGCCGTAGAGGAAGGAGGGGAGCGGGGCGCCAGGCGCGCAGGGGCGCGGTCGAGAGGCGCTCGGGGAGGCTCGTCCTGGCGGGCGTCGATCGAAGGAGGGAGGCGGCCTGGCCAGCCTGGAGGGAGGGGCGCCGGCCTGGGAGCGAGCGAGAGAAAGGGAGATCGAGGGGAGGGGCTCGACGCGAGGGGTGAGAGCGAGGGGAACGGGGTGCTGGCGGCGCGCACAGGGGAAGAGAGGGAGTGCGATGGAAGAGTGCTAGGGTTCGGGAGGATGTGTTGGGCCAAAGGGAGGAGATGGGCCAGGAGGAGTCCAAGAGGCTGCTGGGCTCTCTCCTTCTTCTGTTGTTTTACTAAAATAAAACAGAAAACAACAACAAGAAGAAAAGAAGGGAGGTGCTAGGAATGGGCTTAGGACAAGAAGTAAAAAACCCTGGACTCACAAAAATGTGAGGAAAAATAATTAAAATAGAAGGAGGGTTTTTGGAAGACCCTCGAAACAACGGAAAGGAATTATTGGCAAGGTTTTTTGAAGGAGAACTCGAAGTGAAAAAGACATGGGGAAAATATGCAAGTGTGTTGAGTTAATTCCA
Source organism: Secale cereale (assembly GCA_902687465.1). NCBI lineage: Eukaryota > Viridiplantae > Streptophyta > Magnoliopsida > Poales > Poaceae > Secale > Secale cereale. The sequence goes on from LR738711.1 coordinate 612,828,394, forward strand.
ACGAATGGAATATTATTATATAGCTCCCTAATAATATTGAGAGGCTCTTATATGTTATAAAGAGAAGTCACCTTCCCTCGATTTAAATGGACCAAAGGTCCACACGATTTATTTAGGTTGAGATGCAAAAATAAATATGACATGATGGCATGATGACATGATGCAATGCAAAAATAAATAACACAAGCTCAAAAGAAACACACGGGCAACCCGGAACATCTGGAATCTTCTGGAATCTTCTGGGATCTTCTGGGACGTCGGACTCGGGCGTCACACCTAAAAACTATTGTGGTAAAGAATATGTTGCCTATGTATCTTATTTCTTATAAGTTGCTTGCTGAGCGGTAACCATGTTTCTGGGGACGCCATCAACTGTCACACTTTTGTTGAATATCATGTGAGTTGCTATGCATGTTCGTCTTGTCTGAAGTAAGGGTGATTTACCGTGGGTTGAATTACTATGCATATTGTTAGAGAAGAACATTGGGCCGCCAACCAAAGCCATGCATCATGGTGGAAGTTTTAGCTTGGACCTTAATCCTCAATCTCTCATGAGAATATGCTTATGCATTAAAGAGGAGTCCATCATCTATTTTCTATGTTGTCCCGGTATGGATGTCCTCAAGTTGAGATCTATCAAAAACGAGAAATCAAATGCGATCTATCTCCTTGGACCTTTGTACAGGTGGCATAGAGGTACCCCTTTGTGGCACTTGGTTAAAACATATGTAATGCAATGATAACCCATGGGGATCCGAGCTAATTAGGACAAGGAGCGAGCACTATTGGTATTCGATGCATGAGGCTTGCAACTTATAGGATGTAATATACATGACACATATGAAGTACTACTACCGTTAACACAATTGCTTCCATGTTTTCAAAATAAAAAGCTTTAGCACTTAACCTTTCTTTTACCTTTATGTTGGAGCACCAACTACTGAGAGCATGATTGTCATTCTGAGTGTAATGTGCATTGTCCCAAAGTAGCATTGTCTTTTGCATGATTGTGATATCGTTTATTTTGAAATGATTGTATCTAGTCATCACTTAAACCTTGAAGGTGCCCCTGCATTTATGTTTTGCATCACTAAAGGGGGCAAGCTAGATATCACTTTATCATATTTGCACATCATGTTCATTGCAAATCTTTTTGATGTTTCAGTTTCATGTTGTAAAACTTTCAGTCATTTGTGATTTTCTCTTGAGGCAACTTAATTACTATAGAATCATTGTCTCAGTAAGCTTTTGTCATATGACTATGAGTAAGTCCTATATGGTTAATAGCATGTCACCACAGAAATTATTCTTGTTATCATTTACCTACTCGAGGACGAGCAGGAATTAAGCTTGGGGATGTTGATACGTCCAAAACGTATCTATAATTTTTGCTTGCTCCATGCCACTTTTGGGTGATATTGCTATGATATTCATACACTTCCATACACTTTTGATCATATTTGGACTAACTTACTAATCCAGTGCACCCCAGTGCCAGTTTCTGTTTTCGGCTATTTTTGTATTTCAGGTTTTCACGTTTCGAGAACTGCCCAGAAAAATCCAGAAAAATTATATATAAAATCAGCGATCCGGAAACAACACTGCGTCCGAAGGGCAGCCTGGGGGGGGGGGCACAGGGGCTCCAGGACTGTGGGCGCGCCCCCCCTTGGCCGCGCCGGGGGGCGCCTGGGCCCCCCGAGACTCCCCCGGTGCACTACTTTGGCATATATTTAAAGGACCCTCCGAAACCCTCAGAACAGGAACTCTTTTCGCGATCCCATCTCTGTTCCGCCGCCGGCGCCGCTTCCAAGATCGGGAGCACCAGGAGAACTCTTCCCGGCACCCTGCCGGAGGGGAGGATCACCACCGGGAGCTTATCCACCACCATGGACGCCTCCCAGATGACTCGTGAGTAGTCTCCCTTGGACCATGAGTCCATGACCAGTAGCTATGTGATGTTCGCCTCCCGTTCTTGTGCTTCACTAATTAGTCCTCGTGAGCTGCCCTACATGATCGAGGCACCTATGTAATCCTTATGCTGTTGCTATGTTGAGTTTGCTAGGATCCGATGGATTATGAGATTATGTTCAGATTGATCTTGAGTAATATATTTGATTCACCTCTTTTATATTTTTGTTCATAAGTAATTTTTGCATGTTCTCCGTTGTTATTTATTGCTTTGGCCGAGTAATAGGTAGTAACTCCAAGAGGGAACATTATGCTCGATTGTGGGTTCATGCCCCTCGATGACTAGCTTGAGTGACAGAAACATGAGTCTAGGGGATGTGCTGTTGCCACAAGGGGGAAAACAACGGTGCTTGTGCCTGCGGGTGCAAGGATTGTTTACTTTACACAAAGTTCTTTTAATGCAGTTGTCTGTTGCATTGAGTTTACACTATGGGTGGGACTCGCAACTTAATACCAGCGAGATGTTCTGGATAGATATCTCAAGGTGGATGATTAGTAGTAGATATTGATGGATTTCGGTCTACTTACTTTGGCGTACCGCCCATGCTTTGAACCTCAACCTTTCTTGTAATGTAGTCAGCATTGGTTTGCGTTCGTGGTCCTGTCAATTGCCCAGCTGTAATTTGTTTACCTCATATAGCTATTTTATCATCTTTTGGGAGAGAGAGACATCACTAGTGAACATCATGAGACTCCGGTCCATATTACCATCATTGATCACATCCACTATTTACTTTTCGCTATTTTATTTACTATTGCAAAAACTATCTATCACTACTATCATTGCTTTTAACCCTTTGTGAACTACAAGGCCGGAGGGATTGACAACCTCTCTGTACTCGTTGGGAGCAAAGTTATTTGTATCTGTGTGCAGGTCCACGTTGATTGCTAATTGCGCCGTTAGCAATTGACACCTACTTGTTGAACCTAGGAGTCTCTGGGGATTCGATCCTTGGCATCTTTGCTAGGGGAAAACACTTCTACTTACTGCATCTTACACCTTCCACTTGGGGTAACCAACGAGGGGTTCGAGGCCCATCACTAGTCAACTTTCTCGTTCCATATGACACTCAAGGTCTTTGTGATATCCACAATTTCCTTGTTCAAACCTTTACGCTCATATTCGGACTTGGCTTCCTTCTTCATTTTCTCAAGCACGTGCTTGTCAACGAGTGCCTTCTTGAGCTACTTCGAGATCATTCTCTTCTCAGCTAAGTGCTTTGTTACCATTTCGGCAACATCATCGGGCAGTCCCAGACTGCTTAATACATCAGATTTGGCATCATATGGCACACTGTCAATGATATCGCTGAATAGCTTGAAATCAAACTTTGGTTCCTCTTTGGGTGCAAGAACACTATACTTGCCCTTCTTGGTAGAAGTATCACCTTTATCTTCAGATGGAAACTTTCTTTTTGCTACGGTTTTTGTCAAAGTCCTCAGAGCAGATGAACCGGAAGGCTTATGAGAGACTGGTGGTGGAGCATGTCTGGGTGAGAGACTTGGCGATGGCAAAACTTCCATAGGAGCAGGAATCTGAGTCGGCCTATCAAGATTAGCTGGTCGATCATACATGGAATTTCTTCAACAACATCTCCTCTTGATGACTCATCGGAAGAGTAAGAAACAGCCTTCTTTGTTCTCTTGGTGACAGTTTTCTTTCGAGGTGCGAGAGGTGATATCGACTTGTTTGCCTTGATTCCTTTAGAAGCATAGGTAAATTCTTTCTTATTCTGCACATCTTGCTTAGTGGGAGCCACATTCTCGGCCTCAATTTGCTTGGCCTTGGCCTCTTTTGCTTCGCGCTATGCCTTAGCCTTAGCTCTCTTATCGACTCCCTTCGGGAAGCTAGCACTGGTTTTGAGAGAATCTGGATGGGCACTCGGAGGTGGTAAAGGCCTCACTCCTTCATCTCCTTCCTTGATCCGGCCTTCTCCAATAAATTCATTCCACATCGGATTGAAGGTGAGCAAGGGCTGGTACTTTTCTCGAAGATTTTCATATATGTACCACTTTCCATCCCAATGACACCAAACTCTTTGCAGCCCGTTGTTGCGATCAGTTGTGGTTTCGTCTCCTGGTGAGGTTTTGTAATTTTCTGGATCAGATATTTCAGCAATGGTATTCTTTTCTCTACAACGACCACCTTTCCTTGTATTTCTATCAAAGAATAATTTGAGGGCCTCCATGACCAATTCATCATCTGGCAAACAAACGGCTATAGGAATTTCATACGCAATGACTCCAGACTCAACAACCTTCTTTCTCTTCGGAGCTTTGGGTGGCTTCTAAGGATTTCCTCCTCTCATTTTCTTTCGCCCAGACCTCGGCAACATTTGAGGCAGTTCCTCCTTCCACTCATAATGCTCTTGTGAACTGGATGCCATGAGCAACCTATGAGAAAGAATAGATGTGATGGGAAAATAAGGTAGTGTCAGAAGCATGCACAAAAGGTTTTTGAAAGAGAGGATTTTTCAAAGGAAAGAGATTCACTACAACAAGTAAGGATATCCTCGATAGATTTCAATCTAGCCACGTAGATACCAAGCCAAAATAATACCTATCTAATATTCTTGGAACTACATATGAACTCTAGAACGGAGGAATTGAGGATCTACAAACTGTACCAGTTTCCTAGTGAAACCTTAAGATCTACACAGTAAAATAAATACACGGACATCGTGTCGGCACGAAAAACCCTATGAACATAGAAAGGGAGAGAGTTTCTCTAGATCTATACACCCTAACTTGGAGGTATGTATCAACTACTGCAATGCGGATGAGAGGATTACCGCTCTAACATAGACAACTGCGATGAGACTCCAGCAGAGTTTCACGGTGGGGCTCCTCGCAAAAGATGCTTTAAGCACGGGTTTTGACTGTAGGTGGAGGAAGGGCCCAAGGAAAAATTGAGGAAGTACTAAGGAAGAAGATGAGGGGAAGGGTATTTATAGCTAGAGTGCAGAACCACCTCTCCAAAATCGACGGTCCTTAGTCGATGGACGTTCCGCATTATCATGGGCACGTGGCAACCGTTTTCTGCAAAAAAGAAAAAAACTCAAGAAGTGGGGTGGGTGACCGAAGGTTTGAAATGGGCTAGTGCCAAAGATGAATAAAGGTTCAAAGTGCATTTCTTTCTCAATCAAGGATGTTGGAAAGAGATTTTCTTCTAATCAAATGGCATGCTTATGACGGACATCATAGATTTGGGTGAGAGAGAAAAGAGATGAAACATGGCCCGAAACAAAACACTCAGCCAAAAGAAAGAAAATCTAAGCAAATGGCTCTGAGTGAGTCGGACAAAACGCAAACATTCTTAACATTAATTAAAAGAAAACAAGAGAATAAAATAAAAGAACAACTAGCACCATTAAGGAAAAGTCTTAGGGCTAAGGATCTGCGAAGGGGATCCTTGAGAGAGTTCCTACAAGAAGAGTTAGTTCACTTTCACCACCCAAACTAGTGTGGGAAGTGGAGACTTCATTTGTCTCGATCGACCAGGGAACATTTTTTGTTGTCCTATGTAACTTACCTATGCATTCCGAGTATAATCATACAAGTAAGCATTGAAATTGTTTCTAGAGACATGAACGTAATGGTAGAGGAGGTACGCATGTACTCCTTCCATCAAGAGTTCAAGTAGTTTTCCTTCGAGGGAACACCAACGAGATTCTGTGAGTGGTTTCACCTCTTGGACGATAGTTATCCTGTAATATCAGGTTAGCTATGATAGTTATATTTTCAATCACACACTTCTTCACCCAAAATTTCTTCTTGGGTGCTCCTGTCCTGTAGTTAGTCCCGATATACCGAGTAGATATCTTAGCACTCTGTTATTGAAGGTTTTGTAGTTTGAGCCATCTGACTCATCACTATCATCAATCAAGTGATTGTCTTATCCAAACGAAAGTCTGGGTTTGACAGTTTTGCTTTTAGCATGAACCCAACTTGTCCGAGGAAATTCTCGGGGGTCCAGTAGGTTCCATCAACAGTGAGTTTCCTTTCAAGGATTTTTGTGCAGTATAGACTTCTTGAGCATGTCACATAGGGGTTTGGTGCCCTTTTAAGCACTTGAGCATGCCCGTCTCAAGTAAGTCCTTTAGCCTGGAATATTTATCAGAGAGAGCAACAAATTCCTTGGAAGAGGAGTTAGAGATATCATTCCTAATAGTTGCAATAGTATTGATGATAGCATTCGATGTTTCAACAGTCAAATCAACATAGCTACACCTTAAGCACTTTAGACATGGAGGCACAAAATCATGAGGAAGTTCTTCAAATTACTTGGCGAAGAGAGAATCCTTTTCATTCGCAAGCTCATTATAAGATTCTTTTAGTGAGTCCAGTTCTTAATTCTTGTTAAGGAGTTCATCTGATAAACTCTCGAAGTCAACTGCAAGAGAATTATAACCATGGGAAAGATCATCGACATTTGAAGAAAGAGCATCAAGCTCTTCGGTCAACTCTTGATTTTTCTCCATCACTTTGACCAGTAACCCTTCAGATTTCCATAGATTTTTCTCAAGCTTTTAAAGTTCATCTTCCTGAGATTTAGCAATCTTGACACATTTATCATAAGCTATGTTTTCCGAAGAGAATTTAGTCATAGCCTTTTGGTGTTTTGATGATACCGGGTCCTTTGAGGATTTTGCCATGAGGCAGAGAGCAGTTGAATTATAACTTGATGCATCGTCTTTTGTGTCTGATTGGAGTGCTTGTTTGGATGATTCATGAGTGACGCATGCATTTTATCTACCCAAGCCTATATAGAACTCTTCATCATCTAATTCAGATGAAGATATCTCATTTTTGGAGTCCATGGTCATCCCAACACACACTCTAGCTAGCTGCGACATTCTCTTCATATTTGATTCAATAGTTCCTTTTGCTCGTGCGGCAGCGACTAATCTCTTTGAAGAAGATGAGGATGATTCCTTTTTCTTCGTGAGCTTAGTATGACGGTTCATTTGTGTAAATCCAGTGCAATGAAGAGTGCTCCATCTGCTGATGGGTTTATCATTTAATTCCCGATTGGGGGCAGTCAGCTACGAAATGACCAAATTGTTTTCACTTATAGCGCTTCATTTCTTTTGGATGAAATCTTCTTGAAGATTCACTTGGTTCATCTTCGTCAGCATTTACATGATACAAATTATGTCTCTTGAGGTTGTTGAGATGTTTGTGATCATTTCCAGTTCTCAAGTCATAGACTGTTGCTCTCGACATCTTGTTCTTCTTGAGAGCTACCATAATGTGAAGGGTTTCTCCTTCGCTTTCAGAAGAAGATTCGTGTTACCCATTCTCTTGTTCCACCTGTTGTTCATGAATTGTCAACACTGTCATGGCCTCTACATAATGGTGTTCTTCACAGTCAGGTCTTTGTTTTATATCAGCAATGATTAGATCGAAGTTGCATCAAGATCACTAAGTAGCTTGTTGACCGCTCTATCAGTGATATCCTTTACTCCTCATTGATGTAATCTTTCAACAACGTTTTTCAGGCGATCAGTGAGTTCCCTAACACTTTCCTTTCGAAGACTTTGGAAGTGAGCGAACATGGCACGAAGCATATCTGGGCGTGCCTCTGTTCTGATGATGATACCTTGGTGAACATTTTGATGGCATCCCAGATTTGGTTGGTTGTATCAAGATTTCGGAACCGAATGAAAACATCTATGGAGATGTTGTCACAGATGGTATTTATCGATTGTGCTTCAGCGGAATGTTTGCTTCATCATCAGGAGTGGGGTTCTCTGGATGTTTGATAGTATATAAGTTATCCACAATTTGCCATATATCGTCACTAATAGCTTGAAGACCGATTCTCGTTCTTCCTTGCCAGTAGACATAGTCATTTCCATAAAATATAAGAAACCTTTTAAAGCATGAGGATCTACCTGCATATGGCATCTTCAAACTATAAGGTTCTTACACTGGTACAACGAGGTGCAATACAAACGGTTTTAACCCCTTTCCGCGATGGCGTTTTGAACCGTCGCCAAGTGAGTGATTGCGATAGGGGGGGGTCCATCCCACACAACACATAAGCCGTCGGTGATAGGGAGCCTTGACTCACACAGTTGTCCCTATAAAACTGTTTTTGATATCTCGAATATCCCAAACGCTTCATCCTTGCTACTCGTTTGTGCTCGCATTTCTATCACAGTTGGTATTCTGTGGTGCTACATTTACGATGTGCGACCCATCAAAAATAGCTCATGATTATAGAACGTGTACGATAAGCAACAAATCACACACATTTACTTTTCCTCGATGTAGGAGCACATACAGTTGTCCCTATAAAACTGTATGTGAAGCTTGAATACATCCCACACGATTCATCTGTCATACCTGCATCATAGATATTAATCGCACACATAGTGGACCCGAGAAACATGTCTGACCTCCACGTCTATTGCAGATGTTTCACTTTCACAAACCGTGTGCAATGTAATACCTAATTTATCCCAAATTTAATCCCAAATTTAAAAATCACATATTTTGAATTTGAAAGTAGGCAATCACTTATTTCCTATCGAACCATGTTTATTACAAATATAAGTTCAACCACGAATGCATAATTCGATGCGCAGGTACATATAATGAAGAACTACAGAAGCACCAAGTAAAGAACGATGAACCACAGTTGTCAGGGATATTACTAGCAGGTGTAAACCGGCTAGGATAAACCGGATTATGTTGATATAATTGTATAATTATAAAGCTCAGTAGAGATTACGGCCCATGAAGGCTTAGGGCCCATGTATAGAGTTACGGTTTGTAAACCGTCTTATCATGTAACTTGAGAGACAAGGAAGAAAGAGCAGAGACCGAGGCGGACACAAATATGAGCTGGCCTCGGGACTCTGTAAACCGGACCAGGCGTCACCTCTATATAAAGGGACGACCCGGTGACGGTTGAAGGACAAGAAACAACCCGTCGAGACACAGGCAAGCGATCCGCTCCCTGTTCATCGACGCCCAAGCAATATCAAACCGAACTAGACGTATGCTTTTACCTTCATTGAAGGGGCCGAACTAGTATAAACCCTCTTTGTCCTTTGTGTGCTTTTAACCCCTTCAAGCTAACCCGTGCGATGGTTCCATCACTAAGTCCGTTAAACCGGACATCTACCGTGCTAATTCCACGACAGTTGGCGCCCACCGTGGGGCCTCCGCACGATGGTTTCGAGTTCTTGAAGGGCAGCTTTGAAGGACTCAAGGGCTACGCGGTCGGCCGGATGACCAAGAGTCGCCGCGGCCGGATCTACATCGACGACGCTGGCTGGGGCCCGGAGGCTGATTCAATCGAATACGGGTACCGGGTTCCCTTCGGCGGCATCCACGTCTTCATCGGCAAGATTGGCGAACCGGGACCTGAGCCGGACATCTTCTCCGGCATCATCGAGCCGGCTCAGCGTGCGAGATCGGCCCGGATTCAGCCTGCCATGAAGCGCGTTTTCGTTGGAGCAATACATGGAGTCCGAGCCGAGGACGGATCAGATTCTGGTGGCGAGACAGTTGTCTATTCCGATGATGAATCCTCATCCGGAGAGACTGAATCCTTGTATCTGTTGCGAGACGGCCGATCTGAGGGTGTGTCCGACGGAGACAGTATTCCGGACCCCTTTGATCCGCCAAACCGGGTGGCTGTCTTTATGGCTGGATCACAACCTATGCCATGGTCCACGGTGAACGGGGCGATCACAGCAGAAGCTGGTGCAGGGGGGAGCGGTCTCGCCCTCTGACGCTCTATCCGCCTTGGTCGAGGAGTTGACAACCCGGGCAGTAGCGGTGGTGGCTCCAGCAGACAAGGCGCAACACGATGCAGAACTCCTTCAGCTGAGGGGCGGGATCGAGCAAGCAAGAGAGGATCTGAAGGCAGAGAAAGCTATGATAGCAACGAGACAGGCAGAGCTGGATTCTCAGGCTTTCCAGCTAAGGATGGAACAGGCCTCCGTGCAGGGAGTAAGGAATCGGAGGTACCAGTCTCGTCTATCGCCGGTCTATGAGGCAATGAATCTCTTCGGGACGCCAGGAGCGGGAGCTAGCAATGATCCGGAGGTAAACCGGAGGGCGGCCCCAGTGAGAGGTGAGCCGGTTCAACAGCCCACTGCGGAGCAGGATCGACGGATTATGCCCGCGCTTTACATCCCCACTCCTCCGGGCCATTACTCAAACCCCTTGGATAACATTGTCGCCGCCGCTTCGCGCCTGGCCACTTTACCCATTGAGGGGACGTCCCTGTGGCAATGGAAGCACGCAGGGTCAAGGATCTGCTCAACACGGCGTTAACACAGCAACATGCGTATTCCTATAGCAGGGAGAGGCTTCATTCAAAGCCCCGCCACAGCCGGAGTTATACTAGGCATTGGGATGAACCGGAGGTGTCCAGTAGTGAAGGGAGGCAACACCGTCACAGACAGGATAATCCGGCGGGTGCAGAGGCGCAAGCTCAGGAGGCGGTACACCGGGCTAGACCAGCGGACCGTGAGGAGATCCGCCAAACGACGCCGGTTCACACAACTACAACAGAGACGGGGGTCACAGCGAGTTCCTTTGGGGTGCAGTGTCTTGTCCCCGCTTTACGAAGCATAAAGTTACCCAAAGATTTCAAGGGTCCGCGTAAAGTGCCTAACTACACAACAGATTTGGCTCCAGAGGCTTGGATTGAGAGCTATGAGATGGCTATGGAGATGCTGGACGTGGATGAAGCGGCTTGCGCGAAGTACTTTACCATGATGCTTGAGGGTACAGCCCGGACCTAGTTAAAGGGTTTACCACCTAATTCCATCCGGTCATGGGGTGAGTTACGCCACCAATTTATCAAAAATTTCAAGGATACGTGCAAGCAGCCAATGTCAGTGGTGGATCTAGCAGCATGTATACAAGGAGATTAGGAGCCTACAAGTGCATGGGTGCGGCGAGTGTCAGAAATCTTGCACTCTTCGAACGGTATCAGCCCCAGTACGGCGATAGTAACACTGGAAAACAATTGCCGGTTTGAGTCTCTGAAGTTAAAGCTAGGATGGCTCAAACGGGATTGTAATGACATGGGAACTCTCATGAGCGCTTTGGTGAAGTATGGGGACTCCGACAACGCTAAGTATCCAGAAATGGATGGAGATAAATCTGGAAAAGCAAATAAACCTGGTAAACCGGCACAAGCTAATCCGGTAGGAACAAGCTTCTTAGGAAAGAGAAATGCAGAGGGTGGCTCTGATTTCGTGGCCAATACCGAAGTTCAAGGGAGTTTTCAGCGCAACAAGGATAAGGCACCCCCACAAAACAGCGGAGGGTTCATTAATTGGGAGCAACAATTGAACGAGCCTTGCCCGAAACACGGAACGAAGCGAAATCCGGCTAAGCATACCTGGGGAGAATGTCGGATACTGATGGAGGCCATGAACCGGGCCAAATTTAACAACGGACCGCCGGGCGGTGGTTCAGGCCCCGGGTTTCACGGTCCAGGTCACCAGGGTAATGGTTCCTGATCAGGATATCATGGCGGCAACAACAGTCACAATCAAGGTAACCATCAGTATGGTCATGGTGGTTATAATAACCAAGGTAACCATCAGTATGGTCAAGGTGGTTATAATAACCAGGGCGGCCAACAACAGGGCCAGGGTAATCACAATAACCAAGGCAATCAGCAGCGTCAGCAGCAGCAGCAGTCCGGATATCAGAGTAATCCGAAGGAGCTGAGTAGTGGGCAATATCATGTGTTCACTACGAGTTTGTGCAAACGATATCAAAAAAATCTTAAAGCGGGTAGTCCACGCGGTTGAACCGGCAACACCACAATTCCTGCGCTGGTCGGAGCAACCTATTGTGGGGAGCAGAGAGGATCACCCGCCGCGAGTTGATAATCCGGGCCAATTGGCCTTAGTGGTAGCACCACAGGTGGGTGGCTACAAATTCACCAAGGTTCTTATGGACGGCGGCAACAGTATTAATATATTGTACTATGAGACCTTCCGTCACATGGTGCTGACGGATAAGAAGCTAAGGCAGTCAAACACGGTGTTTCATGGAGTAGTGCCAGGTAAATCAGCTTACCCGGTTGGGAAAATTGACCTAGAAGTTACCTTTGGAGATGAATAGGATTCCAGGTCAGAGATGATAACCTTTGAAGTTGTCAAGATCCGGAGCCCATATCATGCCCTGTTTGGAAGACCAGTTTACGCCAAATTTATGTCTAGGCCATGCTATGTTTATCTATAGCTCAAGATGCCGGGTCACAAAGGAACCATCACGGTTCATGGAAGTCGCAAGATTGCATTGGAGTGCGAAGAAGGAGACGCTGCCTATGCGGAGGCAGTATGTGCTACGGAAGAGTTGAAGTTTTACAAAGACAATGTTGATCCGGCAGATATGTCCCAGTTGAAAAATCCAACTACAGAGCATGATCCGGCGTTGAAGTTCAAATCTGCAGAGGAAACAAAGCAAGTTGACTTTGTGCCAGGAGATTCATCCAAGCAGTTCACTATCAGCGCTAACCTTGATCCTAAATAGGAAAGCGTGCTCATCGAGTTCATCCATGAGAACCGGGATATCTTTGCATGGAATCCTTCTGACATGCCAGGTATACCAAGGGAACTCGCTGAGCACAGTCTTAACATTGATCCGAAGTTTAAACCGGTCAAGTAGTATCTGCGCCGCTTCAACGAAGAAAGGCGCAAGGCTATAGGAGATGAAGTGGCCAGGCTTTTGGCCGCAGGGTTCATAGTTGAAGTTTTTCACCCGGAGTGGTTGGCTAATCCGGTGCTGGTGTTAAAGGAAAATGGAAAGTGGAGGATGTGTGTGGATTACACAGACCTAAACAAAGCTTGTCCAACATATCCTTTTGCTCTCCCTCGTATTGATCAGATCATTGATGCTACGGCGGGATGTGAGCGGCTAAGTTTTTTGGATGCATATTCAGGGTATCACCAGATCAAGATGGCAGTTAAGGACCAAGAGAAGACAGCTTTCATAACTCCTTTTGGTGCCTTTTGCTATGTATCTATGCCTTTTGGGCTCAAGAGTGCCCAAGCGACTTACCAGCGTTGCGTGCAGAACTGTCTTAAGGGGCAGATAGGGAGAAATGTTCATGCCTATGTGGATGATATCGTGGTGAAGTCAAGTAAGGAGGAGACACTGATAGAGGACCTCAAGGAAACTTTTGATAACCTTCGGGCCTATAAGATGATGCTTAATCCGGAGAAGTGTGCTTTCGGTGTCCCGGCGGGCAAGCTCCTTGGATTCTTGGTGTCCAACAGAGGAATAGAAGATAATACGGAGAAAATCAAGGGAATCACGTCCCTGACTAAACCGGCTTGTATCAATGATATTCACCGTATCGCCGGCCGGATTACAGCATTGAGCCGGTTCATCAGCCGTCTGGGAGAGAAGGCAATTCCACTTTATCAGATGCTGAAAAAGATAGACCGGTTTATATGGAGTGATGAGGCAAACGCTGTGTTTGAGGATTTGAAGCGGCAACTGGCAGAGCCGCCGGTCCTTGATGTCCCTGTTGATAAGGAGCCATTGCTATTATACGTCGCCGCCAGTGCACGGGCAGTCAGCGTGGCAATCGTGGTCGAGCGCAAGGAAGCAGGAAAGGAGTATCCGGTTCAACGTCCAGTTTATTATGTCAGTGAAGTTCTCATTGAATCCAAACAAAGGTACCTGCATTGGCAGAAGCTGGTATACGGCGTGTTCATGGCAAACCGGAAATTGAAGCATTATTTCCAAGGCCACCGAATAACTGTTGTCAGTTCAGCTCCATTGGGGGATATAATCCAGAACAGGGAAGCTACTGGCAGAGTGGCGAAGTGGGCGATTGAGCTTAGCCAGCACGGATTGAAATATGTGCCACACACCGCTATCAAATCCCAAGCGTTGGTGGATTTCATCAATGACTGGACAGAGCTGCAAGCGCCAGAGTAGAAGCCGGATCTTACATACTAGACGATTCACTGACGGTTCAAGGCAATTAGAAGGCTCGGGGGCTTGAGTTGTGTTAACTTCCCCGCGAGGTGATAAGTTTTGTTATGTCCTCCGTCTAATGTTCCCTTGTACTAACAATGCAGCAGAATATGAGGCATTGCTTCATGGCATGCGGATGGCTAAGGAGATGAACTTGAGCCGGGTCAAGTGTTTTGGTGATTCAGATTTAGTGGCACAGCAAGTATCCGGCAAGTGGGATTCCACAGACCCTCTCATGGCAGCTTACAGGCGAGAAGTTGAAGCAGTCGCAGGATATTTCAAAGGGTATCGGGTGGATCACATAGACCGGCGGAAAAATGAAGCGCCGATGCTCTAAGCCGGCTGGGTTCTCGACGTAAACCGGTGCCACCAAATACTTTTTTAGATGAGCTGCACAGTCCATCAGTTCAGGTCCTGTTGGAGGAGGATTTGGCTGTTCCTGATCCGGAGGCACAGTTGGTTGCGGCACTTCATGTTATTCCGGATTGGACGCTCCCGTACTTGGCATATTTAAGCCGTGGAGAGTTGCCAGATGATGAGATTGAAGCAAGACAGATAACCCGGCGATCCAAATCCATGACAATTGTAAACGGAGAACTTCACCATCGCAGTGTTTCTGGAGCATTTTAGCGGTGTGTATCATCTGAGGAAGGCTATGACATCCTCCGAGAGATTCATGAAGGAGATTGTGGTCATCACGCCGGTTCAAAATCCTTGGTGGCTAAAGCATTTCGACATGGGTTCTATTGGCTGATAGCCTATGCTGATGACTTTGCTTGACATCAGCCACATATTCCTCCACCTCCTGCTCGCGCTCGATCCGGACCTTCCTCAAGTCGCCATTCAGTTCCTCGACGATCGATTTCAGCGTCATCCCCGAGGCACTGCTCTGCTCATGCAGCATCTTCCAGCCGGCGGCCTCGTCCTCCGTCTCGGCGAGCGCCTTGAGGATCTTCGCATTTTCACCCATGAGTTGATCGATAAGGCCGGTCGCCTTCTCAACCGAGGCATAGCTGATCTCGAGCAGCTTGATCAAGCCGTCGACTAGCTACTGGAGCTTAATGAGGCCAACAAGAATGTCGTCGTCGCTGAACAAGGACTTCAGCAACGCCATCTCGTCGCGATCGCCGATGCGGCGAGCGCGCTTGTGAGAGCCCTCGTGTGCCGGTGAGAGCTTGTTCGAGAGCTCCACGGCGCGTCGGGACATCTCTGTTGCGGCTGCCGCCTAGCGGTGGGACCTCTCCCGTGCTTCCGCGGCCTTGGTCTTTGCTACCTGGTTATATGTCCACCCGAAACTCCTCCTATCGGTCATGGCGGAACTACTTGACAGGAAATACCAATTTAGTGGGTGATGAGGAGAGGAACTTTGACGTAATTTTCGAGTGGGTAGTTTTTATAGCCCGTTGCTAAGTGTGAACACATATTGGTTTGATCGGTGTGAACAGATTTGCAATTACTTATTGTGTTGTAAACTGCGATGTGACGAGAAACATGGTCAAAATTTATTGATGGTCCTGGGCTCGAAGCCCGACTCTGTTGTTCTGGCTCATCGCAAACAGTTATTTTGGATCAACCGTATGCCACGCATCGGAAGGTTAAAATGGTCCCCGGATGGTGTACGTGGGCCCGCGTTCTTGGGTGTACGTGTACGTGTCTGCCCACTATCACACCTGGTCAAGATATCACCACGGTGTCCGTTTGATGCACATTGCTCCCCCAAGGCTATGATCCATATAATTGTGTGCCGAACAGAGCACACTATCCATAATAAATAATATTATTCCGTTTATCCTAGTAGAGCAGTGGTGGCAAGCGTCACAAGAAGTAGATGATGATCAGATGATTGTTTATCCTAGTTAATTATGCATGTAATAATTTCCTTTGGTGTGTGGAAATGTCATGTGTGTACTAGCTACCTATGTAATTGGATATTTGTCACGTATCACACACATCTTGTATATGTGAAAAGTTTCTGTTGTCTTGGCCCAACACAAACAGTTTATCGAAATGAACTGTATGCCCTCCATTACACACACCTTGATCTGGCTGAACCATTTCTGTTGCGTTGCCTAATCGAAAACAGTTCATCTGAGTGAACTGTATACCGTATATCGCACACACCTTGATCTGGCTGACAATTTCTTTTGTGTTGCCTAATCACAAATTGTTCATCCAAGTGAACTGTATGCCATATATTGCCCTGGCTACCCGTTTCTTTTGTTCTGCCTCATCACAAACAGCTCATTAAACTAAATCGTTTGCCCCACATCGCACATGTAACTAAAATCTAAACCGTGTTTGATGTATCCTTCATCGCAAACCTTTTGCATCCTTTTTGTCGGGTTTTTACATCACCGTTTGCGATTAATGCATCGCACACAGTTTCGTCGAAGGGTCTCCGATCGTAGTGTTGCATTAGCAGCATCCTGAAGTAGTTTTTGACCTTTAATATAGAAAGACAAGGAGAACCCACTCTGATACCAATTGTTAGGACTGAGGGTATATGAACTAGAGGGGGTGAATGGGAGATTCAAAAATTCTTCCGAATTTTATGAATTGAACCAAACAAGGCAGCGAAAAAGATTAAGTAGATCGAAAGCTAATCAAGCACTTCACTGAGTGATAATTGTTCGAGCATAATAGATCACAGGCTTCACAACTATGATGGTAATGCTATATGTATCAGATGGAGTAACATGCGAAGATGTAAGAATCAAAGATGAGAAAGGAAGGCTAATAAGTTATCCAGGAACAACTACGAATGATAACCTCATAAGGCAGACGAAATAGAACAATATAAGGTAAATGAGTCAACATAGAGCACACAAGTAAACTGTTGAAAGAAATACATCAAAGAGAAGTAAACCAGTGGTGCTCGATGGCGCAAAAGGATTTGGTAGACCAGTTCGCGCTTCCTCCAAAGGACTACGCCTGGTTGGAGGGACTTGTGATTGAACACATGAGCAAACCTCTCTCTGTCCTATTCTGATACGTCTCCAACGTATCTACTTTTCCTAACACTTTTCCTCCTGTTTGGACTCTAATTTGTATGATTTGAATGAAAATAACCCCGGACTGACGTTGTATTCAGCAGAACTACCATGGTGTTGTTTTTATGTAGAAATAAAAGTTCTCGGAACGGAACGAAACTTTGCGAGGATTTTTCATAATAAAAGAAAAATGCTGGAGCCAAGAACCACCAGAGGGGGGCACCTAGGTGGGCACAACCCACCAGGGCGCGCCCCCCTCCTGGCACGCCCAGGTGGGTTGTCCCCACCTGGTGTCGCCGCAGACACCAACCCTGATACTATAAATTCATATTCGCCGAGAAAAAAAATCAAGGAGAAAGAATTATCATGACCTACGAGACGGAGCAGCCGCCACCTCCTGTTCTTCCTCGGGAGGCCAGATCTGGAGTTCGTTTGGGGCTGCAGAGAGGGGGATCTTCGTTCATCGTCATCACCAACCCTTTTACCTCGCCAATTCCATGATGCTCCCCACCGGGAGTGAGTAATTCCTTTGTAGGCTCGTCGGTCGGTGAGGAGTTGGATGAGATTCATCATGTAATCTAGTTAGTTTTGTTAGGGTTGATCGCTAGTGACCATTATGTTCTGAGATTTATGTTGCTATGACTTTGCCATGCTTAATGCTTGTCACTTTGGACCCAGGTGCCATGATTTCAGATCTGAACCGTTAATGATATTATCATTATATTCGTGTTTTAGATCCGATCATGCAAGATATAGTCACTTACTACGTGTTATGACCCAGCAACCCCGAAGTGACAATAACCGGAACCATTCCCGGTGATGACCGTAGTTTGACGAGTTCATTTATTCATCGTGTGTCAATGCTTTGTTCTGGTTCTCTATTAAAAGGAGGCCTTAATATCCCTTAGTTTCTAATATGGACCCCGCTGCCACGGGAGGGTAGGACAAAAGATGTCATGCAAGTTCTTTACATAAGCACGTATGACTATTTACGGAATACATGCCTACATTATATTTATGAACTGGAGCTAGTGCCGTATCGCCCAAGGTTATGACTATCACATGATGAATATCATCCAAGAAATTGCAGATCCAATGCCTATGAATTTAACCTATATTGTTCATGCTAAGTTACTACTGCTATCGTTACTTCTACACTTGCTACAAAACTACTGCTACCGCTGTTACCACTACTATCAATACTATCATATTACAGTGCTCCTGATCACTTCGCTGTAGATAATTAATATACAGGTGTGGTTGAATTGACAACTCAGCCGCTAATACATGGAATTATTCTTTGGTTCCCCTTGTGTCGAATCTATAAATTTGGGTTGAATACTCTACCCTCGAAAACTGTTGCGATCCCTTATACTTCTGGGTTATCAAGACCTCTGTCTGGCGCCGTTGCCGGGGAGCATAGCTATATTTGTTGAGTCACTTGGGATTATTATCAATCTATCACTATGAAGAATCTGAAGGTTGCTAAGACTAAGATTTATCCCTCTAAGATGAGGGAAGGTAAGGAACTGCCATCCAGTTCTGCTTTAGATTCACCCTTATTTATAAGTAAACTTGCTACACCACAACATGCTATTACTCCTGATATGTCGCAAGTTATCGATGATGCTACTTCTGCTATGAATGATACTTATGATGATGATGTGCCCCTAGGTGACTTTCTTGATGAACAAATTACTAGAGTAAGACAACATGATGTTGTTGAATCTGATGATGAGCTTCAAACTGAGAATTTTGAAACACCTGCTAGAACTAGCCTTCTTAGATATGAATTGCCTATGGTACGCAAAGGTTATGTTATGAGTGAGGAAACAACTAGAGATATTCTTGCTTGTAATGATAGAGATGATCTAGAAAAATTATTATGCAAGTATAAAGAAAAGTCTCTGCATGCTAGAATGAAATATGATCCTAAGTTTGCTACCTCACCTATCTTTTGATGATAAGGATTATGAATTCTCTGTCGACCCAGAGTTAATCACTTTGGTTGAATCTGATCCTTTCCATGGCTATGAAACTGAAACTATTGTGGCACATCTCACTAAGCTAAATGACATAGCCACCCTTTTTACTCATGATGGGAAAACTCGTTACTACTATATTCTCAAGTTATTTCTGTTCTCATTAAAGGGTGATGCTAAAGCTTGGTACAATACTCTTACTCATGTTTGTGTGCGTAGTCCCCAGGATATGATTTATTACTTCTCTAAAAAATATTTTCCAGCTCATAAGAAACAAGCTACCTTACATGAAATATTTAACTTTGTGCAAATTAAAGAAGAGAGTCTCCCACAAGCTTGGGGGAGACTTTGCCAGTTACTTAATGCTTTGCCTGATCATCCTCTAAAGAAAAATGAAATGCTTGATATCTTCTATAATGGACTAACTGATGCTTCTAGGGACTTCCTAGATAGTTGTGTTGGCTGTGTTTTCAGGGAACGAACTATTGGAGAAGCTGAGGAATTATCGAATAACGTACTAAAAATTATGATGATTGGACTCTTCCTGAACCACTGCCTAAGCCTACTCCAAAGAAGAGGGGTATATTATATCTCAATCCTAAGGATATGCAAGAGGCAAAGAAATCTATGAAGGAAAAAGGTATTAAAGTTGAGGATGTTAAAATTTTACCTCCTATTGAAGAAATACATGGGCTTGATACACTACCTATGCCTAAGGTGGTAGGGGTAAATTCTATAATGAAATTCAATGACAATGATAATCCTCACAATATGCACCCTAGTCAATGCCTTCATGAGTTTGAAAATTACATTAGGAAACAAGATCACTTCAATGCAAATGTTATGAAACAATTGAAATATAATTCTGATATGATTGCTCGCTTGAGTGACTTGTTATTTAGAATATCGAATGATGTTAGAGGTGTAGGAAAACATGCTTCTATGGTACAAACCCAGCTAGACCAAGTTACTAAATCTCAAAGAGAATTACTTGATGAAATGAATAGCAACATACATGACTTTGTTGGTAGAGTTGCAACTAGAGGTGGAAAAATGACTCAGGAAGCACTTTATCTCGAGGGACACCCAAAAAGAATTGAACATGATTTACAAATAAACAACACCACTGCATGTAGTCCCTCTAGAAAGAAAAAGAAAAAGAAAACAAATATGACTTTGCATGCTACTAGTGAACCTGAAATAGAAAAACCTCCTGATAATGATAATGATAGTTCTATCTCTGATGCTGAAACTCAATCTCGCAATGAACATCCACCTAGTGATAATGAAAAGGATAATGATGATGTTCATGCACATACTCAACCAAATAATGAAAAAGAACCAGATAATGATGTTGAGATAGAACCACCAGTTGATCTTGATAACCCACAACCTAAGAATAAAAGATATGATAAAAGAGACTTTGTTGCTAGGAAACACGGTAAAGAAAGTGAATCGTGGGTCCAAAAACCAATGCCCTTTCCACCTAAGTCAACTA
Source organism: Secale cereale (assembly GCA_902687465.1). Lineage (NCBI taxonomy): Eukaryota > Viridiplantae > Streptophyta > Magnoliopsida > Poales > Poaceae > Secale > Secale cereale. Next base: position 612,848,805 of record LR738711.1, read on the forward strand.
AAAAGAAGATGATGAAGAATTTGAACGCTTTGCAGAAATGTTGAGGCCAGTCTTTTTGCGTACTCGCTTGACTGATATCTTGAAAATGCCTCCTTATGCAGAGTACATGAAAGACATCATCACCAATAAGAGAAAAATACCAGAAGCTGAAATCCCCACCATGCTTGCTGATACGTCTAAAACGTATCTATAATTTCTGCTTGCTCCATGCCTCTTTTGTGTGATATTGCTATGATATTTATGCACTTCCATACACTTTTTGATCACATTTGGACTAACCTACTAATGGTTGTAAAAGTGCACAATGTTCTTGTTTTACACTTTATTGTGTAGGAATTACTTGGAAATTGACAAAAACGCAAAAGGAGTCGTATTGGAGTAGGACTCTGACTTTCCTGAAATCTGTCTGAGAATGTTTTTTAAAGATGGTCACGTTCCGGCCCGAAGACGACGTCAAACGGAAAAAGTCTAGTTGCGAAAGTTGTGGGGAATTTCGAGGCGATGCTTCTGGATATAAAATTCGTCCAAATCAGAGTCCGGACGGCCGAGTAAAGCCCGTTTTACTGAGGCCCAAAATCTGATGACGGGAATCCGAGAGTCTATATAAAGAGAGAAAACCTAGGTCACCAAGGGCCACAAATTTTCATCCTCCCAAGCCGCCGTCTTGGAGGGGAGGACCAGCACCATTGCAGCACCATCCACAAGGAAGAAGGGGGGCCAAGGAGCCGCTGCCCCCTAGGGCCGCCGATGCCCCGAGAGCCGCCGCCGCCCCAGGTGGGTTGCCCCCACCTAGTGTCCCTGCAGAGGCCAACCCTGATACTATAAATTCACATTCACCAAGAGAAAATATCAGCAGGAAAGAATTATCACGATCTACGAGATGGAGCAGCCGCCACCTCCTGTTCTTCCTCGGGAGGCTAGATCTGGAGTCCGTTTGGGGCTCGGAAGAGGGGGATCTTTGTTCTTCGTCATCACCAACCCATCTCCATCGCCAATTCCATGATGCTCCCCAGAGGGAGTGAGTAATTCCTTCGTAGGCTCACTGGTCAATGAGGAGGTGGATGAGATTCATCATGTAATCTAGTTAGTTTGTTAGGGCTGATCCCTAGTAACCATTATGTTCTGAGATTGATGTTGCTATGACTTTGCCATGCTTAATGCTTGTCACTTTGGGCCCAAGTGCCATGATTTCAGATCTGAACCGTTTATGATATTATCATTATATTCATGTTTTAGATCCGAGCTTGCAAGTTATAGTCACCTACTACATGTTATGACCCGGCAACCCCGGAGTGACAATAACCGGAACCACTCCCGATGATGACTGTAGTTTGAGGTGTTCATGTATTCACCGTGTGTTAATGCTTTGTTCCGGTTCTCTATTAAAGGAGGCCTTAATATCCCTTAGTTTCCAATATGGACCCCACTGCCACGGGAGGGTAGGACAAAAGATATCATGCAAGTTCTTTACATAAGCACGTATGACTATTTACGGAATACATGCCTACATTAAATTTATGAATTGGAGATAGTGTCGTATCACCCTAGGTTATGACTGTCACATGATGAATATCATAGAACAAATTGCCGATCCAATGCCTATGAATTTATCCTATATTGTTCTTGCTAAGTTACTACTACTATTGTTACTGCTACACTTGCTACAGAAGAACTGCTACCGCTGTTATCACTACTATCGAAATATCATATCACTGTGCTACTGATCACTTTGCTACAGATAATTAATCTCCAGGTGTGGTTGAATTGACAACTCAGCTGCTAATACTTGCTAATATTCTTTGGTTCCCCTTGTCTTGAATCTATAAATTTGGGTTGAATACTCTACCCTTGAAAACTGTTGCGATCCCCTATACTTGTGGGTTATCATATTCTCCTTCAACTCGAAGCTAATCACACTCTAGTTGATTTCACTCGTGGTAGATACTTATCGGCGATCTCCAAACCTTTGACAGACTTCTTCGCAAACCACAACGACTCTTGGTTGATGAAATCTTTTCATGGTGTGGACAATTACTCTGTGTCACTTAAGCCAACATCTATCCTTCTTGAGAGTGTGCAGCTCTCGAGAGTAATAGGTACTAGAACCAAAATTAAGATATGTTGTGATGCTCAACCACTTTGTAAGTTATTGTCTCTTGGTTTTCTCTCGGTGGATTTTAAACTCAAATATCTCAGGGAGGGGATGCTCAATGAATCACTACTTCTGCATGCCTAGAAGTGGCGGACTGGAAAAGCCCAACACTGGCAGGCAAGGCTCTCAGGGTGCCTGCCACTGGCCTTCTGCCACTGTTAATACGCCATTAGTGGTGGGCGCCCACCCGCCAGTGGTATCCCATGAGTAGTGGTGCGTGGTAATTCATGCCCGCTATAGATTTTCATTATGCCTACCACATGAATTTCATGCTACATTGGCGGGCCTTTTTTACCGCCCGCCCAGAGTGTTGTGCTCACCACTTCTATTGTTGTATGCTGAATTGATTGAATTGCAGCATATTGCACTTGGATCATATCATCATATTGCATTTGATAAATATATTCTGGTTCGAACCATGATCCACATACACGCACCATATTACAATGGTGTACAATTAATGAAAAGTAGTAGTTATAAAGCAAGTATAACAAGTGCATTACAATAAGGACTGTTATATTTGGCACATGTGTGCCATATAAGCAAAACTGCCACACCTCTACTTCTTTCACTTTAAATTATCACACGACTCCCCTTCCTTCGACCCCGCCTTCTACCGAACTACCCCGCAGGCTTGCCCAAGAAACCTGCTTCTTGCACACATCTAGCGCACCCACCCCCGAGAAAACTGTCACTTCTTCACGTCTACCACATGTTAAAAAAATTACGCATTTGGGATTCGAACCCACACCTCCTTGGCACCAAACCGTGCCACCACAACCAACTCACCCTTAGTTATTTGTTGCTCAAACTAAAGAAACTAATCATTTTGACCCTTTTTTTACAATTTTGTTACTACAAAAAAGTACAGAAAATTACCACGATTTTCCCTCAAGACAAAGTTACCATGATATTCGCATGCAAGTTATCAGGCCTGTGTTGCGTAAGTTACCGTGCTATTTACATAGAACTTACCAGGTACTATGTTTCAACAACTACACCCCTTTCAAAGTTACCACTGTGTTTTGTACACAAGTTATAAGGTCTTCGATGTGTAAAATACTGTGGTACTTACAAATAAGTTATCAGGGTATGTGTACATCAACCTCGCTCTTGGTCAAAGTTACCATGGGGGATTGTACATGAGTTACCGGGTCTACAATTCGTATATTATCATGGTACTTACACCTAAAAACATGGATGTGTTTCGGTAACTTTTTCCATAGGTCAAAAATTACCACAATGTTTTTGCGTAACTTATCACGCCTATAGCGGATCAAAGTGGGCCATTTTTCTGGGCCAACCCACGAGCACGTGTGCCGCTCATGACACTAAACATTATGTGGTTTTTTTATGGCACACCATGTGTTGTCTTCATCTAAGAGGCCCGGCGAGGCGAGTGTATGTTTTTAACAACTTGTTTTCCTTTGGTAAAAAGTTACCATCATGTTTATATTGTAAGTTATCGGTTATGCGGTGCTTATATTATCATGTTATTCACACACAAAAAATCAGGGATGCTGATTCTAGGTAACATATCAAGCCTGTAGTGGTAACCTATCATGGTGCTATTTACACATAAAAATACCTGGGGAGTGAGGTATAGTACCGTGCTATTTACACATAAGATACCGGAGTACCTTTTCAAAAAAAAACTTCCCTATGGTCAAAGTTACCACGGTGTTTCTACCTTAGTTATCAGATGTGTGCTGCGTAAATTATCATCTATTTACACGTAAATTATCGGGTATCTTTTTACATTTTTCTTTCCCAATGGTTAAAGTTACCACGATTTTTGTATCTAAATTATTAGGTCTATGGCGTGAATGTTATCGTGATATTTACAGAAATTACCGGCGGCCGGGTTTAACAAATTTCTTCCCAATGATCAAAGTTATCACGAGGCTTTTACCAAAGTTATCACGCCTTCAGTGCTTATGACCATGCTACTTACACATAATGTAACGCGTTGTATACAAAAGTTATCATGTTGGTGGTGCGTCATTTATCGTGGTGGTGATGAGAATTTACCACGGGAAAAGTTTATGTGCCGGGTTTGATAGGTGAAACAAAAGTTTTTCAGTGCTAAAATATTAAAGGCAAAACATGTCAAAAACAATATTTCCCTTAACCTGTTCAACAGTGAGTGTCATAGGTGAGTTGGTTAGCTCCCTTCGTTGATTACTTGCAGACCAGAGATCAAATCCTAATCCAAGCATTATTTTTGCCCGAAAATCGGCGGGAAAGGAAGGAGATCAAGAGGAAAGGAAGGAGATCGGGAGGATGTGCGGGAAAGGAAGGAGATCGCGAGGCCGTGCGGGGGAAGGAAGGAGATTAGGAGGAAAGGAAGGAGGGCGTGCGGGGGAAGGAAGGAGGGCGTGCGGAAAGGAAGGAGATCGGGAGGCCGTGCGAGGAAGGAAGGAGGAGGACGTGTGGCAGATTTGCAATCTGCCACACGTGTGCCACATACATATTTCGTTACAATAATTAATAAGCATGTATATTTCGCTCATCACATAATTAACACGTAGACCGTTAGTAGAAGCTTCACATAGTACATGATTTAGTACTTGATGGAACGACAGGGACCAGCGGGCCGCTTGCTCTGGAATTGGAGATTTGGCCTCTCAAATAGCCCATTGAACAACATTAGTAGGCGTGGGTATGATTGTTGGACACAGACCCGGCCAGATCCTTAGCCTCTCATCCGGGATCACCTCTGTAAGGATGCACACTGCAAGGTCATTGAACCGCCCCTCTACAATCTTCTCAATCGTTGGGAGAGAACACGGTGCCATGGGAACTCTTCTAAACCAAGCTAAAATTGCCTCCCTGAGGTGCACAGCCCGATACTAGTCTCGCGTCCATAGATAGTGCTTCTCCATGTCTACCGCAGATACCCCCTCCCACAAATCTTTTAGCGGTCCTATCAGTTTATTTTTAGCACAGAATAACATTAAAAATATATACATATAGAAAAGATAACAATGTAAATATATAAACATATGACACACATACATATAAAGTAGAGATCACAAGGTAACACACATTGTGTCATGACATAATTTAATGATTTTGACGCTTTTGTAGACTAGAAAGGAGCATATATATCGTCATGTTGATGTTTCATTCTCATCTCTCATTCTTCTTGACTCTCTGCCCCACAGTAGAACATCCCCTCATCCCTCGCTACAAGGAAATTGATTATATTTGTGAGCACCCTCTGATGGCACTCTTTCTCTATCAAAAAGTGAGCTAGCTTAACTTCCTTCTCATTCACTTTGAACCATTTCTGCAACATTGAATCACTTCTCAGTAGTGGGCCTATGCGAACATAGTCATCCATCAAGACAATTGCATAGTAGCGAGACATGTGCATGGTTTTGTCTTTGGTCGTCGGCAATAGAAGCTAGTGTTAAATTTGTCATGCGAATACGACATGTTCTGATGGTATGACTTATGACACATCAAAATGGCAGCAATGAGAACTTTCTTTAGATTGATTCACGACTTCTTAGGGTCCCTCCTGAAATCAAAGAAATAAGCTCAACCTTCTCGAGGCAACAATGCGATGACGATCCGGTGTTCCTTCCTGCACAAAACAATTGAACAATGTGACATTAATGAGATTGACAAGAAAGTAGTGAGGTGTATATGTGCAAGCATAAAGAAATTAGCTTACATTTCAAAGTAAGGCAAGATAAAGTTGGGCTTGTGCCGAGGACTATTAAGAATGGTATTGTGGAGGTAAGTCATGATAAGATGTTGGTCTTTATCAGAATCCACATTGGCCAATGTTTTAGAAACGGATCATGGAAGCCAACTTCGTCATTCGAGAGTAATGGATTTGCAGCATGGTAGAGCGAGCAAAGCCTCATTAACGATGGCTTGATTGCGTCCATGCAGAAAATATTATCGTTGACCACACTCTCAAACCCATGGTATATTTTATCAGCAGGGTACTCGTCGACCAATCCAAGGCCCTCTATAAAATTGGCAGTGTAATACGTCTCACCGTTTCCTAACCTATCTACTACATCTTTGTGTAGAAGCTGAATTTCAACGTGCAGTGCACTTAACTTGTGTTGTGGTAACATCGGTTCACCACGCTTAAACATTTCATGAAGCACCTACTGGTAGAAAGATTCACTACTTCTTCCCCTGGTGCCTTACTAGCAGTTGGTTCACTCAATGATTTGTTCTTTCACTTTATGCCTTTTTGACGGCGCTGAGCTAAGGGGTCCATAGAAGATGGTTCTCAAGAATCCACTTGATGCGTTTGATAAAATTTAGTGTGTCAATTATGAATCATGAATCATAAAAAATGAACGATAAATTCAACATGACCTTTGCTAACAAGAGGACACAACAAGTGCCACAAATCTGATGAAACGAAAATGAATCGACGTTTCGCCAAAACATTGGCACTCATGTTAATAACTTCAAATAAAAGCCAACGATACTACAATGGATCCTAGTTTAAAAATGTAACATGACCTTTGCAAAAAAGAGGACATAACGAGTGCCAGAAATTCGGCGAAACAGAAATGAATCGACGTTTCGCCAAAATATTAGCACTCATGTCAATACTTGTAAAAATAAGCGAACGATGCTACAATGAATCTTATACAAAATATTCCTAATCTATTCATAGTTACCCTAGGAAAAAACAAACAGTAATACACACTACTCAAATTTAATACATGCAAAATAGCTATTTGCCCTATGCAAAAATTTGACCATACGAGAGAGCCAGCTCGCTTGCTATCCAAATGCGGTGTGAGGTCTCCGATGTTGGCGGAGGAGGGCGTGATGGCCGAAGGCTACTACTTGTGAGCTGCGTTGGGATTTCCTCGAAGGGTGGAGGATGATGTGGTACCACAGAGATAAGTATTTCCCTCAGTTAAGAACCAAGGTGACAAATCCATTAGGAGAACCATGCAAGACCTCGTGAATAGCACCTACACACAATAAGAACAAATACTTGCACCCAACGCGATTAAGGGGGTTGTCAATCCCCTCGATGAATAATTGCAAGGATAAAGTTTGATAAAATTAGATAGATAAAAAACACAAAATAAAAGAACGGTAGATAAATTGCAGCAAGGTATTTTTGGATTCTATTTATATGATAAAGATAGACCTGGGGGCCACAGTTTCCACTGGAGGCTTCCCTCTCGAACAAAAAGCATATGGTGGGTAAACAGATAATTGTTTGGAAATTGATAGAAAAGAACATAGTTATGATGATATCCAAGGAGATTATCTTGTATATAAGCATCACTCCCGAGATAAGTAGACCGACTCCTGCCTACATCTGCTACTATTACTACACACATCGACCGCTATCCAGCATGCATCTAGAGTATTAAGTTCCTAAAGAACGGAGCCACACCTTAAGCAAGATGACATGATGTGGACAATGTAAATCCAGTCAATATGTATAAACCCCATTAATTTTCCCTTAATAGCAACAATACAAATGCTTGTATTGTCCCTTTCTTTCATTGGGATATAGAGCACCGCAAGATTGAACCCATCACAAAGCACCTCTCCCATTGCAAGATAAATAAATCATTTGGCCAAACAAAATGGATAGATTGGACAGAAATACAAAGTTATAATAATCATGCTTATAAGAGTTCAGAAAGTTGAAGGAAATATTCCCTAGAGGCAATAATAAAGTTTTTATTTTATATTTCCTTATTCATGATAAATGTCTAGTATTCATGCTAGAATTTTATTGATCGGAAACCTAAATACATGTGTGAATACATAGACGAACATTGTGTCCCTAGTGAGCCACTACTTGACTAGCTCATTGATCAAAGATGGTTATGGTTTCCTAACCATGGACATGAGTTGTCATTTGATAATAATATCACTTCATTAGGAGAATGATGTGATAGACAAGTTCCATCCATTAGCTTAGCATAATGATCATTCAGTTTTATTGCTATTGCTATCTTCATGTGAAATACATATTCCTATGACTATGAGATTATGCATCTCCCGAATACCGGTGGAATGCCTTGTGTGCTATCAAACGTCACAACGTAACTTGGTGATTATAAAAATTCTCTACAGGTATCTCCGAAGGTGTTTGTTGAGTTCGCATAGATCAAGATTAGGATTTGTCACTCCGAGTATCGGAGAGGTACCTCTGGGCCCTCTCGGTAATGCACATCATAATAAGCCTTGCAAGCAAATGACTAATGAGTTAGTCTCGAGATGATGTATTACGGAACGAGTAAAGAGACTTGCCGGTAACGAGATTGAACTAGGTATGGAGATACCGACGATTGAATCTCGGGGAAGTAACATACCGATGTACAAAGGGAATTACGTATGTTGTCATAACGGTTCGACCGATAAAGATCTTCGTAGAATACATAGGAGCCAAGATGATCATCTAGGTTCCGCTATTGGTTATTGACCGGAGAAGTGTCTCGATCATGTCTACATAATTCTCGAACCCGTAGGGTCGGCACGCTTAACGTTCGATGACGATATTGTATTATATGAGTTATGTGATTTGGTGACCGAATGTTGTTCGGAGTCCCGGATGAGATCACGGACATGATGAGGAGTCTCTAAATGGTTGAGAGGCAAAGATTGTTATATAGGACGATGGTATTCAAACACGGAAGTGTTCCGGGGGGTACCGGGTACTTATAGGGCCACCGGAAGGGGTTTCGGGCACCCCCGGCAAAATATATGGGCCTTATGGGCAGAGAGGGGAAGCACACCAGCTACTAAGGGGCTGGTGCACCTCCCTCCCCCATATGGTGTGGCGAAATTGGAGAAGGAAAGGGGAAGGAGGAAAGGAAAAAGGGAATAGGATCCCCCTTCCCCCATTTCTCTTCCTACTCCGAATAGGAATAGGAGAGGGGGTTTGGCAGAATTGGGGAGGGCCCCAAGTAGGATTCCTCCTACTTGGGGTGCCCCCTTGGCTGCCTCTCCTCCCCTCCAACCTATACATATATGGAGAGGGGGCGCCTAGAACACACACCAGCATCTGTTAGCCGTGTGCGGCGCCCCCTCCACAAATTACTCCCATGGTCATATCTTCGTAGTGCTAAGGTGAAGCCCTGAGCGGATCACATCACCGTCACCGTCACCACGACATCATGCTGACGGAACTCATCTAATTCCTCGACACCTTGCTGCATCAAGAGGACAAGGAACGTCATCGAGTTGAACGTGTGCAGAACTCAGAGCTGCCGTACGTTCGATGCTTGATCAGTTGGAGCTAGAAGAAGTTCGGCTACATAAACTGTGTTGTCAAACGCTTCCGCTTTTAGCCTACGATGGTACAGAGACACAGTCTCCCCCTCTTCTTGCTATGCATCTCCTAGATAGATTTTGCATGAGTGTACATTTTTTTTTGAAATTGCATGCTACGATTCCTAGCAGTGGTATCAGAGCCAGGTTTATGCGTATATGATATGCACGAGTAGAACACGAAGAGTTGTGGGTGGTGATAGTCATAGTGCTTCCCACCAATGTCTTATTTTGATTCGGCGGTATTGTGGGATGAAGCGGCCCGGACCAACCTTACATGACCGTATTCATGAGACCGGTTCCACCGACAGACTTGCAACTAGTTTTGCATAAAGGTGGCTAACGGGTGTCTGTTTCTCCTACTTTAGTTGAATTGAATTTGACTACGGCTGGTCCTTGAAGAAGGATAAAACAACAAACTTGATGAAACACCGTTGTGGTTTTGTGCCGTAGGTAAGTACAATTCTTGCTAGAAGCCCGTAGCACCCACGTAAAACTTGCAACAACAAAGTAGAGGACATCTAACTTAGGGCATGTTGTGATGTGATATGATCAAGACGTGATGCGTTATACATTATTGTATGTGATGATCATGTTTTGTAAATTATCGGCAACGGGCAGGAGCCTTACGGTTGTCTCTTTACTGTATGAAATGCAAGCGCCATGTAATTGCTTTACTTTAGCGCTATGATTTAGCAATAGTTGGCGAGACGACCACGACGCTACGATGGACATCAAGGTGTCAAGACGGTGATGATGGAGATCATGATGATGCTTTGGAGATGGAGATCAAAAGCACAAGATGATGATGGTCGTATCATGTCACATATTTTGATTGCATATGATGTTTATCTTTTTTGCATCTTATTTTTCTTAGCATGGCGATAGCATTATAAGATGTTCCCTTAACTAAATTTGAAGGTATAAGTCCTCTCCCTTAGTATGCACCGTTGCGACAGTTCGTCGTGTTGAGACACCAGGTGATGATCGGGTGTGATAGACTCTACGTTCACATACAACGGGTGTAAGACAGTTGTACACACGCGGAATACTTGGGTTAAACTTGACGAGCCTAGCATGTACATACATGGCCTCGAAACACTAGAGACCGAAAGGTCGAACGTGAGTCGTATAGTAGATATGATCAACTTATAGATGTTCACCATTGATGACTACTCCATGTCACGTGATGATCGGACATGGTTTAGTTGATTTGGATCATCTTTCACCTAAATAACCTAAGGGATGTTAATTTAAGTGGGAGTTCATTAGGTATTTGATTAACTAAACTTAATTTATCATGAACTTGGTCCCGATAGTATTTGCATATCTATGTCGTAGATCAATAGCTCGTGATGTAGTTCGTGATATGTTCCTAGAGAAAACTAAGTTGAAAGATGTTAGTAATAATGATGCGGAGTGGGTCCATGATCTGAGGATTATCCTCATTTCTGCACAAAATAATTATGTCCTTGATGCACCGCTAGGTGACAGACCTATTACAGGAGCACATGCAGACGTTATGAATGTTTGGCAGGCTCGATATGATAACTACTTAATAGTTTAGTGTGCCATGCTTTACGGCTTAGAACCGGGACTTCAAAAACATTCTGAATGCCACAGAGCATATGAGATGTTCCAAGAGATGAAATTGACTCATGCCCGTGTCGAGAGGTATGAGTCCTCTGACAAATACTTTGCCTACGAGATGGAGGAGAATAACTGAGCTGGTGAGCATGTGCTCAGAATGTAAGGGTGCTACAATCACTTGAATCAAGCGGGAGTTAATCTTCCAGATAAGATAGTGATTGATAGAAGTTCTCTAGTCACTATCACCAAGCAACTAGAACTTCGTGATGAACTATAATAAGCAAGGGATGACGCAAACGATTATCGAGCTCTTCACGATGCTGAAATTTGCGAAGGTAGAAATCAAGAAAAACATCAAGTGTTGATCGTTGACAAGACAACTAGTTTCAAGAAGAAGGGAAATGGAAAGAAAGGGAACTTCGAGTAGAATCGCAAGCAAGTTGTCACTCACGTGAAGAAGCCCAAAGCAGGACCTAAGCCTGAAACTGAATGCTTCTAATGTTACCTAGAAGCGGAACTGCCCAAAATACTTGGCGAATAAGAAGGATGGAAAAATGAACGAAGGTCTCGTGGGGTTAACACGACAGATGTCCTAGTGCGAGGACATAGTCGTGAGGCCAACGCATATACGTAGTAGCTTGAGAGGGGTTGATTGGAATCGAGAGACACAACACAAGACAAGGGTTTAGACAGCTTCGGGCCTCAGGAAACATCATCCGATAACAACCCTACATGATGTTTGTGGCTAGGTCTCATTAGAATCATTGGAGAATCGCCGCATAAGCCGGCTCTCCTTATCATGTCTAGCCCTAGAGATTATTTCTTCTTCCTTGTCCCTCTTGGGGTGCCCCGCCCCTCTTTATATAAGTTGAAGGGGCGGGTTACATGTAGAGTCCAACTCGGATTGGGACTTAACCTATTATGACGTCCTCCCATGGGCTTCTTAATGTCTTGGGCTTCTTAACGTCTTGGGATTCTTAACGTCTCGGGCTTATTAACCCCAGGCGACTTTGTCTGCCGGGTTATAACTGTCAGCCGGCTTATAACTGTCTGCCGGGTTATGACTATCTGCCGGGTTATAACTGTCTGCCGGCTTATAACTATCTGCCGGGTTATGACTGTCTGCCGGGTTATAACTGTCTATCGACTTATAACTGTCTGCCGGGGTATGACTGTCTGCCGGGTTATAACTGTCTACCGGCTTACCATTCTGCCGGGTTATAACTGTTTGTCGGCTTATAACTGTCTGCCGGGTTATAACTCAGATTGGGACTTAACCTATTCTGACGTCTCCCCATGGGCTTCTTAACGTCTCGGGTTTCTTAATGTCTCGGGCTTATTAACCCTAGGCGACTTTGTCTGCCGGGTTATAACTATCAACCGACTTATAACTGTCTACCGGGTTATGACTGTCTACCGGATTATAACTGTCCGCCGGCTTATAACTGTCTGTCGGGTTATGACTGTCTGCCGGGTTATAACTGTCTGCCGGCTTACCATTCTGCCGGGTTATAACTGTTTGTCAGCTTACCATCTGCCAGCTTATAACTGTCTGCTGGCTTACCATCTCTCGGCTTGTAACTTCCTTCTCATCAATGAAATACCAAGTCCCGGCTGGGTCATATCTCCGGCCGGGTCATACCGTGGGGTATATCCCCGACATTAGCCCCCAGTTTAATTTGGATTTATCCATGTTAAACTGATCCTGCAAAATAAACACAAGAATAAATTTGATAGGTTGTGCTCTGGGTTAAAAATTCTCGTAAGCCAGCACCTGATCATCCTTAATTCTAATTGTCGTTTCCTTCTTCTGGAAAGTCCGGGTAAATAGGCGATCTTCACAATCAATTTACTGACGTAAGTTTCTCACAGAGAAATATTGTGAAGAATAATTCATTTGACTCAGCTTCCAATGCTCCAGCTTGACAAAAATATTGGTCTTAAAATACACATCCGACTTTCAGCCGGCTTAAAAATATAGAGCTTCCCGAGTTATGATTACCAAAACATCTGGTTTGTAATTATTGATAGCACCGGGTCATAATTGTTGATAGTACCTTCCTTATATGCATATCACCTACAGCCCCCAAGTCATAAGACGGAACAAAGTGATGACTTTAAGACTTGCTTCAATATAAATACTACCACTATGAAGAAATCCAGGTTATTTAACTCAGTCACTAGTCAAAACTGAAGATTCCACATATGGAGCCCCCAAGTGTCGGGTTGTCATGCTTGCAGCAACCTGGGACTTGTAATTGCCTTAAGCTCATAAAAAACTTCAACCAGCATAGCCCCCAAGGGCCGGGTTTAAGCAATAATGAGCAGGGACTTTGTAGATATGATCATGTAAATTCGAACAACAACATGTAGCCGCCAAGGGCCGGCTCAGTAAGATAATACCGACCTGGGACTTTATTTATACTTCATTGAAAATAACATCATATGATGTAACCCCCACAATGGGGCTCGAACCCACGTCCATAAGGTTTAAGAGCTTTTGTACTCTACCAACTGAGCAAGGGAGCCTTCAATATAATGGATTAAGGCTTGTTTACCTTGAATTTTTGACAAGAACAATTGGTAGCCCCCAAGGGCCAGCACATTATGATGTGATGAGTCGGGTCCTCAATAAGGCAAGTAAAAATTACTTTGCATTAGCCCTGAAGTGCCATGGTGCATGCTTGCAGCGACATGGGACTTCCATATTTGATATAATCATGACTTGAATAATGTAGCACCCAAGTGCCGGGTCGTAAGCCTGCAGCGACTCGGGAAAATTCCTTCCATTGTAGAATAAATCATGTCCATAGATGAAATAATAGACATTGTGCTAAAGAGACTTTGGAAACCTAAATGACAATACTGGTTATTGATAACCATAATAAAAATCCAGCCATGTTGGCTATTCAAAATTTGAATAATATAATCCGTTGCGGGTATTGACCCGTAGGCATGAAATATCATGATTTTGATGGCTCAAGGCAAAGATATCCTGGCAACTTAACACCCTCTATCAGGACGGGTTATTAACCCAAAACTCTCAAATATGAGTCATAGAATCAAGGCTACATGACATGTAAAAATTGGTTCATGCTGCCGGCTTATCATGCGAGACACATGTAATGCCCCGGATGTAACACTTTCCCTATATGGCAATATATAAACTTTGGCTTCATCAGTTCCATTCCGGGTTCTTCGTCTTTTCGGGTTTTCGTCATTTTGTCGTGTGCGTGTGTGCATTCATCCATGTCATGTTGTCATGTGCATTGCATTGCATATGTGTTGTCTTTTGCATCCGGTCTCACTCGTCCCTTCCCCTTGTCCGTTTCGAGTTTCGACGCTCTCACACGTGCCCGTGGCATCCCCGAGTCCTTTCGTGTTTGGCCGTGTAACGTTTCCGGAATGACTTGAGACTTGTCGTGCGATGTTGTTTTGATATGTGTAACCCGCCTGTCAAGTTTCGTCGCGTTTGGAGTTTGTTTGATACTCCAACAGTTAACCTCGTGGGCTAAAAGTACCTCCTCTTTGAGGCCCTAGACCCCCTCCACAACAGCCCACCAACCCAGCACAACCCTTCCCATCATCTCGGCCGTTGAATTGTGATCGCGTGGCTGAAAACCGCTCCCCATTTGGAGTCTCCTAGCTCCTTGTGCCTATAAAAACATCCCCCTTGCCATTTTCGTCCAAAACCCTAGCCTCCTCCTAGCTCCAGCCGCGCCTCGTTTTCCCTGCCGGGCGAACGTGTCCGTCCGCGCCGGACACAGCCGCCGCCTCCCACCGCGCGGGCCTGCCGGGCCCGTCCCCGGCCCCCGCACCACCGCACCGCCGCCACGCCGCCTTCGAGCCCCCTCCGCCGTCCTTCTCCGCGCCGGCCGCCGTGCCGCCACCCGCAGGCGGCCGGATCGTCGCCGCGTCGCCAGGAGCTCGTGCCGCCGCCGCCCTTGAGCTCGCCGCCGGCCCCAGGCTCCTCCGGCCCGACCCCAAGCTTCCGCCGCCGCGCCCTCAGGAACCCTCGCCGCCGGCCGGGCAGCCCTCGCTGGCCTCCTCCGGTTCCCCGCCGGCCAGAGCTGCCGTGGCTGCGGGCCCCCGCCGAACCGCCGCCGTCGAGCGCTCGGGATCGATCGATCGATCCAGCCGATCCCGATCCAGCGGGAGCCCTAACGGGTCCTGATCCAGACCCTCGGACCCGCGCGCCCGCGACCCGCTCCACTCCCACAGACCCGCTCCACTCCCGCAGACCCACTCCGCCGTTGACTCCAGAGAGGTTGACCCTCTGTTTTTTTGTCTAAGTCCTTTTAGTTTCTCATTGTCTGATGCATTTTTGTGATGATGATAACTTTTACTGTGCTTGTCCGTTTTGTGCATATAATATGTCAAAATGATCGTGGTGACATGTACTATGTTTTGTTCCACTATGCCATGCATGTTTGAGTCCATCAAGATGTGTTAATCTTCATGAAAAGAGTGCTATAGGATATAAACTACTGCTATTACTTGTTTTGATACCATCTTTGAGATGTGATAACTTGATGCATGTTTATCCAAAAGAAGCAAATGTTATGTCCAAATGTTCATCATGAGATGCTCTACATGTTGGTTGCTTTAGCTTGCATGTTAGAGTTCATATGGCCATGTTTATCTTCTGTTGAAAAAGTGCATGTGGCTGTTATGTTTTGTAACTTGTTACGAGATGCCTAGTTGAGGAGCTCGTTGCTATTGATGTGGTTGTCCCCTTGTTGCATGCTTATATGTTTTGGATTACCCATCATGTGTTCTTTGCTGTGGTGCAATCCACTTGCCATGATATGTTTTGAGGTGACTTAAACATGCTCACAAACTTGCCATGATAATATTGCTGTTTTAACACAGTGAAATTTCACTTAGTCTGGAATCTGTAATATCCTGATGCCATGTTTGCTTGTTGTCCTAGGCAAATCCATGATAGTTTTGGGGTGGCCATTGATCATTCCTTGTTGTATATGTTGTTGGCTATCCATCCATGCCCTCACATGCTCATTTGGATTGCTGTAGCATATTTAACTCTTGCTCCCAAGTTGCTATAAAATATAGCTGTCAGGTTTTTATTGTCGTGTTCAAAATATTGTAGCTTGTTGGTATTGATCCATGCCTCCTATGGAGATGCTCCAATGGAGTTGTTTGCTGCAGGATATGTCTACTTCATGTCCATGCTTCTTGTCACCATGTTTGAGTGATGTAGAGTATATATTTCTTGCTCCGAAGTTGCTATGTGGCTGTTAATTTCAGCTTTGCATTGTTTCTTGTTTAGGGTGTATCTTTTAGCCCGTTGCTCCGTTTTGAGCAAGTCCTATATGAAACTTGTATGATTTTGCATGTAGAATCATAATATCATCTTGTTTACATGTTTGGAGTTTGTTTGCTTGATGTTTAGGTGCATCTTGCACCGTTGCCATGCTTATCTTGTTTTGATCATATCTTCTAGACCGTAGCTCCGTTTTATACAAACTTTATATGAAACTTTACTAGAATTTCGTGTAGATTGTCATGGTGCACGCTAAATTGCTGTTTAGCAACTTTAACTTAAGGTTTGTTCAGACCTGGACTAATTTCAAACTATGCATATGAGGACTTACCAAATTTGTCTTAAGTAGTTTCCGGCCTCATTTAAACCTGTTGTTTCTTGTGTTGTTTCTCTGTGCTTCCTACCTTGCCATGTTTTGCATCCTAAATGGACTTGTCTTGCATCCTACTTGCTTGAGTGTGTTGTCATGTTTCTTGTGCTGTTTCTCTGTGCTTCCTATGTTGTCTTGCTGTGCATCCTAAGTGCTCATGCAGTGCTTCCTTATTGCATCAGCCATGCATCCTGTAGTTTGCGCATTGCATCTTGTTTGATTTCTTGCCTCGTGTGTTCTTGTGTTGAGTAGAGCCGGAAGCCGAGACCGAGTACGAGAACGAGGTTACTACCGAGGTTGAGAACGAGGAGCCCTCTTACGATCCCATCGACGACTCGACAGGCAAGATGACTTGACCCAGATATCATTACTATCTTTGCCTATTGCTAGAAGTCTCGCTCTTTAGCTTATTGCCTCGATGCCCATGTTTTCCAGTCAGCCTCCTATTGTAACCATGAATCTGTCTAACCACCCAACCTATGCAAACCTTTGATTGGCTACGTAGGCTTCGCTCAGCCCCTCTTATAGCATTGCTAGTTGCAGGAGAAGATTTGAAGATTCTTGCTTCATGTTGAAGCTTGTTGGGATATCACACTATATAAACTCTTTAATGAAATCATCTATATATTGGTAATCGGTGGAAGGCTGAGCCTGTTGCTCGGTGTTTTGTTCCACTCATGCCGCCCTAGGAACCGTATAAACCGGTGTTATGTTCCTTGATTTTGCGTTCCTCACACGGTTGGGGTTATGGGACCCCCTCGATAAACCGCTTAGCGCTAAGTCTTTTCCAGCAAATCCCAACATTGGTACTATTTGCCTAAACAACTAAAAACTTGCATAGGGTGTAATTAACCCTCTTCTTAATCAACAACCCTGGGCCAGTGCTCCACATGAGTGTTGGTCCGAACTGGGGGTCCTGCGGGGCCACCTCAAGGAAACTCGAGGGCTGGTAAAAACCCATAGCATCACCCATCCGGTCGTGGCCTGAGACGAGATACGCGCGGCTTCTATCAGGGTGTCGGCACGCCGGGAGGATTTGCTGGATTAGTCTTACCTTAGTCGGAGTATCTTGAGCACGGGATTCCGAGAATACTCGGGCCTTCCCACCTTGGAGTTGCGACTCCGCGGATCATGGGCTTGTAATGGGCCAAGTTGGAACACCCCTGCAGGGTTTTGAACTTTTGAAAGCCGTGTAATGCCAAGGATGGAGTTATACCTCCTACGTGTCGAGGCACGACTTAAAGGCATAAATCCATCCTAGAATGATCTCAAGTTTGGTAATCTTTGCACAACTCATGTAAAAGAGGGGATTGTAAACAAAAATAGTTGGCTTACACTCGCCACGTCACAGAATTACAATTCAAGTCTCAATCATCATACATTAAGAACATCACAACCCTCTAAGGGCAAAATCCAAATGCAAGATACCAAACTGAAATAAATAAACCACAGGCGGATCGAATCCTAGTAGGAGTCTCCACTACTGATCATCCGGGTATAGCACATAGTACCGACTACGCTCCTCGTCGTACTCCCAATCCAGCTCGGTGCCATCACCTGGATAGCTCACAACTGGACCTGCATCTGGTGTGTGAAGTAACTGTGAGCCACAGAGGACTCAGCAATCCCATTTCCGGGTAACAAGACTATTTAAGCCTTTGGGAGAGGAAAGGCTGAAGAAAAAGAATAAGTGTCTGCAGCAGCAACTAGCAACTAGCTTACGTGAGTGAGAGCGAGAAGAGAAAGCCTCGGCGAGAAGTGATCATGAAGTGATCCTAGCTACAAGCTCCACAAATATAACCCCTCCGTGTTCAACTCCCGAATCCCTATTCGGAAATTGACGGTCACGGAACACACGCTGGTAGTGTATTAGAAACATTGTGTCAAGTTATCTACAACCGGATATTAACAAGCTCCCATCTGCCACATAACCGCGGGCACGGCTTTCGAAAGTTCAAACCCTGCAGGGGTGTTCCAACTTGACCCATTACAAGCCCACGATCCGCAGAGTCGCAACTCCAAAGTGGGAAGACCCGAGTATTCTCGGAATCCCGTGCTCAAGATATACCGAGCTAAGGTAAGGCTAATCCAGCAAATCCTCCCGGCGTGCCGACACCCTGATAGTAGCCGTTCGTATCTAGTCTCAGGCCACGACCGGATGAGCACAGCGTACAGTGGCCGAAATACCCAAGTTGCCAAGGGGGGCCCCGCACACGACTCTAGTTTGGACCAACACTCAAATCGAGCACTGGCCCAGGGGGGTTGAATTAATTAAGCCTCGGGTTAATTACTCCCTCGGAAAGTTTTAGTTGTTTAGGCGAAAAGTACCAATGTTGGGACTTGCTGGAAAAGACTTAGCACTTAGCGGTTTATCGAGGGGGTCCCATACACCCCAACCGTGTTAGGAACGCATAATCAAGGAACATAACACCGGTTTATACGGTTCCTAACGGCATGAGTGGAACAAATCACCAAGCAAAAGGCTTAGCCTTCCACCCTTGCCAATATGTAGATGATTTCATTTTAAGCATTTATATAGTGTGATATAACCCAACCAAACTTCATCATGAATCAAGCATCTTCGATCTTCACCTGCAACTAGCAATGCTATAAGAAGGGCTGAGCAAAGCGTACTTAGCCAAGCAACGGTTTGCATAGGTAGGTTGGTTAAACATGGAAATTGGCTACAAGTAGGAGGCTGACAAGAAGATCATGGGCATCGAGGCAAAACTATAGATCGAGACTACTAGCAATAGGCAAAGATAGTAATGTTATCGGGGTTCGGTCATCTTGCCTGAAGTGAAGTCGTTCGGATCGTAAGAAGGGTCCTCGTGCTCGACCTCGTTGGAAACCTCGTGCTCGTACTCGATCTCGGTCTCGGCTTCCGGCTCTAAACAAAACAATCACACCAAGCACCAATCAACAAGATGGAATGCGCACTCGAAAAAGATGAATGCAAGATGGATGCTCTAAGGATGCACACGGAGCACGTACTATATCACTCAAGCAAAACATCTCAAAACATGACAACAATAACATATTATGATTTTACACAGAGAATCAATCAAGTTTGGTATAAGATTCGCTGAAATCGGAGTTACGGGCTAAAAGTTATGCCCGAAACAAGAAATGAGCGAAAGCTGAAAATTACAGCAACATAGCATCTTCGGAGCTCAAAATAATTGAGCTACAGCACTCAAACAACATGGCAAAGACCTAGAACACAAACTAAACATATACTACAGCAACTAAGTCCAAAGGTGCACCCCCAACGGAGCCACGGATCAATAGCAATGATCTTGGACATATGGAACTTGACAATAAAATTCTGGCAGCAGAATTTTATTGAAACTTTGGAGCAAAAGATAAACATGCTACAACCACTTAAATAGACATGTGAGGACATGAATGGAAAGACAACAATATATACTACAAGGAACAATCAAGATCCACTCCAAAACTAACATGCTTTGTCCTAGAACATCACACGAACATGGCATCGGAACGTTACAGATTTCAGACTTAGTGAAAAATCCACTAAGTCCTAAAACAGCAATTTCATCATGGCATCTAAAAAAGCATGTTTAAGTCACCTCTAAACTAATCATGGCAAAAGGTAAGCACCTCATTAAAGTGCACATGAAGGTGATCCCGAAACACACAAGCATGCATCATTGAGGTGAACACAACGATAGCAACGAGCTCAACAAGATGGCATTTCATAACAAGTGAAACAACATCACCGCCACATGGCACTTTGCAACGATGATAACAAGGCAATAATAAATCTAACATGCAACCTATCACAAGCAACTCGTAGAGCAAGGAAAGACGAACACGTGGACATGTCATTTGCATCATTCGGACAACCGAGCTAAAAGATATCACATGGCAAAGGTGACATAAAAACATCATATAACAGCAGTTTTTATCATGATGCACTATTGCAACAGCAAAACGAGCACCTAGATGAACTCTAACATGCATGACAATAACAGAAGAAACGTAGTGCACGATCCCACGATCGTCTCGACATGCTACATGCGCGAATCGGACAAACACACAAGGAGATCTAGCAGTTGAAAAATATGCATCACAGATTAAAATTCTGGGACTTAGAGGAGTGGGGAGTCAACCTCACTCAGATCTGATCTGGGAAAAACGACGGGCCGGCGGCGCGGCGAGGCCCACGGGCGAGGCAGAGGCGGCCCGGTCGGTGGAGCAAAAGGGCCGGCCCGTTGCGGCGGCGAGGCGAGGCCGGGAGGCGGCGGCCCGGCTCGGTGGCGATCGGCCCAGGCGGGACCGGAGGGGGCTGACGGGCCCAGGCGGGAGGCGGCCCGTCTGGTCGCTCGCCCGGATCTGGCGACTGGAGCGGTGGCCCGTGCGCCTCGGCGTAGAGAAGCGGGAGGAGGCGGCGGCCTGGTGCGGAGGGAGCCCGCGGGGGCGCGCGGACGGGCCGGGTGCGGGGAAGTGGTCCTCAACCCAGTTGACCGGCGCGGCTGGAGGCCCGACCGATTCGTCCAGGCGACCGATCCTGGCGACTGCGGAGGGTCGAGGCGAAGTGGTCCTGCCACTGGCCCGACCGATCGAAGCGGATCCCAGGCGAGCGAGCGTTGACTTCGGCAGGAGGGTCGAGGGATTCGGCTGTTGGCCTTCGGGATCTGAAGAACAAAGATGAGGGGAAGAGAGGAGGAAGAAGGGGCTAGGGTTAGGGATGCCAAAATAGACTAGGGGGTCTAAATATAGCAGATTTTTAGGGTTAGGAAGGATCTGGGGTTGTTAGGAGCCCTCTGATCGCGATCCGACGGATCCGATCGCGGGGGTAGTCTAGATGGGTCTAGGAGAGGGTAGTAGACTGCAGTAGGGGTGTTTCCGGGACACAAAGTGATGGCACTTTGGACCCACACGAACAACGGATGGGATAGCCAACGGAGTCCAAACGAGACGAGATTTGAGAGGCGGGTTGCACACAACAAAACAACAACACACACAACAACCTCGCGGCACACCGGTAACGTTAAACGTCCAAACACCAAAGTAGGCCTACGGGACGTCACGGACACGTGAGGGAGCTCCGAAACGCGAAACGGACAACGGGAAGAAACACGTGGGACCGGATGCAACCGACAACACAAATGCAATGCGATGCATATGTCTAGATGATATGAATGAATGCCACACACTCACACAACAAAACGACGAAAAACCCGAAAGACAAAGAACCCGGAATGGAAATAGAAGAGGCCGGAGATATATTATATACCCAAAAGGGAAAGTACTACATCCGGGGCATTACAAACTCTCCTCTACTACAAAAAGATCTCGTGCCGAGATCTAGGACTGGAAAAAGGAAGGGTACTCGGAACGAAGATGATCTTCTCGTTCCCAGGTAGCTTCTCGGTCGGTGTGATGTGACCACTTGACTTTCAGAAATTTGATGGACTTGTTGCGGGTCTTGCGTTCGGTCTCTTCGAGAATTGCAACTGGATGCTCTCGGTAGGACAGGTCTTGTTGAAGATCAATCTCTTCAAACGGAATCATGCGCTCAGGTGCCTTGAAGCATTTGCAGAGTTGAGACACATGGAAGACATCATGAACATTTGCGAAGTTTGAAGGGTGCTCAAGTTGATAGGCTAGGTCGCCTCTCTTGCCAAGAATCTTGAAAGGCCCGACGTATCTAGGAGCAAGCTTTCCTTTGATACCGAATCTTTGGGTGCCTTTCATCGGAGAAACTCGGAGATAGACATGATCATCGATGTTGAAGGCCAAATCACGATGCTTGCCGTCATAGTAGCTCTTCTGGCGCGACTGAGCGGCCTTGAGATTCTCACGTATGACTTTGCACATTTCTTCGGCTTCTGAGATCAAGTCATTGCCAAGAAGTTGGCGTTCGCCTGTTTCAGACCAGTTGAGAGGGGTACGGCACTTTCTGCCATAGAGAATTTCAAACGGTGCTTTGCCTGCGCTTGCTTGGAAGCTGTTGTTGTAAGAGAACTCAGCAAATGGAAGGCAGTCTTCCCATTTCTTGCCAAAGGAGATGACACAGGCTCTGAGCATGTCTTCTAGAATCTGATTCACACGCTCGACTTGACCACTAGTCTGAGGGTGAAAAGCAGTGCTGAACCTGATCTTAGTGCCCATGGCGGACTGAAAGGAGTCCCAGAACCTTGATGTGAACAAGCTTCCACGGTCTGAGGATATCACTTGAGGAATGCCATGTAGGGACACAATTCTGGAAGTGTACAGCTCTGCCAATTGAGCTGCATTGATTGATTCTTTGACTGGAAGAAAGTGAGCGACTTTGGTAAGCTTGTCGATCACCACAAAGATAGCATCATTTCCTCGCTTGGATTTAGGAAAACCAGTGACGAAGTCCATTTCAATGTGGTCAAACTTCCACTCGGGAATAGGAAGAGGTTGGAGAAGACCGGCTGGACGTTGATGTTCTGCTTTCACTCTCCTGCATACATCACATTCATTCACGAATTGGGCAATTTCCCTTTTCATGCGTGTCCACCAGTAAGATTGCTTGAGGTCTTGATACATCTTGGAACTACCAGGATGAATGGAAAGGAGAGAATCATGAGCTTCTTCCATTATGAGCTTCCTGAGATCACCTTTGGGAACAACGAGTCTGTCCTCGAAGAACAAGGTATCTCTCTCATCAACACGGAAGCACTTGTATTTTGGAGTGCCCTTTGCAATCCCATGTTTCACTTTCTTCACCATGGTATCACTGAGCTGGGCCTCACGGACTTGATCTTCCAAGGTAGGAGCAATTTGGAGATTTGCAAGAAAACCCTGCGGAACAACTTGGAGGTTGAGTTTCCTGAATGCTTCACAAAGCTCAGGCTGGTACGGCTTGATAAGAAGGCTGTTGCAATCTGCCTTTCTGCTCAAAGCATCTGCAATCACATTCGCCTTGCCAGGAGTGTATTCAATGCTGGGATTGTACTCCTGGATCATTTCAACCCAACGAGTCTGACGGAGGTTCAGATGCGGCTGTGTGAAGATGTACTTCAAGCTCTTGTGATCAGTGAAGATGTCGACCTTTCTGCCCAACAACAGATATCTCCACGTAATCAGAGCATGTACCATAGCTGCTAGCTCTAGATCATGTGTGGGATAGTTCTTCTCACTTGGCTTGAGCTGCCGAGAAGTATATGCCACAATTCTCTTATCTTGCATAAGCACACCACCAAGACCTTGAAGAGAAGCATCACATAATACTTCATAGGGCTTGGAATCATCTGGAGGAGTCAGAACTGGAGCAGAGACAAGCTTTTCTTTGAGAGTTCTGAATGCCACTTCACACTCTGGAGACCAAAAGTATTTGACATTCTTCTGAAGCAAGTTGGAAAGAGGCTTGGCAATCTTGGAGAAGTTCTCAACAAACCTTCTGCAATAGCTGGCAAGACCCAGAAAACTGCGGAGCTGCTTGACGTTCTGAGGAGCTTCCCAGTTGACAATTGCTTCAACTTTCTCGGGATTAACCGCAATACCGTCAGCTGAGATGATGTGGCCCAGGTACAAAACCTTGTCGAGCCAAAACTCGCACTTGGAGAACTTGGCATAGAATTTATGCTCTCGGAGTCGATCAAGAACTAGGCGTAAGTGCTTTTCGTGATCTTCTTCATTCTTGGAAAACACCAGAATATCATCCAGATACACAAGCACAAATTCGCCAGTATAGGGGTTGAAGATGTAATGCATCATCCTTGAAAAGGTAGGAGGAGCATTGGCGAGACCGAAGGACATGACGGTATACTCGTATGAACCGTAGCTCATTCTGAAGGCCGTCTTGGGAATGTCTTCCTCGCGAATGTGAATTTGATGATAGCCCATTCGGAGGTCAAGCTTAGAGAACACTTTAGCTCCTTTGAGCTGCTCAAAGAGTTCGTTGATGTTGGGGAGCGGATACTTGTTCTTAATCATCTTCTTGTTCAATGGCCGGTAGTCGACACAGAGACGCTCTGTGCCATCTTTCTTCTTGACAAATAAGACACCACAGCCCCACGGAGATGTACTAGGCCTGATGAGACCCATACTCTCCTGCTTATCAAGCTGCTTCTTCAATTCCTTCAATTCATCCGGAGAGAGCTTGTACGGACGCCGGCATGCTGGCTCAGTACCCGGCTCGAGTTCAATAACGAATTCCACCTGACGGTGTGGAGGCATGCCTGGAAGTTCTTCAGGAAAGACGTCTTGATATTCGTTCACCAGCGGAATTTGAGATATGGCATTAATTTCGCCCTTATCATTGAGAGAGAAAAGTCTGATAGTGTTATCCCTGGAGGCAAAGATAATCACATCTTCATCAGAATGAGTCAACTTGACTACCTTTTGAGCACAATCAATGTGAGCATCGTGCTGAGAAAGCCAATCCATCCCGAGGATGAGATCAATATCAGAATTACCAAGAACCACCGGATTAGCCAGAAATCGATAATCACCCATGCGGATAGAAACATTCGGAACAAAGTTGTTGGAGTTCATGAGCAAACCCGGAGAAAGCACAGACATCGGACTCGGCAAAGCTTGCAATGGCATATCATGCGACAATGTAAAAGGTCTTGACATGAAAGAATGTGAAGCACCTGAATCGAACAAAACTTTAGCAGGGATAGAGTTCACTGAGAGGTTACCCAAAATGACATCAGAAGAATTCTCCGCTTGCGCTGCATTCATCAGATTGACCCTTGCAGACTTTGGATCATGCTTGACAATCGCTGTACTGACAGGCGGAGGAGGAGGAAGGCGCTTCGGATTCGGACATCTGTTGGCATAATGACCCTTCTGGCCACATCTGTTGCACACCACTTCAGAGAGAGGAAGGAAATGAGAACCACTTGACTTGGAGCCTTGAGACTGAAACTGCTTCTTCGACTGGTTGCTCGGGTTGGGTGGGTGGGAGAAACCACGACCACTAGAGTTCTTGTTGTTGGAGTTGTTGTATGGAGCTCGAATCACTGGAGGAGGAGGAAGCCAGAATTTCTGATGCTTCGAGACCATCTGAGACGATGAGGAAGAGTGAACGGCATCTCGAATTCTCTTCTTAGAAGCCTCCATCTTAAGCTGAGCTGCTTCTTGTTTCAAAGCCATGTCATAGAACTTGTTGAATTCATCCGGCTCGAACAAAGTGAGAGCAAGCTGAAGTTCATCTTTGAGACCTCCACGGAACTGGTAGATTTTACTCTTGGCATCAGGAATGTCTTGCTTAGCATAGCGAGCGAGGTTTTGGAACTTGACATTATACTGATAGACTGACATGGAGCCCTGCTTCAGGTTGCGGAATTGCTCACGCATACCCTCGATGACACTTGTAGGAATGTGGTGCGAACGGAAATCCTTGCAGAAATTCTCCCAAGAGATCACTTGACCTGACCTGGAGTCTTTGTACTGCTGCCACCAGTCAGCTGCTTGATCTTTCAGTTGGAAGGCTGCAAACTTCACATAATCATCTTCCTTCACGTTACTGCACTCAAAATGCTTCTTTATGTCGGTTAACCAATCTTCAGCATCAAGAGGGTCGACACAGTAACTGAAAGCTTTAGGATTGTTGGCCAGGAACT
The DNA here is from genome assembly GCA_902687465.1 of Secale cereale. Taxonomy (NCBI): domain Eukaryota; kingdom Viridiplantae; phylum Streptophyta; class Magnoliopsida; order Poales; family Poaceae; genus Secale; species Secale cereale. The sequence goes on from LR738711.1 coordinate 612,875,057, forward strand.
GATTGAGAGTAGCATGGTGCTGCTGGTTGAAGAAGTTGCCTTGGTTCCCTGGAATACCCTGATTAGCTTGATTAGCTTGCATCTGCTGCATCATCTGCATCATCAACTGAGTGTTCTGAGTAGTAGTCTGCATAATCGCTCTCCAAGCCTCAGACGGAGGAGGAGGGGAAGGAGGTTGATCTGGGACCTCTTCCACCTCTGGGTTAGTGTTCGGAACCCTTTTCGGAGCCATCCTGTAAGAGATGACCACGAATTAGCAATTGATTGACAAAAGGTATAAGCTGAATCAATGGAATGAATTGCAACAAGTCTTCACAATAATCATTCGAACAATAAGAACGAATGAAATCATCCGAACAAGAGGAACGAATGATATTCTCAGTTAAATGATAACATCAATTTTCACGAGAAGCCACATAGGGGACAAAATGAAAATAAGAAAAACAACAAGGTACGGATGGGAACAAACACAAGAGAGGAGTTTCGTTCTAACATCTTTGTGCTGAAAGCATATGAACGCGTTACGAAAAGGTTTTGCAATCCCCGGATCAGCATAGCCAAGGACCCTTTAAGATGCAACTCCTGATAGTAACATCGGTCATATAACCCCTTCACTCAATGTAGAACCCCGAACTCGCTAACCTACATTCGTTGGAAGAATTCCTACGATCTACTGGATAAAACCCACCTATAGATTTCCGAAAGATTCCAGTTATGCAATCAGGTGTTGGGGATACACGGGAAGCACGGCGCAATCAACTCTAAACCTACATCCAGGTGTATCCATCCTTCAACACATAACCAGTCTTTCTCGGAAACTGTGTACCTCGGACCTTCGAAAAGCATCCACTATAACAAGCTATGGCAATACTCCCGAACTACCTCCCCAGTACTGGGTGATGTCGGGGTTATCTTGCCACTGGCCGTATAGGAGAGATTTTCGATGTCGGCCGTCTTAAGTATTTAGTACTGCCGCGATATGCTTGTGACAACAATACCCCGAAGCTCAACTCCTCGGTAACAGGAGGCATCGAGAACAATATCCTTGTCACAAGAACATCGAAACAATCCCAGAATACTCGCGGGATTCCTAAAAAAAAATTTGTGCAATTTTTGAAGATAGGAGAGACAAGAGTAGTCGTCAGGAGTCCTCACCAGAGAGAAAGGGGATGAGAAGCAAAGAAATCCTACTCTCCGATATAATATAGGACTCAAAAAAAAGTTTTCAGTGTGTGCCTAGACTCGACCGTCAACGATTCGATCAAACAGTGGGGGATCCTAGGTCGGAGAAGGCTCTGAATACCAACTTGTAATGCCCAGGATGGAGTTATACCTCCTACGTGTCGAGGCACGACTTAAAGGCATAAATCCATCCTAGAATGATCTCAAGTTTGGTAATCTTTGCACAACTATTGTAAAAGAGGGGATTGTAAACAAAAATAGTTGGCTTACACTCGCCACGTCACAGAATTACAATTCAAGTCTGAATCATCATACATTAAGAACATCACAACCCTCTAAGGGCAAAATCCAAATGCAAGATACCAAACTGAAATAAATAAACCACAGGCGGATCGAATCCTAATAGGAGTCTCCACTACTGATCATCCGGGTATCGCACATAGTACCGACTACGCTCCTCGTCGTACTCCCAATCCAGCTCGGTGCCATCACCTGGATAGCTCACAACTGGACCTGCATCTGGTGTGTGAAGTAACTGTGAGCCACAGAGGACTCAGCAATCCCGTTTCCGGGTAACAAGACTATCTAAGCCTTTGGGAGAGGAAAGGCTGAAGAAAAGAATAAGTGTCTGCAGCATCAACTAGCAACTAGCTTACGTGAGTGAGAGCGAGAAGAGAAAGCCTCGGCGAGAAGTGATCACGAAGTGATCCTAGCTACAAGCTCCACAAATATAACCCCTCCGTGTTCAACTCCCGAATCCCTATTCGGAAATTGACGGTCACGGAACACACGCTGGTAGTGTATTAGAAACATTGTGTCAAGTTATCTACAACCGGATATTAACAAGCTCCCATCTGCCACATAACCGCGGGCACGGCTTTCGAAAGTTCAAACCCTGCAGGGGTGTTCCAACTTGACCCATTACAAGCCCACGATCCGCGGAGTCGCAACTCCAAAGTGAGAAGACCCGAGTATTCTCGGAATCCCGTGCTCAAGATATACCGAGCTAAGGTAAGGCTAATCCAGCAAATCCTCCCGGCGTGCCGACACCCTGATAGTAGCCGCGCGTATCTAGTCTCAGGCCACGACCGGATGAGCACAGCGTACAGTGGCCGAAATACCCAAGTTGCCAAGGGGGGCCCCGCACACGACTCTAGTTTGGACCAACACTCAAATCGAGCACTGGCCCAGGGGGGTTGAATTAATTAAGCCTCGGGTTAATTACTCCCTCGGAATATTTTAGTTGTTTAGGCGAAAAGTACCAATGTTGGGACTTGCTGGAAAAGACTTAGCACTTAGCGGTTTATCGAGGGGGTCCCATACACCCCAACCGTGTTAGGAACGCATAATCAAGGAACATAACACCGGTTTATACGGTTCCTAACGGCATGAGTGGAACAAATCACCAAGCAAAGGGCTTAGCCTTCCACCCTTGCCAATATATAGATGATTTCATTTTAAGCATTTATATAGTGTGATATAACCCAACCAAACTTCATCATGAAGCAAGCATCTTCGATCTTCACCTGCAACTAGCAATGCTATAAGAAGGGCTGAGCGAAGCGTACTTAGCCAAGCAACGGTTTGCATAGGTAGGTTGGTTAAACATGGCAATTGGCTACAAGTAGGAGGCTGACAAGAAGATCATGGGCATCGAGGAAAAACTATAGATCGAGACTACTAGCAATAGGCAAAGATAGTAATGTTATCGGGGTTCGGTCATCTTGCCTGAAGTGAAGTCGTTCGGATCGTAAGAAGGGTCCTCGTGCTCGACCTCGTTGGAAACCTCGTGCTTGTACTCGATCTTGGTCTCGGCTTCCGGCTCTAAACAAAACAATCACACCAAGCACCAATCAACAAGATGCAATGCGCACTCGAAAAAGATGAATGCAAGATGGATGCTCTAAGGATGCACACGGAGCACGTAATATATCACTCAAGCAAAACATCTCAAAACATGACAACAATAACATATTATGATTCTACACAGAGAATCAATCAAGTTTGGTATAAGATTCGCTGAAATCGGAGTTACGGGCTAAAAGTTATGCCCGAAACAAGAAATGAGCGAAAGCTGAAAATTACAGCAACATAGCATCTTCGGAGCTCAAAATAATTGAGCTACAGCACTCAAACAACATGGCAAAGACCTAGAACAAAAACTAGACATATACTACAGCAACTAAGTCCAAAGGTGCACCCCCAACGGAGCCACGGATCAATAGCAATGATCTTGGACATATGGAACTTGACAATAAAATTCTGGCAGCAGAATTTTATTGAAACTTTGGAGCAAAAGATAAACATGCTACAGCCACTTAAATAGACATGTCAGGACATGAATGGAAAGGCAACAATATATACTACAAGGAACAATCAAGATCCACTCCAAAACTAACATGCTTTGTCCAAGAACATCACACGAACATGGCATCGGAACGTCACAGATTTCAGAGTTAGTGAAAAATCCACTAAGTCCTAAAACAGCAATTTCATCATGGCATCTAAAAGAGCATGTTTAAGTCACCTCGAAACTAATCATGGCAAAAGGTAAGCACCTCATCAAAGTGCACATGAAGGTGATCCCGAAACACACAAGCATGCATCATTGAGGTGAACACAACGATAGCAACGAGCTCAACAAGATGGCATTTCATAACAAGTGAAACAACATCACCGCCACATGGCACTTTGCAATGATGATAACAAGGCAATAATAAATCTAACATGCAACCTATCACAAGCAACTCGTAGAGCAAGGCAAGACGAACACGTGGACATGTCATTTGCATCATTCGGACAACCGAGCTAAAAGATATCACATGGCAAAGGTGACATAAAAACATCACATAACAACAGTTTTTATAATGATGCACTATTGCAACAGCAAAACGAGCACCTAGATGAACTCTAACATGCATGACAATATCAGAAGAAACGTAGTGCACGATCCCACGATCGTCTGGACATGCTACATGCGCGAATCGGACAAACACACAAGGAGATCTAGCAGTTGAAAAATATGCATCACAGATTAAAATTCTGGGACTTAGAGGAGTGGGGAGTCAACCTCACTCAGATCTGATCTGGGAAAAACGACGGGGCGGCGGCGCGGCGAGGCCCACGGACGAGGCAGAGGCGGCCCGGTCGGTGGAGCAAAAGGGCCGGCCCGAGGCGGCGGCGAGGCGAGGCCAGGAGGCGGTGGCCCAGCTCGGTGGCGATCGGCCCAGGCGGGACCGGAGGGGGCTGACGGGCCCAGGTGGGAGGCGGCCCGTCTGGTCGCTCGCCCGGATCTGGCGACTGGAGCGGTGGCCCGTGCGCCTCGGCGGAGAGAAGCGGGAGGAGGCGGCGGCCTGGTGCGGAGGGAGCCCGCGGGGGCGCGCGGACGGGCCGGGTGCGGGGAAGTGGTCCTCGACCCAGTTGACTGGCGCGGCTGGAGGCCCGGCCGATTGGTCCAGGCGACCGATCCTGGCGACTGCGGAGGGTCGAGGCGAAGTGGTCCTGCCACTGGCCCGACCGATCGAAGCGGATCCCAGGCGAGCGAGCGTTGACTTCGGCAGGAGGGTCGAGGGATTCGGCTGTTGGCCTTCGGGATCTGAAGAACAAAGATGAGGGGAAGAGAGGAGGAAGAAGGGGCTAGGGTTAGGGATGCCAAAATAGACAAGGGGGTCTAAATATAGCAGATTTTTTGGGTTAGGAGGGATCTGGGGTTGTTAGGAGCCCTCCGATCGCGATCCGACGGATCCGATCGCGGGGGTAGTCTAGATGGGTCTAGGAGAGGGTAGTAGACTGCAGTAGGGGTGTTTCCGGGACACAAAGTGAAGGCACTTTGGACACACACGAAAAACGGATGGGATAGCCAACGGAGTCCAAACGAGACGAGATTTGAGAGGCGGGTTGCACACAACAAAACAACAACACACACAACAACCTCGCGGCACACCGGTAACGTTAAACGCCCAAACACCAAAGTAGGCCTACGGGACGTCACGGACACGTGAGGGAGCTCCGGAATGCGAAACGGACAACGGGAAGAAACTCGTGGGACTGGATGCAACCGACAACACAAATGCAATGCGATGCACATGTCTACATGATATGAATGAATGCCACACACTCACACAACAAAACGACGAAAATCCCGAAAGACAAAGAACCCGGAATGGAAATAGAGGAGGCCAGAGATATATTATATACCCAAAAGGGAAAGTACTACATCCGGGGCATTACAAGCTGTGCCCGCGGTTATGTGGCAGATGGGAATTTGTTAATATCCGGTTGTAGAAAACTTGACACCATGTTCAGAACACACTACCAGCGTGAGTACCGTGACGGTCATTTTCCGAAAGGGGTTCGGGATGTGAACACGGTGGGGTTATGATTGACATGCTTAGATAGGATCACTTCATGATCACCTTGTCGCTCGTGGCACTTCTCTTCTCGCTCTTATTCCGTAAGCTAGTGCTAGCGCAGCTAAAGCCTTTTATTCTTTCTTCAGCCTTGTTCCACACCCAAGGCTTTGATAGTACTGTTACCCGGGAACGGGATTGCTGAGTCCTCCGTGGCTCACAGATTCTACACCACACCAGATGTAGGTACCATGGTGAACTACTCAGGTGACGGCACCGAGCTATACTGGGAGTACGATGAGGAACGTAGCCGTTACTATGTGCACTATCCCGATGATCAGTAGTGGTTTCTACTAGGGGCGATTCGACCTGTGGCTTTATGTATGTTTGGTATCTTTCTTTTGGATCTTCACCCGTAGACGGGTTGTGATGTTATTTGAATAATGATTTGCTATGTAATGAATTGTGTGACGTGGCGAGTGTAAGCCAACTATCTCTTTTGTTTTTCATCCCCATTTTTTACATGAGATGTGCAAAGCTACCGAACTTGAGATCATTCCAGAATGGGCTTATACCTTTAAGTCGTGCCTCGACACGTAGGAGGTATAGTCCCATCCTGGGCATTACAAGTTGGTATTCAGAGCCTTCTCGAACCTAGAAGCCCCCACTGATTGATCGAATCGTTGACGGTTGAGTCTAGGCACACACTTCAAATATTTTGAGTCCTATATATATCGGAGAGTAGGAATTCTTTTGCTCCTCATCTCTTTTCACTCTGGTGAGGACTCCTGACGATTACTCTTGCCTCTTCTACTCTCAAAATTTCACCAAATTTTTTTAGGAATCTCGCGAGTATTGTTTGGATTGTTTCGATGTCTTTGCGATGAGAACATTGTTCTCGATGCCTCCTGTCATTTAGGGGTTGTGGCAGTGTCCCGGGGAGTTGAGCTCCGAGGTGTTGTCGTCACAAATATATCGCATCAGTTCTAGAATACTTAATACGGCCGACATCGAAAACTCTCCTATGCGGTTAGTGGCAAGATAACCCCGACATCACCCAGTACTGGGGAGGTAATTCGGGAGTATTGCCATAGCTTGTATAGTGGATGCGTTTCGAAGGTCCGAGGTAGACGGTTTCCGGAAATAACTGTTTATGTGTTGAAGGATGGATACAGCTGGATGTAGGATTAGAGTTGAGTGCGCGATGCTTCCCCTGTATCCCCAACACCTGATTGCATAACTGGAAACTTTCGGAAATTAATAGGTGGGTTCATCTAGTAGATCGTAGGCATTCTTCCAACGAATGCATGATATGGAGTTCGGGGTTCTACATTGAGTGAAGTAGTTTTATGGCCGTTGTTCCGATCGGGAGTTGCATCTTAAAGGGTCCTTGGCTATGCTGATCCGGGGATTGCAAAACCCTTTTGTAACACGTTCCATAAGCTTTCAGCACGAATATGTCGAACGAAGCTTCTATCTTGTATTTGTTCTATCTGCACCTTGTTGTTTTATTTACCTTTTGTCTCCCAAGTGGCTTCTCGTGAAGATTGTTGTTACTATTAAACTGAGAATTTCATTCGCTCCTCTTGTTCGAATGATTCTTGTGAAGACTATGTTGCAATTTCTAGCCGTTGATTTAGCTTATATATTCTTTCTCAATCAAATGGCTAATAGTGGTCATCTCTTTCAGGATGGCTCCTAAAAGGGTTCCCAACGCTAACCCAGAGGGTGAAGAGGTTCCTGATCGTCCTCCTTCCCCTCCTCCTCCGTCTGAGGCCTGGAGAGCACTTATGCAAGCGACGAATCAGAACACCCAGATGCTTATGCAAATGATGCAGAACATTCAAGCAAATCAAGCAAATCAGGGTGCTCTTGGGAACCAACGCAATTTGTTCAACCAACCGCACTTTGCTACGCTCAACCAGTTCTTGGCAAATCAACCAAAGGCATTCAGTTACTGCGTGGACCCTCTCGATGCTGAAGACTAGATAACAGATATCAAGAAGCATTTCGAGTGCAGTAACGTCAGGCCCAAGGACTATGTGAAGTTTGCAGCCTTCCAACTCAAGGACCAAGTAGCTGATTGGTGGCAGCACTACAAAGACTCCAGAACAGGGCGTGTAATCTCCTGGGATGATTTCTGCAAGGACTTTCGCTCTCACCACATTCCAACAAGTGTCATCGAGGGTATGCGTGAGCAATTCCGCAACCTGAAGCAAGGCTCAATGTCTGTCTACCAATATAATGTCAAGTTCCAGAACCTTGCCCGCTATGCCAAGCAAGACATCCCAGATGCCAAGAGCAAGATCTATCAGTTCCGAGGTGGTCTGAAGGATGAACTCCAACTTGCTCTCACCTTGTTCGAGCCTGATGAGTTTGATAAATTCTATAACATGGCACTTAAGCAAGAGGCAGCCCAGCTCAAGATGGAAGCTTCCAAAAAGAGGATCAGAGACACTATTCACTCCTCTTCTTCTTCTCAAGTGGTCGCAAAGCAACAGAAGTTCTGGCTTCCACCTCCTCCAGTGATCCGAGCTCCCTACAACAACAACAAGAATTCTGGTGGCCGTGCTTTCTCCCACCCACCCAACCCAAGCAATCAGTCAAAGAATCAGTTTCAAGCTTCCAAGTCAAGTGCTCCTTATCACCGTTCCTCTCTCAGAAGTGGTTTGCAACAAGTGCACTCAGAAGGGTCACTATGCTAACAAGTGCCCCAACCCAAGGCACCTTCCGCCTCCTCCACTTGTCAGCACTGCTATTGTCAAGCACAATCCCAAGCATGCAAGAGTGAATCTGATGAATGCAGCTCAAGCAGAGAATTCTTCAGATGTGATACTTGGTAACCTTCCAGTTAACTCTATTCCTGCAAAAGTGTTGTTTGATTCGGGTGCATCATGTTCTTTCTTGTCTCAACCGTTTGCATCCAAGCATAATGTTGACATCAAAAGTCTGCCAAGGGAGTTATCAGTTATTTCTCCGAGGAGACGAATGCATTCTAATTTTTTTGCTCCGGATGTATCTATTCGCATGGGTGATTACCGCTTTCTGGCTAAACCGGTTGTTCTCGGCAACTCCAACATTGACCTTATTCTCGGGATGGATTGGCTTTCTCAGCATGATGCTCACATTGATTGTGCAAACAAGGAAGTCAAGCTTACTCATTCTAATGAAGACGTGATTTTCTTCGCCTCTCGAGATAACACAATCAGGCTATTCTCTCTCAATGACAAGGGCGAGATTAATGCCATCTCTCAAATTCCGGTGGTCAACGAATACGAAGACGTTTTTCCTGAAGAGCTTCCAGGCATGCCTCCGCATCGTCAAGTTGAATTTGTCATTGAACTCGAGCCAGGTACCGAGCCAGCATGCCGGCGTCCGTACAAGCTCTCCCCTGAAGAGTTGAAGGAGTTGAAGAAACAACTTGATGAACAAGAGCGTTTGGGCCTAATCAGGCCTAGCACTTCTCCTTGGGGCTGTGGTGTCTTATTTGTCAAGAAGAAGGATGGCACGGAGCGCCTTTGCGTTGATTACCGGCCATTGAACAAGAAGACAATAAAGAACAAGTATCCGCTCCCCAACATCAATGAACTGTTTGAGCAGCTCAAAGGAGCTAAAGTGTTCTCAAAGCTCGATCTCCGAATGGGTTATCACCAAATTCACATTCGTGAAGAAGACATCCACAAGACTGCCTTCAGAACGAGCTACGGCTCATATGAATATACAGTCATGTCTTTTGGCCTCGCTAATGCTCCACCTACCTTCTCAAGAATGATGCACTACATTTTCAACCCCTACACCAACGAATTCGTGCTTGTGTATCTGGATGACATCTTGGTATTCTCCAAGAATGAAGAGGATCACGAAAAGCACCTCCGTATGGTTCTCGACAGACTCCGTGAACATAAGTTCTATGCCAAGTTCTCCAAGTGCGAATTCTGGCTCGATAAGGTCTTGTATCTGGGCCATATCATCTCTGCTGACGGTATTGCTGTGAACCCCGAGAAAGTTGAAGCAATTGTCAACTGGGAACCACCTCAGAACGTCAAGCAACTCCGAAGCTTCCTTGGTCTTGCAAGCTATTGCAGAAGGTTGGTTGAGAACTTCTCCAAGATTGCCAAGCATCTCTCCAACTTGCTGCAGAAGAATGTCAAGTACAACTGGTCTCCGGATTGTGATGTAGCATTCAAAACTCTCAAAGAAAAGCTCATCTCTGCTCCAGTTCTTACTCCTCCAGATGAGTCCAAGCCCTACGAAGTTTTCTGTGATGCTTCTCTTCAAGTACTTGGTGGTGTGCCAATGCAGGACAAGAAGATTGTGGCATACACTTCTCGTCAACTGAAGCCAAGTGAGAAGAACTACCCCACACATGATCTCGAGCTAGCAGCTGTGGTACACGCTTGATTACGTGGAGACACCTTCTGTTGGGCAGAAAAGTCGACATCTTCACCGATCACAAGAGCTTGAAGTACATCTTCACATAGCCAAACCTGAACCTTCGCCAGACTCGTTGGGTTGAAATGATCCAAGAGTATGATCAAAGCATCGAACACACACCTGGCATGGCCAATGTGATTGCAGATGCCTTGAGCAGAAAGGCATATTGCAACAGTCTCCTTATCAAGTCGTTTCAGCCTGAGCTTTGTGAAGCTTTTAGGAAGCTCAACCTCCAAGTTGTTCCGCAAGGCTTTCTTGCAAATCTTCAAGTTGCTCCTACCTTGGAAGATCAGATCCGTGAGGCCCAACTCAGTGATGCTATGGTGCAGAAAGTGAAACATGGTATTGCTAAGGGTACTCCCAAATACAAGTGCTATCGCGTTGATGAGGGAGATACCTTGTTCTTTGAGGACAGACTTGTGGTTCCCAAGGGTGATCTCAGGAAGCTCATAATGAACGAAGCACATGACTCCCTCCTGTCGATTCATCCTGGAAGTTCCAAGATGTACCAAGACCTCAAGCAATCTTACTGGTGGACTCGCATGAAAAGGGAGATTGCCCAATTCGTGAATGAATGTGATGTCTGCAGAAGAGTGAAGGCAGAGCATCAACGTCCAGCCGGTCTTCTCCAACCTCTTCCTATTCCCGAGTGGAAATTCGACCACATTGAAATGGATTTCGTCACTGGGTTTCCCAAGTCCAAGAAAGGGAATGATTCTATCTTTGTGGTGATTGACAAGCTTACCAAAGCCGCTCACTTCCTTCCAGTCAAAGATTCCATCAATGCAGCTCAACTGGCAGAGTTGTACACTTCCAGAATTGTGTCCTTACATGGCATTCCTCAAGTTATCTCCTCAGACCGTGGAAGTTTGTTCACATCCAAGTTCTAGGACTCCTTTCAGTCTACCATGGGCACTAAGATCCGTTTCAGCACTGCATTTCACCCTCAGACTAGTGGTCAAGTCGAGAGAGTGAATCAAATTCTACAAGACATGCTCAGAGCTTGTGTCATCTCTTTTGGTATGAAGTGGGAAGATTGCCTTCCGTTTGCCGAGTTCTCTTACAACAACAGTTTCCAAGCAAGTGCCGGCAAAGCTCCGTTTGAAATCCTCTATGGCAGAAAGTGCCGTACCCCTCTCAACTGGTCCAAGACTGGTGAACGTCAACTTCTTGGCAATGACTTGATCTCAGAAGCCGAAGAAATGTGCAAAGTCATACGTGAGAATCTCAAGGCCGCTCAGTCGCGTCAGAAGAGCTACTATGACGGCAAGCATCGTGATTTGGCCTTCAACATTGGGGATCATGTCTATCTCCGTGTTTCTCCTATGAAAGGCACCCAAATATTCGGTATCGAAGGAAAGCTTGCTCCTAGATACGTGGGCCCTTTCAAGATCCTTGGCAAAAGAGGCGATCTAGCCTATCAACTTGAGCTCCCTTCCAACTTCGCTAATGTTCATGATGTGTTTCACGTGTCTCAACTCCGCAAGTGCTTCAAGACACCTGAACGCACCATTCCGTTTGAGGAGATTGATCTTCAACAAGACTTGTCTTACCGAGAGCACCCAGTTGCTATTCTCGAAGAAACCGAGCGCAAGACCCGCAACAAGTCAATCAAGTTCTTGAAAGTCAAGTGGTCACACCATACCGACCGAGAAGCTACGTGGGAACGAGAAGATCACCTTTGTTCCGAGTACCCTTCCTTCTTCCAGTCCTAGATCTCGGGATGAGATCTTTTCGTAGTAGAGGAGAGTTTGTAATGCCCCGGATGTAACACTTTCCCTATATGGCAATATATAAACTTTGGCTTCATCAGTTCCATTCCGGGTTCTTCGTCTTTTCGGGTTTTTGTCGTTTTGTCGTGTGCGTGTGTGCATTCATCCATGTCATGGTGTCATGTGCATTGCATTGCATTTGTGTTGTCTTTTGCATCCGGTCTCACTCGTCCCTTCCCGTTGTCCGTTTCGAGTTCCGACGCTCTCACACGTGCCCGTGGTATCCCCGAGTTCTTCTTTCGTGTTTGGCCGTGTAACGTTTCCGGAATGACGTGAGACTTGTCGTGCGATGTTGTTTTGATACGTGTAACCCGCCTGTCAAGTTTCGCCGCGTTTGGAGTTCGTTTGATACTCCAACAGTTAACCTCGTGGGCTAAAAGTACATCCTTTTTGAGGCCCAAGACCCCCTCCGCAACAGCCCACCAACCCAGCACAACCCTTCCCATCATCTCGGCCGTTGAATTGTGATCGCGTGGCCGAAAACCGCTCCCCATTTGGAGTCTCCTAGCTCCTTGTGCCTATAAAAACGTCCCCCTTGCCATTTTCGTCCAAAACCCTAGCCTCCTCCTAGCTCCAGCCGCGCCTCGTTTTCTGTGCCGGGCGGACGTGTCCGTCCGCGCCGGACACAGCCGCCGCATCCCACCGTGCGGGCCCGCCGGGCCCGTCCGCGGCCCCCGCGGCCCGCACCGCCGCCGCACCGCCTTCGAGCCCCCTCCGCCGTCCTTCTCCGCGCCGGCCGCCACGCCGCCACCCGCAGGCGGCCGGATCGTCGCCGCGCCACCGGAAGCTCGCGCCGCCGCCGCCCTTGAGCTCGCCGCCGGCCCCAGGCTCCTCCGGCCCGACCCCAAGCTTCCGCCACCGCACCCTCGGGAACCCTCGCCGCCAGCCGGGCAGCCCTCGCCGGCCTCCTCCGGTTCCCCGCCGGCCGGAGCTGCCGCGGCCGCGGGCCCTCGCCGAACCGCCGCCGTCGAGCGCTCGGGCTCGATCGATCGATCCAGCCGATCCCGATCCAGCGGGAGCCCTAACGGGTCCCGATCCAGACCCGCGGACCGCGCGCCCGCGACCCGCTCCACTCCCGCAGACCCGCTCCGCCGTTGACTCCAGAGAGGTTGACCCTCTGTTTTTTTGTCTAAGTCCTTTTAGTTTCTCATTGTCTGATGCATTTTTGTGATGATGATAACTTTTACTTTGCTTGTCCGTTTTGTGCATATAATATGTCAAAATGATCGTGGTGAGATGTACTATGTTTTGTTCCATTGTGCCATGCATGTTTGAGTCCATCTAGATGTCTTAATCTTCATGACAAGAGTGCTATTGGATATAAACTGCTGCTATTAGTTGTTTTGATGCCATGTTTGAGATGTGATAACTTGATGCATGTTTATCCAAATGAAGCAAATGTTATGTCCAAATGGTCATCATGAAATGCTCTACATGTTGGTTGCTTTAGCTTGCATGTTAGAGTTCATAGGGCCATGTTTATCTCTGTTGCAAAAGTGCATGTGGCTGCTATGTTTTGTAACTTGTTACGAGATGCCTAGTTGAGGAGCTCGTTGCTATTGATGTGATTGTCCCCTTGTTGCACGATTATATGTTTTGGATTTCCCATCATGTGTTCTTTGCTGTGGTGCAATCCACTTGCCATGATATGTTTTGAGGTGACTTAAACATGCTCACAAACATGCCATGATAATATTGCTGTTTTAACACTTAGTGAAATTTCACTAAGTCTGGAATCTGTAATATCCTGATGCCATGTTTGCTTGTTGTCCTAGGCAAATCCATGATAGTTTTGGGGTGGCCATTAACCATTCCTTGTTGTATATGTTGTGTCTATCCATCCATGCCCTCACATGCTCATTTGGATTGCTGTAGCATATTTAACTCTTGCTCCCAAGTTGCTATAAAATAATGATGTTAGGTTTTTATTGTCGTGTTCAAAATGTTGTAGCTTGTTGCTATTGATCCATGCCTCCTATGGAGATGCTCCAATGGAGTTGTTTGCTGTAGGATATGTCTACTTCATGTCCATGCTTCTTGTCACCATGTTTGAGTGCTGTAGAGTATATATTTCTTGCTCCGAAGTTGCTATGTGGTTGTTAATTTCAGCTTTGCATTGCTTCTTGTTTAGGGTGTATCTTTTAGCCCGTTGCTCCGTTTTGAGCAAGTCCTATATGAAACTTGTGTGATTTTGCATGTAGAATCATAATATCATCTTGTTTACATGTTTGGAGTTTGTTTGCTTGATGTTTGGGTGCATCTTGCACCGTTGCCATGCTTATCTTGTTTTGATCATATCTTCTAGACCGTAGCTCTGTTTTATACAAACTTTATATGAAACTTGACTAGAATTTCTTGTAGATTGTCATGGTGCGTGTTAACTTTCTGTTTAACAACTTTAACTTAAGGTTTGTTCAGATCTGGACTAATTTCAAACTATGCATATGAGGACTTACCGGATTTGTCTTAAGTAGTTTCCGGCCTCATTTAAAACTGATGTTTCTTGTGTTGTTTCTCTGTGCTTCCTACCTTGCCATGTTTTGCATCCTAAATTGACTTTTCTTGCATCCTACTTGCTTGAGTATGTTGTCATGTTTCTTGTGATGTTTCTCTGTGCTTCCTATGTTGTCTTGATGTGCATCCTAAGTGCATCTGCAGTGCTTCCTTAGTGCATCAGCCATGCATCTTGTAGTTTGCGCATTGCATCTTGTTTGATTTCGTGCCTCTTGTGTTCTTCTATTGAGTAGAGCCGGAAGCCAAGACCGAGTACGAGAACGAGGTTACTACCGAGGTTGAGAACGAGGAGCCCTCTTACGATCCCATCGACGACTCGACAGGCAAGATGACCTGACCCAAATATCATTACTATCTTTGCCTATTGCTAGAAGTCTCGCTCTTTAGCTCATTGCCTCGATGCCCATGTTTTCCTGTCAGCCTCCTATTGTAACCATGAATCTGTCTAACCACCCAACCTATGCAAACCTTTGATTGGCTACGTAGGCTTCGCTCAGCCCCTCTTATAGCATTGCTAGTTGCAGGAGAAGATTTGAAGATTCTTGCTTCATGTTGAAGCTTGTTGGGATATCACACTATATAAACTCTTTAATGAAATCATCTATATATTGGTAATGGGTGGAAGGCTGAGCCTCTTGCTCGGTGTTTTGTTCCACTCATGCCGCCCTAGGAACCGTATAAACCGGTGTTATGTTCCTTGATTTTGCGTTCCTCACACGGTTGGGGTTATGGGACCCCCTCGATAAACCGCTTAGCGCTAAGTCTTTTGCAGCAAGTCCCAACATTGGTACTATTTGCCTAAACAACTAAAAACTTGCATAGGGAGTAATTAACCCTCTTCTTAATCAACAACCCCGGGCCAGTGCTCCACATGAGTGTTGGTCCGAACTGGGGGGTCCTACGGGGCCACCTCAAGGAAACTCGAGGGCTGGTAAAAACCCGTAGCATCACCCATCCGGTCGTGGCCTGAGACGAGATACGCGCGGCTACTATCAGGGTGTCGGCACGCTGGGAGGATTTGCTGGATTAGTCTTACCTTAGTCGGAGTATCTTGAGCACGGGATTCCGAGAATACTCGGGCCTTCCCACCTTGGAGTTGCGACTCCGTGGATCGTGGGCTTGTCATGGGCCAAGTTGGAACACCCCTGCAGGGTTTTGAACTTTCGAAAGCCGTGCCCGCGGTTATGTGGCAGATGAAAACTTGTTAATATCCGGTTGTAGAAAACTTGACACCATGTTCAGAACACACTACCAGCGTGAGTACCATGACGGTCATTTTCCGAAAGGGGTTCGGGAAGTGAACACGGTGGGGTTATGATTGACGTGCTTAGATAGGATCACTTCGTGATCACCTTGCCGCTCGTGGCACTTTTCTTCTCGCTCTTATTCCGTAAGCTAGTGCTAGTGCAGCTGCAACCTTTTATTCTTTCTTCAGCCTTGTTCCACACCCAAGGCTTTGATAGTACTGTTACCCGGGAACGGGATTGCTGAGTCCTCCGTGGCTCACAGATTCTACACCACACTAGATGCAGGTACCATGGTGAACTACTTAGGTGACGGCACCGAGCTATACTGGGAGTACGATGAGGAACATAGCCGTTACTATGTGCACTATCCCGATGATCAGTAGTGGTTTCTACTAGGGGCAATTCGACCTGTGGCTTTATGTATGTTTGGTATCTTTCTTTTGGATCTTCACCCGTAGACGGGTTATGATGTTATTTGAATAATGATTTGCTATGTAATGAATTGTGTGACGTGGCGAGTGTAAGCCAACTATCTCTTTTTTTTCATCCCCATTTTTTACATGAGATGTGCAAAGATACCGAACTTGAGATCATTCCAGAATGGTCTTATACCTTTAAGTCGTGCCTCGACACGTAGGAGGTATAGTCCCATCCTGGGCATTACAACACAGCAAAGGGTAACAACCCCCAAAAAATGCCTCGGAGCTTAAACTCCAAGTGCACAATCATATCATACTGGCAACTTATTGTCCAGAGCCAGATCAGGTTATCAAAAACCACAGATGTGCTCGAATACGAGCCATAGAGAATAAGGCTACATGGCCTGAATCGTTTTAAACCATATGTCAATATGGTACAAAGATGAACCCAAAAAATGTTCCAATAGAAATAATAAATCAGAAAAAGAAAGGCTTTCATAGGCCGCCAAGCCTAAATCTGAAGTACTTTCAAAGGGCCGCACCACCACTGAGTTAAACCTTCATCCAAACCTTATAAGCCAGGCCTCACATGATCAGTCCTCATTTTAACTTTGACAAGTTCAGGGTCTTGTATAAGACTGATTGTCAAAAGTACGGCCGTTCATTCCAGTCCATCCGGGCGGAGTGGCAGACTTAAAAAGACTTCAATGATCCACGGTCCTCAAGTGTAACAAGTCTTCAGGTCACATGGACAGAAAGACTTCAATGATGCCTGTCTTTTAAGCCTATTACAAGGGTCATAAAAACTCTTGTCCATTGAAAAAAGAGCCCCCAAGTAATATATTTTTAAAGTCATACAAGCCGGATCAAGAGGGTAATCAAGGCTCTGCTCATTAAGCATGTCGCCCCCAAATGATATCAAAGTAGGGTACCTATGTTTGAGTTGTGCTCTGCAACAGACTCTCTTTGGTCCCTTTAACCTGGGTAGCAAGCCCCAAGTGTATTGTAATCATGGCGTATAAGCCGAACCAAGAGGGATATTCACAGCTATGCTCAATGAGTAGGAAGCCCCCAAGTGATCAATAATATGAAAGCCAACAAGGCAGGATAGCCATGTTTGAACCGCGCATCATGGCAGCAAGTTCTCTTTGGCAACCTTTAATTTTTCCGAGAACTCAAACTTGCGAGAGATGAATTCTTATTGAACCGGAATTTCAAACCGGATATTGAGAGCTTTAAAGCTTGTGAGAAACAGTTTTCCCTGGAGCCAGGTTTTAAACCGGAATCCTCAATCTTAAGCCAGAAACTTTCTGACGGCCTTTAAATTGTCACCAATATGGCAGTAGCCTCCGGGGCCGGGTTATTATTCCCTCTAATGACCCGGAGTTCTTCAATCTGCTTTAAACTGTCAACCATTCACTGAGTCATATCATCGTAGCCCCAGAGTCTCAGGACGACTCGAGTAGTTGGCTTGAGATTCTTCACTCTTGCCCGTGATGCAAACAGACATATAGTTGAACAGCGGAACGCTGGAATATGTTGAATCTCGACAGGTTATAAATGACCCCGTCCATTAATCCGTCCGATGTAGGCAAGGGCCATAGTTTGATGGTCTCTTTTGCAATTTTGAATTCTGCATAAGAATTTGCACAAACGAGAGTAATTGTTCTCGAAAAAAATAAAAATGTATCAATAGAAACTTGACAGGATGGATTTCACCTGATATGTTTGACCAAAAATTATCAGCCGTAGGGTTGCAACAATGATGATAGAGGTGGCAGCTAAAAGCGAGGCACCGGGCGGCTCAGAAGGGATCCTCTGGGTCATGCTAACCCCTTTTTTACCCAGCCCCTTTCTTTCTTGTAGGCACCCCGTTTGCAGAATAACGCACAGGAGCGCAGCGGCTTAGAGGAAAAATCGAGCGAGGGGGACGGGAGTGGCGGCTCTAAAATGAGGTGAGGGCCAGCCGGCCGCGGGCTCCCAAGGGGTGGCCGGCGGCTCAGGCGGGGGTGACCCGGAGCAGAGGTGAAGCGGCCGCAGATACGGAGCATGGCGATTGTTTGAAGTGGTCTGGCGGGTCATGGCGCGGACCGCCAATGGCAAAAGGCGGCTGGCGGGGAGTCCGGTTCATCGTGGCGCGAGCCGACGAGTGGCCGCTGGAGAGAACACTGCTCCTTCGCGCACAGGTAGCGCTTGATGCGGGAGCAGTGGAGGCTGATGTCGGCTTGGAGGCACAGGCAGACTCAATGTGGCGCGGTAGACAACTGGTGATGTGAGCGACTTGACGACGGCCGCAGGGGTCACCTAGAGGCGATGGTGGCTCACTGAGGCCACGTCGGAGGAGTGCGCGAGGCTGGTGCAGCTTGCTGCGACCGAGGTAGGGCCGCGAGAGGCGACGGCGGATTAGTATGTCCGCGGATGAGGCGGCATGAGGCAATGGTGGCTAAGGTCACTTGCGGCGACTCAATGCAGAGAAGTCAGCCGGCAGCAGAGGCCGAATTGAAGCTGCATAGAAACAAACATGCGGCGGCTCATCGAGATGGTAAAAAGCAATGGAGCGTAGGAGACAACCCGGAGACGGGTCATGGCGACGGTTAGGTTAAGACGGAGTGAGCATAGTCAGTGAAGCTTCAAGGGCGATTCTCAAGGCGGCTGCTCAAAGGCGCATCTGATGTCGAGGGCTGGCTCACGGCGGTTGGGGGCGGAAAAGCGTCTTGAGGCTGCTTTGGCGATTCTTCAGTGAGTTCATTCGGAGGAGACTCGGAGTGAAGATGGCTCGACAAGGCCGGTGTAGTGATTCAGAGGAGAGGCGACTCACATCCGAGGCGGCTCAGCAGATGGCAACGGCGGCTCAAGGCATCAGCCCAATTCGAGGTGCTGGCGTTGGAGGACGATTTGAACGACAGCGGCTCAGCAGTAGGATGCCAGCAAAGCGAGTTAACGGGGAGGGGCGGTGAGCCGGAGGTCCACGTCTGCGATAGCGGCTCAAGGCCGCGGACGTGAAGGCGTGGCCGGTTCGGGGTCGCGGCAACGG
Source organism: Secale cereale (assembly GCA_902687465.1). Lineage (NCBI taxonomy): Eukaryota > Viridiplantae > Streptophyta > Magnoliopsida > Poales > Poaceae > Secale > Secale cereale. The sequence continues at coordinate 612,894,008 of LR738711.1, forward strand.
AAACGGCAGCTCGAAGGCGGTGGCGCTCAGCAAAGCGGCAGCTCATAGGCGGTGACTATGGTCGGGGCGGCTGACCAGCGGGCGACTCAACAAGCAGTTTAACGACGGTGACAGACGGGGTCCTCAGACAGCTATGGCTCGGCGTCGAGGGGCGAGCTTAACGGCTGACGGGGCGGCTCAACAGCGCACCAACCCGGGGCGAGTCAGAGTCAGTGGTCGACGATGCGGCTTGTAATTGAAGAGACCCTCCAGCGACTCAAGTTGTGGTAGCTCTATGTACAAGAGCGTTCCAATGAAGTGCGTCCGCCACATCGGCGAATTGGAGAGGAGTGGTTGTGGTTGGTTTAGCGCGGCTACGCGGAGGTGGCTTGGTAAGGGGTGGCTCATAGTCAGACCCCGGTTAGAGGCGGAGCAGTGGATCAGCAGACGGAGGAGCGGCCGAGTCGGCCGAGCCCGCAACTGACAACAACGGGCGGGTTAATCTGGGCAGGTTCAAACTGCTTGTGCCTGGGTGGCTTACCACAGTCATAGGTGTAAGTGCATCTAGTGCCCCCTAGTTGGTTTTGGAGAATTGACGACAAACGTGGTTGAGGGACTAACGTGTTTGTGAGAATTGCAGGATAACACAGGTAATAGTCCCTCATAGATTCGGTTTAACTTCTAGAGATGACCCCTAAAAATGTGTGAAGACATTGAAGTCAGTGGTGGTGCGTGAAGACATTCATGTGAAGATAATGACCTATGAAGACATTCATTGAAGACTATAGAACGCGAAGACATAGTTTCTTTCATAGTTCTTTTTATTCCTTCTTGAGTCATAGGAACCACCGTACTGTTAAGTGGGGTCCAAGTGAACATAGTCGAATGACTGATGCGATGCTCAACCAAAACACCTATGTCTTCAAGCGAAGAAAAATGAGAGCAAATCTTATCCAAAACTGGATAAGTCAGCTTTACTTGGAACTCAAGTAAAGCTGTCGCGTGTGTTCACAATCCGACCGTTGGACACGTGTGAGTTCCTTAGTGACCAAGGGTCATTTCGGGTTGCCTCATGGCTATAAATAGCCCACCCCATACACCATTAATTGGTGGCTGCTCAGAGTTAGTGCACGACTTTTGTCATTTGAGAGCAACCCACCTCCAAAGCCTTTGAGAGAAAAGATCCTTCTGAGGACAAAACCCAAAACACCCAAAGCCAAGGAGTGTTAAGCATCATTGAAGTCTTTCTGTCTATGTGACCTGAAGACTTGTTACACTTGAGGACCGTGCTTCCTCCAGCCGGTTAGGCGTCACGTTCAGAGCGTCCTAGAGTGACTGTGGACCGCCAGTGAACGAAGTCTGTGAAGGTTCGGAAGTCTACCTTGAAGACTTACCTGAGTGATTGGGCGAGGACTGTGTGTCCTTAGCTCAAGGGGAATACGGTGAGGAATGTGTGTCCGGGACAGTGTGTCCTCAGGTTTCAATATCTAGCCGCCCTAACCAGATACCAAATCCTTGTCTCCATCAAGCAACTGGTTCTATCCCTATCTTCTTTTACATTTCAGTTTGTCTTCCTGAAGCCATTACTCATCTGTCTAATCTGTTTGATTTCACTATGTGGAGACTGCTCTCTGTTTAGCTTCAGTTATATCTTCCATCTCGATCCATGTTATTTTTTTCTTCCACTATGTGACATAAAGGTTCATTTTATCGTTTGTCTTAAAATCCCTTGCGCTTTGAAGACTTGCGTTAAAATCGCCTATTCACCCCCCTCTAGTCGATAACTTGCACTTTCAATTGGTATTAGAGCAAGGTGCTCCCTTGTCTGTGTGACTCGGTTTAACCACCTGGAGTTTTAGCTATGTCGACTGCAGGGATAATCAAAGTCTCCGCTGCGTGTCCTGTCTTCGATGGCACTGATTACCCCTACTGTACGAATAAGATGCGCATGCATCTTGAAGCTATTGACGTCGACCTTTGGTATGTCTTCAAGAATGGCATTCCCAAGGCCGGTGAAGGTGTCACTCCTGTTGATGTCAAGAAGTTCATTCAGCTGGATTCAACTGCCAAGAATATCATCTGTGGTCATCTGACCAAAGGACAGTATGGCCGCTTGAGTGCTCTCGAAACGTCGAAGCTAGTCTGGGACTAGCTCTCCAAGGTCAGTGAAGGCGTCTCAACCAAAAGAGACTCAAGGATCAGTGTTCTTCGCAACCTCTTCAACCGCTTCAAGGGAAACGACAATGAGAACGTCCAGCTCACATTTGATCGCCTCACTGACATTACCAATGAGCTTCATGCACTCGGCGCCACTGAGATCACAAAGCATGAAATCGTCAAGACACTCCTGAGATCACTTGACGGCTCATTTGACACCCTAGCCCTGATGATACAAGAACGTCCTGACTACAAGACTCTCGATCCGTCTGACATACTTGAGAGGCTCAACACACATGAGTTTCAGCTATCTGAGAAAAGAGACATCTACGAACCCAACTATGGCCAAACTCGTGCTTTGAAGGCAAAGGCTGTTTCCTCATCTGAAGAAGAATCTGACTGCAGTTCTGACGATCCTGAAGACATTGGTAGAGAACTAGCAATGCTCGTGAAGAAGTTTCAAAGGTTCTCAAGGAAGAAAAACTTCGGAAAGTCTTCAAGATCCAGCTCAAGAAATAATGGAACCTCCACTTGTGACTACAAGAAGAGAACTTGCCACAAGTGTAAGAAACCTGGTCACTACATCTCTGAGTGTCCACTGTAGGACAACGAAAACAAGAAGAAGAAGAAGAAGAAGAAGAGCAAGGAATATGATTCTGATGACAAGAAGAAAAAGAAGTTCTTAAAGTCTTCTTCCAAGTCTTTGTCAAAGTCTTCATAACACAAGAAGAGCTCGACTGGCAAGGCTCATGCTTTTGTTGGCAAAGAGATGGATTCAGAAGAGGAGTCTGCTTCTGAGGAGGCAGAGGTGGAGTCTGAGGAGGAGTCCGATTCAGACGTGGCAAGCCTGGCTCTGGCTTCAGCATATGTTTCCAAGTCTATCTTCAACACTGAAGATCATGGCCTCATCAGCAACACAAGTGCCACGGATGAAGATGACTCTACTCCCACCTTATGCTTCATGGCACGTGGTGCCAAGGTAAACTCACGCGATGCTTACTTTCAAACCTCAAGTGAAGATGACTTTGATGGTGAATCCAAACCTAGTTACAAAACACTTGCCAAAATTGCTACTGAACAACAGAAGGCTATGGAACATATTAAAAAACTGTTAGACAAAAGCGATGATTTATTGGACGCGGAAATGACCCGATCTCAGTCTTTAATTGAGGACATAAAAAATCTTCATGTTAAGTACGAGGAACTTGAAAGTCGTCATGAAACACTCTCAACTACGCATGAAAAGCTCTCCTATGATTATCTTCAAAGGAAGCAAGAACTTGAGAAATTGAGAGTGGCTCATGAAGATCTTCAAAAAGAGAACGAGTCACTTCGTGCTCAACAGATCAGTCCCGCTCAGTAAGGATTTGAACCACCATGTCTAAAATGCCTTGAGCGTGATAACGCTACCTCTGTTCCTGAATGTTCTACTGCTGCTACTTTCGCAATATCTTCAACTGCTGATGTGGTAACTAACCCCTCTAAGGAGGATACAACTACTATTGCTGATGTGAATGCCAGGTTGAAGACATTGCTTGAAATAGGAATGTTCAAAAGTCTTAAAGGGCATCAGACACTTTGTGATGTCCTAAAGAAACATATTCTGAACCGCAACCCTAGGAAAGAGGGTGTTGGGTTCGAAAGGAAAATGAATGATGATGGTTCATACTGGAAGCCTGAGCAGTATCCCAAAACCACATGAGCTGCTGCAAAGGATCTACCAGTAGATCCATCCACTTTATCTGGCTTCACTTGTGCTAACCCAATCATTATTGATGAATAATTTGATGCAAACTATAAACTGTTTAAGAATCAGAATGGTGAAGTGTTTGCCAGGTATATTGGTACTAACGGCAGGAATGGGCCACCAATGAAGAAGATCTGGGTGCCAAAAAGTTGTCTTGAGAATCTTCTTATGAATGTCATCATAACGCCATGTGGGAAGAAGACAAACCCCAGACCAAAGGCTTCATATGGTCCAAAGGCTTCATACAGACAAAGGACTCAACAGAGTCATCCTAACGCAAATGTTTTGCAGGGATATCATACTAAGACCTATGAATATGAGCGTGTTTCATCAAACCGCTATGTTCATAAAACTAAGAACTTTTCTGCTTACTCATATGAGTATTATTTACCTCTTGCAAGGCTATTTGCTAGGGCTCCTAAGCCAAAATTCTCAGATGTTGCACTTAGACTTATTGCTTCTAAGCCACCCCTAAAGATGTGGGTGGTTAAGAAAAATTAACTTCTCTTGCAGGGAAAGGTCTCCTGCCAAAAATCATCTTCTGACGCCAACGTTGGGGACCTTAAACATCTTTTGGGACGCATGATCAAATGTCCAAATTGTTTAACCATGTATTTCATCCCATGGTTTCTTGACAAGTTTCCTATCCTTCCTAATAACGACCTAAACTTCCATAACCCGCTTGTTGCTCAAATGTTTATGCTTCACACTTCTCTTAGTGAAGACTATGTCGCTAACTGATCTGTAGGGTACTGCTTCGAAAGCCACTGAATGGATAATTGACAGTGCATGTACCAACCACATGACTGGTGATCGACGTCTTCTCATGGACTCAAATATACGTCCTTCTCCCAAAAGTCACATCACATTCGCTGACACTGGTAAAAGCAAGGTACTGGGACTTGGCAGAGTTGCTATCACAAAGGATCAACACATGGACAAATTAATGCTTATTGAATCACTTGGATACAACTTAATGTCAGTCTCCATGTTGTGTGATCTAAATATGATTGTGATATTTGGAAAATATCGGTGCCTTGTGCTTATGGAATCTGACAAATCTCTAGTCTTCGAAGGACATCGAAAAGGTGATCTGTATATGGTAGATTTCTCTGCAGGACCAGATCTCGCGGTATGTCTTCTTGCAAAAGCTTCAGAGTGTTGGCTTTGGCATAGAAGACTTGGTCATGCTGTCATGAGGAACCTACACACTCTCGTCAAGAAGAAGCATGTCATAGGCATAGAGGGCGTCAAGTTCAAGAAAGATCATCTATGTGGTGCTTGTGAAGCTGGAAAGATGACAAGGGCCAAGCACCCCTCGAAGACAATCATGACTACATCACGTCCCTTCGAGCTGCTTCACATGGACTTATTCGGCCCCACTCACTACTCTACTTTCACTACTACTACTTGCTTATATGGTTTTGTGATCGTTGATGACTACTCTAGATACACTTGGGTGCACATAATCCTGTTTAAGACTGAAGTGCAGGGTGTCTTCAGACGCTTCGCAAATAGGGCCATGAACAACTATGGCATCAAGATCAAGCACATCATAAGTGGCAATGGAACTGAATTCAAGAACACTGGGCTCAACACCTATCTTGATACATTGGGCATTACGCATGAGTTCTCAGCTCCATACACACCTCAACAGAATGGCATCGTCGAGCGCAAGAACAAAACTCTCATTGAGATGGCACGCACTATGCTTGATGAATACAAGACACCAAGAAGATTCTGGGTTGAAGCCATTGATACTGCATGTCATATCATCAATAGAATTTATCTTCACAAGTTCTTCAAGAAAACATCATATGAACTACTGACTGGTAAGAAGCCAAACGTAAGGTATTTAAGAGTCTTCGGTGCTAGGTGCTGGATCAAGGATCCGCATCACACTTCCAAATTTGCACCGAAAGCACATGAGGGTTTTATGATTGGTTATGGAAAGGACTCGCACACCTCTCGGGCGTTCAATCTCTTTCACTATAAAGTGGTTGAAACCGTAGATGTGCGGTTCGATGAAACTTACGGCTCACAAAGAGAGCACATGTCATATGTGCTAGATGAAGCCTCTCCAAGCGAATCTATCAAACAAATGGGTACAGGCGAAATCATACCCACCGAGGAACCAACTGAAGATAAAATCATCATCTCTCCACCCAACAATTCCGAATACTATGCTCAGCCTGAAGCCAACACTGAACATGTAGACAATCAACAGAATGAGCAAAGTCTTCGCCCAGCTCATCCACGAGTCTCAAATGAAGTTCAAATTGAAAAGATTCTTGATGGCATCAATGCAACTGGTCCACTCACTCACTCAAAAGCAACTCAACTAGCAAACTTTCGTGGTCACTCTGCATTTGTCTCAATATCTGAACCCAAGAAAGTTGATGAAGCCTTTATGGAATCTGAATGGATTCAAGCAATGCAAGAAGAGCTTCAACAGTTTGAGCTGAATAATGTCTGGGAATTGGTAAATCGTCCTGATCCACGAAAACATAACATCATTGGCACCAAATGGATCTACTGCAACAAACAAGATGAAAATGGTCAAGTCATCAGAAACAAGGCTCGTCTCGTTGCTCAAGGCTATACTCAAGTAGAAGGGATTCATATCGATGAAACCTTTGCTCCTGTTGCCAGACTTGAAGCCATTCGCCTACTGCTAGCATACGCCAACCATCGTAACATATTTCTGTATCAAATGGATGTGAAGAGCGCATTTCTAAATGGAAAAATTGAAGAAGTGTATGTTGCGCAACCTCCAGGCTTTGAAGACCCAAAGCGTCCTGACATGGTTTACAAGCTAAACAAGGCACTGTATGGACTCAAACAAGCTCCTCGTGCATGGTATGACACACTCAAAGACTTCTTGAAGAGCAAAGGCTTCAAACCTAGATCATTGGATCCCACACTCTTCACGAGACATATGGTGGAGAACTGTTCGTATGTCAGATTTATGTGGATGGCATAAGCTTTGGATGCACTGACAAAAGATACAGCGATGAGTTTGGATACATGATGCAAGAGCAATATCAGATGTCTATGATGGGTGAACTGAAGTTTTTCCTTGGTCTCCAAATTCGCCAACAGAAGAATGACATCTTCATATCTCAAGAGAAATACCTCAAGGATTGCCTGAAGAAGTTTGGAATGCAAGATTGCAAAGGTTACACGACGCCAATGCCAACCAAAGGTCAATTGGGCTCCGAGGACAATGGTAAAGAGTTCGATCAAAAGGTATAGCGCTCCATGATTGGTTCTTTACTCTATTTATGTGCATCTAGGCCTGATATAATGCTTAGCATTTGCATACGTGCCCGATTCTAAGCGGCACCAAAGGAATCGCATCACCTCACTATGAAGCACATTCTTCGATAGTTGGCTCACACCCCCACAACTAGGATTATGGTATCCCAAGGGCTCTATATTTGATCTAGTTGAATTCTCCGATGCTGATTATGCTGGTGACAAAGTTGATCGCAAGTCCACCTCAGCATATGTAACTTTCTTGGACGATCTCTTGTTATTGGTCTTAAAGAAGCAGAACTCAGTGTCCCTTTCCACAGCTGAAGCTGAATACATTGCTGCTGGATCTTGTTGTGCTCAGCTTCTCTGGATGAAGCAAACTCTCAAGGACTATGGCTTCAACATGGAAAAGGTGCCTCTCTACTGTGATAACGACAGCGCCATCAAGATTTCTCACAATCCAGTTCAGCACTCGAAGACAAAGCACATTGAAATTCGTCAGCATTTTCTCAGGGATCATGTGATCAAGAAGGATATTGAAATCATTCATGTCAACACTGAAGAGCAACTGGCAGATATCTTCACTAAGCCCTTGGATGAGAAAAGGTTTTGCAAGCTGCGGTGTGAGCTAAATATCCTAGAATCCTCAAATGTCATGTGATTGGACACACATCCTAATGCTTATGCATCTTGACGACGTAGATGTGAAACACACAAAGTAGCGTATGTCTTCAATTCATGAAGACTTACACTCTGAGTGTGAATACATTAATGTGGAAATTAACTCTGGAGCGCCATGATAATTGTGCGCCGTGTCCTGGTCTAATACTTCCTATACGGTGGGTAACGCCACCACCAAATTTTTCTGAAGACTTCATTTGGCGTCATAGCTACTTTAGCTTCACATCGTGTTTGTCTTCAACATTGTTAGTCTTCAAAACTCATCTTCTCAATGTTGTTTTGATTGGTTTTCTTTGTATGTCTATATATATATTCCGTCCTCTACATCATTCACTTATAGCTATGACTTCAAACTTTTTGATCTAAGTCAATGTGATCGGACACTGTTCCCCTCTATGCTTTATCTCTCCAACTCTCTCTATCTCTTCATATGCATTCTATTGACACTTGTTGAATGTCTTCACTGTGTGCTTGTCAGCTGAAGATATTGAGACAAACATTTAAAACGTTTTTAATGCTATGTCACTTTTTGCTCGAAAACCGGAGGAACCGAAACGTCCATCCGACATATCTGGTGCACGTGGGATCGTGGCTCAGCTCTCCATAAGATGCATGCCAGCCACGTGTCGTCCAAATGTGAACCGCCAGGGGCACCTGCGTAAGTGCACTGCGCCGTCGCCCCTCCTTATAAATACTCCACCCCTCGCGGTCATTATTCCCTTCTCCCACCTCTCACCATCTCGCTCAACCCTAGCGCCTCCGCTAGCTCCAGTCGACGCTGGAGACGAAGCGCTCAGCTGCCGCGACTTCTTCGACGCCGTCTTCACACCGGCCGTGGACCTCGTCTCTCCGCCGCCGTCATAGGTGTCTTCTGCCGCCAAGTTAGGGCACGGAAGATCGATGTGCTTGGCATCCCACTTTTCCCGTCCAACGGTTCTTCATTGCGGTAAATAGATCTCTATTTTTACCGTTGTTTTGATCCGTCAAATTCATAAATCTTCGCCACAAGTGGTTTCTGTTGTTTTAAGATCTGTTTTCATCTATTCTTCTATCATATGCTGCAAACATATTCACTTATGCAACACTACTAGTTAGATTCCTCACTTGTACTTATTCCTGGATTCGTACAAATTGGGAACAAACTCACTCCATATAAGTGAATGTCTCCACACTATGAGGTCAATGTCCTCAATCCTCTTTAATCTTCAAAATCTTCTTAGAATGCATATGACCTCTTCCCCTTCCCCCGCATCTCTAATTCTGTCACAGGTACATGTGTGTGGGGGAATCCCTTGGTTCTCATAGTCTGCAATCATTTGCAGAATTCTTATAGTGTCATATTGAATCACCTGAAGCCAGTTCTTGTCTGGCCAGTCGCAGGACGATAAATTGCATTATGAAGCCTTTCACTCTAAACCCTCTGGCTTCTGAGAAACAATCCAAGAAAGGTGGCGGGCAAAGACGTACTGACACAGCCAAAGATCTTCCTCCTGATCTCTTCACAATGTACAAATCTGACCCAGAAGAAACCTACGGAGAACGCAAGTCTCGAATCCAATGGATTCGAAGATATTGGGAAGAGCAATGGTTTCTGTACAAGTTTGTGACTCCTGAGTATGCTTCAAAGAATGCCATTCGCCCTCCATGGGGTGATATCGTCTACAAGAAGCTCTAGCCCAAGATAGAGTCTGAAGCTATTGCCAAGGGCTTCTTTCCATGCATGGCCAGAGGACCAATGCCTACAAATGTTGACCCATCTAGTCTTCGATGGTGTCGTGATGATGAACTATTTGAAGAGAACTACAAACTTGCCAAGAACTCTGCCACTCAGAACAGGAAAGAACTGGGCATCAACTTCAATCCTATCCCATCTCGGCCACGGTCTGATGGCTCACGTGAAGCCAACGAAAATCGTGTCGGCCCCTTCAATGGCCTTGATGGATTGCTTTCCCACATTGCTGCTCAAAGGGCAACTGTGGAAGATGTTGCTGAAGACATGGAACCTGAAGTTGTTCCTAAGTCTATGAAGCCAAAGAAGAAATCAAAGGCTTCCAAACCTGCTGCTGCCCCAAAAGGTTCAAATATGAATCCTCTGAAAACTGTACCTCCTGAATCCAGTGTGCAATCTGAAGATCACTCTCGCATCTCTCAGAGGTCCAAGCAGCTTGTGAAGCCATCTGGCCAAGGACTCACTCTTGGAAGCATCCTGCGCAATGATGATGACATCATAGATTTGTCCAGTGATGAAGATCTTGCTGATGATGCTTTGGAGATGCTGATTAAGAGCAAGCAACAAGCCAAAAGCTTCAATGATTTGCCTCTCTTTGATGCTGAAATGATCAACAACTTCATTGATGAATGGCTTGCAGATACATCTCTTTCACTTGACGATCTTCAGCTTCCAATTGACACCAGTGTGACCTTTCAAGGATACATTGCTCAAGAACTGACTGTTGCACAGAAGGTGATTGAGCAAAAGAACAAAATCGATCATGAGAAGGCTCTGTTCAAGAAGCACATGGCAAGTCTCAGCGCAAAAGAAGTCCAAGGATTCAAAACCATGATGACTGACCTCAAGGCTGAATTTGCCAAGCACCGTGAAGTGGCAAAGGGCTCAAGGGACCGTCTCAAGCACTATGCTGAGAAATGTGTCCAAGCCCACAATGAAGCTATGAAGAGAAAAGCTCTTGGCCGTCCTGGCATTGATCCCAAGCTGGCTGCCAAGAAACCGAAGAAGAACAAGAAGCCTGCTGCAGAAGACACTTAACCTCCAAGGCAGGAAAGACCTAGCATTGTCTTCCCTGACAGCATGACTGGTACGAAGCCAAAGGTCCCTTCAGCAGCTTCTGCTCAAAAGAAGACGAGGCAGGTTGAACCTGAAGCCAAGAAACGCAAGCATCATGATGCCTCTGCTGCTGCTCCCTCCAAGAAGAAGCAAAAGCTCAAAGCTTCAAAGGCTTCAGAGCAGCCTCACCTTTCCTCCATAGAGCCATTGGTGGTCGAACCCATCTCTGTTGCCCTTCCTGCCACCTCCAACCGAGCATGACGTCTGGTTGTACATGAGCCTCCTCCCTCAGAGGCTCATCAGACTGAAGAGATTCCAGCTGCTGACTCTCCTGCAGCTAAAGACATTGGTCATGATGACAAGTGCATGATGTTGAAGTCCTTCCTCAGCTTGAGCCCCAACCTGTTCAATCACCTGCTCCCGTGAGCAGTGAAATCATAAGCATTGGTGGTCCCACAACGCCAATGACTCAAGATGAATACTGGGAAGAGCAACACCCGAACACCCCCCTACATGAAGTTATTCCTCGCACTCCGCCATCTCTTGCTACAACTCCGGTACTTGAGACTCCGACAGCAACACCAGAAGATGACATGTAGAAGATCAATGCAAATGCTTCACCCATTGCCTCGCCCAAATTTCGCAGGCTTCGCAAAGGTCTCAGGCCTCAAGCATCCATGTCAAGCATTCCTGAAGATGGAGAGTCAAACTCTAGCTCAGTGGCACGTCAAGTGTTTCCTGATGACATTCCTTCAGTGTCTGCTCATGAATCTGAAGCCAAGCTGGCTGAGGACATTCCGGCTGCATCAGCCGACGAAGCAAAAGAGGACACTCGTGAAGTCACTCCCCCTCCGCAAGATTCTGTTGCCCAAGAAGAAGTGCCCATCATGCAAGAACCTGTTCACAAAGAAACCGTTGTGCATGCGGCCACTCAGCCTGAAGCCACTGAACCTGAAGCAAATGTGGCCGATACATTTGTGACTTTTGAAGCACATGACATTGTCATGACTGAAGCCACTGTGCAGCAAGAAGTCACTGCCGCTCCTGAAGTGATTGTTCCTGAAGTCATTGCTCCTGAAGTGATTGCTCCTTCGTCTGAGACCTACACAATGGCCCAAGCTTACAACAAAGATGATGTGCTTGTCACAGTAAAATGGCAACTTCTGAAGCTTCCCGCTGCCCTAGGACCACAATATGATTATCATGTGTCGCGGAGGACTCACACTCTGAAGCCAAAGCCCAGATTGCCTCGGCTTCCCAGCACCGCAACTACACAAGGGTCATTCAGTGTGCATAGCTTCTGGGCAAACAACACATTCTTTGATTCTGCTAAGAACCCATACAAGAAGCCCAAGATTTCTTATGATAGGTTCTGGAGCTTTCAGCAATGAAGCTATTACTCATGCATTCTCTACAATCAGGACCGGATTTTTTCCGCATCAATGTCTTGATTGTGATGCCATTGCTGGACTGCCCTACCTTGAAGAAGCTCTTGATTGCTTCAGAGAAGTTGGACTGCTTCCCTTTGTCACTACTAAGGAACATTAGAATGAAGAGCTTCTACTGCAATTTTATGCCACTCTGCATATCAGGGGATACAACATGGATCCGAAGACATGGGTCCTTGAGTGGACGTCAGGAGACATTCATTATGAACCTAATGCTCTGACACTACTTGAGCTTACTTCCCTGCCCACTCCTGGTGAGTTGTACGAACCATGCTGTTCTCTGCATCAGAAAGAGCTTCAAAGCGTCTTCAAGAAAGTTGAACCCAACATGAGCGAAATGCTTAGCATGATGAAGCCACTGCCCCCCTGATGCTGATCTTCCAAATGAATTCTTTGTCCAAGACCTTGAGTACTTGCCTCGGACCATATACCATATCTTGAGGCGTACTCTTTGGCCTGTCAAGGGACACTCATCTGAGGCTGCACTGTATGGCGTCATGAAGACTTTGATCTCCATATTTTCAATGGCATCCGCTTCAACACTCATGACTTCTTCCTTTGCCAACTGGCTGCCTCTGCCACTGATCTGTTTCGCCTCAAGCTCTACGCTCCTTGGATCATGAGGCTCGTTAAGCTTTGTTCAACTGTCAGCTATCAAGCCTCCGCACGAAACCATGTTGTCTTCTTGCATGAGGTTGATACTTCTTATGAAGCCATCTATGCTGAGCCGGCCAAGCAACCACTTCACCTGCACAATGCTGATCACCAAAGCTTCACACAGCAGGATGACAGTGTGTATGTTCCCAATGCAAATGTGCCTACTTATCCTCTGGCTGGACACCCGCGCCTCCCACATCGTGCCAACACTAATGCCAGTGGCATCACCATTGCTCAACGGCCAGAAAAGCGCACTCGTGTCCTGAATGACCGAGAGCTTCTTGTTTCACTTCACCAGAAACAAGATAGGCATCATCACTGGATGAAGCGCCAAATGCAAAGTCTTCTCAGAGATGTTAATCGCATTCGCAACTTGGCGACCAAGAATTCGTTTGTTGCGCATGAAGCATGTCGGTGGTCCTGGAAGAGCCTTACCCTACTATGCTCTGAAGCTGATCTTCAAGCAGGTGGCTTCACTGACCACATCCAGTTTGATTCCAGCCCTCCACAAGCTGCGACTTGGCGTCCAACCCCATCTATTGAAGATTCTGAGCATTCATCTTCGGCTGCAACTGTTGTTGCTCGAGTCATCGATGAAGAAGACGATGCCACTTCCCCAGCAATCCCTTCACTGCATCACGATTCTGCGCCAGGCCCCTTTGCACCACCAAACTCCAACGTCGACCCGGCTGCCCAGCATCTTCTTTGCCTGGGAAGGCATAAATACTCTATGTCTTCAAACCTTTTTGGTCCTTACTGACAAAAGGGGGAGAAGCATATGAGTTTATAGTCTTCAAGCGGGTTCATATACGGGTCGGGTGCTTTATTTTTGCTAAGTTCTTACAACTCTCGTTTTGAAGCATTTGGCTCTGGAGTTGTAACACTTAAAACTTGATGGTCACCTACTACACTTGTTGCTGTTTCTTCTGCTTGGTTAAATATATATCCTATGCGCATGAAGTCATTTTGCAGACGCCCATTTTCCATTATGCATCTCATTATCTTTGTATGCATGATGGATTGTCTTCATAAAATTGAAGGAGATCTCCACAAAGCAAAACCTGCCATGTGCTTTTGCATTCAAAAGCGAAACTACTATGTGCACATCTTCAGGGGGAGCCCTCTCAACTTTATGAAGCCATTGATCGTGTTATCCATAATGTCTCATATTTAAACCCCATTGAAAATTTCAACCTGTTTGTCATGAATCACCAAAAAGGGGGAGATTGTAAGTGCATCTAGTGCCCCCTAGTTGGTTTTGGAGTATTGACGACAAACGTGGTTGAGGGAGTAACGAGTTTGTGAGAATTGCAGGATAACACAGGTAGTAGTCCCTCACAGATTCTGTTTAACTTCCAGAGATGACCCCTAAAAATGTGTGAAGACATTGAAGTCAGTGGTGGTGCGTGAAGACATTCACGTGAACATAATGACCTTTGAAGACATTCATTGAAGACTATAGAACGCGAAGACGTAGTTTCTTTCATAGTTCTTTTTATTCCTTCTTGAGTCATAGGAACCACCGTACTGTTAAGTGGTGTCCAAGTGAACATAGTCGAATGACTGGCATGATGCTCAACCAAAACACCTATGTCTTCAAGCGAAGACAAATGAGAGCAAATCTTATCCAAAACTAGATAAGTCAGCTTTACTTGGAACTCAAGTAAAGCTGCCGTGTGTGTTCACAATCCGACCGTTGGACACGTGTCAGATCCTTAGTGACCAAGGGTCATTTCGGACATATCATGTCGGGTTGCCTCATGGCTATAAATAGCCCACCCCCTACACCATAAATTGGTGGATGCTCAGAGTTAGTGCACAGCTTTTGTCGTTTGAGAGCAACCCACCTCCGAAGCCTTTGAGAGAAAAGATCCTTTTGAGGACAAAACCCAAAACACCCAAAAGCCAAAGAGAGTTAAGCATCACTGAAGTCTTTCTGTCTATGTGACCCGAAGACTTGTTACACTTCAGGACTATGCTTCCTCCAGCCGGTTAGGCGTCACGTTCAGAGCGTCCTAGAGTGACTGTGGACCGCCAGTGAACGAAGTCTGTGAAGGTTCGGAAGTCTACCTTGAAGACTTACCCGAGTGATTGGGCGAGGACTGTGTGTCCTTAGCTCAAGGGGAATACGGTGAGGACTGTGTGTCTGGACTGTGTGTCCTCGGGTTTGAATACCTAGCCGCCCTAACCAGATGTACTGTTGAAACAGCAACTGGAACTGGTCTACCAAATCCTTGTCTCCATCAAGCAACTGGTCATATCCCTATCTTCTTTTACATTTTAGTTTGTCTTCGTGAAGCCATTACTCATCTGTCTAATCTGTTTGACTTCACTTTGTGGAGACCGCTCTCTATTTAGCTTCAGTTATATCTTCCGTCTCGATCCATGTTATTTTTGTCTTCCAACTATTGACATATAGGTTCATTTGTATCGTTTGTCTTCACATCCCTCGCGCTTTGAAGACTTGCGTAAAAATATCCTATTCACCCCCCTCTAGTCGATAACTTGCACTTTCAATGGGCGATGACTCAGAGCGAGGGTGACCGCAAAGTCCGTGTCCTTCTTCGGGTCATGGTCGTAGAATTACCAAACCGAGTTGTATTGATTGGAAGGTGATTACTTTCCTCGCATCAAGCGTTGGTAAATTTGGCGGTGGCACCGTGGCGACTCTGCGAAGGCGTTGAAAAGGAGGAGCAATGTAGTCGCTTGGATCAGGGCGACTCTACAGCAAGGCCGGGCAGCTTTGGACGTGGTCGGTGACTCACCGTGTAAAGTAAAGAATAACAATGGCTTTGATTGATTTCAAGTTGACTACCCCTGCTGACATGGCGACTTGCGGCAGCAAACAGATTGCAATCTCAATTTTCATGAACCTTGAATCTCATACACTATGAATCTAAACCGATGAACTCGAGGCTGATGTAGATCCTCTGCAACCATCTTTTCCTCATCCAGAAAATTACGAACTTCTCGAAACCCTAAGAAAGAGCCCTTCAAGAACTCAACACCACCGTGCGCAGACCCATGGTGGGCACCAACTGTCGTGGGGTTAACACGACAGATGTCCTAGTGTGAGGACTTAGTCATGAGGCCAACACATCTACGTAGTAGCTTGAGAGGGGTTGATTGGAATCGAGAGATGCAACATAAGACAAGGGTTTAGACTGCTTCGGGCCCCGGGAAACATCATCTGGTAACAACCCTACATGATGTTTGTGGCTAGGTCTCATTATGATCATCAGAAAATCGCCGCATAAGCTGGTCTCCTTACTGTGTCTAGCCCTAGAGATTATTTCTTCTCCCTTGTCCCTCTTGGGGTGCCCTGCCCCTCCTTATATAAGTTGAAGGGGCGGGTTACATGTAGAGTCCAACTCGGATTGGGACTTAACCTATTATGACGTCTTCCCATGGGCTTCTTAATGTCCTGGGCTTCTTAACGTCTTGGGATTCTTAACGTCTCGGGATTATTAACCCCATGCGACTTTGTTTGTCGGGTTATAACTGTCAGCCGGCTTATAACTGTCTGCCGGGTTATGACTGTCTGCCTGGTTATAACTGTCTACCGGCTTATAACTATCTGCCAGGTTATGACTGTCTGCCGGGTTATAACTGTCTACCGGCTTATAACTGTGTGCTGGGGTTTGACCGTCTGCTGGGTTATAACTGTCTGCCGGCTTGCCATCTATCGCTTATAACTGTCTACCAGCTTACCATATGCCGGCTTATAACTGCCTTGTCACCAATGAAATACCAAGTACCGGCCGGGTCATATCTCCGGTCGGATCATACCGTGGGTTATATCTCGACAAAAGGTATATTTGATATACATGTTATTATTGCATACCTTACTAGTATTCGTAGTAGCCACTGGGTATTTGATACTGGTTCAGTTGCTAAGATTAGTAACTCAAAACAGGAGTTGTAGAACAAATGAAGAATAGTTGAGGGTGAGGTGACGATGTGTGTTGGAAGTGATTGCAAGATTGATTGATCAGCATCGCACAGTCCCTATACTTTTGAGAGGAGTGTTAAACCTAAATAAATGGTATTTGGTGTTTGCGTTGAGCTTGAAAAAAATTTGGATCGTGTTTATTGCAATACGGTTATTCAATTAAGTCAGAGAATTGTTGTTATTATGCTTACATGAATAAAACCTTCTATGGTCATACACCCAAGGTGAATGTTTTATTGAATCTCGATCGTAGTAATACACATATTCATAATATTGAAGCCAAAAGACGCAGAGTTGATAATGATAACGCAACATACTTGTGGCACTGCCGTTTAGGTCAAATTGGTGTAAAGCGCATGAAGAAACTCCATGCTGATGGGCTTTTGGAATCACTTGATTATGAATCATTTCGTACTTGCGAACCATGCCTCATGGGCAAGGTGACTAAAACTCTATTCTCCGGAACAATGGAGCGAGCTAATGACTTATTGGAAATAATACATACCGATGTATGCGGTCCGATGAGTGTTGAAGCACACAATGGGTATCGTTATTTTCTCACCTTCACAGCTGATTTGAGTCTAAAACATTTGATGAAACATAAGTCTAAAACATTTGAAAAGTTCAAAGAATTTCAGAGTGAAGTAGAGAATCATCGTAACAAGAAAATAAATTTTCTACGATCTAATAGCAGAGGCGAATATTTGAGATACGAGTTTCTTCTTCATTTCAAACAGTGTGGAATAGTTTCACAACTCAGGCCACCTAGAACACCACAGCGTAATGGTGTGTCCGAACATCGTAACTGTACTCTGTTAGATGTGGTGCATTCTATGATGTCTCTTACAGATTAGCCTGTATCGTTTTTGGGTTATGCATTAGAGACAGTTGCGTTCACGTTAAATAGGGCACCATCTAAATCCGTTGAGACTACACCATATGAATTGTGGTTTGGGAAAAATCCAAAGTTGTCGTTTCTTAAAGTTTGGGTTTGCAACACTTATGTCAAAAGGCTTCAGCCTGATAAGCTCAAACCCAAATCGGAGAAGTGTGTCTTCATAGGATACCCAAAAGAAACTGTTGGGTATACCTTCTACCACAGATCCAAAGGCAGAATATTTGTTGCTAAGAATGGATCCTTTCTAGAGAAGGAGTTTTTCTCGAAAGAAGTAAGTGGGAGGAAAGTAGAACTTGATGAGGTAATTGTACCTTCACTCGAATTGGAAAGTAGATCATCAGAGAAAACCGTTCTCGTGATGCCTACACCCACTAGAGAAGAAGATACTGATAATGATCATGAAACTTCGGATCAAGTTACTACCGAACCTCGAAGGTCGACCAGACCATGTACCGCACCAGAGTGGTACGGTAACCCTGTCCTGGAAGTTATGTTGTTAGACAATGGCGAACCTTCAAACTATGAAGAAGATATGATGAGCCCAAATTCCGATAAATAGCTTGAGGCCATAAAATCTGAGATAGGATCCATGTATGAGTAGAAAGTATGGACTTTGGTGGATTTGCCCGATGATCGCCAAGCCATTGATATAAATGGATCTTCAAGAGGAAGACAGACGCTGATGGTAATATCACTGTCTACAAAGATCGACTTGTTGCGAAAGGTTTCCGACAAGTTCGAGGAGTTGACTACGATGAGACTTTCTTACCCGTAGCGATGCCTAAGTCTTTTTGAATCATGTTAGCAATTGCCACATTTTGTGATTATGAAATTTGGCAAATGGGTGTCAAAACTGCAATCCTTAATGGATTTCTAAAAGAAGAGTTGTATATGATGCAACCAGAAGGTTTTGTTGATCCTAAAGGTTCTAATAAGGTATGCAAGATCCAGCGATCCATCTATGGACTGGTGCAAGCATCCCAGAGTTGGAATATATGCTTTGATGAAGTGATTAAAGCATATGGTTTTATACAGACTTTCGGACAAACCTGTATTTACAAGAAAGTGAGTGGGTGCCCTGTAGCATTTTTGATATTATATCTGGATGACTTATTGTTCGTCGAAAATGTTGTAGAATTTCTAGATATCATAAAAGCATACTTGAATAAGAATTTTTCAATGAAAGACCTAGGTGAAGCTGCTTATATATTGGGCATCAAGATCTATAGAGATAGATCAAGACGCTTGATAGGACTTTCACAAAGCACATACCTTGATAAAGTTTTGAAGAAGTTCAAAATGGATCTGTGAAAGAAAGGGTTCTTGCATGTATTACAAGTTGTGAAGTTGAGTAAGACTCAATGCCCGACCACTTCAGAAGATAGAGAGAAAATGAAAGTCATTCCCTATGCCTCAGCCATAGGATCTATCATGTATGCTACGGTGTGTACCAGACCTGGTGTGTACCTTGCAATGAGTTTGGCAAGGAGGTACAATAGTGAGACAGGCATAGATCACTAGACAACAGTCAAAATTATCCTTAGAGGACTTTGGAAATATTCTCGGTTATGGAGGTGATAAAGAATTTGTCGTAAAGTTTATGTCGATACAAGCTTTTACACCGATCCAGATGACTCTAGGTCTCAATCTGGATACGTATTGAAAGTGGGAGAAATTAGCTAGAGTAGCTCCACGCAGAGCATTGTAGACATAAAAATTTGCGAAATACATACGGATCTGTATGTGGCAGACCCATTGACTAAACCTCTCTCACAAGCAAAACATGATCACACCTTAGTACTCTTTGGATGTTAATCACATAGCAATGTGAACTAGATTATTGCCTCTAGTAAACTCCTTGGGTATTGGTCAGATGGCGAGGTAAACTATGAGTGTTAATCACATTACGATGTGAACTACATTATTGACTTTAGTGCAAGTGGGAGACTGAAGGAAATATGCCGTAGAGGCAATAATAAAGTTGTTATTTTATATTTCCTTACTCATGATAAATGTTTATTATTCATGATAAAATGTAATGATCGGAAACCTAAATACATGTGTGAATACATAGACAAACAATGTGTCCCTAGTGAGCCTCTACTTGACTAGCTCGTTGATCAAAGATGGTTAAGGTTTCCTAACCATGGACACGACTTGTCATTTGATAACGACCACATCATTAGGAGAATGATGTGATGGACAAGTCCCATCTGTTAGCTTATCATAATGATCGTTCAGTTTATTTTCTATTGCTCTTCATGTCAAATACATATTCCTTTGACTATGAGATTATGCATCTCCCGAGTACCAGGGGAATGCTTTGTGTGCTATCAAACGTCACAACATAACTGGGTAATTATAAAGATGCTCTACAGGTATCTCCAAAGGTGTTTGTTGAGTTGGCATAGATCAAGATTAGGATTTGTCACTCCAAGTATCGAAAAGGTATCTCTGGGCCCTCTCGGTAATGCACATATAATATGACTTGCAAGCAAATGACTAATGAGTTAGTCTCGGGATTACGTATTACGAAATGAGTAAAGAGACTTGCCGGTAATGAGATTGAACTAGGTATGAAGATGACGATGATCGAATCTTGGGCAAGTAACATACCGATGGACAAAGGGAATTACGTATGTTGTCATAACGGTTCGACCGATAAAGATATTCGTAGAATATGTAGGAGCCAATATGAGCATCCGGGTTCCGCTATTGGTTATTGACTGGAGAGGTGTCTCGGTCATGTCTACATAGTTCTCGAACCCATAGGGTCTGCACGCTTAGCGTTCGATGACGATATTGTATTATACGAGTTATGTGATTTGGAGACCAATTGTTGTTCGGTGCACCTGATGAGATCACAGACATGACGAGGAGTCTTGAAATGGTCGAGAGGTAAAGATTAATATATAGGACGATGGCATTCGGACAACTAAAGTGTTCCGGGGGTATCGGGTACTTATCGGGTCACCGGAAGGGGTTTCGGGCACCCCGGCAAAAGATATGGGCCAAGAGGGGAAACACACCAGCCACAAAGGGGCTGGTGCGCCCCCCATATGGGCTGGCCAAATTGGAGAAGGAAAGGGGAAAGAGGAAAGTAAAAAGGGAATAGGATTCACCCCTCCCCCTTTTCCCTTCCTACTCCGAATAGGACTAGGAGAGGGGATTTGGCAGAATTGGGGAGGACCCCATCCTCCTACTTGCGGCGCCCCCTTGGCTTCCTCTCCTCCCCGCCAACCTATATATACATGGGGAGGGGGCGCTGATAACCCTCAATCGTAAGGGATCGAGATAGTCTTCGCGGGTAAGAATAACCCAATTTATTGATTCGACACACGGGGAGCCAAAGAGTATTTATAAGCTTTGACAGTTGAGTTGTCAATTCGATCGCACCTGAAATATACTTACTTGCAACAAAAGATAAGTGGTAACGGTGATATGATAGTGATGGTGGCGATAGTAAAAGTAAACAGCAAAATTAAATAGCAAAAGTAGCAACTAGTAACCAGCAGGATTTAAAACACTGTAGGCTCGGGAGATGGATGGTTGGGCGCTGCATGGATGAGATATATCATGAATCTAACTTGGGGCAAGGCACACGGAAAAGTAATGATCATCTAGGCAAATATCAAACATTAGGCATGTATCCCATAGGTAGTTGTACGTGCTTGCAATAAGAACTTGCACAACATCTTTTGTCCTACCATCCCGCTACGAACGGGGCCAAAAGGAACTTATGGAGATTAAGGTGCTCCTGTCAAAGAGCACCGGAACAAAGCAATAAACTCAATGGATACATGTAATCCTCAAACTACGGACCATCCCCTTTGGTGTCCCAAGCTGTCACTTTTGGGATCGCCGGTTCCGGACCGTAATAGGTGCAAACAACTCATAGATAGGATCAAGAACACAAATATATTCATGCAAACACATATGGTTCAGATCTGAAATCATGGCACTCGGGCCCTAAGTGACAAGCATTAAGAATAACAAGCTGAAGCAAAGATGATAAACACCATAGTAGATGATAGGCAACATGCCCCCAACGATCTGATAAACTATTACATGATCTAACTCATCCAATCTCTACCATCCCCTTTACCTACAGCAGGGGATTACTCACACATGAAAGGAGAAGTCATGGAGGGAGGTTGGAGTGGTGATGATGATGACGATGGCAACGATCTCCCCTCTCCGGAGGCCAAATCAGCCTCCAGATTAGCCCTCCCGAAGAAGAACAGAGGGTGGCGGCGGCTCCGCGACGAAAACTGGGAAAACAACTCCTAATCTGGGATTTTCTCGTCACGAGCTAAAATACGGGTCAAAGTAGGGCACCAGGGGAGGTGGGGCCCGCCCAGGCGGCCTCCCGGCGCGGCAAAGGGGTGGGCCGCGCCACCAGGGCGCCTGGAGCCCCCCTGGCCCCTCTCTGGCCCCTCTTCTGGCACCAGGTTCCTTCGGGTGCGTGGATTTTCTATGATTTTTCGTGGAATTTTCTGAGATACCTAAAAATCCTTTTTCCTGCACACAATAAAACCATACAGGCAGCTCTGCTGAAAACAGCGTCAGTCCGGGTTAGTTTAGTTCAAATCATGCAAGAATGAGGTCAAAACAATATCAAAAGTGTTTGGAAAAGTAGATACGTTTGAGACGTATCAACTCCCCCAAGCTTAGCATATTGCTTGTCCTCAAGCAATTCAGTTCAACGAACTGGATGCGACAAAGAAAACTTTGACAAACTCTTTTGTTTCATTAGATGTATATAAGCATGTACTACGAAAAGAGTCTAGCAAGTATTGAAACAATGCTATGAGGACAATCACGGAGCAATCCTTCTTTCAAGTGACCAATCACAAATAACTAAAAGTAAATAATATACTACTGAAAATCAAGACAAGATTACATTGCACATAGCTTGAGCATATTAGGGTGGTATCTCGCTAGCCTCCATGAGTGATGCAAAACATAAATGCAGAAACTCCTCCAGAGTTTTAAAGGAGACTAGAACTAAGACCTTCAGAATAAATAATATCACAAGCATGCAGAAGACAATGTAATACTTTGGGACAATGCACATTACACTCAGAATGGCAATTATGCTCTCCTAGTTGGTGCTTTGAAGAAAGAAGGTGGAGACTCTCGAACCGTGAAATTTGATGGTGAGGTTGAAAACCCGTGGTCGGAAACAAAAACTAAACATGTACTAGAGCTCTTGGTTTTTAAAAAACAGAGGTAAAAATGTTTTTGAGAGGTGCATATTTCGTTAACGAATGCTAGTAGATAACCCAATTACTTCTTGAGCTGGACAAGTTTCGAGGAACGGCTCCCGCACGGGGACGATCACATCCCCTTAATCTCCTTTGTTTATCACTGCCAAAGTTTTCTGATTTCTCATGAACAAAGCGTGAAGGAGGGTTTGTTTGTTGTATTATCTTTTATGAGCCGGGCGCACTCTATGCCAGTCCCTTCTCGTATTAGGGGTTTGCAGATTAGACATGCAATCCCGGGGTGAAACTTGTCCAACTTAAAAAGATCATGAATTAACTACTACTTCCTCATGAGCTAAAACAGAGGCACAAAAAAGAGAAATGCTTTTGGTTAATTTCGAGATGGTACACGAAAGTCTTCGTTAGGAATGACAGGTAAATACCATGTATAGGAAGGTATGGTGGACTCATATGGCATAACTGGTTTCAAGGATTTTGGATGCACAAGCAGTCAGTCCGCTTAGTACAGGTGGAGGTTAGCAAAAGACTGGGAAGCGACCAACTAGAGAGCAATAACGGTCATAATTATGCAGAGCGACAAAGCAACATTGAATTGAGCATGGAAGTGATATAACTATTCTAAAACTTCAAAGATCATCAAGGCAGAGCAGACTTTTTAGTCTTAAACATGTGTAAACATGTGCCAAGTCAATCCAAAAATTCTCCAAAGGGAAATACCACCTTAGTATACCAAACTATGAATAGTGCAATGCATGTAAATCATTTCAATAACACATTATATACTCTAGCTATTCGAGACTAGCCACAAGGAAAGCATGAACCACTGGAAGAGCATTGTAAACATAGCACTATGTCGCTACAAGCTGGTCTCTAGATCATAAGTACAGGCATATGTACAAAAGTAGAAACAAGAAGAGTTCATACTGGTCTTCCCTTGTTGCTTCCCTTCAGTCGATCTTCGTCATTACTGCCTCGTCACTTGCACGATCGAACGTAGGAAATATAATTAAATGCCATCACGGACTCGAGCTGAACTCTGAAAACAAAGCAAACTAAAGAGAGAAAGGAAATCTTTTTGGATTATTTCAAAGGTTGAACGAAAGCAAAAGAAAGAGAAAATCTTTTTGTTGTTTTTGCAAAGAAAGAAATAAAGAAGAACGGGCAAAAACCTCGAAAAGATCAAAGCGAATAAAGCGGATAATACAATGGAAAAATGAGAAGAGCACGTACTCCCCCAAGCTTAGGCTTTTGGCCTAAGTTGGTAGTAGCTACAGCCCCCAGGAGCCTCCTCCTCCGGGGGAATGGTGGTGAGTCCAAGGGTCGTAGAAGGATTCCGTCGCGTACGCCGAACTCCTCGGAGCCTCCCACGAAGAAGGGTCCGTACTCCAAGCGGAGGAAGACCCTTCACCAAACTGGGTGCCGGTCTTCCCCTGAAAAGGTGGTAACTCACCGTGCTCCTCCTCGTCGGGCACAACCCCCTCCATGGGGTTATGAAACTGATGCTGGGCCACGAACTCATCGAACTGGATAACATCAAAGGACCATCCGTTCCTGTGAGAAAAATCAAACAAAAGAGGTGCAGGTAGATGGATCTCGCGTTCCGCGGTAGTTCCGAAACGCAAGATATAAACAAGATTATCAAGCTCAAAAGTCATGGTAACAAACTTATGCCTTTTCATAGCAGCAAGATCAAAACTTAAATAAGTAAAAGGCTTATCATCAGGGTGTGGGGTCCCTCCAAGATATTCTAAGATAAGTGTGGCATAAACGCCACCAAATAAGTCTCCCCTGTTACCGTTCATAGCAAGGCGTCGAGCAATTAAGGCACCCAGATTATAATCAGACCTCCCTGAGAGGGCGGCTGCCAGGATAGCAATATCCGGCGCAGAAGTGTTGCTCGTGTTGTCACGAGCTAACACCCCTCTAGCAACATAATATGCAAAATACCTGAGGTGAGGGAATAAGATGCTGGAGATCTTTGACCGATGAATATCCCTCGTACCCATGCTGCAGAGAGAGTTGAAGACGGTTTTCAGCTCGGAGGGCTGAGAGGTCATCCTAGCCATCCTCCCAACGTTTGGCACACCTATTATTTCACAAAACTTTCCCAAGGGCATGGTGATAAGATCATTGTAAATTTTAAACTCATTAGCACCAGAATCAGGATTATATCTAAAACTGTTAATGAAACCAGAGGTGAGTTTTTGATACTGAGTAACACGACACGTGACGAGCCGTGTCAGACATGCATTAGCACAAAGATTATAAAACTCATCCTTGATTCCCGCAGCTTCAAGGAATTCATCACATGGAAACATCATAGCACGTGCTGGACTTGTGTCTTCCAACAACTCTAGGGGCACATGATCTTCATTGTAGCTCACCCTAGCAGTCGAGGGTGAAGCTGCGGCTCTAGTAACTCGATCGGAGTGCGTGGGCCTCTTCTTCTCAAGCCACCCCTTTGCCCTTCCTAACAAACTCATTTCTGAAATTTTTGGCAAATTACAAAAACAAGGATTAAAACAAAGTGGGTTAAGGCAAACTACTCAACTCACTTACCTAAGGCATAAACTTGCATCAAAATTTGGAAAATAAATTTCTACACATGCATGCAAGCTCATCTATACATCACCAAGAACTACTAAATACTCACAAATGAAGCCACCAATCAGAAATCTAATTGGAGGGGTGGAGGAGTTACATACCAGGGAGTATTTGTTCAAAATCTCAGCTCAAATGATAGGCTGTAGAGAGAGATCGAAGAATCGCCTCCAAGAGCAGCAAGAACGCAAGAACAAGTGCAGAACTCGTGTTTTTGGAGAGGAAGAGAGAGGGAGGAAGAAGACTTACCTGGAGGGGGGCCTTGTGGGCCCCAGGCGCCCTGTGGGCGCGGCCAGGGGGCAGGCCGCGCCAGCTGGCCGCCTGGGCCACTGGTGGGTCCCCCTGGCCGGCCCCAGGTACCTCTGGGTCACTCCCGGCATGGAAATTTTTATTTTTATTTTTCTGGAATTTTTCTAAAAACTTCACTGTTGAATTTTTTTCGAAGTTCAAAAAGCTGCAAGACTTTGTGAAAACTTAAAGCAGTGATTAGTCTTGTGAAGCTTCAAAACATAAACACTTGGTACAGCAAGGAGAACACAAACTAAAACAAATGAAAACATAACAAGCTCAACTTTTTATCTATATAAAACATGTTCACTAGTAAGGTTGATCAAGTCTTACCAACAAACAGGCGATATATAGAGCAAAAAGTATCACCTCTTACGAAGTAATCACTGAACCTTTACTTTGATGGACATTGTCCCCACCATAATAGTTTTGTACTTGTGGTGCACATGTAGTGGACAGTCCCATTCTCCAATCTTCACGGTTTCGATATTTTCTATAGAGTTGAGGCCATGCCTCCTGTCGGTCTTCTTGGGAAAATACACCGTGTGTTCTTTATCATTCACATTGAAGGTAACCTTCCCTTTATTGCAATCAATAATAGCACCTGCGGTGTTAAGAAAAGGTCTACCAAGAATAATGGACATGCTCCCATCTTCGGGCATGTCAAGCACAACAAAATCAGTAAGGATCAAACAATTAGCAACTTCTACGGAAACATCCTCGCAAATACCTATCGGAATGGCGGTTGACTTGTCAGCCATCTGAAGAGAGATATCTGTAGGAATTAGTTTCTCTAAACAAAGCTTCTTGTAAAGAGAGAGAGGCATAACACTCACTCCTGCTCCGAGATCACATAAAGCAATTTTGACATAATTATTCTTTATGGAGCAAGGAATGGTGGGTATACCTGGATCACCAAGCTTCTCAAGAATCTTGCCACTGAAAGAGTAGTTAGCAAGCATAGTAGATATTGCTTCATTAGGAACTTTTCTTTTATTAGTGACAATATCTTTCATATATTTTGAATAGAGAGGTAACTTAATAGCATCAGTCAAAGGGATTTGAAGAAAAAGAGGTTTAATCCACTCACAAAACTTATTGTAATGCTCTTCTTCTTTAGATTTGACGGACTTACCTGGAAAGGGCATGGGTTTCTGTATCCATGGTTCTCTTTCCTTCCCATGTCTTCTTGCGACGAAGTCTTCTTTATTGTACCTCTTACTTTTGTCAGGTGCTTCTTCTTCTCGAACTTTAGGCGGATCATTCTTCTCATTATCCTTACCTTCAGGTTCGGCACCGTCTTCAGTCTCAGCATCGGAGATAGATACACTGTTGGGATCAACAGCTGGCTCTTCATCTGTAATAGGATCATTGGAACTGTCAGCCTCCTTATGTTTCTTCTTCTTCTTTTTTGGAGAGCCAACAATTTCTTCTTCCTGCATTTGAGAATCTTGCTCGATTCTCCTCGGATGCCCCCCTGGATAGAAAGGATCTTGAGTGCTAGTTCCTCCTCGGGTCTTAATCCCGAAGGCCTGCAAATCATCTTGTTTGGCATTGTTAGCAAGCAAATCTTTTTGCACATTAGAAATTTGTTCAAGCTGAGTTTGAACCATATGAAAATGCTTCACAAGACATTGAACATCATTAACTGTTCTTCCTAGAACATCAAGCAAACTTTTGATAGTAAGGGAATCATCATGCAATTGACTTTGTATCCTCTCATTAAAATGATTTTGTTTCATAATAAAATTATCAAACTCATCTAAACATTGATCAGGAGGCTTACCATGAGGGATGTCACTTGCGTTGAAATCTAAAAGAGAGTGTACCTCTACCATAGGAGGGTGAGTGGTAGGCTCACACAACTTCTCAATAGGGGGTAGATTCTTCACGTCCTCAGTTTTAATACCCTTCTCCTTAATAGACTTCTTTGCTTCTCGCATATCTTCGGGGCTTAGAACAAACATGCCCCTCTTCTTTGGTGGTGGAGGTGGTTCAGGGACGGACCAATCTTCATGGTTTTTGGCAATCCTGCCCATCAAATCCTCTGCATCGTCCGGTGTTCTTTTCCTGAAAACACAACCAGCACAACTGTCCAAATAGGACCTCGATTCATCAGTTAGACCAGCATAAAATATATCGATTAATTCGTTCTTAGGGACTCCATGTCCTGGTCTAGCCCGAATCAGACCGCAGTACCTCCCCCAAGCTTTAGGGAGGTGCTCATCCTGCAACTGTTTAAAGTTATAAATTATTTGTAAAGTAGCATGTTGCATATGAGCAGGAAAGTACTTATCAACAAAAGAGTGAGCTAAGTCTTGAGGACTCTTAATGGAACCACATGGGAGTGAATCATACCATGTTTTAGCACCTTCCTTCAAAGAGAAAGGAAGAAGCTTGGTCACTAAAAGTTTCGTATCTTCTCATCCGTGGTAAACAAGCCACCCAACTCAGTGAGTTTGGTCAGGTGTGCAATAGCATCATCATTTTCTCTGCCATAAAAGGGGTCAGCTTCAACCATAGGTATAAGTGAAAGATCAACAGAGAAATCATAATCAGGATCATCAATGCATATAGGAGATGTAGCAAATTCAGGATTAGGAACGGTCTTGTTCTTCAAAGAGTGTTTCTCAAGCAGCTTCTTAATAGCTTCAGGGTCAGAGCCGGCAAACTCTGTAAGTTCCCTGCATAAATCATCATCAAGCATAATGTAATCATCATCAAGGAGTCTCTCCTTGAGTTTACTCAAATCAGGATAATCGTAAGTTCCACCAATAGGGTAGCGAGTAACAGGAATTTCAATTCCATACTTTTTTGCAGCAGCAGCGATCTGTTTCTCAAGAGCATAACCAAGTGAACTAATATCATCAAGAGTAGTAGAAGCATCATCGAGAGTATCGGACATAGTAACAGATTTAGTAGGAGCATCATGTGGTGGCGGTGAGGCAAACTTACTCATAACAGAAGGAGAATCAAGTGTAGCATTAGTGTTCAGAACAGTACCTCTTCTTGTAGTGGATAGTAAGATCGGAACCTTAGGGTCTCCTTTCTTACCCATAGCGGACGAAGTGCAGCAAGTAGGATACTTCAAGTAGACTTGTAAATATTTCTATGCTCCCCGGCAACGGCGCCAGAAAACGGTACTTGATAACCCTCAACCGTAAGGGATCGAGATAGTCTTCGCGGGTAAGAATAACCCAATTTATTGATTCGACACACGGGGAGCCAAAGAGTATTTATAAGCTTTGACAGTTGAGTTGTCAATTCAACCGCACCTGAAATATACTTACTTGCAAAAAAGATAAGTGGTAACGGTGATATGATAGTGATGGTGGCGATAGTAAAAGTAAACAACAAAAGTAAATAGCAAAAGTAGCAACTAGTAACCAGCAGGATTTAAAACATTGTAGGCTCGGGAGATGGATGGTTGGGCGCTGCATGGATGAGATATATCATGAATCTAACTTGGGGCAAGGCACACGGAAAAGTAATGATCATCTAGGCAAATATCAAACATTAGGCATGTATCCCATAGGTAGTTGTACGTGCTTGCAATAAGAACTTACACAACATCTTTTGTCCTACCATCCCGCTACGAACGGGGCCAAAAGGAACTTATGGAGATTAAGGTGCTCCTGTCAAAGAGCACCGGAACAAAGCAATAAACTCAATGGATACATGTAATCCTCAACCTACGGACCATCCCCTTTGGTGTCCCAAGCTGTCACTTTTGGGATCGCCGGTTCCGGACCGTAATAGGTGCAAACAACTCATAGATAGGATCAAGAACACAAATATATTCATGCAAACACATATGGTTCAGATCTGAAATCATGGCACTCGGGCCCTAAGTGACAAGCATTAAGAATAACAAGTTGAAGCAAAGATGATAAATACCATAGTAGATGATAGGCAACATGCCCCCAACGATCTGATAAACTATTACATGATCTAACTCATCCAATCCCTGCCATCCCCTTTACCTACAGCAGGGGATTACTCACACATGAAAGGAGAAGTCATGGAGGGAGGATGGAGTGGTGATGATGATGACGATGGCGACGATCTCCCCTCTCCGGAGGCCAAATCAGCCTCCAGATTAGCCCTCCCGAAGAAGAACAGAGGGTGGCGGCGGCTCCATGACGAAAACTGGGAAAACAACTCCTGATCTGGGATTTTCTTGTCACGAGTTAAATACGGGTCAAAGTAGGGCACCAGGGGAGGTGGGGCCCGCCCAGGCGGCCTCCCGGCGTGTCCAGGGGGTGGGTCGCGCCACCAGGGAGCCTGGAGCCCCCTGGCCCCCCTCTGGCCCCTCTTCTGGCACCAGGTTCCTTCGGGTGCGTGGATTTTCTGTGATTTTTCGTGCAATTTTTTGAGATACCTAAAAATCCGTTTTCCTGCACATAATAAAACCATACAGGCAGCTCTGCTGAAAACAGCGTCAGTCCGGGTTAGTTTAGTTCAAATCATGCAAGAATGAGGTCAAAACAATATCAAAAGTGTTTGGAAAAGTAGATACGTTTGAGACGTATCAGGCGCCTAGAACACACACCAACATCTGTAAGCTGTGTGCCTCGCCCCCCTCCACAGATTACTCCGATGGTCATATATTCGTAGTGCTTAGGCGAAGCCCTGCGCGGATCACATCACCGTCACCATCACCACGTCGTCGTGCTGACGGAACTCATCTACTTCCTCGACACCTTGATGGATCAAGAGGACGAGGGACGTCATCGAGCTGAACGTGTGCAGAACTCGGAGGTGTCATATGTTCGGTGCTTGATCGGTCAGAACTAGAAGAAGTTCGACTACATTAACCGCATTGTCAAACGCTTCCGCTTTCGTTCTACGAGGGTACGTAGACACACTCTCCCCCTCTTGTTGCTATGCATCTCCTAGGTAGATCTTGCGTCAGCGTAGGAATTTTTTTTCAAATTGCATGCTACGTTTCCCAACAAAAGTATCATATAATATTCATGGATAATCTAATCATGAACCCACAATTCATCGGATCCCTACAAACACACCGCAAAAGAAGACTACATCGAATAGATCTCAGGAACATGGAGGAGAACATTGTATTGAAGATCAAAGAGAGCGAAGTCATCTAGCTAGTAGCTATGGACCCATAAGGTTTGTGGTAAACTACTCACACATCATCGAAAGGGCAGCAAGGTTGATGTACAAGCCCTCCGTGATGTATTCCCCTTCCGGCAGAGTACCGCAAAGGCCTCCAGATGGGATCTCCGAAGAACAGAAACTTGCGGCGGTATAAAAAGTATTTTAGGTGCCTCTCTTTTGGTTTCCCGGTTTAGAGAATTTATAGAGCCAGAATTAGATCAAACGGAGCCACGGTGGGCCCACAAGGTACAAGGGCGCGCCCTTGTGCCTTTTAGCCAGCTCGTTGCACGTCCAATTTCCTCTCGAAGCTTCTAAGGTCTCCTTTGTCCAAAAGAAAAATGCCGTAAAGTTTCGTGGCATTTGGCCTTCGTTTGGTACAGAATTTCTAGAAAACCAAAAATAGGCAAAAAAAACAGCAACTAGCACTTGGCACTTGGTTAATAGGTTAGTCCCCAAAAATGATATGTAAACGGATACAAAACATCCAAGATTGATACTATAATAGCATGGAACAATAAAAAATTATAGGTATGTTGGAGACGTATCAAGCATCCCCAAGCTTAATTCCTGCTCGTCCTCGAGTAGGTAAATGATAAAATAAAATTTGTGATGTGGAATACTACCTAACATGTTCATCATGTAATCATTCTTTTATGGCTTGAATATTTAGATCTGAATGATTCAAAGCAATAGTATATAATCTGGCATAAAGACGTTAATACTCAGGCGTACCAACAAACAATCATGCCTTCCAAAATATCAATGCTAAAGAATGCTATTGCTACAAAATCATATAGCCTCGTCATGCTCCATCTTCCTAACACAAAGTATAAATCATGCACTGCCCCGATGGTAGCCAAGCAATTGGTCCATACTTTTTAACACACATAAGCTTTTTCAACCCTCACACAATACATGAGTGCAAGCCATGGATATAGCGATATGGGTGGAATAGAATGTGGTGGTAGAGATTGATATGGAGAAGACAACAAGGAGAAATTCTCACATCAACTAGGCTAATCGACGGGCTATGGAGATGCCCATCAATTGATGTTAATGCAAGGAGTAGGATTGCCATGCAACAGATGCACCAAGAGCTATACGTGTACGAAAGCTCCAAAATAAAACTAAGTGGGTGTGCATCCAACTTTCATGCTCTAGAATACCTCTGGCATTTGAGGAAGCCCATCATTGGAATATACAAGCCAAGTTCTATAATGAAAAATTACCACTACTTATATTATAGTGACTATATAGGAGACTCTCTATATGATACACATGGTGCTACATTGAAGCACAAGTGGAAAAAGATAGTAGAAATGCCCCTTCTATCTTTTTCTCTCATTTTGTTTTGTTGGGCTCTTTTTGGCCTCCCTTTTTTCTGGGCTCTTTTGGCCTATTTTTGTATTT
This sequence comes from Secale cereale, assembly GCA_902687465.1. Taxonomy (NCBI): domain Eukaryota; kingdom Viridiplantae; phylum Streptophyta; class Magnoliopsida; order Poales; family Poaceae; genus Secale; species Secale cereale. The sequence goes on from LR738711.1 coordinate 612,926,218, forward strand.
CCACACTTGGGACATGCTCTAATAATGACAATGATGATCACCAGACTTTTATTTACTTGCAACTTGAAATTATAACTCGATACTAGAACAAAACATGACTTTGTATGAATGCCTCCATCAATGTACTAGGATGTGCCGTGATCAAGCATAACATGTATAAAAAATGATGAACGGAGGCTCAGCCACAAATACTATGTCAGTTATGTGATGATGCAAAGAAATATGACAATAATGAGGCGTGTCATCATACCGGAACGATGGAAGTTGCATGGCAATATATCTCAGAATGGCTCTGGAAATGTCATAATAGGTTGGCATGGTGGATGTTATGAGGAAGATATAAGTAGGTTTACATGTCATAGAGTCTATCATATTGTCGGTGTCAAAACCTAGCCAATCTCAGGTAGGGGGTAACAAACTATGCATTTGAGGATCGATGGTAACAGGAGACTGGGCACACGATGTTTACCTAGGTTCGGGCCCTCTCGATCGACATAATACCCTACTTCCTGCTTAATTGATCTTTGATGAATATGGGTTACAAGAGATGATCTACCTCGAGATCGTAATGGCTTAACCCTAAAAGTCCAGCCTATGTGATTGCTATGATTCTGCTGTTGTCTCTACGGACAAAACCCTCCTGTTTATATATGCACCGGAGGGACCTAGGGTTTGTACATGATCACCTTGCAGAGGAAGGAAAGTATTACACCCGGACTCTAAACTTGCTATTTTACACATGCGGAGTCATATCCGAATACGGGAGAGAGCCTTCATCGATAATCTTCATGGCCCACCAATCCGGCCCATAATGAATGATCCGGTCACCTAAGGACCCCTTAATCCAGGACTCCCTCAGTAGCCCCTGAACCAGTCTTCGATGACGACGAGTTCAGTTGACACACTGTCTTTGGCATTGCAAGGCGGGTTCCTCCTCCCGAACATATTGAAGAAATATTCCCTACAAAAGGTACAGTGTCCAGCTCTGCATGGTTAGTACAACCCTCAGCCTCGAAGGCGAGGTATCAATAAAACGGCTTCTATGTCTTTACTGACAACCTTTCAGCGAAGCATCACATCTGTCCCTTTAACAAATATCGAACCATTTTCTTGGCCCCGGTCTCGCGTTTTGAGGTATAGCCTCATTGGAACGTCCTGTCAAAACATAGATCGTGCCCGCTTATTACGGGATCCTTATCAATGTGACATGAGCATCTTTACTGCGCCTTACGCACGACCTTATTGGGAACCGGCGAGGTTTACGGCTGGAGTTGGGGAGTTTAGCATTCACCTATTATTAAAGGACCCAAATCTTTACCATTTATCACCACACTCTCCGCAAGCCCTGGCTCTCCAATCTCCTCAGCCCCCAACGCCCACATCTCTTGCACCTTCAATCCTCAACTCCTCAACCACCACCGCCTTTTCCAGCAATGCCTGGCTCCGGCTCTAAAGGAAAGTGGGAGGCATCTTTGATCACAGAGAAGACCGTGAAGAGCCTCCGGAGTGCGGGCTATCTCATCGATGATGTGGCACATCGAGTCCCTGAGAAGGACCAAGTGATCCCCATCCCTAAGGCGGGTGAGAGGGTTGTATTCCTCTCGCACTTCACTCGGGGGCTGGGATTTCCTCTCCACCCCTTTGTACGGGGTCTTCTGTTTTTCTACGGGTTAGATTTCCATGATCTAGTCCCGAATTCAATTCTTCAAATATCCGCTTTCATAGTGGTATGTGAAGCATTCCTCCGAGTCCCCCACACTTCGGCCTATGGCTCAAAACCTTCAATTTGAAGCCGAAGGTGATCAACGGGCAGCACGCTGAGTGCAGAGGCGCTATGATAAGCACACTTTCAAAGGCCACTTGGCCAAAGGGGGCGTTCGTGGAGACGAACAAAATTTGGTAGCAGGGGTGGTTTTATATCATTGAGCCCCGCAACGCCAAGTGGACGGTAGCTCCTACATTCAGATCTGGACCCCCAGAGAGGCTAACCTCCTGGACCAACAAGGGTCCGAATTGCGGGTCTCAGGTGGAGGTACTGGCACTGCAAAGCCGTATCACTGGCATGATCAACAAGGTCACCCAACTCACAAACGTGGTTCAGGTAATGCTTTCCCGTCTCATCCTTCCCTGCCAACGCCGGGACTCCCATCCATGGGAGTTTAATCCAAAGGGGCCCGGCCCTTGAAGCTCCTCTTCGGCACTATGCACGAAGACATCTGGAAGCACCTCTTCAAGGCCCAGAAGGGGTGGCCGGCAGAGATTGGGGATAGGGGCTTCAGTACTGTGCTCCGCGCATCAGAGGTAATTGTGTTTTCTGCCTAATATATATTCCTTCCCTACTTTAACTATAACAAAATTTAGAGTTTTTGTGTTCTACCCAGGCCTGGACGAAAAAGGCAGAGCGGATCAAGTGTCTGGCTCCCCTACCATAAGACCCAGAGACGCCTCGGGTGACGGCAATGTTGATCCCGGCACCGTACAAGGCGCCGGACAAGAAGGCCAAGAAGAAGGGCAAGGAGGTCAAGAGTAACCCCCGCCCTACTAGCCCTACGGACAGAAGGTCCGAGGAAACGGGCTCCCAACTCTCTCCCAAAGAAGAAGAGGAGGAGGAGGAAGAAGAAGACGACTCCCCCGTCCTGGCAAATAGGAGGAAAAGAGCGGGCCCTGCTGACGCAGGCAAGGCTGTTCCCAAGAAGAAGCTAACTCTCCCTGTTAGTTCGGACTCATCGTCTAAACACTGCTATCGGGTTCACTGTCCTCGGGGAATTCTCTAGCGTCCGGAGAGACGGAGAGCGATATGCTTCCGCGGGGCTCGTCGCCCGCCATGGGGAACACCGAGGTATCCTCTCTACAAACTCCCCCTGTTCTAGCAGGTGGGAGTGTGGCGGACGAAAAGGCGGCCCTTGTCAATCCCTCGGCCGCGGTCGACCAGGGGGGAGCGATCCCCATGGTGACCGAAGACGGGGGGCCCAAACAATCCGGAGCCCCGCCAAACACTGTTCCGGAGTCCAGTGCGGCTCTGGAATCAAGGGACTAGCCCCCCGTAATGGGGGAGGGAGCAACTGCTCCTGCGGCGCCTACCATCAGTCCATAGGTGCTGAACACTCTTGAGGGAGCACTACAAAGTGCTTCCATCATAGAAGAACACCACACTCTGATGAGTGCGGTCATGAAGAAAATTCAGTCCGTCAAAGGTGGGCTGAACGAAGCCTTCAACAGCCTACTAACAGGCTTTGAGGTATGCGATGTAATGTCCTTTAAAGAGAACTGTTGTTTTCATTTTAGATATACGTATAGACAGTAGCCCCTGATGCTTTGTTTGATTATGAACATAATCAGATGAAGCATCCATGTTGTAGCATATGATAGAGCTGAACTGTATTTTGTGCTTTGACCAGGCTTCCTTAGTAGCGGCGACTACCCAAGCCACATAAGTTTCTGAGATAAATCTGAAGCTTAAAATAGCTGATGAGGATCTCGACCGTGTCAACAAGCGTTTTGATGAAATGCAAGGTATGTGACTCTTTTGGGAATCTAAATTTTAACACACAATATGTGTGAACATGAGCTAATATGTGTTATATGTTTTTGTGAAACAGCTGACACAACTGCGGTCCAGGCTCTGAAGGGCGAGCTTGCGACAGCCAAGGAAGAGGCCAGAGCGAGTAATGCAGTTGCTGATAAAGCAACTGCCGACCTGGAGGCCGAGAAGGCCCTTCGTCAACAGCACGAGGCTCGGTTGACCGAAGTCAAGGCCGAGCAAAGCAATTTGCAAATGGGATGCATTAGAGCACGTGAATTCGGACCAGGCGGCCGAACTCACTACGGCGGTTAATGGTGCCAAGGAGGCGCGGACTGAATCGTTTGACCAGCTCTCGCCTCATCATGATAGTCAGTTTTTGGCTTTCTCTACTAAGGTACTTGACCGGATGAACCGGAAGTACAATCAAAGTAGTTCTCCCTTTACTACCTTAGCCGAACAATGTGGAACGTAACGCAAGCACAGGAGCCGGGCAACCCAACTATTGACCAACAACATGATTCGGAGCTGATGCATATAACGCAATATCCAGGACGCCGAACAGTTCCCTATAGTTGTTCGGACTTTTTGTAGGCGTGCCAGGCTGAGTACAACCCCTGGTATTAAGTCCAGGTATTAGGGCATATGCAGTGATCTGACTTGGGGGTGGAGAATAGAGATGGTAAAAATAGACAGCAGTCCAATGGATTGGAACCAAACTGGTTCTTTTATATCCCGTTTAATACGGCAAGCCGTGATGTTACAGATAACGTCGATAACTGAAAGTGCAGTATATCGACTAGAGGGGGGTGAATAGGCGATTTTTATGAAATGCTTCAAAACATGGTAGTTTTGAAGACAAACGATAAGCTCAAGCCTATTAGTATGCAGTGGAAAGTGGACTACACTAGATAAGCCATAGTCATGTATTCAATGAAGTGAAAGCATGAAGACTAATAGCAACTAGGCAGTAGTGATCACGAAGGAAGAAGGAATGAAGCAAATCACAACAGGTAGATACTCAGTGAAGACAATCAGATAAGGCAGGCATGCAATGTCTTCACAACGTAGAGCAGTAAGTAAAGTGAAGGAAAGGATAGAACCAGTAGCTCGGGGAAGACAATGATTTGTTAGACCAGTTCCAGTTGTTGTGACAACTGTACGTCTGGTTAGGGAGGCTGAGATTTAACTCAGAAGACCGCGTCTTCACCTTGTTCCCGTTGAGCTAAGGACACCTAGTCCTCGCCCAATCACTCTGGTAAGTCTTCAAGGTAGACTTTCAAACCTTCACAGACTTCGTTCACTGGCAATCCACAATTACTCTTGGATGCTCAGAACGCGACGCCTAACCGGCTGGAGGAAACACAGTCCTCAAGTGTAATAAGTCTTCAGGTCACACAGACAGAAAGACTTCAGTGATGCCTAACACTCTTTGGCTCTGGGTGTTTGGGCTTTGTCCTCGCAAGGATTTGTTTCTCAAATGCTTCGGAGGTGGGTTGCTCTCAAACGACAAAAGTCGTGTAATAACTCTGAGCAGCCACCAATTTATGGTGTAGGGGGTGGGCTATTTATAGCCACTAGGCAACCCGACCTGATTTGTCCGAAGTGACCCTGGGTCACTAAGGAACTGACACGTGTTCCAACGGTCAGATTTCAAACACACAGGGCAACTTTACTTGAGCTCCAAGTAAAGCTGACTCATCCGCCTCTGGATAAGATTTGCTCTCATAGTCTTCGCTCGAAGACATAGGATTTGGTTGAGCATCACTTCAGTCACTCTGACTTAGTTCACTTGGACCCCACTTAACAGTACGGTAGTTACTATGACTCAACAAAGAAGAAAAGGAAACAACGACAAATCTACGTCTTCGCTTTCCATAGTCTTCACACAATGTCTTCTCATGTCATAGTCTTCAATATGATTATCTTCATATACCACCACTGATATCAATGTCTTCATACATTTTTAGGGGTCATCTCTGGTAGGTTAATCGAATCAATGAGGGACTACTACCTGTGTTATCCTGCAATTCTCACAAACACATTAGTCCCTCAACCAGGTTTGTCGTCAATACTCCAAAACCACTAGGGGTGGCACTAGATGCACTTACAATCTCCCCCTTTTTGGTGATTGATGACAAACAGGTTGAAGTTTTCAACGGGGATAAATATATGTGGAATTGTAAAGGATAAGGTATTGTCTTCGTAAGTAGCAAAAGGCTCCCCCTGAAGATGTGCATATAGTTGATTTGCCTTTGAATGCAAATGCATATGGCAGGTTGTACTTGTGGAGATCCTCTTCAACTTATGAAGACAATTCATCATGCATAATTGATATGTCGAAGATAATGACATGCATAATGAAAAATGGACGTCTGCAATAATGACTAAGTGCGGGATATAATGTAGTAGATGTGGAATTTATCATCGCATTACAAAGTAGCATAAAAACGTAGCAGACGACCATCAGTTTAAGTGTTACAACTCAAAGACCAAATGTAGCAAAACGAGAGTTGTAAGCACTAGGCAAATTATAAAGCACCCGCCCATATGGACCCGCTTGAAGACTATAAACTCATATGCTTCTCCCCCTTTTGTCAGTAAGGACCAAAAAGGTTTGAAGACATAGAGCCTCTACTCGTTCCCAGGTGGAGCAGAAGAGGATGCAGGGTCGGTGTTGTCGTTTGGCGGTGCAGAGGTGGTTGGTGCAGTGTCGATGCGCGTTGAAGTAGGAGGCGGTGAAGTAGCATCATCCTGATCATCGATCACCCTGGCGTCAATTGTTGCAGCAGAGGAGTGCTAGGCTTCTCTCCCCTCGTTGGATACCCCAAGTGGAAGGTGTGAGATGTAGTGTTGCGGAAGTTTTTCCCTTGGCAAAGATACCAAGGATCGAATCCCCAGAGACTCCTAGGTTCAACAAGAAGGTGTCAACTGCTACGGCGCCAGATATTAGCAATCAACGTGGACCTGCACACAGATACAAATAACTTTGCTCCCAACGAGTACAGAGAGGTTGTCAATCCCTCCGGCCTTGTAGTTCACAAAGGATTAAACGCAAGTGATAGTAGTGATAGATATAATTGCAATAGTAAATAAAAGCGAAAAGTAAATAGCGGATGTGATCAATGATGGTAATATGGACCGGAGTCTCATGATGTTCACTAGTGATGTATCTCTCCCAAAAGACGATAAAACAGCTATATGAGGTAAACGAATTAGAGCTGGGCAATTGACAGGACCATGTGCGCAAACCAATGCTCACTACATTGCAAGAAAGGTTGAGGTTCAAAGCATGGGCGGTACGCCAAAGTAAGTAGACCGAAATCCATCAATATCTACTACTAATCATCCACCTTGAGATATCTATCCAGAACATCTCGCTGGTATTAAGTTGTGAGTCCCATCCATAGTGTAAACTCAATGCAACAGACAACTGCATTAAAAGAACTTTGCGTAAAGTAAACAATCCTTGCACCCGCGGGCACAAGCACCGTTGTTTTCCCCCTTGTGGCAACAGCACATCCCCTAGACTCATGTTTCTGTCACTTAAGCTAGTCATCGAGGGGCATGAACCCACAATCAAACATAACGTTCCCTCTTGGAGTCACTACCTACTACTTGGCCAAAGCAATAAATAACAACGGAGAACATGCAAGAATTACTTATGAACATAAATATAAAAGAGGTAGATCAAATATATTACTCAAACACAATCTGAACATAATCTCATAATCCATCGGATCCCAGCAAACTCATCATAGCAACAGCATAAGGATTACATATGTGCCTCGATCATGTAGGGCAGCTCACGAGGACTAATTAGTGAAGCACAAGAACGGGAGGAGAACATCACATAGCTACTGGTCATGGACTCATGGTCCAAGGGAGACTACTCACAACTCATCCGGGAGGCGTCCATGGTGGTGGAGAGGCTCCCGGTGATGATCCTCCCCTCCGACAGGGTGCCGGGAAGAGTTCTCCTGGTGCTCCCGATCTTGGAAGCGGCGGCGGCGGCGGAACAGAGATGGGATCGCGAAAAGAGTTTCTCCCTCAATGGTTTCGGGAGACGCTTTAAATATATGCCAAAGAGGGGCATCGGAGGAGCCTCGGGGGCCCAGGCGCCCCCCCGACGCGGCCCAGGGGGGGCGCCGCCTGGGCGCCTGGAGCCCTTGTGGGCCCCCCCAGGTTGTCCTTCGGGCGCACGGTAGGTTTTGGAACGCTGATTTTTTATATAATTTTTCTGGATTTTTCCTGGCAGTTCTCGTAACGTGAAAACCTGAAATACAAAAACAGCCGAAAACAGAAACTGGCACTGGGGTGCACTGAGTTAATAGGTTAGTCCAAATATGATCAAAAGTGTATGGAAGTGTATAAATATCATAGCAATATCACCCAAAAGAGGCATGGAGCAAGCAGAAATTATAGATACGTTTTGGACGTATCAACATCCCCAAGCTTAATTCCTGCTCGTCCTCGAGTAGGTAAATGATAACAAGAATAATTTCTGTGGTGACATGCTATTAACCATATAGGACTTTTTCATAGTCATATGACAAAAGCTTACTGAGACAATGAATCTATAGTAATTAAGTTGCCTCATGAGAAAATCACAAAGGACTGAAAGTTTTACAATATGATACTGAAACATCAAATAGATTTGCAATGAACATGATGTGCAAATATGATAAAGTGATATCTAGCTTGCCCCCTTTAGTGAAGCAAAACATAAATGCAGGGGCACCTCCAAGGTTTAAGTGATGACTAGATACAATGATTTTAGAATAAACGATATCACAATCATGCAAAAGACAATGCTACTTTGGGACAATGCACATTACACTCAGAATGACAATCATGCTCTCAGTAGTTGGTGCTTGAAGAAAGAAGGTGGAGACTCAATATAAAAGTAAAAGAATGGCCCTTCGCAGAGGGAAGCAGGGATTACTCATGTGCTAGAGCTTTTTATTTTGAAAACATAGAAACAATTTTGTCAACGGTAGTAGTACTTCATATGTGTTATGCATAAGACATCCTATAAGTTGCAAGCCTCATGCATCGAATACCAATAGTGCTCGCACCTTGTCCTAATTAGCTCGGATTTCCATGGATTGTCATTGCATTACATATGTTTCAACCAAGTGTCACAAAGGGGTACCTCTATGTCACCTGTACAAAGGTCCAAGGAGATAGATCGCATTTGATTTCTCGTTTTTGATAGATCTCAACTTGAGGACATCCATACCGGGACAACATAGAAAATAGATAATGGACTCCTCTTTAATGCTTAAGCATATTCTCATAAGAGATTGAGGATTAATGTCCAAGCTAAAACTTCCACCATGATACATGGCTTTGGTTGGCGGCCCAATGTTCTTCTCTAACAATATGCATACTCAAACCATTCAACCCATGGCAAATCACCCTAACTTTAGACAAGACGAACATGCATAGCAACTCACATGATATTCAACAAAAGTGTAACAGTTGATGGCGTCCCCAGAAACATGGTTACCGCTCAGCAAGCAACTTATAAGAAAATAAGATACATAAGCAACATATTCTTTACCACAATAGTTTTTAAGCTACTTTCCCATGAGCTATGTATTGCAAAAACTGAAGGTTTTAAAGGTAGCACATGTGAATTTACTTGGAGTGGCGGTGAAATACCACATATAGGTAGGTATGGTGGACTCATATGGCATAACTGGTTTAAAAGGATGTGGATGCACAAGCAGTCAGTCCGCTTAGTACAGGTGGAGGTTAGCAAAAGACTGGGAGCGACCAACTAAGAGAGCAATGACGGTCATAATCATGCAGAGCGACAAAGCAACATTGAATCAGGCATGGTGGTTATATCGCTACTCAGAAACAAAAGATCATCAAGGCTTGACAGACTTTCTTTACAGTCTTAAATATGCGTGAGCATACGCCAAGTCAATCAAAATAAATTCTTGAAGAAAGATATTACTAAACCATACCACATCATTGGCAAACAAATCATGTTGGTACTCCAATAACACATTGGGAACCCCCCAGCTATTTGAGACTAACCATAAGAAAACCTGAACTACTAAGCGCCATTATGCACGTAGCATCTTTATCATAGACATATTAACCAATGCAACGGAAGCAAACTCTCTTAATAAGATAAGCATGATAATTAAAGAGAGTTCAAGCAACCAACTAAACAAAAGCTCTTTGAAAAGATAAGCATGAAAGCTAAGAGCTGAACATGATAGTAGCTATTAAAAGACAAAGAACACACACAGCAAGGATAGACATGAAAATTCTATGTTATGTTCTAGGTAGAAGTGGAGCGTGTTTCTCTCCCACATAAAGAAAGCTGAGTTCCGACTCGTTATGAAAAACTAAATAAAACTAAAAGCAAGACGCTCCAAGCATAGCACATAACACATGAAGTGATTAAAATATAGTGGAACGAAAGACGAACTGATAATGTTGATGGAGAAGGGGATGCACGGGGGCATCCCCAAGCTTAGACGCTTGAGTCTCCTTGAATATTTCTTGGGGGTGCACGGGGGCATCCCCAAGCTTGAGCGCTTGACACTCCTGAATCTTTTTATCATCTTCCCTCGCACACTTGAAAACTCCCTTCATACATAACTCATCATAATCTGATTAGAGAGGTTAGTACCCATAATAAAATAATTATACCTTGCTGGAAATAAATATATTCTTGAAGGTCTACAGTTTCTCAAGATTGCCAAAAGGTTTTTGCAAAGAAAAAGCAAGCTCTTGGTTTGCAAAATGAAGGAAAAGCAACACAGGACAGAATCTGTGAAAAACAGAACAGCAGGTAGTAATTGATTTGTTCGGGGCACTTCTGCAACTCTAATAAAAAAACTCAGAACAGACGCACGAAAGAAAATTATATATAGCACGCTGTCGAAAAAATTCAGACCAAAAAGATGATCTGGTGATTTTATACGAATTTTTCTATCCAAGGACAGAATCTGTTTCCTGGACAGCACCTCACAACTTTTGAACTTTCTAGCAATCAGAGGCTATACTTGGCACAAATATGAAAAGCAAAGATACAATGATGATGCTACTGTAGTAACAACATCAAGACACAACAAAAGCAAAATAAATTTATTCATGTGGGCTGCCTCCCAAAAGCGCTTTCTTTTATGCCTTTAAGCTAGGCATAATGCATATAGATCAAGCTGTATCAATTGAACCATCATCAAGATCATCAAAAAGCTCTTCAATAATACAACAAGTCTTAAGAGGACTTTCAAATAAAGGCCTCATAGAGATACTTCTAGGTAGAAGACCAAAAGGATAAAAGTCAAGGGAAGATTCATTTATAAATTCATCAAAGACAGGTGTTTCTTCCAAAGTCTTTACAGTTTCAACTCCTTTGGCAATAGGTGGATTAATTTTAGAGCGGGGAGCCTTTGGAACGTGAACGAACTTAGGCTCCTTGTTTGCCGGAGTTTCTACCTTTTTGGTTTTGATTGAGGAGAAGGTGGTTCCTAGAGTATCAAAGATATCCTCAATCTTGTCTATCCTAGAAGAGTCCAAGTCATGGAATTTGACGGTCTCCAAAATTTTGAAAATTTTATGCATGGAGCTATCAAGTCTATTCAAATTCCCTTGGATCTTACGATCCAACTCATTTATCTTATTAATGCTTGGCATCTCTAGCTCTATCTTTTCAAGTTTTTTCATAATGTGAGCTAGGGTGATGTCCTCTCGAATGCTAACAACAGGGAGATTCCCAACAAGATTTTCAATAATACTAAGGGACTCCCAAACTGGGGCCTCTAGGAAATTCCCATTGATAGCAGTATCTAGAATAAACCTATTCCAAGAAGTAATTCCAACAAAAAAATTTCTAAGCAGGATAGTAGTAGGTTGCTTCTTGGTGGCTCTTTTTTGTGAATCATTAATTCTATACCAAGCATCTTTCAAACTTTCCCCACCTCTTTGTTTAAAGGTGAGAACTTCTGCCTCGTCAAAGACAAAAGGACCCGACATAATGACAACTAAAGAACGAGATAACTATTTTTGTGATTTTCGATAAAAAGGTACTAAAGCAAAAACTGAAAGGTAAACTAACAAGACTAAAAGCAAAGGTAAAAGATAGCGTGCAACTCCCCTATCTTGAAGAGTGGAGTCCCCGGCAACGGCGCCAGAAAAACTCTTGCTAGGCTTCTCGCCCCTCGTTGGTTACCCCAAGTGGAAGGTGTGAGATGTAGTGTTGCGGAAGTTTTTCCCTTGGCAAAGATAACAAGGATCGAATCCCCAAAGACTCCTAGGTTCAACAAGAAGGTGTCAACTGCTACGGCGCCAGATATTAGCAATCAACGTGGACCTGCACACAGATACAAATAACTTTGCTCCCAACGAGTACAAAGAGGTTGTCAATCCCTCCGGCCTTGTAGTTCACAAAGGATTAAACGCAAGTGATAGTAGTGATAGATATAATTGCAATAGTAAATAAAAGCGAAAAGTAAATAGCGGATGTGATCAATGATGGTAATATGGACCGGAGTCTCATGATGTTCACTAGTGATGTCTCTCTCCCAAAAGACGATAAAACAACTATATGAGGTAAACGAATTACAGCTGGGCAATTGACAGGACCATGTGCGCAAACCAATGCTGACTACATTGCAAGAAAGGTTGAGGTTCAAAGCATGGGCGGTACGCCAAAGTAAGTAGACCGAAATCCATCAATATCTACTACTAATCATCCACCTTGAGATATCTATCCAGAACATCTCGCTGGTATTAAGTTGCGAGTCCCATCCATAGTGTAAACTCAATGCAACAGACAACTGCATTAAAAGAACTTTGCGTAAAGTAAACAATCCTTGCACCCGCGGGCACAAGCACCGTTGTTTTCCCCCTTGTGGCAATAGCACATCCCCTAGACTCATGTTTCTGTCACTCAAGCTAGTCATCGAGGGGCATGAACCCACAATCAAGCATAACGTTCCCTCTTGGAGTCACTACCTACTACTTGGCCAAAGCAATAAATAACAACGGAGAACATGCAAGAATTACTTACGAACATAAATATAAAAGAGGTAGATCAAATATATTACTCAAACACAATCTGAACATAATCTCATAATCCATCGGATCCCAGCAAACTCATCATAGCAACAGCATAAGGATTACATATGTGCCTCGATCATGTAGGGCAGCTCACGAGGACTAATTAGTGAAGCACAAGAACGGGAGGAGAACATCACATAGCTACTGGTCATGGACTCATGGTCCAAGGGAGACTACTCACAACTCATCCGAGAGGCGTCCATGGTGGTGGAGAGGCTCCCGGTGAGGATCCTCCCCTCCTGCAGGGTACCGGGAAGAGTTCTCCTGGTGCTCCCGATCTTGGAAGCGGCGGCGGCGGCGGAACAGAGATGGGATCTCGAAAAGAGTTTCTCCCTCAAGGGTTTCGGGAGACGCTTTAAATATATGCCAAAGGGGGCATCGGAGGAGCCTCGGGGGGCCCAGGCGCCCCCCCGGCGCGTCCCAGGGGGGCGCGCCGCCAGGGCGCCTGGAGCCCTGGTGCCCGCCCCCCCCCCGGCTGTCCTTCGGGCGCACGGTAGGTTCTGGAACGCTGATTTTTTATATAATTTTTCTGGATTTTTCCTGGAAGTTCTCGTAACGTGAAAACCTGAAATACAAAAACAGCCGAAAACAGAAACTGGCACTGGGGTGCACTGAGTTAATAGGTTAGTCCAAATATGATCAAAAGTGTATGGAAGTGTATAAATATCATAGCAATATCACCCAAAAGAGGCATGGAGCAAGCAGAAATTATAGATACGTTTTGGACATATCAAGGAGGAGTATTCAGAGTCTTCAAGGGATGGAGTTCGACGCATAACATCAGTCCTTGGAGGAGTGTTGTCAAACTTGAATCTCTCAGTGAAGCCAATGTCTTGAAGATCTGCTTCAGCACTAAGCAAGGTCAAACTCTTCCAAGACCACCTGCATGTTTCATGAGCAACAAAAGCATTCTTGGTGGCAAGATTGCGAATGCGATTGACATCCACCAAGAGGCTTTGCATCTGACGCTTTAACCAGAGGTGATGCTTGTCTTGTTTCTGATGAAGAGCTACAAGAAGCTCTCGGTTTGTTCAGGACACGAGATTGCTTCTGAGGCCTTTGAGCGATGGTGCTTTCAGTGGCTTCGGTTTCAGCGTGTCGAGGTAGACGAGTAAGGCCAGCCAGAGGATAGACGCGAGAGACTGCTGGAACGCCTTCAATCTGCTGAGTGAAGCTTTGATGATCAGCATTGTGAAGACTAACTGGCTCTTTAGCAGGCTCTTGGTAAATGGCTTCAGCTGACATATCAACCTCAGGCAAGAAAATCTGATGGATGCGAGCAGAGGGTTGATAAGTGACAGCTGAGTGCAACTTGATGAGGCGCATTATCCAAGGGGCATAAAATTTCAGTCCAAACAGATCAGCGCCAGACATGGCCAGTTTCCTGATAAAGAAACCTTGAGCATTGAAGTTGATGCCATTGAAGATATAGAAGACCAAAGTCTTCATAGTGCCTTCAAGCTTGGCTGATGAAGAATGTCCTTTGACAGGCCATAGAGTACGCCTTATGATGTGATAGATGGTGTGAGGCAGGTACTCAAGGTCTTCAACAAAGAATTCTTTAGGATATTCAGCATCACTTGGCAGAGGCTTCATCATGCTGAGCATTTGGCTCATGTTGGGCTTGCGTTTCTGAAAGATACTCTCCAGGGCTTTAGTGTGCAGTTCACAACCAGGTTCATATAGATCTCCTGGAGTGGGCAGGCCAATAAGCTCAATGAGATCAAAGGCTTTTGCTTCATGATGCACATTGCCTGTCATCCACTCAAGGACCCATGTCTTTGGATCTCTGCTGTGGCCTCGGATGTGAAGTGTTGCATAGAATTGCAGAAGCAGCTCTTCATTCCAATGCTCTTTATCTAGGACAAAATTGAGTAAGCCAGCATCACAGAAGTAGTCAAGGGCTTCCTCCAAGCAGGGCAGGCCAGCAATAGCTTCAGTGTCAAGACGCATATGAGGGAAAATGCGGCCTTGATTATATAGTACTCTTGAGTAGTAGCTGCGCTGTTGATGGCTCCAAAACCTATCTGATGATATTCTTGGCTTGGAATATGGGTTCTTGGCGCTATCAAAGAAGGTGTTGTGCGCAGTGAAGCTATTGGCATTGAATGACCCGAAAGATGTTACAATTCCTGGAAGCCTTGGCAGTCTTGGCTTAGGCTTCTGAACTTGGGGCCTGTGCGCAATATGATGATCAAATTGAGGACCAGCAGCACGTGGTTCAGTTGTAGGTGGTGGAATCAGAATTGGCCACCGGACAGTAACAAGCTGATCATCCTTGTTGTATGCTTGCTCAATTGTGTGAGCCGTGGAGGCGGAACAGGAGCAGAGGCATTGTCTTCAAGCTGCAGATTGGCGTCAAGTGCAGTATTAGCTTCAGGCACAACACTAGCTTCAGGAGCAGCAACTTCAGGCGCAGGTTCTTCAAGCGCCACAGTATCTTCAGGTGCCACAAAAGCTTCAGCCATGACAACGTCATTGGCTTCAGTGTTGGTGGTGGCAGCCTCTGAATTTGTTACCTCCACTTCAGGAGCTGGAGGGTCGGACACGTTCTCCTCGAGAACAGGGGGTGTGGCAGTACTGTCTTCATCAGCTTTGGGGTTGTTGGGGTGGTTCTTCTTCGGCTGATGCAGCCGGAATATCTTCAGCCGCTTTGGCTTCAAGATCTGAGGGGTCTCCAGTAGGAGCAGCATCAGTTGCAGATGGTTGCTCTACTCCTTCTGGAGCACTCGGGGCAGTGACTTGAGGCCTTGGTCCTTTGCGAAGCCTGCGAAAAGCTGGCGACGCCTGAGGACATGGAGGTTGTTGGGCCTCAAAGTCTTCGTCTTCAAACACCATAGTGGTGTCTTGAGTTTGCTGGGGAGTGTCTTGTGCATCCTATGGGTGATCAGCCCACGAGTCATCCTGAGCAATTGGCGTCAATGGACGACCAATGCTGATGCGTTCGCTCTTCGTGAGAACAGGCGAAGAGTCAATGTTATACTCGATCTAAGGAAGGACTTCATCATCTTCAACATTGTCGTGAGGACTAATGTCTTCAGGTGCGGTGGGGTCGACAGCTGGAATGTCTTCAGCTTCTGTGGGAGCAGGCTCATGAACGGTCAGTCTTCGTTCTCTCTGGGCAGAAGCAGGGCGAGCAACTGAGATTGGCTCGACGAAGATAGGCTCTTCGGAAGCAGCCTCATCCTTCTTGGTCTTTCGCTTCTTGGTGGGTGGAGCTTCATCAGTAGATTGCTTACGCTTCCGAGCTTCAGCTTCAGCCACCTTTGTCTTCTTGAGTTTTGAAGCGGTTGGAGTTGCCTTAGGCTTCGTGCCAGTCATGCTAGCAGGGAAGACTATGCGAGGCATTTGCTGCCCAGATGCTTCAGCTTCGGGCACAGGCTGCTTCTTCTTCTTCTTGGCAGCCATTCTTGGATCAATGCCAGGACGCCCAAGTGCCTTGCGCTTTTCAGCTTCATTGAAGGCTTGAATGCATTTTGCAGCTAAGTCCTTGATGCGCTCTCGAGAACCTTTAGGTTCTTCACGCCGCTGGCGAAAGGCTTCCTTGAGCTCTTGCATCATAACCTTGAAGTTTTGAACTTCTTGTACGCTGAGCTTGTTCATATGCTTCTTGAACTGAGCTTTTTCATAGTCTATCTTTTGCTTTAGCTCAACAATTCTTTGAGCCAGAGCCAGCTCAAAAGCAATGGCGCCATGCAAGGAGACGCTGATGCCAACTGGAAGTTGAAGATCGTCGAAGCTTAGGTTGGGAGTGTCAAACCATTCATCAATGAAGTTACTGAGCACTTCAACGTCAAAGAGCG
This sequence comes from Secale cereale, assembly GCA_902687465.1. Classification (NCBI taxonomy): domain Eukaryota; kingdom Viridiplantae; phylum Streptophyta; class Magnoliopsida; order Poales; family Poaceae; genus Secale; species Secale cereale. The sequence goes on from LR738711.1 coordinate 612,942,631, forward strand.
ACAAATCATTGAAGATTTCAGCATCCTGCTTGTTCTTGATCAATAGCTCCAGAGCATCATCATCAAGATCTTCATCACTTGAGAGATCAAGGGCATCATTGGCAGTCTTCAGTACTGCATCTGGAGTGAGAGCTGGACTTGGGTTGCGTGTTGGTTTCCTCTTCAGCTGTCTGCTCTTGGAGATTCTAGAGTGTTCCTCAGATTGCACACTTGGTGCAGGTGGAGCAGTGGCCAAAGGCTTCACTCTAGAAGCTCTTGGTGGAGTAGCCTTGAAGCCTTTGATTTCTTCTTCTCGGGCTTCGGCGTTGCAGGTGCTTCTTCAGAGTCATCATCTGTTTCAGGCTGATCTACATCTGCCCCTTGAACCCTTATGTGACTGATGAGGCCCTCAAGGTTGTAGAAGGGCCCAACCAGATTCTGTTCAGCTTCGCGCGTGCCATTAGCGCGGGGCGCAGAGGGGCCAGGATTGAAGTCTAACCCCCACAGCTTCTTGTTTTCTTTGGCCGAGTTCCTGGTGAATTGAAGATTTCGCTTGAACAGATTGTCGTCGCGACACCAGAGCAGAGAGCTTGGATCAGCTTCATCAGGCTGAGGCCCTCTAACCATGCAATGATAGAAGCCTTGAGCAATGGCTTCAGCACGAGTCTTAGGGGGGAGATTCTTATAAGTAATATCTCCCCAAGGATGCTTGATGGTGTTTTTCTCGACATACTCTTGGGTCACGAACTTATATTTGAACCATTGTTCAGCCCAGTATCTTCGAATCCATTGGATTCGGGTCTTTCTCTGATTGTAATCCTCCTCTGGATCAGTCTTGTACATTTCACTGAGATCTGGAGGCAAATCACGGGAGGTGTTGCCACGGCGCTGTCTGCCACCCTTTCTTACAGTCTTGTCAGTTGTCATTTGCTTCAACCTGAATGGCTTCAAATTGAATGGCTTCAAAACTGGCAAATGCTTCGGTCTGCTGGTCAGACAGGAACTAGCTTCAGGGGAATGAATGTGACACTGCAAAAACTCTGCAAATGAATGCAGACTATGAGAACCAAGGGATTCTCCCACGGACATGTACCTGTGACAACATTAGAGATGTGAGGGAAGGGGAAGAGGTCATATGCGTTCTCAGAAGTTTTGAGGATTAAAACAGTTTTGAAGTCTTTGACCTCATAGTGCGAAGACATTCACTCATGGGAGTTGGTTCCAGATTTGTATGAATCCACGAATAAGTACAAGTGAGGAATCTAACTATAGTTGAAGCATATGTGAATGTACTAGGCAAGATATGAGATACAGACATGATAGATCTATATATCTAAGTAGGCAGAAACCTCTTGTGGTAAAGTAGATGAATCTTTATGGATCTAGAAGATGGTAAAAAGCAAGTTTATTTACCACACGATGAACTGCTTAGACGGAGTAGGAGTTGGATGCCCAGCAGTTTGGTCTTCCGTGCCCTAACTTGGTGACGGAGGACAGCTACGGCTATGGCGGAGAGGAAGATGTCCGCGGCCGGCGTGAGGACGGCGTCGACAAAGTTGCGGCAGCGAAGCGCTTCGTCGCCGGCATCGTCGAAAGCTAGCGGAAGCGCTAGGGTTGTTCGAGGTGGTGGAAGAAACTTTTGACCGTGATGGGACGTGCATTTATAGGCATGGGAGATGGCACAGCGTAATTACTCAGGTGCCCCTGATGATTCACGTACGAGTGACACGTGGCGGTCATGTAATGCATTGAGAGTTGTCCCACGATCCCACGTACACCATGACTGTCGGAGTAGTCATTCCGGCTTCTCCGGGTTTCAGGCATAACAGATGGATCATTAAAATCAGATTTAAAGTTTGTCCCCGTATCTTCTGCTGACAAGGACGCAGAGAAGATATTCGATTGTTTCAACAGAATGCATATGATTTGGACAGACAGAGTGTGATATGAGAAAGCATAGAGAGGTTAGGGTCCGATCACATTCACTTAGTCCAAAAGATTCAAATATGAAGACATAGCTATAAGTGAATGATGTTGAGGACAGAACACAACTCTATATATATATATATATATATATATATATATATATATATATATATATATATATATATATATATATATATATATGTCCTATGTGAAGATAAACCAAGTGCGAAGACTTTGCAAATGTAACGCCACAAGAAATGCTTCAAACAAGAATTTGGTGGTGGCGTTACCCACCGTATAGGAAGTATTAGACCCAGACACGGCGCACAATTATCGTGGCGCTCCCAAGTAAAATTCCATGTTAATGTATTCACACTTAGAATGTAAGTCTTCATTGATTGAAGATATACTTTACTTCGTGTGTTGCACATCTAAGTCATCAATATGCATAGGTGTTAGGATGTGTGCCTGATTACATGACATTTGAGGATTCTAAGATATTTAGCTCACACCGCAAATTGCAAAACCTTTTCTCATCCAAGGGCTTTGTGAAGATATCTACCAGTTGCTCTTAAGTGTTGACATGTATGATATCAATATCTTCCTTCATAACGTGATCTCTGAGAAAGTGATGACGAATTTCAATGTGCTTTGTCTTCGAGTGCTGAACTGGGTTGTTGGCAATCTTGATGGCGCTTTCATTATCACAGAAGAGTGGCACATGCTTCAGATGGACTCCATAGTCCTTGAGTGTTTGCTTCATCCAGAGAAGTTGAGCGCAGCAAGATCCAGGAGCAATGTATTCAAATTCAGTAGTGGAGAGTGATACACAGTTCTGCTTCTTTGAAGACCAACAGACAAGTGATCGTCCTAGAAAGTGACATGTGCGTGATGTGGACTTACGATCAACTTTTCACCAGCATAGTCAGCATCTGAAAATCCTACTAGATCAAACTTTGAGCCCTTTGGATACCATAATCCTAGTGTTGGGGTGTAAGCCAAATATCGAAGTATTCGCTTCACAGCTAAGTGATGCGAATCCTTTGGTGCCGCTTGATATCGAGCACACATGCAAACACTAAGCATAATATCTGGCCTAGATGCACATAAATAAAGTAAAGAACCAATCATGGAGCGGTATACCTGCTGATCAAACTCTTTACCATTGGCGTCGGGACCCAGATGATGTTTAGCAGGCATTGGCGTCGAGTACCCTTTGCAGTCTTGCATTCCAAACTTCTTCAGGCAGTCTTTGAGGTATTTTTCTTGAGATATGAAGATGCCGTTGCTTTGCTGACGTATTTGAATACCAAGGAAGAACTTCAGCTCACCCATCATAGACATTTGATATTGTTCTTGCATCATGTGACCAAACTCATCACTGTATTTCTTGTCAGTGCAGCCGAAGATAATGTCATCCACATAGATTTGGTAGACAAATAGCTCATCATCATATGTCTTCGTGAAGAGTGTGGGATCTAGGGATCCAGGTTTGAAGCCTTTGCTCTTCAGGAAGTCTTTGAGGGTGTCATACCAAGCACGAGGCGCTTGTTTGAGGCCATATAGTGCCTTGTTGAGCTTGTATACCATATCAGGACGTTTTGGGTCTTCAAAGCCAGGGGGTTGTGCAACATACACTTCTTCTTCAATTCTTCCATTGAGAAAGGCACTCTTTACATCCATTTGATATATAAGTATGTTGTGATGATTTGCATAGGCTAGCAGTATACGAATAGCTTCAAGTCTAGCCACATGAGCAAATGTTTCATCGAAGTCAATTCCTTCAACTGGAGTGTATCCTTGAGCAACGAGACGAGCTTTGTTTCTGACCACTTGACCATGCTCATCTTGCTTGTTGCGATAGATCCATTTTGTGCCTATTATGTTGTGCTTTCGAGGATCAGGACGCTTGACAAGTTCCCACACATTGTTCAACTCAAACTGTTGAAGCTCTTCTTGCATTGCTGGAATCTATTCAGGCTCCATAAAAGCTTCAGCAACTTTCTTGGGTTCAGATATTGAGACAAAAGCAAAGTGCCCACAGAAATTTGCAAGCTGTGTTACTCTTGAGCGAGTGAGTGGACCAGGAGCATTTATGCTATCAATTATCTTCTCAACTTGCACTTCATTTGCAACACGAGGATGAGCTGGACAAAGATTTTGTTCTTGTTGTGCATTGTCTTCATCAGGAGTATTGTCTTCGGACTGAGCATTGTCGTCAGCTTGGTTTGGAGCAGAGATGATGAGTTCATCGTCAGGTTGTGCTTCAGAAGGCATGATCTCACCAGTTCCCATAAGCTTGATAGATTCATTTGGTGAAGCTTCATCTAGCACATTTGGTAGGGATTCTCTTTGTGATCCATTTGTCTCATCAAACCTCACATCCACAGTTTCAACAGTTTTATAGAGAAAAATGTTGAAGACTCTGTAGGAGTGTGAGTCCTTTCCATATCCGAGCATGAAGCCTTCATGAGATTTGGGTGCAAATTTTAACTTATGTTGAGGATCCTTGATCCAGCACTTAGCTCCAAATACTCTGAAGTAGCTTACATTTGGCTTCTTTCCAGTGAGGAGTTCACAGGATGTTTTCTTCAGAAGCTTGTGAAGATAAATACGGTTGATGATATGGCATGCAGTATCAATAGCTTCGGGCCAGAATCTTCTTGGGGTTTTGTACTCATCGAGCATCGTTCGAGCCATCTCAATTAGAGTTCTGTTCTTGCGCTCAACGATCCCATTTTGCTGAGGAGTATATGGGGCTGAGAATTCATGAGTGATTCCCATCTCATCCAGATAAAGATCAAGGCCAGTGTTCTTGAATTTAGTGCCATTGTCACTTCTGATATGTTTGATCTTGATGCCATAGTTGTTCATTGCACGGTTGGCGAAGCGTCTGAAAACATTTTGCACTTCAGTCTTGTAGAGTATGATGTGTACCCATGTGTATCTTGAGTAATCATCAACAATGACGAAGCCATAGAGACAGGCTATGGTAGAGAATGTGGAGTAGTGAGTAGGGACAAATAAGTCCATGTGAAGCAGCTCGAAGGGTTTAGATGTCGTCATGATTGTCTTCGAGGGGTGCTTGGCTCTAGTCATCTTCCCAACTTCACAGGCACCACATAGATGATCTTTCTTGAACTTGACTTCCTCAATGCCTATGACATGCTTCTTCTTTGCGAGAGTGTGCATGTTCCTCATGCCAGCATGTCCTAGCCTCTGATGACAGAGCTAGCACTCTGAAGCTTTTGCTAGAAGACATACAACCATTTGTGGTCCAGCTGAGAAATCTACCATATACAGATCACCTTTTCTGTATCCTTCAAATACTAAAGACTTGTCAGATTCCATTAGTACAATGCAACGAAATTTACCAAAGATCACAATCATGTTTAAGTTACAAAGCATTGAGACATACATTAAGTTGAAGCCAAGAGATTCAACAAGCATGCATTTGTCCATGTGTTGCTCTCTTGAGATTGCAACTCTACCTAGACCCAACACTTTGCTTTTACCAGTATCTGCAAATGTGATGTGACTCTTGTTAGATGGATCTAAGGTTGAGTCCATGAGAAGATTTCGATCACCAGTCATATGATTTGTGCATCCGCTATCCATAATCCATTCTGAAGACTTTGTTGTCACTCCCTACAATGCAGTTAGGTGGATAGGCTTCACCAAAAGCCATTATGAAGCATAAACATTCGAAGCACAAGCGGATTATGAAAGCTTTAGATGTAAGTTAGGACTGATAAGATCTTCAGCAAGTGATTTATGGATAGTATGAGTAGTAAGTCATTTTGGGCATTTGATCTTGTGCCCTACAAGTGTTTTAGGTCCCCAGCAATAGCATCAGAAGCCTTTGATTACAGGCTGGAGACCTTTCCCTGCAAGAGAAAGTTAGTTCTTCTTAACCACCCACATCTTGAGGGGTAGCTTAGAAGCAATGAGTCTAAGAGCAGCATCTGAGAATTTTGGCTTTGGGGCCCTAGCAAATAGTCTTGCAGGAGGAGAATAATACTCATAAGAATAGGCAGAAAAGTTCTTTGATTTATGAACATAGCGGTTTGAAGAAATACGCATATATTCATGGGTCTGAGTATGATTTCCCTGCAAAACATTTGTGTTAGGGTGACTCAGGTGAGTCCTTTGTCTGTATGAAGCCTTAGGACCATATGAAGCCTTTGGTCTGGGGTTTGTCTTCATCCCAGGAGGTGTCATGATAGTATTTGCTGGAAGCTTCTCAAGATAACCTTTGGGTACCCAGATCTTCTTCATAGGTGGTCCATTCCTGCAGTTAGTACCAATATACCTGGCAAACACTTCACCATTTTGATTCTTAAACAGTTTATAGTTTGCATCAAAAGATTCATCAATGATAACAGGATTAGCACAAGTGAAGCCAGATAAGGTAGATGGATCCACTGAAGGTTCCTTTGCAGCAACCCATGTGGTTTTGGGATACTACTCAGGCTTCCAGTATGAACCATCAACATTCATTTTCCTGTCGAACCCAACACCCTCTTTCCTAGGGTTTCGGTTTAGTATCTGCTTTTTGAGGACATCACATAGAGTCTGATGCCCTTTGAGGCTTTTGTACATCCCTGTTTCAAGCAAAGTCTTCAACCTAGCATTTTCATCAGCAATAGTAGTGGTTTCCTCAGTAGAGGGGTTAGTTACCACATCAATAGTTGAAGATATTGCAACAGTGGCAGCAGTAGAGCATTCAGCAATAGATGTAGCATTATCACGTTCAATGCATTTTAGACATGGTGGTTCAAACTCTTCATGATTGGAGCTGATCAGTTGTGCGCGGAGTGACCCATTCTCCTTTTGAAGATCTTCATGAGCCTCTTTCACTTTCTCAAGTTCTCGCTTCCTTTGAATGTAATCGTGGGAAAGCTTTTCATGAGTTTTTGAAAGCGATTCATAAAGCTCTTCAAGATCTTTGTACTTAATATGAAGATATTTTATGTCTTCAATTAAGGACTGAGAACGGGTCATTTCCGCGTCCAACAGGTCATCGCTTTTGTCTAATAGTTTTTGAATATGTTCCATGGCTTTCTGCTGTTCAATGGCAATTTTAGCAAGTGTTTTGTAGCTAGGTTTTGATTCACAATCAGAGTCATCTTCACTAGATGTTTGAAAGTAAGCATCGCGTGATTTTACCTTGGCACCGCGTGCCATGAAGCAGAAGGTGGGTGCAGAGTCGTCGTCCTCATCATCATTGTTGGGGACGGGGCCATTGTCTTCAGTGTTGAAGATAGACTTTCCCATGTAGGCAGTGGCTAAAGCCAGACTTGCAGCACCAGAATTAGACTCTTCCTCCGACTCCACTTCCACCTCTTCAGAAGCAGATTCCTCCTCAGAATCCATCTCTTTTCCAACAAAAGCGCGAGCCTTGCCAGACGAATTCTTCTTGTGTGATGAATACTTTGACGAAGACTTTGAAGAAGACTTTGAGTATTTCTTCTTTTTCTTGTCATCAGAATCATATTCCTTGCTCTTCTTTTTCTTCTTCTCGTTGTCCCACTGAGGGCACTCAGAGATGTAGTGACCAGGTTTCTTGCACTTATGACATGTTCTTTTCTTATAGTCATGAGCAGATGCTTCATCATTTCTTGAGCTGGATCTTGAAGACTTTCTGAAGCCTTTCTTCCTAGTGAATTTCTGGAACTTCTTCACAAGCATGGCAAGCTCCTTTCCAATGTCTTTAGGATCATTAGAACTGCAGTCAGATTCTTCTTCAGATGAGGAAACAACTTTTGCTTTCAAGGCGCGAGATCGGCCATAGTTGGGACCATAGATGTCACGCTTCTCAGATAGCTGGAACTCATGTGTGTTGAGCCTCTCAAGTATATCAGACGGATCGAGAGTCTTGAAGTCAGGGCGTTCTTGAATCATCAGTGCAAGGATATCAAATGAGCTGTCGAGTGATCTCAGAAGGGTCTTGACGATTTCATGCTTGGTGATCTCAGTGGCGCCAAGTGCTTGAAGCTCATTTGTGATGTCAGTGAGTCGATCAAAAGTGTGCTGGACATTCTCATTGTCATGTCTCTTGAAGCGATTGAAGAGATTGCGAAGGACGCTGATCCTTTGATCTCTCTGGGTAGAGACTCCTTCATTGACCTTTGAGAGCCATCCCAAACTTCCTTTGACATTTCCAGAGCACTCACACGACCGTACTGTCCTTTGGTCAGATGACCACAGATGATGTTCTTGGCTGTTGAATCCAATTGAACGAGCCTCTTGACATCAGCAGGGGTGACGCCTTCACCAGTCTTGGGAATGTCGTGCTTGACGACAAACCAGAGGTCCACGTCAATGGCTTCAAGATGCATGCGCATCTTGTTCTTCCAGTAGGGATATTCGGTGCCATCGAAGACGGGGCACGCAGCGGAGACTTTGATTATTCCTGCAGTCCACATAGCTAAAACTCCAGGTGGTTAAACCGAATCACACAGAACAAGGGAGTACCTTGCTCTGATACCAATTGAAAGTGCAGTATATCGACTAGAGGGGGGGTGAATAGGAGATTTTTATGAAATGCTTCAAAACATGGTAGTTTTGAAGACAAACGATAAGCTCAAGCCTATTAGTATGCAGCGGAAAGTGGACTACACTGGATAAGCCATAGTCATGTATTCAATGAAGTGAAAGCATGAAGACTAATAGCAACTAGGCAGTAGTGATCACAAAGGAAGAAGGAATGAAGCCAATCACAACAGGTAGATACTCAGTGAAGACAATCAGATAAGGCAGGCATGCAATGTCTTCACAACGTAGAGCAGTAAGTAAAGGGAAGGAAAGGATGGAACCAGTAGCTCGGGGAAGACAGTGATTTGTTAGAACAGTTCCAGTTGCTGTGACAACTGTACGTCTGGTTAGGGAGGCTGAGATTTAACTCAGAAGACCGCGTCTTCACCTTGTTCCCCTTGAGCTAAGGACACCTAGTCCTCGCCCAATCACTCTGGTAAGTCTTCAAGGTAGACTTCCAAACCTTCACAGACTTTGTTCACCGGCAATCCACAATTACTCTTGGATGCTCAGAGCGCGACGCCTAACCGGCTGGAGGAAACACAGTCCTCAAGTGTAATAAGTCTTCAGGTCACACAGACAGAAAGACTTCAGTGATGCCTAACACTCTTTGGCTCTGGGTGTTTGGGCTTTGTCCTCGCAAGGATTTCTCTCTCAAATGCTTCGGAGGTGGGTTGCTCTCAAACGACAAAAGCCGTGTAATAACTCTGAGCAGCCACCAATTTATGGTGTAGGGGGTGGGCTATTTATAGCCACTAGGCAACCCGACCTGATTTGTCCGAAGTGACCCTGGGTCACTAAGGAACTGACACGTGTTCCAATGGTCAGATTTCAAATACACACGGCAACTTTACTTGAGCTCCAAGTAAAGCTCACTCATCCGCCTCTGGATAAGATTTGCTCTCATAGTCTTCGCTCGAAGACATAGGATTTGGTTGAGCATCACTTTAGTCACTCTGACTTAGTTCACTTGGACCCCACGTAATAGTATGGTGGTTCCTATGACTCAACAAAGAAGAAAAGGAAACAGCGACAAATCTATGTCTTCGCTTTCCATAGTCTTCACACAATGTCTTCTCATGTCATAGTCTTCAATATGATTATCTTCATATACCACCACTGATATCAATGCCTTCATACATTTGTAGGGGTCATCTCCGGTAGGTTAACCGAATCAATGAGGGACTACTACCTGTGTTATCCTGCAATTCTCACAAACACATTAGTCCCTCAACCAGGTTTGTCGTCAATACTCCAAAACCACTAGGGGTGTCACTAGATGCACTTACAATAATAGCCTCAGGCATTTGACATGCCAACAAATAAAAGAGAACAAGAAAAGAGGAAAAAAGGTTTACATAGAGCCCGGATCTAAGAGAAAGAAATTTAAACAAGTGGCCCTACTGCACGTCTGCGCCTTTTTCTCCTTGGTAATGTGTCCTTGAGAAGGAAAATTATAATGGCCGCCTGTAAAAAAAGAGAGCAGGATTTTCGAAAAGAGTACCCTGTACGGCCGTAAACAATGTAGGTTTTTAAACGAACCTAAAAAAGAAGGTATATTTTAGAGTCTGAATAGGGTCAAACTGTATCGTTCTTCAGCGTCTAGCACATCGTTCCATCTGTCATTGAGCATATCATGTTCGGCTCTAAGCCGCTGATGCTGCTTCTTCAAGCTCCTTGAAGTGGCAATGAGTTGTTGTTGGAAACACTTTTGTTCGAGCGGTTCTTCTGGGATGATGTATTCTTCGACTCCTAGACTGATGTCCTCTTCGGAGACAGGCTGATAACTACTGTCATCCGCGTCGCTGTGATCGGCCAGCGGTTCCTTTGGACTATGTTCGCCATCCTCCCGCTCGTCCTGCTGTATCGCTACTTCTGCGGGGTCATCGGCTTGTTCCGAATCCTCATCGTCTTCAGTGACAGTGTTGCTCTCTTTCCCGTTATGGGGTCCAGATCGACGCTTCTGACGCCGGCGTTCGGGAGGTTCATCGACGGGCTTGACCTATTCTGGATTGGTTTCGCCGTCGCCCTCCTTTTCGTTGGATGTGTCCACCATGTATACATCGCATGTAGAAGTAGCCGACCATCGCCCGGTTGCGGGAAGGTTTGTACTTAGATCGGCTTCGGCATCGTGGTCCATCTTGTCGATGTCTTCGGAAGCGTAATCTAACAGATCGGTTAGGTCCTCGACCGTGGCTACCAAGTGGGTGGTGGGTGGGAAGCGAAATTCCCCATCCTCAGCCCCCATTTCAAACTGGGCATAATTCGGCTAGGAATCCTTTTCTAGGGAGAGATATTTTAGTAAGTCCAATGCTTCGTCTAAAGGCGAGTGCGGGACATGTGTTCGGATATCTATAGGGCTGAGTTCAGAAACAGTCGCTCGATCGAGCCCGAAAGATGTAGATCTTGAAAATTGGAACTTGTAGAAAAAGATGAGTCCGGAGTTCCGGTGAGGGGAGTCCCGCTCAAGTCCAGGCCTGTGTTCGGCTCAACCGCCGCTGAGTCTGCGATCTCCGTGGCGGGGTTGATCTTCCTGTCCTTGGATGAAGTGGTCTGCTCCGGATCTAAGGCTAAAGTTGTTGTAAGTGTTACCCCTTGTGTGGGGTTTGATGATAGATCTAGGTCATGTTCATCGTGGTGGCAGGGAGCAGCTGCCATGGGTCCGAATCCGTCGAAGATAAAATCTCCACGGACGTCAGCAACGTAGTTTAAGCTTCCAAACCTGATATGGTGACCAGGGGAATAGCTGTCAACATGTTCGAGGTGTCCTTCAGTGTTGGCACGAAGCACGAAGCCGCCGAACACGAAGAGCTGGCCGGGGATAAAAAATCCCTCGGCGGTGGCATCGTCGTTGGTGACGAAGCAAGCCATTGATCCTTCCGCCGACGACACAGTGGAACTCCCAATGAAAGCACCAATGTCGGTGTCAAAACTGGCAGATCTCGGGTAGGGGGTCCTGAACTATGTGTTTGAGGATCGATGGTAATAGGAGACTGGGGACACGATGTTTACCCAGGTTCGGGCCCTCACAATCGAGGTAATACCCTACTTCCTTCTTGATTGATCTTTAATGAATATGGGTTACAAGAGTTGATCTACCTCGAGATCGTAATGGCTAAACTCTAAAAGTCCAGCCTATGTGATTGCTATGATTCTGTTGTTGTATTTACGGACTAGACCCTCCAGTTTATATATGCACCGGAGGGACCTAGGGTTTGTACATGATCACCTTGCAGAGGAAGGAAAGTATTACACCCGGACTCTAAACTTGCAATTTTACACATGGGGAGTCCTATCCGGACACGGGAGATAGTCTTCATCGATAATCTTCACGGCCCACCAGTCCGGCCCATAATGAACGATCCGGTCACCTGAGGACCCCTTAATCCAGGACTCTCTCAGTAGCCCCTGAATGAGTCTTTGATGACGATGAGTTCGGTTGATGCACTGTCTTTGGCATTGCAAGGTGGGTTCCTCTTCCCGAACATATTGAAGGAATATTCCCTACAAAAGGTACCGTGTCCTGCTCTGCATGGTTAGTACAACCCTCAGCCTCGAAGGCAAGGTATCAAAAAACGGCTACTGTGTCTTTACTTACAACCTTTCAGGGAAGCGTCATGTATGTCCCTTTAACACATATCGAACCATTTTCTTGGCCCTGGTCTCACGTTTCGAGGTATAGCCTCATTGGCACGTCCTGCCAAAACAGAGATCGTGTCCGCTTATTACAGGATCCTTATCAATGTGACGTGAGCATCTTAACCGCGCCTTACGCATGACCTTGTTGGGAACCGGCGAGGTTTACGGCTGAAGTGGGGGCCGTTGTCAACTTAGTTAACAAATCGTTCTGACATCCACAGCCATTGGATATATATCCAATGGTCGGCATGCATCTTCAAGCTCGTCTTGTTCCTCCAACTGACAGCCATGACCAACCAGCAAGGAGCCTGACATGTGGGCCATTAGGTTGCCTGCAGAATGCTTTGTCATATTAGCCAACAAAATGATTCTGAAATCTGTAGTCGTTGGATGTACATCTATGGCCGACATGCATCTTCAATCTCTCGTCTTCTTCCTCCAGCACCGATGGGACTTCCTGCACCCGCCTCCAGCACCCAGCAGCGCTGCTTCCCACGCCTCGTTGTGAAGCACTACTCCACCGCTGGCCAGGCCACCCCTGCACCCCTCCTATTATTCTCTGCCGACTGCAGCCCCAGGCCACACCAAACCAGTCAACCCTCGTACGTCATACTCCTCTCCGGCTGCGACTCCACTTCCGCATCTCCCCTGGCTCCGGGTCAATCCTTCCTATGCCTCGCTGTCGTCCACCGCCTTGGTGCTCTTCGCGCGGCGTGGTCAACGTGGTCAAGGAACAACTTCCATCGGAAGAGGACGGTACATGGAGAGGCTGACAGCTGGGTCCATGGCTGCACGCAAGGAAGTGCCTCCTTATTACGGGCAAAAAAAAGATTCGCCCCTAATAGCTTGGACCCGCACGCTATATCATCACACACAAGGAAGTGCCGCCTTGTCCTCCCTGACAGCTAGGACCCATCGGTGGAATCGTACGTAGGGTTGTTTGTCTGGTCGCGAAAGTATATGCACATAGCGGTCGATGGGTCTCTCTGCAGCGATGAACCATGGTCGAGCAAGAAGCGGCACGTGTAGTAGTAGAGCCCCCGACGTAGCAGTTCAGGCCGTCCAGTCAAAACCGTGTACATGTACGTACAACCAGATGCCAAAAACTACGGCCACGTATGTACATACGGGCGGGGTCTCCAGCGCGTACTCGCACATACGGAAGTAGTCAATCTACTTGTCCCATATGTGTTGCCTATATACATGATCATTGCCTTGGATATCATCATAACTATGCGCTTTTCTATCATTTGCCCAATAGTAATTTGTTTACCCACCGTATGCTTTTTGTTCGAGAGAGAAGCCTCTAGTGAAGAATATGGCCCCGGGTCTATCTTTATCATATATAAAATCTAAAAATACCTTGCTGCAATATATTTATTGTTCTTTTATTTTGAGTTTTTGTTTGTCTATTTACCATTACCATACTTGATCCTTGCAATTACTGCCGAGGGGATTGACAACCCCCTTGATCGCATTGGGTACAAGTATTTGTTCTTTCGTGTGTAGGTGTTGTTGACGATCGTCTGGTGTGGTTCACCTACTAGATTGATAACCTTGGTTATTAACTGAGAGAAATAGTTATCTCTACTGTACTGCATCATCCTCTCCTCTTCGAGGAAATCGCAACGCAGCTCACAAGTAGCAGGAAGAATTTATGGCACCGTTGCTAGGGAGACATCACCAAAACCTATCAAGTACCATCACATAAACTTTCATGTCCTTGCATTTACTTTCATTTTCAATCTGCCTCTCGTTTTCATCTCCCACATTTCTAAAACATTTTCACAAAAACACAAAATTATTTCCGTTTGCTTTCTGGTGTGTTTGCTTGTTTGAAGTTACCATCATGTTTGAATTTGAAAAAGTTATTGTTGCAACCATTAGTGAAGATAGCACTAGTGATAATCTTGAGGAAAAACTTGAATATTGTGTTCTTAATCATGATCCTCGAGAAACTTAATCTCCCACCAACTTTAAAACTAAAATCTATCATGTGGGTAGCGGGGATATTATTGGGAAGAATTTTATTCAAGAATTGTTTGATTGCACCGGAGTTATACCGGCAATCGGAGGATTGATTCTTGATAAAACGAATTGTTATTTGGATGCCATTTCTATGCTTGTGGTTAAGTTAGAAATAATTTTTTGCATATTCATCTGGCACTACAAAATATATTCTATGTACTTCCCAACATTCATGATCCCAAAATTAAAAAGATTGCTACTATTATTTTCATCCGTGAATTTTACTATATAATCCGAGAAGCTAGAGAAATCTTTGCTTATTATAGGATATTTTTTTAGTATCCTTCGAAAGAAAAAATTCTCCATGAGAAATACACTATACGTAGTTTGGAATCTAAAGATTATTTTGCTTATAGTGAAAATCTTAGGAGGAGAGTTCCTTATGCCGAAGTTATTAAAACTTTGTATTATCCTACTTGTGATAAATTGGAGTGGATCACTAAAGGGATGGACGAAGGATTTAGTAATGAGTAGTTTGAAGAGATGGCTAGGGAACCAATTGATGATGAAATATATGTTTTATATGAAGGTGTTTATGGTGATGATTCGGTATTTGAAGTAATGAATGTTAAAATTACAAAACAAAGTACTTTCAATAGTTTAATTTCTCCCACTAGAAAAGAAGAACATGACAATAGATGTGTGCTAAGTTTTTTTGGAAGATTTGATTAAAAAGTATTTAGGAATTAAAGACAACAACACATGAAACTATGAATTACGCCTAGCAAGGGGCGTAAAAGAATAGCGCTTGTTGGGAGGCAACAAAATAATTATTGTTTCCTTTATAATTTTGGGTGTGCACCCAATTATGCCACCGCTTTGGTTGTGTTATTGTGTTTTAATTAGTGTTTCTGCCGAGTAAAGCCTTTGGGATGATTTGGTTGATAGTTGATCAGATTCTGTGAAAAAACAGAAACTTTTACACACAGTCCAGAAAAATAATAAAAATCACTAGAGCGTGTTTTTAATATGAATTTTTTACACGAGATTGATATAAAAATTTCCCACATTGTCCTAATTTTTCAGAATTTTTAGGGTTACAAAAGTATGGTCATTTTTTGAATCTTTACAGACTGATCTTTTTTGACAAATTCGGTTTTTGTTGCATAGTTTGCTTGTTTTGATGAATTTATAGACTGTATCGAGGGGGGGGGGTATAAGTCATGGTAAAGTTAGAACACATTAGGTCTTATGCAATAATTGATGGAAATATGCCCTAGAGGCAATAAAATAGTTGTTATTATTTTATATTTCCTTATTCATGATAAAGGTTTATTATTCATGCTAGAATTGTATTGACCGGAAACTTAAATACATGTGTGGATACATAAACAAACACCTTGTGCCTAGTGAGCCTCAACTAGACTAGCTCATTGATCAAAGATGGTTAAGGTTTCCTAACCATAGACATGAGTTGTCATTTGATAACGGGGTCACATCATTAGGAGAATGATGTGATGGACAAGACCCAACCGTTAGCATAGCATATGGTCATTAAGTTTACTGCTACTCCTTTCTTAATGTCATATACATGTTTCTTCGACCATGAGATCATGCAACTCCTAGATACCAGAAGAATACCTTGTGTGCTATCAAATGTCACAACGTAACTAGGTGATCATAAAGATGCTCTACAGGTATCTCCAAAGGTGTTTGTTGGGTTGGGACGGATCCAGCCTGGGATTTGTTACTCCGTGTGACGGAGAGGTATCTCTGGGTTCTATCTGTAATACAACATCACAAGAAACATCCACGCAAAGTGACTAAGGAGTTACTTACAAGATGATGTATTACAGAACGAGTAAAGAGACTTGCCAATAACAAAATTGAACTAGGTATGGAGATACCGATGATCGAATCTCTGGCAAGTAACTTACCAATAGACAAAGGGAACTACGTATGTTGTCATAAAGGTTCGGCCGATAAACATCTGCGTGTAATATGTAGGAACCAATATGGGCATCCATGTCCCGCTATTGGTTATTGATCGAATAGTCTTCTCGGTCATGTCTACATCATTCTCGAACCCGTAGGGTCCGTATGCTTAACATTCATTGACGATATAGTATTATATGAGTTATGTGAATTGGTGATCGAATGTTATTTGGAGTTCCGGATGAGATCATAGACATGACGAGGAGCTCCGGAATGGTCCAGGGGTAAAGATTGATACATAGGACGATACTATTTGGTCAGCGGAAAGGTTTCGGAATGAACCGGGTAATAGTTGGATCACCGGAAGGGGTTCCAGGAGGCCACGGGGTATATTGGGCCAAACGGGCCAACTAGGGAGAGCACACCTGCCCAAAGGGGGCTAGTGCACCCCCACTTGATAGGGCTAGCCCTAGGGAAGGAAAGGGAGAGGGCTAGCCCCTCTTACCTTTTCTCCCACAAGATAAAAAGGGAAAGGGGGCGCCACCCCTCCAGCCTTCTTGTGGACATAAGAAAAAGAAGGAGGGGCGCCATAGGGCAGGTGCCCAAAGAGGCCAGTGGCCACCATTGGGGTGCACCATGGCTGCCTCCCCCTCCCCCACCTATATATATGCGAGGAAGGAGAGGGGCAACACACACCAGGACCCGCAAGCCGTGTGCGCTGCCCCGTCTCCCTCTAGTTCTAGTTCCTCCTCCGTCCACGTTCGTTGTGCTTAGCGAAGCCTTGGGGATAGAATCACCACCACCGTCACCACGCCATCGTGCAGCTGGAACTCATCTACTACTTCGCATATCTTGCTCGATCGAGAAGGCGAGGACGTCATTGAGCTGAATGTTTGCTGAACATTGAGGTGCCGTACGTTTGGTACTTGATCAGGATGAATCTTTAAGGTGTACGACTACATCAACCACGTTGATAAACGCTTCCGCTTAGCGATCTTCAAGGGTACGAAGATGCTCTCCCCCTCTCGTAGCTATGCATCTCCATGGATAGATCATGTGTGTGCGTAGAATTTTTGTTTTGTTTTCCATGCAACGTTCCCCAACAATAATAAAATATGAATGAGTTTACAACATTACCCAAAGTTTAAGATTTTCTTGTTATACTATTGAATTTCATGAGTTTTCTGTTGAGTTTTGTTTGCTGTAGTTTTCAAGTTTTGAGTGAGATCATGATGGATGAAGGAATAAGGAGTGACAAGACCCTAAGCATGGGGTATGGGGGTAATATTAAAGGACACCCAAGAATCTAAGCTTGGGGTTGTCTCGGATGGCATCCCCTCTTTCTTCTGCCAACCATCGGTAAATTACATGGAGCTATATTTTTATTCATCACATGATATGAGTTTTGCTTGGAGTGTCGTGTATTATATGATTCTTTGCTTTGTTTGCCTTTTAGTCTTCCAAAATCATATTTGCTGGACACACCTTTTTGAGTGGGACAAACATTATTTGTGATCTTTTAGAATACTATATGTGCTTCACATATATCTTTTGAGCTAGGCAGTTGCTCAAGTAGTTCACTTATATCTTTTAGAGCATAGCGGTGGTTATATTTTAAAGAAATATATATACTCTCATGCTTCACTTATATCATTTTGAGAGTTTGATAATAGTAACAGCAATATGCACAAGTTATGAAATTGGTCCAAATATGGTAGGTATTAAAGAGAGATATACTAAAAGCTTTCATGTAGATCCCTGAATATGATAAGTTTCATTCATTGCAATAGTTTTGCGGTATAAAGGTGGCAATATGTGGGAGGTCCTAGTGAATGATCGTGGTTTATTAAGAATATTGGTGTTAAGGTTGTTGATTCTTGAAGAATGTGTGTGTGGTCTCTCGTTATGCGTCAAGGTCGGGGGCGTGTGATGGTTAACTCCTACCAACCTCCCCCTAGGAGCATGCGTAAACCTCGCCGGTTCCCAACAAGGTCGTGCATAAGGCACGGTTAAGATGCTCACATCACATTGATAAGGATCCCGTAATAAGCAGGCACGATCTCTGTTTTGACAAGACGTGCCAATGAGGCTATAACTTGAAATGCGAGACCAGGGCCAAGAAAACGGTTCAATATGTGTTAAAGGGACAGACATGACGCTTCGCTGAAAGGTTGTCAGTAAAGACACAGTAGCCGTTTTTTTAATACCTTGCCTTCGAGGCTGAGGGTTTTACTAACCATGCAAAGCCAGACACGGTACATTTTGTAGGGAATATTTCTTCGTTCAGGAGGAGGAACCCGCCTTGCAATGCTAAAGATAGTGCGTCAACCGAACTCGTCGTCATCGAAGACTGGTTCAAGGGCTACTGAGGGAGTCCTGCATTAAGGGATCCTCAAGTGACCGTATCATTCATTATGGGCCGGACTAGTGGGCCATGAAGATTATCGATGAATACCATCTCCCGTATCCGGATAGGACTCCCCATGTATAAAATAGCAAATTTAGAGTCCGGGTGTAATACTTTCCTTCCTCTTCAAGGTGATCATGTACAAACCCTAGGTCCCTCTGGTGCATATATAAACTGGAGGGTTTAGTCCGTAGAGACAATAGCAGAATCATAGAAATCACATAGGCTGGACTTTTTGGGTTTAGCTATTACGATCTCGAGGTAGATCAACTCTTGTAACCCATATTCATCAGAGATCAATCAAGCAGGAAGTAGGGTATTACCTCGATGTAGAGGGCCCAAACCTGGGTAAACATCGTGTCCCCAGTCTCTTGTTACCATCGATCCTCAGATGCATAGTTCGGGACCCCCTACCCGAGATCTACCGGTTTTGACACCGACATTGGTGATTTCATTGAGAGTTACATTGTGTCATTGGCGAAAGGATCAATGGCTTGCTTCGTCAGCAACGATGATGCAACCATCAAGGGAGTTTTTCTCAATGGCCAGCTCTTTGTGTTTGGCGGCTTTGTGCTTCGCGCCAACACTGAATGCCACCTCGAGCAGGTTGAAAGCTATGCCCCTGATCACTAGGTCAGGTTCAGAAGCTTAAACTACGTTGCTGACATCCAAGGAGATTTGATCTTCAACGGATGCGCACCTATGGCAGCTGCTCCCTGCCACCATGATGAACATGACCTAGATCTGTAATCAGACCCCGTATAGGGGGTAACACTTGCAACAGCTCTGGCCTTAGATCCAGAGCAGGTCACTTCATCCGAGGACAGGAGGATTAACCCTGCCACGGAGATCGCAAACTCAGTGGCGCTTGAGCCGCACACAAGTCCGGCCTTAAGCAGGACTTACCTCATCGGATCTCCGGTCTCGTTCCCATCTACAAGTTCCGAACTCTCAGGATCTGCATCTTTTGGGCTCGATCGAGCGGCTGTTGCCAAACTCAACCCAGCAGATATCAGAACACATGCCCGGCACTCGCCGTTAGACGAAGCGCTGGACTTACTGACATCTCTCTCCCTAGCGGAGGACTCCTAGCCAAATTATGCACAGCTCGAACTGGGGGCTGAGGACAGGGAATTTTTCTTCCCACCCCCAACCCACTTGGTAGACACGGTCGAGGACTTAACCGACCTACTAGATTATGCTTCTCAAGACATCGACGGGATGGACCACGATGCCGAAGCCGATCTAAGTACAAACCCGCCCACAATCGGGCGATGGACGGCTACTTCTACGTATGATGTATACATGGTGGACACACCGAATGAAAAGGAGGGCGACAGCGAAATCAATCAGGAACAGGACAAGCCCGTCGATGAACCTCCCAAATACCGGCGTTAGAAGCGTAGATCTCAATCCCGTAAGGGGAAATAGAGCAACACTATCACTGAAGACAATGATGATCCAGAACAAGCCGATGACACCATGGAGCCGGTGATAGAGCAGGACGAACGGGAGGATGGCGAACATAGTCCAAACGAACCGCTGACCGATCATAGTGATGTGGATGACAACAGCTACCAACCTGTCTCCAAAGAGGACATCAGTCTAGGAGACGAAGAATACATTGTCCTAGAAGAACCACTCGAACAGAAGCGTTTCCAACAACAACTCATTGCCACTGCAAGGAGCTTGAAGAAGCAGCAGTAGCGACTTAGAGCCGAACAGGATATGCTCAACCACAGATGGAACGACGTGCTAGACGCTGAAGAACAGTATGCCTCCAAAGGCCAAACAAAGAGCTATTCTAAATGCAAACTGCTACCCCAATTCGACGACGAGGCCCCGGCGTCAGTTACGACGAAGTATGATCAGGCCGATCAACCAGACCGACCACCCCATGGACGGGACAAAGCGGCCAGTAATGCCGTACACAAGCCCGCACCTCCTCCCTGTAAAGGCAAGGATACAACGGCTCAGGCCCACAAGTACGACCTACGCCAGGACCTAAATAAAAGGGCTGGCCAGACTAGATCAATCTACGGACCAAGGGAACGTACATACCCACGGGGCAGTGGCTATCAAGCCAAACAGACCGGTCACATCCGAGTTCGGAGTCAACACCGAACACCAACACTGTCCGAACTACACCACGAAATCTCAAAATACAGCGGTGCCTCACACCTTCTGTGCTTCACCGATGAGGTGATGGATCATGAATTTCCATAAGGGTTTAAACCCGTAAACATCGAGGCGTACGATGGAACAACAGATCTAGCTGTATGGATAGAAGACGTTATTCTTCACATACACATGGCTCGGGGAGATGATCTCCATCCCATTAGATACTTACCCCTCAAGCTGAAAGAGCCAGCTCGGCACTGGCTAAATAGCCTCCTAGAAAACTCTATAGGAAGCTGGGAAGAACCTGAGGATGCTATTTGGGCCAACTTTCAGGGGACTTATGTCTGGCCCCCGGATGCTGATGATTTAAGTCATATAATCCAGCAACCCGGGGAATCATCCCGCAAGCTTTAGAATCCGTTCTTAACTAAAAAGAACCAGATCGTAGACTGTCCGGACGCCGAAGCCTTAGCGGCATTCAAAAACAGTGTCCGGGACGAATGGCTGGCGAGACACCTCGGCCAGGAGAAGCCCGGAACAATG
The DNA here is from genome assembly GCA_902687465.1 of Secale cereale. Taxonomy (NCBI): domain Eukaryota; kingdom Viridiplantae; phylum Streptophyta; class Magnoliopsida; order Poales; family Poaceae; genus Secale; species Secale cereale. The sequence goes on from LR738711.1 coordinate 612,963,686, forward strand.
GCAGCCTTAACCACACTCATGAACCGCTTTTGCGCGGGCGAGGACAACTGGATGGCTCGTAGCAGCAACGGTACCAGTGACCCTGGCACATCAAGTCAGGGACGGCAATGGAAAGCCATGGCGCAATAAAAATAAGCACTAAAACAACACTAGAAGCACAGAGGATACATCGGTAAACGCCGGATTCAGTGGCTCCAGGCCCAGTCAACGGTAGAAGACATTTAAAGGCAACAAGGATAGTCCATCCAGCTTGGACAAGATACTAGACAGGTCCTGCCAGATCCATGGCACCCCTGACAAACCTACAAATCACACCAACCGTAGATGCTGGGTCTTCAAGCAGGCTGGCAAGCTAACGCCAAACACAAGGGAAAAGGACCCCGGAGCGAAGACGAGGATGAACCTCGCCAGCAGAACACAGGGGGCAGAAAAAATTTCCACCGGAGGTAAAAACTGTGAACATGATTTATGTCACACACATCCCCAAGAGGGAGCGCAAGCGCGCACTCCGGGATGTATACGCAATCGAGCCTGTCGCCCCGAAGTTCAACCCATGGTCGGCTTGCCCGATCACCATTGATCATAGGGATCAACCAACAAGTATCCGTCACAGAGGTTCGGCGGCCTTGGTGCTCGACCCCATAATAGACTGATACCAACTTACTCGAGTCCTTATGGACGGCGACAGTAGTCTAACTCTAATATTCCAAGACACTGTCCGCAAGATGGGGATTGACTCGTCAAGAATTAAGCCCAGCAGCACTACCTTTAAAGGAGTGATTCCAAGCGTAGAAGCCCACTGCATGGGTTCATTAACACTGGAAGTCGTATTCGGTTCCCCTGATAACTTCCGAAGCGAAGAGTTAATCTTCGACATTGCTCTGTTCCAAAGTGGCTATCACGCACTACTCAGAAGAACGACCTTCACCCGCTTTAATGCAGTCCCGCATTATGCCTACTAAAGCTCAAAATGCCTAGACCACGTGGCATTATCACGGTCAATGGAAACATAGAGCGCTCCCTCCGTATGGAGGAAGACAAAGCATCCCTAGCGACCGAGGTCCAAAGCAGCTTATTTAGGTCGAATAGCTCATAAGTTGTCAAGACCACGGTCACGGCTAAACGTGCTCAGTCCGCACTAGAATGCGTCAGCTCGGAAGAACCTGAGCTCGATTAGCATTTGTGCCCCTTTCGACTGCCCCATAAGGTAGCGGCTTACGTACCTCGCTACACACTTATGCCCTTAAAATACCTTGGGAGGCGCTATCCATAATAGAATATTATTTTGTTACCCCTCGGCCCTATATAGGCGCGACGCGTAGACCACCATAGAATCCCCCCGATCCAACCCGAACCCAACCCGCCTTCTTCCGCCGGAGGCAGCCGTCGTGGGCGAGCGAGCGACTGCGGCAGCCGGAGGGAGGGAGCCCGCGGCGCCGTGACCGGCCGGCGACGGATCCACCACCGCCATCCCCTTCCTCAGTGACGGATCCAACGACAGGTCCGTGATCCCTGCCTCATGCCTCCCTCCATCGCCGGGGCTCCTTCACGGGGCCGTGATCCCCGTCTCCTGCCCCCTCCATTGCCGGGGCTCCTTCACCGGGGCCGTGGTCCCCGCCAGCCGCTGCCTCCCCGGACCTCATCGCCGGACGTCCACCACAAGCAGGAGCGTCGGCGTCTCCCCAAGCTCCTTGCTTGCATCAATGGCGCCACCTCCCAAGAACATGCCAGTATGCCGCCCACGAGAGGAAGAAGAAGAACTCAGATCTAAAAACATGCCAGTGAAGGTGAATGTCTGCTTCCCACCCTAATTTTCCTCAAAAATTGAAATAGTTCTTCAGTCCTGCTATGAAGAAGAGTCCGTTTAAAAAATGCACACACAATCAGATTCATCAGTACTATATGTGTGCTGCATCAGTGGCACATGTTCCTATGATGTAGAACCTGATAGTACATTGAAAATCGTTGCATTAGTTCATTACACCCATGCCACTTGATGCACAATTTGGATGTCGAGGTTACTGTCAGTAGCTCTAATATGGTAGCTTCACTTCAAGCCAAAAAATATAAACTTATGCATCAGTCCAAGTAGTACTAGGCTTTATATAAGGTTCAACTACCACTGCAAGTTGTATGATGTTATTTCTAATAGTACACGCCGTGTAGTTGCATCAGTTCGAACTAGTGAAAGAATGTTTTTGAAAAAATATACACTTGTTACACAGTAAATTCAATGGTATATAAACTAGGAGTACTTCTAGTGTAGTTGCATAAGTTATAGATGAACAAAAGAGAAGACATGCATCAATTATATATATATATATATATATATATATATATATATATATATATATATATATAT
>LR738711.1:612966127-612982701 GCA_902687465.1 Secale cereale
TATATGCATATCCATACATCTCTGAAGCTCAATGTTCTACTAGCAAGCAGTCCATCAAATGTTTATGCATCATTTATAGGCAAAAAAGATGAAAAACTTTCCATAATAGATGAAGTTGAATGTTCAGTTTACAAGCAGTGCTAAAAATCAGTACATCATTACATCAGTGCTGAACATGTACGCTCATCAGTTCGACTAAAAACTGAACCAGATACAAAATAAAGAACAAAGTATAATAACGGCCAATGATGCAAGTACAACTTGTACATTGCCTTCAGTGCATGACATGTTACCCATAGCATGTATACGAGAAAAAATGCAGAAAATATTAATCCCAAAACTGTTGAATGTCATTGCAGAAGCATGCAAGGCGGCATACACATTGAGAGTTTGATGAGCCAAGAAGATATGGGGAACCGCCTGGTTGGGTAACACCAGAAATAGCACCTGGATACCTCAAAAATACAGGCAGATTTCAAGATACACCGGAATCATCGGAAGCACAGACAGGTTCTTCTGTGAAGCAAACACTGAGATCTAGGAATAAAAGTTTTGCCACTGCTGGGTTGCAACAAGGCCAACAATTTCCCCAAGAACAAATGTTTTCCTTCCCTAGCGCATGCAGAAAGGAAAGGACACATAGGCTTCCACCAGTCACTCCATCAACACCAATCATCCATGCTGCAAAAGCAGTTGCGACGGGAATACCAGGACAAAGAGACATAAATTTTGGCCACTCTAGCAGGGTCCAAAGTACAAGATATGAGCCATATAGATAGGATCAACCTCACAAAGAATCTGAGGAAAGATGTCCGTACAGTGAGAGACAGAGAGCTTCATCCACATTACTTCCTCCAAGAGGTGCATTGCTGCATGTGCCAAGGGTGACACCACCCGTGCCCATACACGAGGGTGAACAGAAAACACCGGAGGCAGCACAAAGCTATACACATGTAAGTATCCATTCAGAAAAAAACATACAAAGCACAGTCCATACCCAGGTACTGTGACCACCCCATTTTCATAACTGTGTTTTTGTCTGCTCACTGTTGCATGCAACCACCTAACATTGAAGCTTACGTTCTGCCAAGGCTAGAGATGCGCTTTGAAACTTTCAAAGAAGCAAAGGACTTCTACAATGTCTATGCAAAGTAAGCGGGTTTTGCTGTCAGGGAAGGCTCCAAGGTTGAGACCAAAGTCTACCTTTATTGCATGTGTTATGGAGTCTATGGATCGAAGGTGTCAGAAGCAAATAGACAGCGGAACAAGACGACATCGAGGACTAACTGCGGGGCTAAAATGAGGGTGAAGAGGGAAAATGATGGAACACTTGTCGTAAAAGAGATAGTCTGGGAACACAACCACATGCTACAGATCACCCCCCCAAATGCTTGTCTTCTTGCACCCCCACAAAAACTTTGACAAAACAATCTTGGAGTACGTCAAGTACCTGCAGTTCCAAGGCATTGAACACGCGAAAATCATGAGCATACTGGGCGGCGATGACCCTAGTAGCTACTTCATCGAAATGAATGCCAAAGACCTGATTAACCTGTAAGTACAAACTTGTTCTCCTCTCATAAACCCCCTCTGTCTTTTTTTCCTTTGTCAGTACAAACATATTATGCAACGCATGACCTGGCACCAGTTCAACATGCACTTTTGAATGACTGTTCACTTTTAATATGTAGCAAAGCAAAGAATTCAAGGATGGATGATGTGGATGATGTCCTAAAGACTGTCAACTTCTTTAGTGAGATGAAAGCTATAAACAGGGAATTCTTCTGTGACATGCAACTTGATGAGTCTGACGGAGTTAAGAACATATTTTGGGCGAACACAAGCTGCCGAGGGGCGTATCAGGACTTCGGTGACTGCGTAACATTTGACACCACATGTAAGACCAACAAGTACCATATGCCACTTGGGGTGTTTGTGGGTACTAACAACCACTTACAGACTACATTCTTTGGTTTCGCCCTGATAAGAGATAAGGATGCAGATTCATTCAGATGGTTGTTCAAGACATTTTTAAGGTGCAAGAGAGGGAAGGCTCCTACATGCATCCTCACAGGTACAACCGCCAAAACCACCCCCTCCATCCCCCAAAAAAGGAAAATATCACATGTAAATATGTTGTGTCAGTTCTATTTTGTGTATATGCACTACCATCTGCTGACCACTCCATGTCTCTTTTCTTATTACCAGACCAGTGCCCGGCAATGGCTTTGGCAATCCCAGATGCTTTCAAGAACACAGTACACAAGCTGTGCCGCTGGCACATTATGAAGAAGTACAGGGAACACCTCGCATACCTGTACAACCTGCAAGAAGACTTTAAGGATGAGTTCACATCAATCCTCAACTGGCCCCTCATGCCAACTGAGTTTGAGGCTGCATGGAAAAGACTCTTGGATAAGTACAACCTCCATGATGATGCCAAGATGGTGGCCATGTAGAACGAGCGCGAGAGATGGATATCGGCCTACTTCAAAGAAATTTTCTGCGCCAAAATGACATCCACACAACAAAGTGAGAGCATGAACTATGAGCTCAAGAGGAACTTCATAAGTGAGAGACAAAACCTCCACCGGTTGGTCAGCCAGGTAACCCCTGCGTCCAAACCGGGAGGTAGACAGAGAACCAGGAGACAATGGGTAACCGGGTATAGCTCTATCACCTGTCTTGAGACAAAATAACATGCTTGCTAAAGTAAAACTTTATTAGTTAGACAAGTTTTTGCTGCGAGAAAACTAATAATTTGGTGATCACTCTTACTTGGACAGAAGGAACAAAACACGCTGACCTTCTATGGGTTTGACACCCAGATGGCAAAGCTTTACTCACGAGCTGTGTACAACGAGATCAGAAAAGGGCTCAAACTGAGCACACTCTTCACGGCGACAAAGACACAAGAGCCCACAAAGTACCGCGTGCACTACAACAAGCCACAAAAACTGTCTGCGTGGTCTCACCACGCATTCAAGGTGGTTGTAGACCCCGTGGGAGAAATATATGACTACGAGTGCAAGCTATGGGACCACACAGGTGAGCACTAAAAAAGATGTTACATGTTGTACTACTTATTTTTCCAAAGTTTTTGTTCGAATGGAATGACAGAAAACATGCACCTCTTCCAAAAAAATACAGGTATATTCTGCGTGCATGTCCTGTGCATGATGCAGACTATTAAGGCTGACAGCGTTCCAGAGAAATATATCCTCAGGAGATACACCAAACGCCCAAACATCCAACTAACATTCAACATAAATGACTTGAGGACAGTAGCGTCAAACAAGGCCTCCCTATACTGCATTGAAAGCGCATTGCTGCAGCAGAACATGAGGGTGCACAGAAAAAGCTTGAGAAGCCAAGAGCAAATGGTGTGATCACGGATCGTCATGGACAAACTTGAACAAGAACTCGACGCCATGCATTCTACCGAAAACGGAGGTGTCGCGGACAATGGCGCCATTGACCAGGATATTGCTACAATCTTATCCGAGATGAACCATCTGCAAGATATTGACCCATTCGACTACGTGAAAGATGAGCAACAGGAACCAGAGCTTGCCCATGTGCACACTCAAGAGCAGCAACATGCTCACGTGCAAGATCATGAGCTTGATGGTGCTGTAGGCGAATGACATTACAATAGGACATACTACCAGCAGTAGCAGGAAAGGGTGATTAAACCACCCATATTCTCAAACACAAAGGGGAGGAAGAGTAAGACGCAAGCAGCGAAAGCAGCAAAAGTAGCAGCCAAAAAGCCGACACGCCCCATCAGGCTTGTGGAATTTGGCCCGGATGGGAAACCTCTTAGGATAAGGGCATGCAGATTCTGCAACGTCGTGACAACCATAATTACCGCACATGCCCACTCTGCACAGATGCCACTGTCAACAAGCAAACAAAGCAGAAGCAGATTGGAGCCGCCCAGGTTTCTACCAATGGAGACGACACACGTAACAGCTACACTTGCCGCAAGTGTGGGGGAACTGACGGACATAATTCCCGCACAAGCAAAGTGGGCAAGGAGGTCAGTGGCGCTGAACAGAAATAGGGCAAGGTCCAGAGTACCAAAAAATCAAAAGAAGAGGATGAAGAAGAAGAGTTTGACGAGAATGATGACCAATCAGACGAAGATAATGAAGACGACAGTGTTGGGGACAAGTAAACTGAAACCAATGATGAAGCTACCAAGGCTCAAGCAGGAAAGGGCGTCAGCAAGGGACAACATTCGGGGCCAGTTAGGAAGAGCTCAAGACTAAAGAATCCATAGTGGTTATGCTGCTGCTTCAACTGAAAAATAAGCTTATACTCTCAGTTACCTCGGTTCAAAATGAAGAAACATATCAGAAACACTATCGTTACCAAAACTTATTTAGCTTTATCATCGATTTCTCGATCAGTACTATAGTTAAGATATAATTTGTGATTTGTGCCAGCTGGACAAGTGGCATTATTATGTAAAACATTTGATAATCCTTTTGAATGCAGTAACAAATACATTTCAAAAAACTTTTCTGGATTTACGTAACGCCAACACTACTGTTGACCAGTAGCTCAGCAAAAATATGTTAAGGAACACACCCGTGAACACCTCAAAAAACATCGTTTCAAAAACAAGCTAGGTCTGCTTCTACCAGTCCTAGTTCAGAAAGTCCATCAGTACATAAAAATAATTACCTCAAGCAAATGCAAATATAATACACCTGTACTGATGAAAAACAATTTATCTGTAAAAAATACTTTCAAAGATTATGAACAATCCTTTAAAAATTTTGTTTTAAAAAAAATTAGCATGACACACATAGTTTGACTGGTATTTGGTAAGTTCAATTACACTTCAATCACCAGTGCAATTACCCACAATAGAGGAGTACAAACCTCCATAATCAACAACCCTCACACGTGCAAGTGGGATAAGCAGCTAATAAGTACAGCTTGACAAGACGGGTTAGTGCGACAGTAAAATGGCATCATCACCGACCCTGAGACAAGCAAGTTGGTTAAGAAGCTGGTAAGTACAGCTTGACAAGACTACTCGGTGTGGCCAGATTAATACACTGGCAAACAAAATTGGCTTGGACGGTTGGTTCTTCCAGGCCACCGCCAGGGCCACCCACTAGGTGGTTGCCACAAGGGACTACAAACGGCGACCCCCACGACTACTACACCCACGTCCCCGACGAACCGCCTGCCACATATCCCCATCGACGCGCTGCAAAATAACCCATTGCCTTCCATCTCGGCATCATTCCCAGAACCACCATCGCCGCTTTCGTCTCCACCACGGACAAACCACAAACTTCTCTCTCCGAAGGCCACACTCGCAGGAGGAAGGCGATGGCAGACGAACCGTCCGCCAAGCGTCATCATGGCGAGACGTCATACAAGAGCACCAACCTCGACGGTGTTCATGTCCCTGGCGAGAAGCGCGCATATACCAGAACCCTCACAGGGGTTGAGCTCCATGGCAAGGAGACACTGGAGATCGTCTGACAAGGCCAACGAGATCATCTCTAGGCTCTGGAGGAAGGCTGGCGGCTCAATTTGTAAGATCGTCGGCCTTGGTGTGCACTACACCAGGGAAGACGAACCTCCCCAGGTGGCAGCAGTCCCGCAGTTGTGCGTGGAGTAACTCGGCATGGTGTACCACATCGCAGTGGCCACGAAATGGTGACCCATCCTACTGATTTGACATGTCTGGTTCATCTATTTAATTAGTACTCTATCCTAAAAATTTCATCAAACTTGTTTCCCAACTAGATGTACTAGTGTGCTTTGTGAAAGTGGATGCACTACTGCATTTTCTCAAGTAGATACACTATAAATGCATTTTTGAACCTGATGCACTGGATTACTATTTGAAAAATCTTGCAGAAGATTAATTTCTGAAGTTGATGTACTAGTGTAGTATCTGATCTTGATCCGATATTGTAGTTTCTGTACTCAATGTATTAACAAGATGTTTCTTAACTTGATGTAGTGAAGTAGTTTCTGAATTTCGTCTAATATTTTCATAAGAAAAAAAACTAAGAACTTGCTAAAGCACTGGTATGTGTTGTTCCTATTCAACAAAAGTAAATAAACTAGTACTAAAGCAGCACGTACAACATTGGCTCAAACTGTGTATAATCCAAAAAGAAAAATAACATGATGTACTTGAATTTAATTTCAGAACTTTGTTTACTAATTTCTGAAGTACATTCATCCATTAATTATGCTATATAAGCATCTACTTCATGGATTCATCACTTGTAAAACAGAACAAAAATGAACAATTCAAACATCAAAGTAATGCTAATCTTCAAAATGTATCTCCCCTTGAAGGCCCAAGCGCGTCAACGAGATGCTGAAGCATGAGAGGTTGTTCACATTTGTCGGTTTCAGCATTGAAAGTGACAAAGAGAAGATGATGATGTCTGGCCTTTCGACGATCAACCCCAACAAGTACGTTGACATTCAGCGCTTTTGGAGAGTTCCATACACCGGAACAGAGTACGACTCCTTGATTGATGTTGCAGCCAGCGTCATCCACCCATTCTACCAAGGCATGAAGAAGAACATCGACACGTAGGAAGACTACAAACGGTGGGGGATCAGCCCGCTGCCAGACAACCTCATCAAGTACGCAGGAGTAGATGCGTACGCCGCGTACAAGTCGTGGAACATCATCGACAACATCACAAATGGTTGGGAAATTGCAAAAGTGCGGGAGGATGACCACTACTACGACCGCCCCTTCTGCCCCTTTTAGGGATGAAGATACATCAAAGCCTGCCTTCGTTTTCCATCCGCTTGTGCTTGCCTTTTATCTTGTTGTTTCGAATTAGTAGTTTCCTCTTGTTGGGTTGAACCAGTATGATTATGCCGTGTTTGTCATGGCTGAATAAGTTTACTTATGTCATCAAGTACATTGTTTTGCTTATCTCATTATATATGTTTGGTAGCTTCATATTTTGATAATCTTGATGGGTGTGGTAATGGGGAAGATTCAGTCTGGTAAGAGCGGACTGAATGAAGCCTTCAACAGGCCACTGACAGGCTTTGAGGTATGCGATGCAATATTCTAAGAGAACTTTACGTTTTATTTGTATAGGATAATAAACCTGTCTACAGACGCTAGCCCATGATGCTCTATTTGATTCATAAAGGAATCAGACAAAGGATCCGCATAGTATGAGCTAATATAACATATTGTGCCATTTATTTGAGCAGGCTTCCCCGTTAGCGGCATCCGCCTAGGTCGCAGAGGTTTCCGAGCTCAATCGGAAGCTTCAAGAAGCTGACGAGGAACTCGACCACATTAACAAGTGGTTCGACAAAATGCAAGGTATGCGGATTTTAGAAAATTATTATGTCAAAAGACGATATCTTTTATTTAAGAGTTTTACCTCATTGCTTGGTGTGATGATGATCACAGCTGACGCCACCGAGGTCGAGACCCTCAAGGGCGCCCTTGCTCAGGCCAAGATGGAGGCCGAGATGAACAAGGCAACCGCTGACAAAGCGGCTAGCGAGCTGGAGGCTGAACAAGCCTGCCGCCGTCAACACGAGGCTCGGGTGGCCGAATTCGAACAAGAGCTGCGAGACGCTATCCGCAAATGCGAGGCGTTTGAGCAGCAGACTTCAGACCAATCATCCGAGCTTTAACAAAGCTCTCAATGTTTCCAAGAAGGCACGGAGCAAGTCCCGGAGTGCTCACGAGGAGATCCACCAGGCACGACAGATAGCGGCTGGTAAGTCCTTTCTTCTGCAGAGTATCTTTGGAGGTCAGACGTATGCATCGCTGACTTGAGTGTGGAGTTCCCCGGGCTTGTTTGCGGATCTACCAAAGAGTATCACCAACGCCGCCCAATATTTAAGATCCTAGGAGGTGAACACAATGGAGAATCTGTTCTGGTCGCTATTCCTTGCACCAGAATATCCAACACCTCTGAATGACCAGCTGAAGCAGCCGGTCGAGATGCATAAGATGGCGGGTGCGGCCATGAAGGATTTAATAGTCCAGCTCTTGCCAGCCGGGCCAATCCCTAGTAGCTACTATGGATTGGTGAAGCCGCTCGTCGATGAGAGGCCACGGGTCGATGCTGTGAAGTGTTCGGCCTGTATAGAGGGTGCCCGGATGGCCTTTGCCCGCGTCAAGATGCACTAGGCGAAGATGAAGGCCACCAAAGTGGCAACAGCCGGCCCGCCCGAGGGCAAGGATCATCGGAGGCCGGAGAGGTACTTTCGATGACATCCTAGAAGGAGCCCACGTTGTAGAGGGCAAGTGCTCAAAGGACGTGGCTTTTAGTTAAGTATGTTCGGGCTGTAAAGACTATATTTTTGTGCCTTGTATTTCAAGCGATTTTTCCTCTTGTGCGGCCGTTTATTTTTATATCTGAAAGTTTTCCAGTCGTTGGCTTCAGCCCCCATGTAGAGGCTACAGGGGTGTTCGGCATGACGCGTGACCATGCTTTACCCAATGACTTGGTCCGTAAAGGAGGTGTCCGCGGAGTGAACCAGGCAATCAAACTATGCGGCTTTATTTCTTTCACTTAGCCATAGGAGTTTGACTATGGGGCTAAGTACTAGCCCCTTGTGCATATGCGGCTATCCGGATTATGTTGCCTACTCTACGCGGCTGGTCGAAAACCAGCCCCTCGTGTAACACGGAGTAGATCGCTAATGATTTGTAGTATAATACTAAGTCGCCGAATCGCCGACCAGCTCTCGCTTATCTTGACAGTCAGTTTTCGGCTTTATCTACTATGGTACTTGATCGGATGAACCAGAAATACAAACGCAGTAGTTCTCCCTTTACTACCTTAGCCGAACAATGCGAAACGTAAGGTGGTAAGCACAGGAGCCGGGCAACCCAACTATAGACCCAAGACATAATTCGTAGCCGATGCATATAACGCAATATGCGGGACCCCCTTTACGTGTTCGGACTTTGAAATGTGCTAGGCCGCATACAACCCCTGGTGTTATGTCCGGATTGAAGCACATGTGGCAATCTGAGGTAGGGAGAGAACACGTATGGTAATGTAAAATAAACTCCAAACAAAGTGGAACCCAACTGCTTCTTTTATACCCTGATCGGCGAGCCGTGTGGTTATAGAACATCATCTTGGACATTTTACGTGCCAAAAAATAAAATAATAAAAGGAAATGTTTACATAGAGCCTAAGATTAATGATTTGAAAAAATCCCAATGAAGCCCTCCTGCACGTCTGCGTTATTTCTCCTTTGTGACATATCCTTGAAGGAGAGAGGTCTGATGGCCGTCTGTGAAAAAGGAAAAGGAAATCTCGAAAAGAATTCCATGCACAACCATAGATAAGGTGGGTTCTTTAATGAATCTACGATGAAAATATATTTAGAGTCTGAATAGGGTCGAGCTGTAATATGGACTATTTTTCCGCAGTATGCCTCCGGCGCCGCCCAAGTTATTTTAAGGGCATAATTGTGTACACGAGGTACGTATGCCACAACCTTGTAAGGTAGTCAGCAGAGGTGTAACTACTAATCAAGCTCAGGTTCTTCTGAGCCGCCGCATTGCAATGCGGGCCGGACACGTTTAGCAGTGTCTTTGGTCTTGATGACCGATGAATTATTTGGCTTGAATAGGACGCCTTCAACTTCGGCTGCCAGGGCCGCGGTACCCTCCTCTCTGCGGAGGGAGTGCTCCATGTTCCCATTGATTGTGATGACGCCGCGAGGTCCAGGCATTTTAATCTTGAGGTAAGCATAGTGCAGGACAACATTGAAGCGGGCGAAGGCAGTTCTTCCGAGTAGTGCATGGAAGCCACATCGGAAGGGAGCGATATCGAAGATTAACTCCTCGCTTCTAAAATTGTCTAGAGAGCCGAATACCACCTCCAATGTTAATGAGCCCGTGCAGCGGGCCTCTACGCCAGGTATCACTCCTTTAAAGGTAGTGCTGCTAGGCTTGATTCTTGATGGGTCTATCCCCATCTTACAGATAGTATCTTGGTATATCAAGTTGAGGATACTGCCACCGTCCGTAAGGACTCGATTAAGATGGTATCCATCAATGATAGGATCGAGTACTAGGGCCGCCGAACCTCCGTGTCGGTTATTGGTTGGGTGATCCCTGCGATCGAAGGTGATTGGACAAGCCGACCATGGGTTGAACTTGGGGGCGATAGGCTCTACATCATAAACGTCCCTGAGTGCGCGCTTGCGCTCCCTCTTGGGGATATGGGTGGCCTAGATCATGTTCACCATTTTCACTTCAGGGGGAAATTGTTTTTGTCCCCCTATATTCGGTGGGGGAGGCTCGTCTTCGTCCTCGCTTTGAGGTCCTTTCCCCTTGTGTTCGGCATTTAACTTGCCGGCCTCCTTGAAGACCCAACAATTTATATTGGTGTGCTTTGCAGGTTTATTAGGGGTGCCATGAATCTGACAAGGTCTCTTTAATATTTTGTCCAGGTTGGATGGACCATCCCTGTTGCCTTTGAATGGCTTCTTCCGCTGACCGGATATGGAGCCACTGAATCCGGCATTCACTGTCGCGTCATCTGTTTTTCTGTTATTGTTCAGACACTTGTTCTTGTTGTGTCACGGCCTACCATTGCTATCCCTCGCCGTGGAAGTGCCAGGGTCGCTGGTACTATTGCTTCTATGAGCCAACCAACTATGTTCGCCCGCGCAAAAGCGGGTCATAAGTGCAGTCAGAGCTGCCATGGGTTTCGGCTTCTCCTGGCTATCGTGTCGCGCGAGCCATTCGTCGCGGACACTGTGTTTAAATGCCGCTAAGGCTTTGGCGTCCGGACAGTCAACGATTTGGTTCTTTTTAGTTAAGAACCGATTCCAAAGCTTGCGAGCTGACTCCATAGGTTGCTAGATTATGTGACTTAAATCATCACCATCCGGTGGCCGGACATAAATCCCCTAAAAGTTAGCCCGGATAGCATCCTCTAAATCTTCCCAGCTTCCAATGGAGTTCTCTGGGAGGCTGTTCAACCACTGCCATGCTAGCACCTTCAGCTTTAGAGGGAGGTATTTGATGGCATGGATGTCATCTCCACGAGCCATCTAGTTGTGGAGAATAAAGTCTTCAATCCATACAGCGGGATCCGTCGTTCCATCGTACACCACTACAAAAAAATACACTTCCGTGATGATATGTCTTTGTCACAGCTGGTCACGTTTTCTGTCATGCATGTACATCCATGATGATTTTATGACAGAATCAAGATAGTCATACATGTGCAGTCGTAGAAGTGTTCCATGACATTACCAAAATTATCATCACGGAAGTGTCCAATTCAATGATGATAAATCGCACGTCACAGAAGTGCTTTCGTCAAGGGTGACCGACACGTGGCATCCACCGTAACGGAACACCGTTAAGCTATCGGGTCCGGTTTTGGATCCGATAACCCGTTAACAGCCCCGACCAATGGGGATTTTCCACGTGTAAAATTATCAATGGCTGGAGGGAACACGTGTCGGCTCGCCATTGGAACAGATGTCATCCACTCATTGGACCCATAGCGCCTATTATACGTCGACACGTGGCATGACCCAACAGAGGGCCATTCCTGTGAAAAGGCCGGCCCGTTAGACTTGGTCAAAAGGTGGCGGGCCGTCCCACGGCAAGCCTGTTAATGGCAAGTTCGCATATAGCCCATTTATAGCCCGCTAACTCAGGGCCCGTTTATGGCCTATCCGAATTAGGCCCAGTAGCGTCATCTGGGACGTCCAATATAAATTCAGCCCGTTTTAACTTCCGGCCCATGTATGGCCCATGACGTCTTTTGGCACATATCAAGTCCTTAGTAACCCTCGGCCCACAAACGGCCCGTGGTAAAACTGGCCCGTATTGAACATTATTTTACTTTAAACCCATTAACGGACGATTTCAACTCTAGCCCATTTATGGGCATAATGTGGTCTGTTATTGGCCCATGTTTGGCCAATCGATCATACGGCCCATAGAAGGCCCATTGTGTCTACGGCCCGTATAAGGCCCATTGTTTCTACGGCCCTTAGAAGGCCCATTGTTTCTACGGCCCATATGAGGCCCATGTTAACTACAGTAAATATGTAGCCCATGGTTAATGTGGCCTAGTTTTAAAAAATAGGCTATTGTGGCCACTAGCAAACCGCGGAAAAAGAATTGCACTGACTACAAGAAAAAATAATAAAAAAGACAATAAGGAAATAAATAGGCAAGCCACTTACGCTAGGCTATCACGGCTATTACAGATATTACATCCACTGGGCATCAAAGTTCACCACCAGTGCAAATATAGGGAACAAAGCAACATATAAACGCTGCAGCAAAACAAGTCCAGAACTGAAACCACTTCAGAAGAGCTCAAGAAACAATATCCTGGGTACCCATAATGCTGGCAAGATGCTTAGCAAGCTTATTAACCTTCTCTTGTTTGGCGCTTAAATCCTCCAGCACTTGTTGTTGCACCAGAAAGTATGCATCTGAATTCTATAGGGACTTCCTCAGTCCTTCGGCTTCCTATCGCATAACATCTGATCGATGTCTTTCAACTTGAAGTTGAGACTCAAGAAGCCGAACTGATTCAGGCAGCGAGTTCGAAGAGCTGGTGCCAGCAGTAGTAGCCAGTAACTCGAACACTACATCAAGACATGACTTTGGGGTTGTCTCAGTGTCTTCAATATAGTTTTTATCAGCTTTCTTGGAGACCAGTAGGGATGTCTCACTATCTTGAACCTTATCTGCATTACTTCCTGTACCATTGCATAACGAGGTACTCTTCTCCAATATTTTATCGGCATTCTAAAAGAGAAACAAACAAACACATCACAGGTTCACAATGTAGTATCTGAAACTCATTTTGGTAAACCATTTCACTAGTAAGGTGGACAGGATAACAGCATGAAACAAACATATATCTATGTAGTATGGTCACTGTATGGTCTATATCATTCTAGTTTATGTTGCCAATCAAGATAGATACAGTTCGAATCATATCTATTTAAGACAAAGCAGCTTAGACAGAATATAAGTGTGGGAAACTACACAGCAATAACAACACTTGTACGGTGCATGGCATGAGAATATAACTGTTTATTCAATTGAAACTGAAATCAACATAGAGCAAGTTACAACAGCAAACACGTTAAAGAAACAGGTGTAAAACATACCTGTTGCGCCAATGGAGTTTCAATTGCATCCTTCAAATTTGAAATTAGTTGGTATGAGTAACTACAGTGATGCAAGAGCAAAGTAGTATGAACCATAGCTACAGAACCTGACCTTAGAACAATTCTTCTTCTGCTTTAAGCATTGACTTGGGGTTCGGAGTGGTGGTCCTCGTGCTTTGGGCACTGTAGTTGCCTTACTAACTACTCGTGTTTGGGTGCTCTATGGTGGAGACAGTGATGTGTCAACGGGAACTGGGTTACTATCTGCTGGGGTTGGGGTTAGAAGGGGTGTAGCTGGTTCTCTGTCCAACTAGGTAGGGGTACAATCTGCGTGAGTCTGGGTTATGTGTGGTGGGGCTAGTTCTTGGGCAAGTACAACCGTGGTTCTATCTCCATCGACAGATAGCACGATCTTTTTTGAAGACCGTGTTTTTACTCCCACAGATACTGCCATCACCCCCTCCAATTGAAATGGCCGATAAACAAGAAAAGTAATTGAATGTACAGACATTGTAAGATAGGCAGGTGCAATGGATAGTAGGGAAGAAAACAGGGCATGAAATAATTCACATTACACAATTTCACATGTATGATGGCTAACTAAACAGGATAGAATGACATACTTCAAAATATGATGATTATGTAAACAGGATGACATGATATAGTTGTACGATGTGTCTATTAAAGTGGTCGGCATGCCATAAATCACAAACATGTCGTCGATGGAAATATGATGGCATGATATAATTCATCGATAGAATGACATAATTCAAAATATGATGACTATGTGAACAGGATGAGATGATATAACTATATTATGTCTTTAGAAAATGGGTTGGCATGCCATAATTCAGATACATGCTGTCTATGTAAACATCATGGCATGATACAATTCAAATATATGATTTATATACTAACGAAGTGAGCAGAGGGCAATCGCATATATGATGTGTCAACTAAGGAGATGGCATTCAATATCGTGTATATGATGTAAAAACTAAGCATTGCAATAAAACATATGCATGATATGAGTAATATAACCCTGCCAAGTTTGAGCATACACCTCAGGGGGATAATATGACTGGTCATCTGCCTCTAAATCCTCCTCTGAAGAGCTATCTGTAACCAGCAAGATATATGCTTCACTAGGTAGCATTGTCTGCTCTGAGGACCTTGTTTTCACTCCTGATTTCTCCATCACCAATTCAAATGGCTGATGCACAGGAAGAGCAGTTGAATATACAAACATTGTCGACAAAAGCAATGAGAAATACAAAAAAAGGAAAACATGATACAGTTCACATATATGACGCTTGACTAAACAACATGTCATTGCATAATTTACATATATAATGCCTTGCAACAAGATAGCATTGCATAATTCACATATATAATGTCTTGCAAAAAGATGGCATTGCATAATTCACATATATGGTAATTAGACACTAAACAGGTGGCATTCACACAAATCATGTCTAAACTAAGCAAATGACATAGCAATGCAAGATACCATACGCACGATATGAGCAACCTGACCTTGCCAAGTTAGAGCATGCACCTCGGGGGGGGGGGGAATAGGACTGGTCATCTGTCTTTGAATCCTCCTCTGAGGAGTTATCTTCCTCTTGATTACGATCCAAAATGGGTGGACGGGGGCTGCCTTTGCGCCCACCATGGAGCGACATCTGCATGAAATTTTATCGCCACGCAAGGCTCGTCTCTTTTGATCTACATGGTCAGTTCCATTGTGTACAATAACTGACATGCATAAGAATAAAACATAGTGAGATTATGTAAGGAGTGCATGCACAAATCCAGAGTGAAGGTAGCAAACTGTGGATAGACCCAAAACCAATGATAGCAGGCAGATAATAGCTTTAGTTAAAAAATACAAATAATGGCTTCTTTAATGTTTGTTTGCACCCAACATGAAACTCATAGTAGACACCCGAGATTAACCAGATAGTAGACAGATAGTAATGATTGCTGGCCCAATATGTACCCCACAACCATTTAAAAACTCAAGTTTCAGCATAAGTTTGGACCTGAGTCAGAGTCTAATAGGTGAACAGGACGATAAAGTAGCATGTCATTATATTAAGCGATGCATAACGTAAGCAGACACGGAAGAGTGCGACCTCTCTTGTGGACCCGTGTAGTCCTCAAGGTCATCTTCTCAGTTGATGATGGTAATGAAGTTGTCGTGGCTGCCGGCGGCGGGGAAGAAGATCTGAGGCGGCAAAAGACAGTCTAGAGAGCGGATCCCTGCTGTGGTGAACCCTTCCGTCGTTGGAGCAGCTGAGCTGGGGTGGAACACAGCACCGCAGGAGCAGGACAAACCACACAAGGTTTTCTTTGACACATATCTATAACAGAAGTAATTGTGTAAGGGTTTGTTTGAATTTGAGGATTCTAACAATGCAAGGATAGGACATAGACATGAATAGGATAGGAATGCACGTACAAAATAGAGAATTTAAAAACATAGGAATTCTGCCAATCTGGGTGTTTGGTTCACAAGAATTGGAAGATCACAGGATTCAAAGCAGCATGGTGAGATTAAGTCAAACCACAAGAAGTGAACAACCTCTTTGGCGAAACCATGTCGATCTCAGCGCGATTGGGTTGGCTGGTGAGGATGCTCTGGCTGACTTGGCTGTCGGAGGAGGGGAAGAAGATCTTAGGCGTCTGGAGATGGAGCCCGAGGTACTGCTCCGCTGTGATGGAGGGTTTTGGAGCAGCTCCGGTGAGTTGTACGACGCCGAGGCTGAAGCAAGACAAGAGAGACAACGTTAACCTGAGCGGAATTCTAATAGCATCTCCAATAGATGATGTAAAATACATAACCACAAAGTGCTAGATGTATACATCAGCCTCTCATCTCTAAACTTAACTGTCGAAACTGAATTTAACTGTTGAAACTGAACTTAACTGTCGAAACTGAATTTTGCCGTCGAAACTGAATTTAACTATCGAAACTGAACTTAACTGTCAAAACTGAATTTTGCTGTCGACACTGAATTTTACTGTCGAAACTGAACTTAACTGTCGAAACTGAATTTTGCTGTCGAAACTGAATTTTACTTTCGAAACTGAACGCACTAGAGGTGAGCCTAGACGTTAGTCGACTGACATTTTCAGCTCTGGTCAGTCTATTTTGCAGCCGTTGGATACGAAATCAAGGGCCTGCAGTTCATCTTCAACCTCCACTCCCCCTGAGCCGCCAGCCACCACCCGCCAAAAAGCTGCCCCCCGCCACCCGCGGCCGGTGGTGCACCACCCCGCCCGCCCGAAAAACACTCCTCACCGCCGGTCCGTCGCCGCACCGGCCATCCCTATAGGCCCCCCCGTGCCGAGATTTTTCTCCGGCGATCCCCACGCCACCGGCCCACCACCGGGGCGACCACCGCCCCCACCCTGAACCC
>LR738711.1:612982779-613040636 GCA_902687465.1 Secale cereale
CCCCCCACCCCCTGAAAATCGACTAACCCAAAAGTCGATTCAGTCGACTGAAGTGTAGCTAAATCGGAGCAGTATCGCAAGCAAGAGCAAGAGCGAGAGAAGCATCGCGAGCAAGAGCAAGAGCAGGAGCAGACCAGGCAGGGGACCGAGAGCAAGAGCAGAGCAGCAGCGCGAGCGAGAGCTAAAGCAGCAGCAGCTCCTACTGATGTGGACGTCGCCGCAGAGGGAGCGACGCCGTGGAGGAAGTGGCCGGCGATGCCGCCGTGGATGGAGCCGCGCCGTGTCGGCTCGAGACCAAGAGCCGGCAGCACCGTGAGATCGAATCAAGAAGAAAATGCGGCAATTAATGTACATCCTATTTGGTGGCGCCGATTAGGCCGCAGCTTCATCCGAGGAAACGATGATGATGATGCTATTCCGGTGGTGTAGGTGAAGACGGCGGTGTGGGAATGGAGGTTGCGCGAAAGACGAGGGGAACATCGGGGCAGCTCCTTGGAGGTGGAGGACGGAGTGGCTGAACCGGCGTGACGACCAGATCGACGACGGATCCTCATCCGGTACGGTGGATGGGGGATGTCGAGGTGTTGTTGGATGACGTCGTCGGAGAAGAGGCTCCGGCTGGGTGGCGGACGGAGGAGGGTGTGGGGCTTCGCGGGTTTTGACGGCCTTGGGGTACGAATGGGTGGGCGGATGGGATGAGAGTGGGGAACCATGGCTTAGGGACGCGCTTGTCCGAAATGTGGGGTAAGTTATGAAAGTACCCCCACCGATTTGAGGCGGTTCTTTCGGTTCAGGGGTATCACGGCCATTTCGCGTGTCGGGATTTCACAGGAGGTGGGAGTTTTCGCACGCGTTGAAATTTTGGAATAACAAGGCTTTGCTTGAGATGGAGGGAGTTGTCGGAGCACAACGAGACAAAGATATATCTTAAATATTTCGGGCTAACAAGGCGCGGGTTGAAATTTCCGGACAATCCTAACGTGTACTGTACCAAATCAATTCGCACTACAAATGTCATTCAAAACTTTGAATTCATGTTATGTTCAATTAAAATATTTTGCTACATGTATAATGCATGCAACCTAGTACTCAAATGAATGTTTTAGTGCATTCCAAACGTATATACTACCGCTTCAATATGAACTAAAGTTTATTTCGTTTCTCCATTTGAATAAGATCTACAATAATGATTGTTGTGAAGTCAAAGTATTTGAATTCGTTTCTCCGTTTTAGTAAGACCTACAATCGTCATTATTGTCAAGTTAAACCATCGTTTGTGTATTATCTTCACAGCACACCACATGATTAGTCTCAAGTTGCATATGAACTATGTGTACTATATGAACTCGAACTCGATTTTTTAATCCACTTTATGTTGATTTGCATATGTTTAAAACACTATGATATCCTATTCAAATATATGAATCCACTTTCATATCAAATTATGATCTTTGTTAGTCTCTTACACCCACACAATCCTCTAACCTTTGTAGCTACCACTAACTTTCTCTCGTGCATGCACACGCCCTCCTCACCCTCCCCCTCCCTCAGCATTCTATCCATCGCGCACATTCATTTTTTTAGGTCGTTATCCCACAGTCTCCACAACTCCTTTCCGATACACACCGATCGATAAACCTCTCCAGTGATGTCTGCCTACAATATACACACATACCTTCAATCTCCACCTTTATGTGTCCTTGCCTCGTGTCTCTCATACGGTCCCACACACGTGTAAACTCTCGCCCCTCTTTTCATCGATCTCACAACCGCACACTCCTCCCCCTATCTAGCTAGTAGCTGGGCCTCTCGCACCACCTCCTAGCTCCATTCTCTCCGTCTATCTGTCTCGCCGGGCCTTATTTGCCTCTAACAAATGGACATACATCGGCCGATCTCCCTCTATACATATAGCTAGCTAGGTCCTTATAACTCGTTTTTCCCCACGCGTCGATCGATCTACCTCATTAGTTATGTCTCTCCCTTCCTCCGACAAACCACAGTTGATCTACCGATCTAGTTAGGTTTGCTTGCCAAACACATGGTTCCCCTTCATCATCCATGGATGTGTCCCGACAGATCTATCACGCACATCCAAACACATAAACACATCCCCACTCTTATTGATAATATTGCGGTTCCACCCTTCGTTTGTCTAGTAGGCCTCTCCCACCATCATCGAGAAGCAACTCCATCACCCATCTAACACTCTACCCCTCTCCCTCCCTCTCTCTCTCCTCTCTCTCTCTCTCTCTCTCTTTGACCCATCCTATTTCCCATCCTTCAGTTATGTATGGATGTCGATCGATCTCCCTCAAGACATAGCTGGGTCTCTCCTTCTCAACACATATACGAGTTGTTCTACCTCTATAGTTAGGCCTCTGCCTACCCCTCCCCAAACCCCCTCCCACACACACACACCGATACATCGAGCGCTCTAGTCATGTCTCCCTGCCACACACAAACTTGACCTGTGCCCTCTGACATTCCGGTAGCTAGGTCAGTCGCCCTATATCTTTCACTTGTACACACACAATTTCAACGGCTCTCTTCATCGATCTCTCACCCACCCACTTGATCCTCTCTTCGACTCTATCGATATCTGTGACCCCTCCTTCTCTTCTCGTGGATCGCCTGACCCTCTATATATGATATGGCTAGGCCTCCATTTCACACACATTGCATGCAAAAATTTATTTGAGATGTCATCGACACATATTCCCACAAATACATTCACGAAATCAACCTCCCCCCAAAACAAAAAACACTCACGAACGCACACAAGCCATTTGTCTAGGTTTGTATTTCTCACACACACCCACGTAGGTGGGGGGCGTGCACAAAGAGAAGAGGTGCACGCACGGCGCACGTACTCCCGTCTCTTTCCCAACCACACCCGCGCGGGTACACGGTGGAGCTCATTTCTGTACGAAAAGGCAGCCCACGTGGTAACTTGACACGTGTACTTGTTGTCCACTAGATGGAGGGAGGATCGTCAACCACGGGTGAACAAACAAATTGCGACTTGGGCATTATGTTAAAAAAGAGGCAAACCATGTGGGGCCTTCCTTAGAGCAAGGCTCTATAGACTGGAGTACTTTTGATGTGTCCCGTAAACTCATAGAATGAGGAGAAGCTTTCTTAGTACGCCGTCTCCCCAGCCCATGGGTGCGGTGGCTAGCAGGACGAGGTGAAGCTTGCTTACTACGCCTTACGCCCGCTCCCTCGCCCACGCGCGCGGTGGCTCACAGGACGAGGAGGAAATTTTACTACTCCCTCCGTTTACTTCTCGTCCCTACTACCTTGGTTAGAGAGATTATCATATTGTTTGGAATATATATGTCCTTTAGTAGATTTCAATATGAACTACTAGTACATACTCCAAACACTGATGTATATAGACATATTTTAGAGTGTAGATTCACTCATTTTGCTCCGTATGTAGCATAAAGTTGAGACACTTAGTTTGGAACGGAGGGAGTACATATTTGCTATGATCTGTCAATCATTGAGATGCAATAGTATGCATGTTAGTCTCCTTTGTATTTGATGAAATCTTGCAACGGGCAACCTTGGACGCAAGATACATGTAACAGAAGTTGGAAGCTTCATAGCATTGTACTATCTCACTGATAAATTACAGTACGTACTCCCTCCGTTCCTAAATATAACTCTTTTAGAGATTCCACTAGGTGGACTACATACGGAACAAAATGAATGAATCTACACTTAAAATGCATCTATATACATCCGTATGTGGTTCATGGTGAAATCTCTACAAAGACTTATATTTAGGAACGGAGGAAGTACTATTACTATGTAAAGAGTTTTTTTTGCGATTGTACTATGTAAAGAGTAAGGTGTCGCACAGTGTCCAGAAAATATGGTGATATTGTGAGGTGGGCCATGTAATCACTGAGCCTGCGTGTTTTCACTGCGCTTGCACTCCTCCGCCATAAGAATGGAGTGAATTATAATATAGTAGTACCTCCTTTCGTCGAAAGCGTGGGACATCTAGCAGTCCTACCACCTCAGTAGTAATGACCAATGAGCCGTCAAATCACATAGACCCAGCAGTAAGTAGGACGAACGAAGCAACCATCACTCTTGAATCCGCTTCTCCCTTCAACGCAGGCGCCAGTGAGAGGTCGCGTCCACTCTGCCCGGGCATGAATGCGGCACCGATTCTTTGTAGCGGCGCTGACCGTTTTGGGCGGGAAGCGCGCGCGAGCGATGGAGGGGCTTTGGGTGGGCCAGGCTGGTCAGGAGCGGGTGTGGCAGTTGTCCGCCTGTCCCTACCGGATGCCCGGAAACGAGAGGATGCACCGACTCTCGCGGCTAAAATCGTACACTACACACCATCTCTCTATAGGAGTAGGTCGACCTGTCGCTCTCGCTAACACATACATGTTGTTAAACACACACACGCACACACACACGCACACATAGGTTCATAGAATAGGAAAATCGTGCGAGTGCGAAGCCACACGAAGTGAGATACAAATGGAGTACGTACAAACTATGACCAGCCTAAGCAATGTAACCAAATGCTCCTTACTCTGCCTTGTTATCTTCCCCGGAAACCCAATGCATGGAGCGCAACTACACGTTGATCAGTCAAGAAATCAAAGTCGGCTTGCATGTGTGTTAATACGTGGCCCTGCATGGTAGCTAAAATGGCATCTCCTAGTTGTTTGGATCAATTGTTGCGTTTAGAGACAGAAATCAGGGCTTTGATTGGAGGAATGACCGGTCAAGTTTGTCTTTCTCCTCCAATCTGCTTGCACCTTGGTCCCGCTGCACCTTCTAACGTGACTTATTTACACCTAGACGGAGGGAGTCGTACGAGATACGGTGGCACAGTGACTTAGGTCGAATACAAGTGCCCAAAATTGTGTGCATGTTATAATAAGGATTCGCTTAAAATAGTACATGAGCGAATAGAGGGATCAATTGGACAGTGTTCCCGAGCAGTAGCAAGATGTGTGAGGTAAGATACATCACTGACGCTTTTAATTTTTCTTATTAATGTGTTTGTTTCACCCTCTGACTGGTGGGACCCAACGTACTACGTGGAGAGAGGTAAGGTGGCTAAGGCCGCATTATTTTTGCACCACTGTGGATAGTCTTACTACCAAAGCCACATGACACGATTATGATTTAAATCCCAATGACTCCCACACACACAAAAAAATGTATACAAGGTTATTTTCCTCTCGTTGAACATAACGGGAGGGTTGTCTAGCTGCTTAGCCTGTTCGCTCATCAAACTTGAGGTCTCGGGTTTGATAACTACACTTGAGCATAATTCGTGCCAGGAGGATTCTTTGACTGGTCAAAATGGATGGATACGGAGCTATACGATCTTATAGTGACCGTATAATCACCTCATCATGTATAAGCTGCAACCTCGGCGCTTGTTTTCTAGGGTTTGTACTCTTCACACTCTCTCTAGTATATATATACACGCTGCAACCTCAGCACTTGTAGTTGTTCTCTTCACACTCTCTCACCCTTTCCAGATCTAAACAAGACTTCTTGGCCTCTCTCTCTCCCCTCACTGCTTGTCTGCTTGTAGTTGCTCTCTTCACACTCTCTCAGCCGGCTGGATCCGTCCGTCGGGAAGGGAAGGAGGCTTAACGCTGTCGCCGTCGGCGAGGGATGGAATCCACTACCGACGCAGCTGTTCACTTTCACCCAGCGGCGGCGCGGGAGGGCCTCCGACCCCTTCTTCTTCTCCAACGTATAGTGTGGGTCGAACGGCCTCCGATCGCCCACCGAACCACACCCCAATAACCTTAAGGTATAATTTACTTATTGCACATGCAATGCTCTAGCTGCATGTGGGCTTTTTCCGCTTTTGCACTCGAATCTAGGTGTTGGATCAAACAGGAAAGTTGTGGGGAAAGTTGTATACCATGAATCTAGGACGTGGTTCAAAGAGGAAAGGAATGGGGGAAAGTAGTGGGAAATGTTGTATAGCATTAATGTAGGACGTGGTTCAAAAAGGAAGGAAGGGGAAAGTAGTGGGGAAAGTTGTATCGCATGAATCTAAGACGTGGTTGAAAGAGGACAGGAATGGGGGAAAGTAGTGGGGAAAGTTGTATAGCATAAATCTAGGACGTGGTTCACAGAGGAAACAAAGTGGGGAAAGTACTAGTACAAACTGGCTATCCAACACCTATGTTGGTCGAAAAGGGAAAACAATGACAAACGCAGTGTACACATCTGTAACGAACTGATCTTTTGTTTTGGGGGAAAAGGCTGTAGAGTTTGAGCAGGACTAGATTTGCTGCGCTCACATAGGGAAAGGTGTCTAAAGATAACAAAACTGGGACCAAAACAAATATGCTCCTTGGTTGTTTGTTATTTGTTGCAACAGACTGTGCATCACCCCAGTACATCGGTAGAAGTTATTAAATGACATGCTAAAAGACCATGTTACCCCTAGTAATGAACTAATAGAGACAAGTTGCCATGCGTGGCAGGGGCAACTGTTGGAAAAAGTTTGAAAAAGACTCTCCCTCGGGGTCTTCTTTCTTTAGTCCCAAATGCCCACTTTTAGTCCCTAAAAGTCCCTCCTGTTTGGTTTAGATGGGACTGACGCGAAGTTTTTTTAGTCCCTCCACCAAAATGTCCCTGTAAACAAGCACCCTCTAATAATGCCGCTGGAAAATCGATGCAATGCCACAATTAAAAGAAAATTACATGTTTAACAAATTTTATTGTTAATATAATCTCTCTGTTAATATTAATCAATGCCACCGATTGAGAAATGCTACTGTCTTTCTTTCTTTCCCATTTAGATAAGGTAGATGCTTCTTTTCGTTGGCTTCTGTGTCATCCACCGTTATTGACCACTAGTTGTTTCCTTTGCACCTCTGTGTAAACAGGGTTATCTACTTCACCTCATTGGTGTTGTGACGTTTTGTTGCACTTCACAAAACACTTTTGTCTTAGGAGTGTTTTGTGTAGTTCAACCAAAATGTCACACCGACAACGTTGCTTGATTACTTGATCCTAGTGGAACTGCACAAGTGGAGATCTTAATTCCTATCCGTGTTGGCCAATTTGGTTCAGATATTCTTCTTGTGAGTTGTTTGAATTCCGCGTCATGAGAGGTCAGTACTAGCCTGCTTTCACATTGAAGGCGAAGCTTGTCTGTTACTGAACCAAGTGATGAAGGGGAAGAACGAGCGGAAGAAAAACAAAAATCAATTCCTGCTGCTGTAAAGAATCACTGGAACTGTGATGACACAAGTAATGATATAATTTTGCATCTTAATTTATTGCTATGGCTGGAACGAGCAATTGTTTTGCCACTGATTTGATGCCACTCTTAATGTAATACATAATTATCTCTACTTGTGCAAACAGGGATCTTCTTTGAAGATACCATATATTTTAGTGGAATTGCACAAGCAGATGTTGGAAACATTAATCTAATCGAGGAGTATATAGTAAGCATGGCCACCACAGTAGATAGCAACAGATGATTCCAAAGAAGTGCTTCATCTGTATGCTATACACAATAAGCCTCCTGACAAAGGTTGGTACTCGCCCACTGATTTCGTTCATATGATTGAGCTTTGTCATCTCTATTGGTGTTGTGCTACTGTTTAGATACTATCATCAAAAAGTGGTATTGTCCTTGAGAAGTGCTTCATCTGTGTTGTTTTAAATATTTCCTTTCCTTTTTTTCGAGCAAACGGGGATGCTAGCATTTAATTATCCTCTTGTCTTTGCACAACAGGATCATCCTCCTCTGAGGCCTTGTTCGGTTGAGGTGGTTTTTGAAGGGGGATTAGATCCCCTACAAGCAAAAATCCTCTCCAATCCACTCCAATTCCCTTGGGAGGAGGATTAAACGAACAAGGCTTGAAGAAGAATATGGAGTACGTGAAGTGACTAGTGTTCCGATTATGCCAGGTTGAAGAAGCCATGTCTATCTTCTCAATAGAAGGAGCGGTTGAAGGATGGTTACATTACCCCCCACAAGACCAAACTAACTTCAGCTCAGAAGGACTGACAAATCTCCATTTTCTTGCTGTGATGTGCGAGTACAATGTTGTTCTAGGATTCTTTCCGAGTTCCATTTTTCAAAAAGTGTGCTCTACATCGACCATGTAGGTGCCTGTTTAAACTGTCAATTCATAGTACAGTTTGCTTTATACTAATCACTTTTTTGTATTTGTGCAAATAAGGGTGCTCAGCTTGATTCCACCACTAGCAAGGAGGTGCCGATAAGTTCAAGGCGTTGCAACATATAAGGGAGAAATCATACAAGCTACGTGCGAATTTGGTTGATTTTGGTGGAACTGCACAAAAAGAACAGCTGGTCAGCTGGTTTATTTAGCACGAGGTGCCATGTAAATGTCCGAACTGATGGCAAACCCTGCCCATTCCACAATCATAGGCATTTGATATTTTGGAATGGGAAAACCTTGTCAAATTTTGCTCATTGATTTTAGCAAGAAGACATGTGTTTGATATTTTCGAATGGGACGCCCTTTGCTGTCAGCAGCGTCGATCCATTTTTTCTTTATTCTTTAGTTGTGAAGTAAATATTGGCTCTGGCATGTGAATTGCTGAGATGCATAATCATCGATTGTTTTGAATGTTGTCTATGAATTGCCAGGCCTGTGTGTTTGATTGCAATGTACAGGAACGCTAAAAAGCTGCTCAAACTCTTTGTACTCCTTCTGTTCCTTTTTACTTCGCACATTGTGAAAGTGCATACTTTTTTCTATAAGATTGGTCAAAGTAGAGATACTTTGACTGCAGACAAAACTTGTATGGAGACTAGAAAGGACCGGAGGGAGTACATGTGAAACTGCTGCAAACGTGGTGATCACCCTGGGAGTACATGTGAAACTTGTACGTATTGTTTTGCATGTTCATCCAATGCCAGTGATACAAGAATTCGAACTAATAGAAATAAATTCATTCATACACGGTCGGATTTCATATAAACATGCCGGATTTCATTACATTTCATACATTCTTCAACTAAAAAGGGGTGCGCTGGAGGTATAATTAATTAACCGAAGCTACCCACCTGCGTCCGGCTGAGCCGAACAGAAGCTTCAGTGACTTAACTACAGGTGCAGTTGCATAACTGACATGTGGCCCAGATGCCTGTTGGGCCCATGTGTCAGCCAGCCAACTGCACCAGCAGTTAAGTAGAAGTAGTGTCCTTCTCCAACATAGCTCTCCGACTCCACGTCGCCGCCAAGAAGCTAACCGGACGTCAGTGGTCAACCCGCCTAGCTTGTCATAGCGATTAGGGTAGCGGTGGCCTTACTTGGACCCGAGCGGTGGCGACCTACCGTGTTCTACTCTTCCTCGTTTTCTGTGTGACGCGGCCTCATTGGCAGCGGGGCGGGGCCTCGGCGGAGCCGGCGATGTCCTCTGTCTAGTTGCCGGCGGGCGGCGCCTTTGCGGAGCGGGGGAAATCCTCCCCCTCATTGCCGGCAGGGTGGGGCCTCGGCGGAGCCGGCGGTGTCCTCTGCCTTGTTATTGGCGCCATGGGGCCTCGGTGGAGCAGGGCCTCGTCGATGCCACCGGAGCGGGGACTCGTCGGAGCCGGCATTGTCGTCTGCTTCGTCCTCGGTCTCGCCAAATAGCGCCTCGCCCGCTTCATTGCCCTCTTTGTAGGCGGCCGCAGCCTCTGCCACCCGCATGCGGTATCGCCAGCACACGAGGCGGCCCTCGCGGGCGGAGCGGTACGAGTCGAGCAGCGCCTCCTGCTCCGCCCACTCCGCTGTGATCTGCTCCTCCGCCTGCAGGTGCACCTGGAGGAGATGGTAGTTTTAGGCGGCGTCGGCCTGTGCCTCCCGGAACTGCTCCTCACGCTTCTGCCTCACCGTGTCCATATATTGGGCACGGGCCTCGCCGATGGTCATGGTGCAATGCACCGGTGAGGATGGCGCGCAGGAGGGGGTTGGCGCCGGATCGTCGACTACCATGTTCTCCATTGGTACGTTGATACGTCTCAAACGTATCTACTTTTCCAAACACTTTTGATATTGTTTTGGCCTCATTCTTGCATGATTTGGACTAAACTAACCCGGACTGACGCTGTTTTCAGCAGAGCTGCCTGTATGGTTTATTTGTATGCAAGAAAACGGATTTTTAGGTACCTCAGAAAAATCCACGAAAAATCACAGAAAATCCACGCACCCGAAGGAACCAGGACCCGGAAGTGGGGCCAGAGGGGGGCCAGGGGGTGCCCAGGCGCCCTGTGGGCGCGCCCCCCCGGGCCGCGCCGGGGGGGCGCCTGGGTGGGTCCCACACCCCCTGGTGCCCTACTTTATCCCGTATTTTTACTCCCTACGCAGAAACCCCAGATCGGAAGTTCTTTTGCAGTTTTTCGTCGCGGAGCCGCCGCCACCCTCTGTTCTTCCTCGGGAGGGCTAATCTGGAGGCTGAATTGGCCTCCGGAGAGGGGAGATCGTCGCCATCGTCATCATCATCACCACTCCATCATCCCTCCATGACTTCTCCCTCCATGTGTGAGTAATTCCCCCGCTGTAGGCGAAGGGGATGGTAGGGATTGGATGAGTTAGATCATGTAATAGTTTGTCAGATCATTGGGGGCATGTTGCCTATCATCTACTATGGTGTTTATCATCTTTGCTACAACTTGTTATTCTTAATGCTTGACACTTAGGGCCCGAGTGCCATGATTTCAGATCTGAACCATATGTGTTTGCATGAATATATTTGTGTTCGTGATCCTATCTACGAGTTGTTTGCACCTGTTACGGTCCGGAACCGGCGATCCCAAAAGTGACAGCTTGGGACACCAAAGGGGATGGTCCGTAGTTTGAGGATTACATGTATCCATTGAGTTCATTGCTTTGTTCCGGTGCTCTTTGACAGGAGCACCTTAATATCCATAAGTTCCTTTTGGCCCCGTTCGTAGCGGGATGGTAGGACAAAAGATGTTGTGCAAGTTCTTATTGCAAGCACGTACAACTACCTACGGGATACATGCCTAATGTTTGATATTTGCCTAGATGATCATTACTTTTCCGTGTGCCGTGCCCCAAGTTAAATCTATCTCATCCATGCAGCGCCCAACCATCCATCTCCCTAGCCTACAGTGTTTTAAACCCTGCTTGTCACTAGTCTCTACCTTTGCTATTTACTACTGCTATTTACTTTTGCTGTTTGCTTTTACTATTACTATCATCACTATCATATCACTGTTACCACTTATCTTTTGTTGCAAGTAAGTATTTTTCAGGTGCGGTTGAATTGAGAACTCAACTGTCAAAGCTTATAAATACTCTTTGGCTCCCCGTGTGTCGAATCAATAAATTGGGTTATTCTTACATGCGAAGACTATCTCGATCCCTTACGGTTGAGGGTTATCAAGTACCGTTTTCTGGCGCCGTTGCCGGGGAGCATAGCAATATTTACAAGTCTACTTGAGGTATCCTACCTGCTGCACTTTATTCACTATGGGTAAGAAAGGAGACCCCAAGGTTCCTATCTTACTATCTACTACAAGAAGAGGTACTGCTCTAAGCACTAGTGCTACACTTGATTCACCTTCCGTTATGAGTAAGTTTGCCTCACCACCACCACATGATGCTCCTACTGAATCTGTTACTATGTCTGATACTCTTGATGATGCTTCTACTACTTTTGATGATGATATTAGTTCGCTTGGTTATGCTCTTGAGAAACAAATTGTTGCTGCTGCTAAAAAGTCTGGAATTGAACTTCCTGTTACTCGCTACCATATTGGTGAAACTTATGATTATCCTGATTTGAGTAAACTTAAAGAGAGGCTCCTTGATGATGATTACTATATACTAGATGAAGAATTATGCAGGGAACTGACAGAGTTTTCTGGCTCTGACCCTGAAGCTATTAAGAAACTATTTGAAAAACATTCTCTGAAGAACAAAACCGTTCCTAATCCTGAATTTGCTACATCCCCTATATGCATTGATGATCCTGATTATGATTTCTCTGTTGATCTTTCACTTATACCTATGGTTGAAGCTGACCCCTTTTATGGTAGAGAAAATGATGATGCTATTGCACACCTGACTAAACTCGGTGAGTTAGGTAGCCTGTTTACCACAGATGAGAAGATATGATACTTTTATGTGACCAAGCTTTTTCCTTTCTCCTTGAAGGAGGGTGCTAAAGCATGGTATGATTCACTCCCATGCGGTTCCATTAAGAGTCCTCAGGACTTAGCTCACTCTTTTGTTGATAAGTACTTTCCTGCTCACATGCAACATGGTGCTTTACAAAGAATTTATAACTTTAAATAGTTGCAGGATGAGTCCCTCCCTAAAGCTTGGGGGAGGTACTACGGTCTGATTCGGGCTAGACCAGGACATGAAATCCCTAAGAATGAATTAATCGATATATTCTATGCTGGTCTAACTGATGAATCCAGGTCCTATTTGGACAGTTGTGCTGGTTGTGTTTTCAGGAAAAGAACACCGGACGATGCGGAAGATTTAATGGGCAGGATTGCCAAAAACCATGAAGATTGGTCCGTCCCTGAACCACCTCCACCAACAAAGAAGAGGGGCATGTTTGTTCTGAGCCCCGAGGATATGCGAGAAGCAAAGAATTCTATTAAAGAGAAAGGTATTAAAGCTGAAGACGTGAAGAATCTACCCCCTATTGAGAAGTTGTGTGAGCCTACTACTCACCCTCCTATGGTAGAGGTACACTCTCTTTTAGATTTCAACGCAAGTGACATCCCTCATGGTAAGCCTCCTGATCAATGTTTAGATGAGTTTGATAATTTTATTATGAAACAAAATCATTTTAATGAGAGGATAGAAAGTCAGTTGCATGATAATTCCCTTGCTATCAAAAGATTGCTTGATGTTTTAGATAGAACAGTTAATGATGTTCAATGTCTTGTGAAGCATTTTCATATGGTTCAAACTCAGCTTGATCAAATTTCTAATGTTCAAAGAGATTTGCTTGCTAACAATGCCAAATAAGATAATTTGCAGGCTTTCGGGATTAAGACCCGAGGAGGAACTAGCACTCAAGATCCTCTTTATCCAGAGGGGCATCCGAAGAGAATCGAGCAGGATTCTCAAATACAGGAAGAAGAAATTGTTGGCTCTCCAAAGAAAAAGAAGAAACATAAGGAGACTGACAATTCTAATGATCCTATTGCAGATGAAGAACCAGCTATTGATCCCAACAGTGTATCTATCTCCGATGCTGAGACTGAAGACGATGCTGAACCTGAAGGTAATAATAATGAGAAGAATGATCCGCCTGAAGTTCGAGAAGAAGAAGCACCTGACAAACGTAAGAGGTACACTAAAGAAGACTTCATCGCAAGAAAACATGGGAAGGAAAGAGAACCATGGGTACACAAACCCATGCCCTTTCCAGGTAAGTCCATCAAATCTAAAGAAGAAGAGCATTATAATAAGTTTTGTGAGTGGATTAAACCTCTTTTTCTTCAAATCCCTTTGACTGATGCTATTAAGTTACTTCCTTATTCAAAATATATGAAAGATATTGTCACTAATAAAAGAAAAGTTCCTAATGATGCAATATCTACTATGCTTGCTAACTACTCTTTCAGTGGCAAGATTCCTGAGAAGCTCGGTGATCCAGGTATACCCACCATTCCTTGCTCCATAAAGAATAATTATGTCAAAACTGCTTTATGTGACCTTGGGGCAGGAGTGAGTATTATGCCTCTCTCTCTTTACGAGAGGCTTTGTTTAAAGAAACTAATTCCTACAGATATCTCCCTTCAGATGGCTGACAAGTCAACCGCTGTTCCGATAGGTATTTGTGAGGATGTTCCCGTAGAAGTTGCTAATTGTGTAATTCTTACTGATTTTGTTGTGCTTGACATGCCTGAGGATGGGAGCATGTCCATTATTCTTGGTAGACCTTTCCTTAACACCGCAGGTGCTATTATTGATTGCAATAAAGGGAAGGTTACCTTCCATGTGAATGATAAAGAACACACGGTATATTTTCCGAAGAAGATCGACAGGAGGCATGGCCTCAACTCTATAGAGAATATCGAGACCGTGAAGATTGGAGAATGGGATTGTCCACTACATGTGCCTCACAAATACAAAACTATCATGGTAGGGACAATGTCCATCAAGGTAAAGGTTCAGTGATTACTTCGTGAGAGGTGAGACTTTTTGCTCTATATATCGCCTGTTTGTTGGTAAGACTTGATCAACCTTATTAGCAAATATGTTTTATATGGATAAAAAGTTGAGCTTGTTATATTTTCACTTGTTTTTATTTTCGTCCTACTTGCTGTACCAAGTATTTATGTTTTTGAAGCTTCACAATACTACTAACTGCTTCAAGTTTTCAGAAAGTTTCGCAACTTTTTGAACTTCGAAAAAATTTCAACAGTGAAGTTTTCAGAAAAATTCCAGAAAAATTATAATAAAAATTTCCACGACGGGAGAGACCCAGAAAGTCCTAGGGCCAGCCAGGGGGGGCCACCAGTGGCCCAGGCGGCCAGCTGGCGCGGCCCAGCCCCTGGCCGCGCCCACAGGGCCCCCCTCCAGGTACTTCTTCTTCCTCCCTCTCTCTCTTTCTCCGAAAACACGAGTTCTGCCTTTGTTCTTGTGTTCTTGCTGTTCTTGGAGGCGATTCTTCGATCTCTCTCTACAGCCCATCATTTGAGCTGAAATTTTGAGCAAATACTCCCTGGTATGTGACTCCTCCACCCCTCCAATTAGATTTTTGATTGGTGGCCTCATTTGTGAGTATTTAGTAGTTCTTGGTGCTGTAGAGATGAGCTTGCATGCATGTGTAGAAAGTTATTTTCCATGTTTTGATACAAGTTTATTCCTTGGGCAAGTGAGTTGAGTAGTTTGCCTTAGCTCATTTTGTTTTAATCCTCGTTTTTGTAAATTGTAAAAAAAAATCAGAAATGAGTTTGTTAGGAAGGGCAAAAGGATGGCTTGAGAAGAGGAGGCCCGCACACTCCGATCGAGTTACTAGAGCCGCAGCTTCACCATCGACTGCTAGGGTGAGCTATAATGAAGATCTTGTGCCCCTGGAGTTGTTGGAAGATACATGTCCAGCACGTGCGATGACATTTCCATGTGATGAATTCATGGTAGCTGCGGGAATCAAGGATGAGTTTTATAATCTTTGTGCTAATGCAGGTTTGACATGACTCGTCACGAGCCATGTTACCCAGTATCAAAAACTCACCTCCAGTTTCATTAATAGTTTTAGATATAATCCTGATTCAGGTGCTATTGACTTAAAAATTTACAATGATCTTATCACCTTGACTTTGGGAAATTTTTGTGAAATAATAGGTGTGCCAAACGTTGGGAGGACGGCTAGGATGGCCACTCAGCCCTCCGAGCTGAAAACCGTCATCAACTCTCTCTACAGCATGGGTACGAGGGATATTCATCGGTCGAAGATCTCCAGCATCTTGTTTCCTCACCTCAGGTATTTTGCATATTATATTGCTAGAGGGGTGTTAGCTCGTGACAACATGAGCAGCATTTCTGCTCCGGATATTGCTATCCTGGCAGCAGCCCTCTCAGGGAGGTCTGATTATAATCTAGGTACCTTAATTGCTCGACGCCTTGCTATGAACGGTAACAAGGGGGACTTATATGGTGGCGTTTACGCCACACTTATCGTAGAGCATCTTGGAGGCACCCCACACTCTGATGATACTCCTTTTACTTATTTAAGCTTTAATCTTGCTACTATGAAAAGGCATAAGTTCGTTACCATGGGTTCTAAACTTGATAATCTTATCTATATCTTGCGTTTCGGAACTGCCGCGGAACGCGAGATCCGTCTACCTACACCTCGTTTGTTTGATTTTTCTCGCAGGAACGGATGGTCCTTTGATGTTGTTCAGTTCGATGAGTTCATGGTCCAGCATCATTTTCATAACCCCATGGAGGGGGTTGTGCCCGACGAGGAGAGGCACGGTGAGATACCACATTTTCAGGAAGAGACCGCCACCGAGTTTGGTGAACAGTCTTCTTCTGTTTGGCGTTCGGAACCTTCCTCGTGGGAGACTCCGAGGAGTTCGGTGTACGCGCCAGCATCCTTCTACGACCCGTGGACTCACCACCATACCCCTGGAGCAGGAGGCTCCTGGGGGCAGTAGCTGCTACCAACTTAGGCCAAAAGCCTAAGCTTGGGGGAGTACGTGCCCTTCTCACTTTTCCATTGTATTATCTGTCTTATTCACTTTGATATTTTCAAAGTTTTTGCCCATTCTTCTTCATTTCTCTCTGTGCAAAAACAACAAAAAGATTTTCTTTTTTCTTTTGCTTTTATTCGACCTTTGAAAAACCCAAAAAGATTTCCTTTCTCTCTTTAGTTTGCTTTGTTTTCAGAGATCAGCTCGAGTCCGTGATGGCATTTAATTATATTTCCTACGTTCGATCATGCAAGTGACAAGCAGGAATGACGAAGATCGACTGAAGGGAAGCAACAGGGAAGACCGGTATGAACTCTTATTGTTTCTACTTTTGTACATATGCATGTACTTATGATCTAGAGACCAGCTTGTAGCGACATAGTGCTATGTTTACAATGCTCTTTCGGTGGTTCATGCTTTCCTTATGGCTAGTCTCGAATAACTAGAGTATATAATGTGTTATTGAAATGATCTACATGCATTGCACTGTTCATAGTCTGGTATACTAAGGTGGTATTTCCCTTTAGAGAATTTTTGGATTGACTTGGCACATGCTTACACATGTTTAAGACTAAAAAGTCTACTTTGCCTTGATGATCTTTGAGTTTTAGAATAGTTATATCACTTTCATGCCCGATTCAATGTTGCTTTGTCGCTCTGCATGATTATGACTGTTATTGCTCTCTAGTTGGTCGCTTCCCAGTCTTTTGCTAAACCTCCACCTGTACTAAGCGGACAGACTGCTTGTGCATGCGAAATCCTTAAAACCAGTTATGCCATATGAGTCCACTATACCTTCCTATATATGGTATTTACCTGCCATTCCTAACGAAGACTTTCATGTACCATCTCGAAACTAATCAAAAGCATTTCCTTTTTGTGCCTATGTTTTAGCTCATGAGGAAGTAGTAGTTAATTCATGATCTTTTTAAGTTGGACAAGTTTCACCCCTGGATTGCATGTATAATGTGCAAACCCCTAATACGAAAAGGAACTGGCATTGAGTGCACCCGGCTCAAAAAGATAATATAACAAACAAACCCTCCTTCACGCTTTGTTCATGAGAAAACAGAAAACTTTGGCAGTGATAAACAAAGGAGATTAAGAGGATGTGATCGTTCTCATGCGAGAGCCGTTCCTCGGGACTTGTCCACTTAAAAAGTGATTGAGTTATCTGCTAGCATTCGTTGACGAAATATGCACTTCTCAAAACATGTTTACTTCTGTTTTAAAACCAAGAGCTCTGGTACATGTTTAGTTTTTGTTTTTGACCACGGGTTTTCAACCTTGCCAACAAAAGCCACGGTTCGAGAGTCTCACCTTCTTTCTTCAAAGCACCGACTAGGAGAGCATAATTGTCATTCTGAGTGTAATGTGCATTGTCCCAAAGTATTACATTGTCTTCTGCATACTTGTGATATGATTTATTCTGAAATTCTTAGTTCTAGTCTCCTTTAAAACTCTGGAGGAGTCTCTGCATTTATGTTTTGCTTCACTCATGGAGGCTAGCGAGATACCACCCTAATATGCTCAAGCTATGTGCAATGTAATCTTGTCTTGATTTTCAGTAATAGATTATTTACTTTTAAGTATTTGTGACTGGTCACTTGAAAGAAGGATTGCTCCTTGCATTGTCCTCATAGTACTGTTTCAATACTTGCTAAACTCTTTTCGTAATACATGCTTATATACATCTAATGAAGCAAAAGAGTTTGTCAAAGTTTTCTTTGTCGCGTCCAGTTCGTTGAACTGAATTGCTTGAGGACAAGCAATATGCTAAGCTTGGGGGAGTTGATACGTCTCAAACGTATCTACTTTTCCAAACACTTTTGATATTGTTTTGGCCTCATTCTTGCATGATTTGGACTAAACTAACCCGGACTGACGATGTTTTCAGCAGAGCTGCCTGTATGGTTTATTTGTGTGCAGGAAAACGGATTTTTAGGTACCTCAGAAAAATCCACGAAAAATCACAGAAAATCCACGCACCCGAAGGAACCAGGACCCAGAAGTGGGGCCAGAGGGGGGCCAGGGGGTGCCCAGGCGCCCAGTGGGCGCACCCCCCCTGGGCCGCGCCTGGAGGGCGCCTGGGTGGGTCCCACACCCCCTGGTGCCCTACTTTATCCTGTATTTTTACTCCCGACGCAGAAACCCCAGATCGGAAGTTCTTTCGCAGTTTTTCGTCGCGGAGCCGCCGCCACCCTCTGTTCTTCCTCGGGAGGGCTAATATGGAGGCTGAATTGGCCTCCGGAGAGGGGAGATCGTCGCCATCGTCATCATCATCACCACTCCATCATCCCTTCATGACTTCTCCCTCCATGTGTGAGTAATTCCCCCGCTGTAGGCGAAGGGGATGGTAGGGATTGGATGAGTTAGATCATGTAATAGTTTGTCAGATCATTGGGGGCATGTTGCCTATCATCTACTATGGTGTTTATCATCTTTGCTACAACTTGTTATTCTTAATGCTTGACACTTAGGGCCCGAGTGCCATGATTTCAGATCTGAACCATATGTGTTTGCATGAATATATTTGTGTTCGTGATCCAATCTATGAGTTGTTTGCACCTGTTACGGTCCGGAACCGGCGATCCCAAAAGTGACAGCTTGGGACACCAAAGGGGATGGTCCGTAGTTTGAGGATTACATGTATCCATTGAGTTCATTGCTTTGTTCCGGTGCTCTTTGACAGGAGCACCTTAATACCCATAAGTTCCTTTTGGCCCCGTTCGTAGCGGGATGGTAGGACAAAGATGTTGTGCAAGTTCTTATTGCAAGCACGTACAACTACCTACGGGATACATGCCTAATGTTTGATATTTGCCTAGATGATCATTACTTTTCCGTGTGCCGTGCCCCAAGTTAAATCTATCTCATCCATGCAGCGCCCAACCATCCATCTCCCTAGCCTACAATGTTTTAAACCCTGCTTGTCACTAGTCGCTACCTTTGCTATTTACTACTGCTATTTACTTTTGCTGTTTGCTTTTACTATTACTATCATCACTATCATATCACTGTTACCACTTATCTTTTGTTGCAAGTAAGTATATTTCAGGTGTGGTTGAATTGACAACTCAACTGTCAAAGCTTATAAATACTCTTTGGCTCCCCGTGTGTCGAATCAATAAATTGGGTTATTCTTACCCGCGAAGATTATCTCGATCCCTTACAGTTGAGGGTTATCATACGTCGTCGTCCTCCGGCTGCCTGCCTGCCAGCCAGTAGGCAGCAATGGGTGCCATCTCCTTGTGGTCCGTCATCCGCCCGTCCCAAAGAGGGCTGGAGCACGAGGAAGCCATGGTGGGCAGTAGTGGTGTGGACAGGAGAATAGTAAAGGATGCGGATGACTGCGGCTATGGCCGGCGTAGCAGTTTATATAGCAATGGTGGGCGGCGGAGGGACGGACATGTGGCGCCGGAGTAGCCGCCTTGGCAACCGCATATCATTAATGTGGGCGGAAGAGGGACGGACGGACGACACTTGTGTCGTTTGAAGGCGGAGCAATCGCATGCACTGGGAAGCGGGGCGGGCGGCGCTGACCGTTTCGGGCGGAAAGCGCGCGCGGGCGAGGGAGGCGGTCTGGGTGGGCCAGGGTAGTCAGACTCGTGCTTGACAGCGGGTCAGTCCAGCAGCCGGACATGCTGGCTCGCCAGCTACCTCGCCAAGCTGAGCGAAGACAATCAGACGATGGACGTAGCTTCCGACTAGGAGCCGACGCCACTGTCCAAGCCGGTTCATGCCGTGTTCACCATAGAGCAGGTGCGGCC
Source organism: Secale cereale (assembly GCA_902687465.1). NCBI lineage: Eukaryota > Viridiplantae > Streptophyta > Magnoliopsida > Poales > Poaceae > Secale > Secale cereale. The sequence goes on from LR738711.1 coordinate 613,002,718, forward strand.
GCACTTCGACGCCCTAATGGCGGAAGAGCTACCAGCGCAGGAGGACCTGTGCTGCAACCTCCGTCTCCTGAATGATCACTAGTGAACAACAAGCAAACGATAATGCCGTCGCGGATATGTGGCCCTATGATACTGGCTTCTCGAATGAGCAGCGGGCGCTGTATCAGACCATCTGTAGGGCCCTCGAGGCCCTCTCCGTCGTCCTTCAAGTTGTTGCGCTCGCCATGGCGCAGCCATCTCGCGTTCTCAACATGGTCAATGGACATGCGGATGAGGAGATGACTTTACTTGGAGAGGATGACAGTGGGGACCCACCAGGGCCATAGCCGCACGTACGCAAGTGCCTCCTTATTAGTATATAAAACATTAATTTTTTTTGCTTCCTCCTGGTTTCTAGACATCACGGTCCCACACCATTGTCAACCTATGTAGTTAATAAACGAGAGAATTGCACAAGAAGCGGCCGACAGCTGGAACAAGCAGCTCAAGCAGTATTTGTGATTTTGAGGTGTGAGCACTGCAGAGTTTTTCTTGAGCGATGTTTAGCCCAGATATTAATTTTTCTCCTCTGAACAACAACGAAAACATAGCTGCATCTATTAACTGGGCGGGATGTGGCCCATCTAGCTCAGGCCAGATATCCAGCCCGGATATTATTATTTTTCAAGCAGAAAATGGCCAGCCCAGCTATATTTTTTTTTAGGAATACCCAGGCAAGGTCAAGTTGTTATTCTCCGCCCCGCTGGGATGCAAATCTTTCCTAGGAGGGATGCATTAGGCTTAACAAGAAAATGGCCTTTAAGAAATAATAAATGGGATGTAATTATAAAAACTAGACAATAACTATAAAAAATGCACCAAACACGTAATTACTTTATAAAATATTATTTTTGGATATTGAAAATTTTAATTTCATTAATTGTTGCGAGCGCAATGTTTCGTTGGATTTTCACGTAATATAAATTTATATTGAAATTGTACTTAATTTGACTAGAAATTTCGGGATAGAAATATTTTGGATCCCATCAAAATGTGGGAAATTTTATTGAGTTCTGTTTTGAACGGTTGGTTGAAATGGGGTGTACTTTTAACAAACTGTAAATGGGCTGTAGTAAATTCCATTAGAATTAAAAAAATTGGCTGCACATTCTTACAAATCTCAAATGGGCTATAAGTTGACGCGTCCCCTAAAAAAAGAGAGTTGGCCTGTATGCAAGGCTTTGTCAACTTACAGTCAACACACGATTCTAGCAGCAGTGGCCGTTGGATGTCCATCCAACTGATGCCGTGCTTCTTCTTCAATCTTGGATATTCTAGCTGCACCCACCCAAAAAATGATTCCTCCCCCTGACATCTGGGGCGCACCGTTTCGAAAGCTGACGTGTGGGCCTACTAAGTTGACACGTACCAAGGGCTTTGTCAACTTAGTCAATATAAACGATTCTAGCTGCAGTGACCGTACCATGTCCATCCAACGACCGTCGTGCTTCTTCAATCTCTAGTCTTCTTGCTCCAGCCGCCCAAAGCAGCGCCGGTCGTGCCGCTTGCTCCTGTCTCCCGTGGCCGGCTGTGCTGCCGCACAGGCCTCACCGCCCCCTACTACTCCCACCACTGGCCAGGACATCCCTCTACTCACCCACACCCCATGTTATTTCGCGGCGACGGCAGCCTCACACCGCAGCCGAACCAGTGAACCCTCGTACTCCTCTCCGCGCAGGCTTCCACTGCCGTGTCTTCCCCGGCTCCGTGTCGTCCCCTTCCTAGGCCTCGCCGTCGTCCACCGCCCTGGTTCTCACGGCGCGGCGTGGTCAACGTGGTCAAGGAATGGCTTCCATCGGACGTGGACTATACGTGGAGAGGCTGACAGCTGGGTCCACGATGGCAGCAAGGAAGTGCCTCCTTATTACGCGGAAAATAATGATTCCTCCACCTGACAGCAGGGACCCATCGGACGGGCCACCGTATTTTGCAAAAAAAAGTTTCCCGCCTGACTGCTGGGACCCACCGGACTGGCCACCGTATTGCGCGAAAAAACGTTCCCCCCTGCTGTCAGCTCGGACCCACCGGAAGTGCCTCCTTATTACGCACAAAAAATGAATACTCCCCCTGCTGGTTGGGACCCACCTTGGTGGGAGGCTGACTTGTGGGCCTACTAAGTTGACAGGGATGGTGTGCTTTGTCAACTTAGTCAATATGAACGATTCTAGCTCCAGTGACCGTACGATGTCAATCTAACGGCCATAGTGCTTCTTCAACCTCTGGTCTTGTTGCTCCAGCCGCCCAAAGCAGCGCCGGTCATGCCGCATGCTCCTGCCTCCCGTGGCCGGCTGTGCTGCCGCGGAGGACTCACCGACCCCTACTATTCCCACCACTGGCCAGGCCATCCCTCTACTCAGCCATACCCCCTGTTATTCCGCGGCGACGGCAGCCTCACACCGCAGCGAACCAGTGAACCCTCGTACTCCTCTATGCGTGGGCATCCACTGCCGCGTCTTCCCCGGCTCTGCGTCGTCCCCTTCCTAGGCCTCGTCGTCGTCCACCGCACTGGTGCTCTCGGCGTGGCGTGGTCAACGTGGTCAAGGAACGACTTCCATCGGAAGAGTACTTTACGTGGAGAGGCTGACAGTTGGGTCCACGGCCGCAGCAAGGAAGTGCCTCCTTATTACGCGCAAAATAATTATTCCTCCACCTGACAGCGGGGACCCACCAGATGGGCCACCGTATTTCACGAAAAAAACGTTTCCCCCTGACTGCTGGGACCCACCAGCTACATCCTCGCACGCAAGGAAGTGCGTCCGGGCAAAAAAAAACGATTCGCCCCCCTGACTGCTAGGACCCACCAGCTACATCTTCGCACGCAAGGAAGTGCGTCCGGGCAAAAAACACAACGATTCGCCCCCCTGACTGCTGGGACCCACCATCTACATCTTCGCATGCAAGGAAGTGCATCCAGGCAAAAAAAAACGATTCGCCCCCCTGACTGCTGGGACCCAACTGATACATCTTCACAGGCAAGGAAGTGCCTGACATTTGGGACCCACCTAGTCGAAGCGTATGTAGCGTTGTCATTCTGGTCGCGAACGTGTACGTACAACGGCTAGGGTGCACGTTTCGTAGCAGAGGAACGCACACACGTACAACGGTCAGGGTGCAAGAAACTTAATACGGCCACGTACGTACATACGGGCGGTGTCTCGAACGCCTACTCGCGCGTACGTACGGCCAGGGCTCGTGTACATGGCTGGGTCGGAACGGAGAAACAGTGTCGTCGTCATGTTCATGGGGAGCCAACCGGCTGGGTCGGAACGGAATGTGTCGTCGTGTTCATCGGGAGGTCTTTGAAGGAACAACTGATGGAAACGAGGCATGGCGTACCGCAGAACGGACGAAACGGCCTTGTGTTCGACCGGCCACGTTCGAAATGGGATCCTGTTCATCGGGAGGGGTCTGGCGTACCGCAAAACTAAGGAAACGGACCTCCTACGGTTGAAACGGGGGTCCTGTTGATCCAGTGGGGTGTGGCGTACCGCAAAACGGAGGAAACGGACTTGTGTTGGAGCGCTACGGTCGAAACGGGGGTCCTGTTCATCGGGAGGGGTGTGGCGTACCGCAAAACGGAGGAAACGGACTTGTGTTGGAGTGCTACGGTCGAAACGGGGGTCATGTTCATCAGTAGGGGTGTGGCGTACCGCAAAACGGGACTCCACGGGATACTGTTCATCACCACCATCGACTCTCTCCAGCCTCCACGGGCTATTGTTCATCCACCGTCGACCTCCTCCAGCCTCCACCTGCGACTGTTCAGCCTCCACCGCGCGCTCCTCCATCGGCTACTGTTCAACCAGCCCTCTCCACGAGCTCCTTGTCAACCACCCCTCCACGAGCTACTATTCATCCAGCCCTCCATCGTCTACTGTTCATGCAGCCCTCCACGGGGTGGTCCTGTTGATGCAGCCCTCCACGGGGTCCTGTTCATGCAGCCCCAACTGGCTCGACGGAACTGGGTCCTGTTCACGCAGAGGCAACACCACGGGGTCCTGTTCAGCCACCCCCACCGGGAACTATTCATCCAAACCCCCCAGCAATGCTCACTGTTCATGTAGGGGCACCATCGATCGGCTTCAGTTAGCAGCAGTAGCGAAGGAATCGCTCGATCGGGTTCGGTTAATAGCCATCGATCGATCGCTGGGATTCAGTAACGCGTACCTTGCAGTGCAATCGCTCGGGTTCAGTTAGAGCCCAATGCCTCGCTCGGGTTCAGTTAGAGCCCAACGCCTCGCACCCACGCGCGTGCATGTACGAGAGATACGCGCATCGCTCGGCCCCGACCACCCACCGTAACCGGGAACACCCTGATATTTTCCTCGCCCCTCGCTTCTACCACGGTTTTTTCCGTCATGGACGGCCCAAAGAATGTCATGCAGCTGCATCTTCGGCCCGCCCAGGACAAAAAGCCCATTTTTGACATGATTTTTTGTCATAGAAGTAAGACCCCACCACATCTATGATGATACCGTGTTTTGTCACAGTTATTGTCATAGAAGTGTCATAAGTATGACAGAAAAAAGTTTTATTCGGAACAAAATGTGACGGATGTGTCTTTTTTTTGTAGTGAACCTCAATGTTTACGGGTTTAAAGCCTTCTGAAAACTGGTGATCCATCACCTCATCAGTAAAGCACATAGGGTGCGCAAAGCCCCTGTATCGTGTGACATCGCGACGTAGTGCAGACGGCATCTGTGTTCGGTGTTGACTCCGTACTTGGTTATATCCGGTGTGCTTGGCTAGATAGCCACCATCCTGTGTGGGAGCACGTCCTCTTGACCCGTAGATCGGTGTGGCCTGACCGGCTTTATTGTTCAGGTCCTAACGTAGGTCGTATTTATGGCCCTGAGTCGATGTATCCTTTCCTTTACGGTGGCGAGTGAAGGAAATATGCCCTAGAGGCAATAATAAAGTTGTTATTTATATTTCCATATACATCATGATAAATGTCTGTTATTCATGCTAGAATTGTATTAACCAGAAACTTGATACATGTGTGAATACATAGAGGAAACAGAGTGTCCCAAGTATGCCTCTACTAGACTAGCTCGTTAATCAAAGATGGTAATGTTTCCTAACCATATAAATGAGTTGTCATTTGATCAACGGGATCACATCATTAGGAGAATGATGTGATGGACATGACCCATCCGTTAGCTTAGCAACTTGATCGTTTAGTTTTTCTGCTATTGCTTTCTTCATGACTTATACATGGTCCTATGACCATGAGATTATGCAACTCCCGAATACTGGAGGAACACCTTGTGTGCTATCAAACGTCACACTGTAACTGGGTAATTATAAAGATGATCTACGGGTGTCTCCGAAGGTATTTGTGGTGTTGGCATAGATCGAGAATATGATTTGTCACTCCGAGTGTCGGAGAGGTATCTCTGGGCCCTCTCGGTAATACACATCATAATAAGCCTTGCAAGCAAACGACTAATGAGTTAGTCACGAGATGATGTATTACGGAATGAGTAAAGAGACTTGCTGATGACGAGATTGAACAAGGTATGATGATACCGACGATTGAATCTCGGGCAAGTAACATACTGATGACAAAGGGAACAACGTATATTGTTATGCGGTTTGACCGATAAAGATCTTCGTAGAATATGTGGGAGCCAATATGAACGTCCAGGTTCCGCTATTGGTTAACGTTCGATGATGATTGGTATTATGATTTTATGTGTTTTGATGTACCGAAGGTTGTTTGGATTCCCGGATGTGACCACGGACATGACGAGGAGTCTCGAAATGGTCGAGACATATAGATTGATATATTGGAAGGTTATATTCGGACACTGGAAGGGTTCCGGGGGTCATCGGATAAATATCAGAGTACCGGGAGGTTACTGGAACCCCCCAGGGAGTATATGGGCCTTAATGGGCTTTAGGGGAGAGAGAGACAGCTGGCTAGGGCTGGGCCGCGCGCCCCCAATCCTACTACGAATTGGACTAGGGCGGAGGGGCGGCACCCCCTCCTTTCCTTCTCCTCCTCTCCTTCCCTTCCCCCTCTCCTACTCCTACTAGGAATAGGGGAGTCCTACTCCCACTGGGAGTAGGACTCCCCCCTTGGCGCGCCCTCCTCCTTGGACGCCTCCTCCTCCCTCCCTCCTTTATATATGTGGGGAGGGGGAACCCCAGAGACACATAAGTTGATTTGCAAGCCGTGTGTGGTGCCCCCTCCACACTTACACACCTCGTTCATATCGTTGAAGTGCATAGGCGAAGCCCTGCGTCGGTAACTTCATCATCACTGTCACCACGCCGTCGTGCTGACGAAACTCTCCCGTGACACTCAATTGTATCAAGAGTTCGTGGGACGTTATCGAGCTGAATGTGTGCTGAACGTGGATGTGACGTACGTTCGGTACTTGGATCGGTTGGATTGCAAGGACGTTCGACTACATCAACCGCGTTACTAAACGCTTCCACTTTCGGTCTACAAGGGTACATGGACACACTCTCCCGCTCATTGCTATGCTTCCCCCAGGTAGATCTTGCGTGATCGTAGGTAATTTTTTTGAAATACTACGTTCCCCAGCAGTGGCATCATGAGCCAGGTCTATGCATAGATGATATGCATGCATAGAACACAATGAGTTGTGGGCGATAATAGTCATACCGCTTACCAGCATGTCATACTTTGATTCGGCGGTATTGTGAGATGAAGCGGCCCGAACCGACATTACGCGTACGCTTACGCGAGACTGGTTTCACCATTACGAGCACTCGTTTCTTAAAGGTGACCGGCGGGTGTCTATCTCTCTCACTTTAGTTGAATCGAGTGTGGCTACACCCGGTCCCTTCGAAGGTTAAAACACCACACTTGACGAAAAATTGTTGTGGTTTTGTATGCGTAGGTAAGAACGGTTCTTGCTAAGCCTGTAGCAGCCACGTAAAACTTGCAACAACAAAGTAGAAGACTCTAACTTGTTTTTGCAGGGCATGTTGTGATGTGATATGGTCAAGACGTGATGAGTTATATGTTATTGTATGAGATGATCATGTTTTGTAATTTATCGGCAACCGGCAGGAGCCTTATGGTCGTCTCTTTATTGTATGAATTGCGAAGGCCATGTAATTGCTTTACTTTATCACTATGAGTTAGCGATATTAGTAGTAGTAGCAATAGTTGGCAAGATGACCACGATGCTACAATGAAGATTATGGTGTCAAGCCGGTGACGATGGAGATCATGACGATGCTTTGGAGATAGAGATCAAAAGCACAAGATGATGATGGCCATATCATGTCACATATTTTGATTGCATGTGATGTTTATCTTATTATGCTTCTTATTTTGCTTAGTACGGCGGTAGCATTATAAGATGATCCCCTACAAAATTTTAAGGTACAAGTGTTCTCCCTAAGTATGCACCGTTGCGAAAGTTTGTCGTGCAGAGACACCACATGATGATCAGGTGTGATAAGCTCTACGTTCAAATACAATGGGTGTAAGACAGTTTTGCACATGCAGAATAGTCGGGTTAAACTTGACGAGCCTAGCATGTATAGACATGTCCTCGGAACACTGGAGACCGAAAGGTCGAGTGTGAATCATATAGTAGATATGATCAACATAAGATGTTCACCCTTGAAAACTACTCCATCTCCAGTGATGATCGGACATGGTTTAGTTGATTTGGATCACGTGATCATTTAGATGACTAGAGGATGTGTATCTAAGTGGGAGTTCTTTAGTAATATGATTAATTGAACATTAATTAATCATGAACTTAGTCCTGATAGCTTTTGCATATCTATGTCGTAGATCAATGTCCCATGCTACCGCTCCCTTGAGTTTTAATGCGTTCCTAGAGAAAGCTAAGTTGATAGATGATGGTAGCAACTACACGGACTGGGTCCGTAACTTGAGGATTATCCTCATTGCTGCACAGAAGAATTATGTCCTTGAAGGACCGCTAGGTGACAAGCCCCCTCCCGCTAATGTAGACGCTTTGAACGTCTGGCAGACGCGGTCTGATGACTACTCGATAGTTTAGTGTCATGCTTTACGGCTTAGAATCGGGACTTCAAAGATGTTTTGAACGTCATGGAGCATATGAGATGTTCCAAGAGTTGAAGTTAATATTTCAAGGAAATGCCCTAATTGAGAGATATGAAGTCTCCAATAAGTTCTACAGCTGCAAGATGGAGGAGAACAGTTCTATCAGTGAACACATACTCAGAATGTCTAGGTACTACAATGACATGACTCAACTTGGTTGCAAAGTTGACGAAGATAGTGTTATTGATAGAGTTCTTCAATCACTACCACCAAGCTATAAAGGCTTTGTGATGAACTATAATATGCTACTCCCGTGAAGAAAACCAAGTCTGGAGCTAAGCCTGAAAATGAGTGCTTCTACTGCAAAGGAACTGGACACTGGAAGCGGAACTGCCCCAAGTATTTGGCCGATAAGAAGGATGGCAAAGTGAAAAAAGGTATATTTGATATACATGTTATTGATGTGTACCTTACTAATGCTCGTAGTAGAACCTGGGTATTTGATACTGGTTAGATTGCTAATATTTGTAACTCAAAACGGGGGCTACAAATTGAACGAAGATTAGCTAAGGACGAGGTGACGATGCGCGTGGGAAATGGTTCCAAAGTCGATGTGATCGCCGTCGGCACACTACCTCTACATCTACCTTCGGGATTAATTTTAGACCTAAATAATTTTTATTTGGTGCCAGCGTTGAGCATGAACATTATATCTGGATCTTGTTTGTTGCGAGACGATTATTCATTTAAATCAGAGAATAATGGTAGTTCTATTTATATGAGTAATATCTTTTACAGTCATGCACCCTTGAAGAGTGGTCTATTCTTGTTGGATCTCAATCGTAGTGATACACATATTCATAATATTGAAGCCAAAAGATGGAAAGTTGATAATGATAGTGCAACTTATTTGTGTCACTGCCGTTAGGTCATATTGGTGCAAAGTGCATGAAGAAACTCCATGCTGATGGACTATTGGAATCACTTGATTATGAATCACTTGGTGCTTGCGAACCATGCCTCACGGGCAAGATGACTAAAACTCCGTTCTCCGGAACAATGGAGCGAGCAACTGATTTGTTGGAAATCATACATACTGATGTATGTGGACCGATGAGTGTTGAGGCTCGTGGCGGGTATCGTTATTTTCTGACCGCGGCGGGTATCGTTATTTTCTAAATCCATTTGATGAAGCACAAGCCTAAAACATTTGAAAAGTTCAAAGAATTTCAGACTGAAGTAGAGAATCATCATAACAAGAAAATAAAGTTTCTACGATCTGAACGCGGAGGCGAATATTTGACTTACGAGTTTGGTCTTCATTTGAAACAATGTGGAATAGTTTCACAGCTCATGCCACCCGAAACACCATAGCATAATGGTGTATTCGAACGTCGTAACCGTACTTTATTAGATATGGTGCGATCTATGACGTCTCTTATCGATTTACCACTATCGTTTTGGGGTTATGCTTTAGAGACAGCTGCATTCACGTTAAATAGGGCATGATCTAAATCCATTGAGACGACACCTTATGAACTGTGGATTGGAAAGAAATCCAAGTTGTCGTTTCTTAAAGTTTGGGGCTGCGGTGCTTATGTGAAAAAGCTTCAACCTGATAAGCTCGAACCCAAGTCGGAGAAATGTGTCTTCATAGGATACCCAAAGGAAATTGTTGGGTACACCTTCTATCATAGATCTGAAGGCAAGACATTCATTGCTAAGAATGGATCCTTTCTAGGGAAGGAGTTTCTCTCGAAAGAAGTGAGTGGGAGGAAAGTGGAACTTGATGAGGTAATTGTACCTTCTCCCGAATTGGAAAGTAGTACATCGCGGAAACCAGTTCTAGTGATTGCTACACCAATTAGTGAGGAAGCTAATGATGATGATCATGAAACTTCAGATCAAATTACTGTTGAACCTCGTAGGTCAACCAGAGTGCGTTCCGTGCCAGAGTGGTACGGTAACCCGGTTCTGGAAGTCATGTTACTAGACCATGATGAACCTACGAACTATGAGGAAGCGATGATGAGTCCACATTCCGCAAAATGGCTTGAGGCCATGAAATCTGAGATGCGATCCATGTATGAGAACAAAGTGTGGACTTTGGTTGACTTTCCCAATGATCTGCAAGCCATTGAAAATAAATGAATCTTTAAGAGCAAGACTGACACCGATGGTAATGTTACTGTCTACAAAGCTCGACTTGTTGCGAAAGGTTTTTGACAAGTTCAAGGAGTTGACTACCATGAGACTTTCTCACCCATAGCAATGCTTAAGTCTGTCCAAATCATGTTGGCAATTGCCATATTTTATGATTAGGAAATCTGGCAAATGGATGTCAAAACTGCATTCCTTAATGGATACCTCAAAGAGGAGTTGTATATGATGCAACCAGAAGGTTTTGTCGATCCTAAAGGTGCTAACAAAGTGTGCAAGCTCCAGCGATCCATCTATGGACTAGTGCAAGCATCTCGGAGTTGGAATATACGCTTTGATGAGGTGATCAAAGCGTATGGTTTTATACAGACTTTTGGAGAAGCATGTATTTATAAGAAAGTGAGTGGGAGCACTATATTTCTGATATTATATGTGGATTACATATTGTTGATTGGAAATGATATAGAATTTCTGGATGGCATAAAGGGATACTTGAATAAGAATTTTTTTAATGAAAGACCTCGGTGAAGCTGCTTATGTATTAGGCACCAAGATCTATAGAGATAGATCAAGACGCTTAATTGGACTTTCACAAAGCAGATACCTTGATAAAGTTTTGAAGAAATTCAAAATGGACCAGTCAAAGAAAGGGTTCTTGCGTGTATTACAAGTTGTGAAGTTGAGTAAGACTCAATGCCCGACCACTGTAGAAGGTAAAGAAAAAATGAAAGTAATTCCCTATGCCTCAATCATAGGATCTATCATGTCACTACTAGAAAAACGCTATAGCTGATATGTACATTAATGGCGCACCATGTATGTGGTGCGCCACTTCTATATAGTAATGGCGCACCATGTGTAGGTGCGCCATTAGTAACCAAAACAGTAATGGCACACCAGGTGAAAAGTGCGCCATTACTAAGTTTGACCAAGGTTTGACCCAGTCATACATATATTAATGTCACACTTTGCATAGCTGTTCCATTACTAAGTTGACATAGTAATGGCGCACGAGGTGAAAAGTGCGCTATTACTATGTGTATGACTGGGTCAAACCTTGGTCAAACTTAGTAATGGCGCACTTTGCATAGGTGCGCCATTACTCTATCAAACTTAGTAATGGCGCACCAATACAAAGTGCGCCATTACTAAGTTTGACCATGGTTTGACCAAGTCATACACATAGTAATGGCACACTTTGTGAAGGTGCGCCATTACTAACTTTCTAGATTTTGAATTTTTCACCAAATGCACCCCCCCCGATGGACCGCCTTTTTAGTTTAAAAAAATGATGGAAATGACAAAAAAAATAAAAGAAAATAAGTTTCCCATGTGATATGTGGTCTAGTTGTTGGGAAAATTTACAAATATGAATTTTGACTTTATTTGCAAAATCTCTCTGGAATTTAGTAAAATGGGCATAACTTTTGCATACGAACTCGGATTAAAAAGTTTTTTATATGAAAAATCATCTACTCAAAAAGTTACATTCGAATTCAGCTGGGGGAACCCCGTTGAAGATTTTTAGGATCCCCAAAAACCTAACAGAATAAACGATATGGGGCTTTTAAGATCTAGAGGGGGGAAAATGAAAAAAAATCAAACTTAGTAATGGCGCACCATTTGCTAGGTGCGCCTCTAGTAACAGAAAAAAATCGATTTTTTTGGGAAAATGTTCAAAATATGATACATAATATGACCGGGAAGTTTGAAATATTTTTTAAAAATTTCATCACACTCATTAACATGAACAAAGTCCTAGACATCAACAAGGTTTAATAGGATGGATATGATAGATATATCATCAAGTGCGTGTTAAGTGAGTTGGTGCTAGGGTTGGATAGAACTCATAAGTTAAGCGTGCTCGGGTTGGATTAGTGTGAGGATGGGTGACCTTTCGGGAAGTTTGACTACGGAGTGTGATTTGACTTGGGATTAAGCATATTGACCCGAGAGTAAGGCATAGTGACCCGAGATTAAGAAAAAAAATTGAAAAAAAAATTCTGATTTTTTTTTGAAAAAAAATTGTAATGGCGCACCACATAGAAGTGCGCCATCACTAAGTCAGATAGAAATGGCGCACTTCTTGGCATAGTAATGGCGCATCGCCATTTCTAAAAAATATTAATGGCGTGCTAGTAATGGCGCACCTATAGTGTGCCATTAATAGCCAAAACCGGTGCGCCACTAACAACCTTTTTTCTAGTAGTGTGTATTCAATGTTGTGTACGAGACCTGATGTGTGCCTTGGTATAAGTTTAGCGGGGAGGTACCAAAGTAATCCAGGAGTGGATCACTAGACGCGGTCAAGAACATCCTGAAGTACCTGAAAAGGACAAATGATATGTTTTTCGTTTATGGAGGTGACAAACAGCTGATTGTAAACGGTTACGTCGATTCAAGCTTTGACACTGATCCGGATTACTCTAAGTCACAAACCGGATATGTATTTTTGTTGAACGGTGGAGCTGTCAGTTGGTGCAGTTCCAATCAGAGCGTCGTGGCGGGATGTACGTGTGAAGCGGAGTGCATAGCTGCTTGGGAAGCAGCGAATGAAGGAGTTTGGATGAAGGAGTTCATATCCGATCTAGGTGTAATACCTAGTGCATCGGGTCCAATGAAAATCTTTTGTGACAACACTGGAGCAATAACCTTAGCGAAGGAATACAAGTTTCACAAGAGAACCAAGCACATCAAGAGACGCTTCAATTCCATCCACGATGAAGTCAAGGAGGGAGACATAGAAATTTGCAAGATACATACGGATCTGAATGTCGCAGACCCGTTGACTAAGCCTCTTCCACGAGCAAAACATGATCAGCACCAAGTCTCCATGGGTGTTAGAATCATTACTATGTAATCTGGATTATTGACTCTAGTGCAAGAGGGAGACTGAAGGAAATATGCCCTAGAGGCAATAATAAAGTTGTTATTTATATTTCCTTATACATAATAAATGTCTTGTATTCATGCTAGAATTGTATTAACCGGAAACTTGATACATGTGTGAATACATAGACGAAACAGAGTGTCCCAAGTATGCCTCTACTAGACTAGCTCGTTAATCAAAGATGATTATGTTTCCAAACCATAGACATGAGTTGTCATTTGATCAACGGGGTCACATCATTAGGAGAATGATGTGATGGACAAGACCCATCCGTTAGCTTAGCAACTTGATCGTTAAGTTTTTCTGCTATTGCTTTCTTCATGACTTATACATGTTCCTATGACTATGAGATTATGCAACTCCCAAATAACGGACGAACACCTTGTGTGCTATCAAACATCACAACGTAACTGGGTGATTATAAAGATGCTCTACAGGTGTCTCTGAAGGTATTTGTGGTGTTGGCATAGATCGAGAATAGGATTTGTCACTCCGGGTGTCGGAGAGGTATCTATGGGCCCTCTCGGTAATACACATCATAATAAGCCTTGCAAGCAAACGACTATTGAATTAGTCACGAGATGATGTATTTCGGAACGAGTAAAGAGACTTTCCGATGATGAGATTGAACTAGGTATGATGATACCGATGATCAAATCTCGGGCAAGCAACATACCGATGACAAAGGGAACAACATATATTGTTATGTGGTTTGACCGATAAAGATCTTCGTAGAATATGTGAGAGCCAATATGAACATCCAGGTTCCGCGAATGGTTATTGACCAGAGATGAGTCTCGGTCATGTCTACATAGTTCTCGAACCCGTAGGGTCCGCACGCTTAACGTTCCATAACAATTGGTATTATGAGTTTATGTGTTTTGATGTACCGAAGGTTGTTCGGAGTCCCGGATGTGATCACGGACATGACGAGGAGTCTCGAAATGGTCGAGACATAAAGATAGATATATTGGTAGGTTATATTCGGACACCGGAAGGGTTCTGGGGGTCACCGGATAAATACCTGAGTACCGGAAGGTTACCGGAACCCCCCGGGGAATATATGGGCCTTAATGGGATTTAGGGGAGAGAGAGAGGACTGGGTAGGGCTGGGCCGCGCGGCCCCCAAGCCTAGTCTGAATTGGACTAGGGGGAGGGGCGACCCCCCTCCTTTCCTTCTCCTCCTCTCCTTCCCTTCCCCCTCTCCTACTCCTACTAGGCATAGGGGAGTCCTACTCCTAGTGGGAGTAGGACTCCCCCCATGGCGCGCCCTCCTCCTTGGCCGCCTTCTCCTCCCTCCCTCCTTTATATACGTGGGGTGGGGGCACCCCATAGAGACACAAGTTTATTTGCAAGCCGTGTGCGGTGCCCCCCTCCATAGTTACACACCTCGGTCATATCGTTGCAATGCTTAGGTGAAGCCCTGCGCCGGTAACTTCATCATCATTGTCACCACGCCGTCGTGCTTACAAAACTCTCCCGCGACACTCAACTAGATCAAGAGTTCATGGGACATCATCGAGCTGAACATGTGTTGAACACGGAGGTGCCGTACATTTGGTACTTTGATCGGTTGGATCGCGAAGACATTCGACTACATCAACTGCATTACTAAACGCCTCCGCTTTTGGTCTACGAGGGTACGTGGACACACTCTCTCGCTCGTTGCTATGCTTCTCCTAAATAGATCTTGCGTGACCGTAGGTAATTTTTTTGAAATACTACGTTCCCCAACAGGGAGGTGCAGGTTGATATACGACATTGCTAGCCGCTTTGTCCCGTCCACGAGGTGGTCGGGCCAGTTGATCGATCCGATTGTGCCTCGACGGAATTGGTGCAAGGGCCTCATCGTCGTATTGAGGAAGCAACTTGCGCTTGGGATAGCTCTTTGTTTGGCGCTCACGGTTGTATCTTTCTTCAGCGCTTAGCACTCCATTCCATCTGTCGTTGAGCGTATCTTGTTCGGCTTTAAGCCGCCGCTGCTGCTTTTTCAGGCTGCTTGCTGTGGCAATATGCCGTCATTGAAAGTGTTTTAGTTCGAGGGGTTCCTCTAGGATGATGAATTCTTTGTCTCCCAGGCTGACATCCTCTTCAGAGACAGGTAGATAGTTACTGTCTTCGGAATTGTTGTGATCAATGAGTTGTTTGGGACTGCATGGGCCATCCTCCTGCTAGTCCTGTGCTAACGCAGGCTCTATAGGGTCTTCGGCATCCTCCGGAGCCTCATTGTCTCTGGTGCTGGTATTACTTTCCCTTTCTCGATGCGATCGTGAGCGGCGCCGTTGACGCCGGCGCTTAGGAGGTTCATCGACGGGCTTATCCTACTTTGGATCTTTAGCGCCATCGTCGTCCTTCTCCTCGGGTGCATCCACCATGTACACGTCATAGGTAGAAGTTGCCTGATGTCTACTACGCAACCTTCTTCTTGTAGACATTCTTGGGTCTCCAAGTGTAGAGGTTTGTAGGACAGTAGCAAATTTCCCTCAAGTGGATGACCTAAGGTTTATCAATCCGTGGGAGGCATAGGATGAAGATGGTCTCTCTCAAACAACCCTGCAACCAAATAACAAAGAGTATCTTGTGTCCCCAACACACCCAATACAATGGAAAATTGTATAGGTGCACTAGTTAGGCGAAGAGATGGTACAAGTGCAATATGGATGGTAGATATAGGTTTTTGTAATCTGAAAATATAAAAACAGCAAGATAACTAATGATAAAAGTGAGCACAGATGGTATTGTAATGCTTCAAAACAAGGCCTAGGGTTCATTCTTTTACTAGTGCAAGTTCTCTCAACAATAATAACATAACTGGATCATATAACAATCCCTCGACATGCAACAAAGAGTCACTCCAAAGTCACTAATAGCGAAGAACAAACGAAGAGATTATTGTAGGGTATGAAACCACGTCCAAGTTATTCCTTCCGATCGATCTATTCAAGAGTCCGTAGTAAAATAACACGAAGCTATTCTTTCTTGTTTGATCTATCCTAGAGTTCGTACTAGAATAAGACCTTAAGAAACACATCAACCAAAACCCTAATGTCACCTAGATACTCCATTGTCACCTCAAGTATATGTGGGTATGATTATACGATATGCATCACACAATCTCATATTCATCTATTCAACCAGCACAAAGAACTTCAAAGAGTGCCGCAAAGTTTCTACCGGAGAGTCAAGACGAAAACGTGTGCCAACCCTTATGCATAGATTCCCAACGTCACGGAACCCGCAAGTTGATCACCAGAACATACATCAAGTGAATCAATAGAATGCCCCATTGTCACCACGGGTATTCCACGCAAGACATACATCAAGTCTTCTCAAATCCTTAAAGACTCAATCCGATAAGATAACTTCAAAGGGAAAACTCAATCCATTACAAGAAGGTAGAGGGGGAGAAACATAATAAGATTCATCTATAGTAGCAAAGCTCGCGATACATCAAGGTCGTGCCATATCAAGAACACGAGAGAGAGAGAGAGAGAGAGAGAGAGAGAGAGAGAGAGAGATCAAACACATAGCTATTGGTACATACCCTCGGGATCGAGGGTGAACTACTCCCTCCTCGTCATGGAGAGCGCCGGGATGATGAAGATGGCCACCGATGAGGGACCCCCCCTCCGGCAGGGTGCCTAAACAGGGTACCAATTGGTTTTTGGTGGCTACAGAGGCTTGCGGTGGCGGAACTCCCGATCTAGGTTTCTTTTCGGGGATTTTTGTACTTAAAGGAATTTTTGGCGTCGGTCATACGTCGGGGGAGGGGGGGTCTCTGAGTCATCCACGAGATAGGGGGGCGCGCCCTCCACCCTCGTGCACGGATCGGGAATCTTCTGGCCCAACTCTTTTACTCCGGGGGCTTCTTTTGGTGCATAAAAATCATCAAAAATTGGCACATCAATTGGATTCTGTTTGGTATTCCTTTTCTGTAAGACTACAAAACAAGGAAAAAATAAAAACTGGCACTGGGATCTTGGTTAATATGTTACTCCAAAAATCATATAAAATAGCATATAAATGCATATAAAACATCCAAGATGGATAATATAATAGCATGGAACAATAAAAATTATAGATACGTGATACGTCTCCAACGTATCTATAATTTTTTTTATTGTTCCATGCTATTATTTATGAAGTCTTGGATGTTTAATGGGCTTTATCATTCACTTTTATATCATTTTTGGGACTAACCTACTAACCCAAAGGCCCAGTCCAGCTTGCTATTTTTTGCATGTTCCAGGGTTTTGCAGAAAAAGAATATCAAACGGAGTCCAAACGGAATGAAACCTTCGCAAGAGATATTTTTGGAGAAAATCACGCACAAAGAACTTGAGAACCATGTCAGAAGAGCCATGAGGGGCCCACGAGGGTGGGGGCGCGCCCCCTACCTCGTGGGGCCCCCGTGACTCCCTCGGTGCCCTCCTTCTTCCTATATAAGTCCACGTACCCCAGAAACTCCGTGAACAGAGAGAAAACCCTAATTCCACCGCCGTACCTTCTGTTCCCATGGAGATCCCATCCTGGATCCTGTTCCGGAGCTCCACCGGAGGGGGATCCATCACGGAGGCCTTCATCATCATCATCATCGCCCTCACCATGAGTTGTGAGTAGTTTACCACAGACCTTCGGGTCCATAGCTAGTATCTAGATGGCATCTTCTCTCTCTCTGGATCTCAATACAAAGTTATCCTCGGTCTTCGAGGAGATCTATTCGATGTAATCTCTTTTTGTGGTGTGTTTGTCGAGATCCAATGAATTGTGAGTTTATGATCAAGGTTATCTATGAAAGATATTTGGTTCTTCTCTGAACTTTTTATGTGTGCTCATAATATCCTTGCAAGTCTCTTCGAATTATTGGTTTGTTTTGGCCTACTAGATCTATAGTTCTTGCAATGGGAGAAGTGCTTGGCTTTGGGTTCAATCTTGCGGTGTGCTTTCCCAATGACAGTAGGGGCAGCAAGGCACGTATTGTATTGTTGCCATCGAGCATAAAAAGATGGGGTTTATATCATATTGCTTGAGTTTATCCCTCTACATCATGTCATCTTGCTTAAGGCGTTACTCTGTTCTTATGAACTCAATACACTAGATGCCTGCTGGATAGCGGTCGATGTGTGGAGTAATAGTAGTAGATGCAGAATCATTTCGGTCTACTTGTCTCAGACGTGATGCCTATATACAATGATCATGCCTAGATAGTCTCATAATTATTCACTTTTCTATCAATTGCTCGACAGTAATTTGTTTACCCGCCGTAGAATATCGCTATCATGAGAGAAGCCACTAGAGAAAACTATGCCCCCCGGGTCTATTCTCAACATATCAAAATATATCTACTTTACTTTTACCACTTTTACTTTCTGTTCTTATAAACCTAAAATACCAAAAATATCAACTATCATCTCTATCAGATCTCACTCTCGTAAGTGACCGTAAAGGGATTGACAACCCCTTATCGCGTTGGCTGCGACATTCTTATTTGTTTGTGTAGGTGCGAGGGACTCGCGCGTGGTCTCCTACTGGATTGATACCTTGGTTCTCAAAAACTGAGGGAAATACTTACGCTACTGTGTTGCATCTCCCTTTCCTCTTCGAGGGAATACAACGCAAGCTCAAGAGGTAGCAAGAAGAATTTCTGGCACCATTGCCGAGGAGGCTTACGGAAAAGTCATATACCAAGTACCTATCACAAACCCTTATCCTTCGCATTACATTTATTTGCCTCTCATTTTCCTCTCCCCCACTTCACCCTTGCCGTTTTATTTGCCCTTCTTTTTGCCATGTGTTTACCGTTCGCTTGCTTCTCATTTGCTTGTGTGCTATGTGCCCTCAATTACCTTGCATCTTCGCATGCTAAAGTATGGATCCTCATCCACTTACTAATCTCTTTAAGAGATCCAATTATGTTGAACCTATTGCTAGTGAGCTGCGTGCACTAGATTATCTTTATGGGGTTTTGCTTGAAATTTATGAATCTGAAAATTGTGAGGAACTGTTAAAAGAAAAAGTTATTCATGATAGCTTGTTAAATAAAAAGCATGATTGCAATGATGTTACTATAAATTCTATTGATGTCAATTGTGTTAATGATATGCAAAACCCTAAGCTTGGGGATGCTTATTTTGCTATGCCCACTACTTGTTGCAATGATCATGATTGGGGTGATGATTCTTACGATCTTGAAAATTTATTTAAACTCCATCATGATTATAAGATTGATAATAATGTTTGCCATAATATTGAAGGTGGATTTGAAAGAGTGTCAACTTTTGATCCCACTATTTTGGAAGAGTGTCAACTTCGCATGCATGTGGATCGTGTTGAGAATATGTTATGTGATAGCTATATTGTTGAATTTGCTTATGATCCCATATGCAATTATTATGAGAGAGGAAAATATGGTCATAGAAATCTTCATGTTACTAAATTACCTCTCTCATGTTGAGAATTATCTTGCTTCTTTCTCCTTCCTTGCATACGCTAGATCTTGCTTGCTATGACAATTTGTTTGCTTATAAAATGCCTATTCATAGGAAGTACTCCCTCCGTTCGGAATTACTTCTCGTAGAAATGGATGTATCTAGACATATTTTAGTTCTAGATACATCCATTTCCGAGACAAGTAATTCCGAACGGAGGGAGTGTGTTAGACTTAGATGTGTTTGTCACATGTTTTATGATGCTCTCTTTGTGCTTCAATTCTTATCTTTCATGAGAGTATCATTGAATTCGCAAGCCTATCTTAATGGCTATAAAGAAAGAGCTTGTTGGGAGGCAACCCAATTTTTTGTTATTTTTTGTTTTTCTTGCTGTTAGGGAATAAATATTGCATCTACCTTCTGTTTAGATGCGGTTTCATGTTTTGTTTAGTGTTTGTGCCAAGTAGAACCTTTGGGAAGACTTGTGTGAAGTTTATGTGATATTGCTGTGAAAAACAGAATCGTTAGTGCTAGCTAAAGTAGTCTTCAGATTTTACTGGAGCATGATTTTTAGTTGATTCTTTTCGCAGATGATTGGAAGACAAATTCCACAAATTTACAAATTTAGTTTGAATTTTTTGGAGTTCGAGAAGTAGGCGAAACCTGCAGATTACTACAGACTGTTCTGTTTTTGACAGATTCTGTTTTTCGTGTGCTGTTTGCTTATTCCGATGCATCTATGAGTAGTATTGGAGGATATGAACAATAGAGAAGTTGGAATACAATAGGTTTAACACCAATATAAAAAAAGAATGAATTCATTGCTGCACTTTTGAGTAGTGGTTTGCTTTCTTATACTAACGGAGCTCACGAGAATTTTTGTCTAAGTTTTGTGTTGTGAAGTTTTCAAGTTTTGAGTATTGCTCTGATGGACTATGGAACAAGGAGTAGAAAAGTCCTAAGCTTGGGGATGCCCATGTCACCCCAAGTAAATTTAAGATAATCAAAATCCTAAGCTTGGGGATGCCCCGGGAAGGCATCCCCTCTTTCGTCTTCATCCATCGGTAACTATACTTGGAGCTATATTTTTATTCGCAACATGTTATGTGTTTTGCTTGGAGCGTCTAGTATAATTTGAGTCTTTGCTTGCTAGTTTGACACAATCATCCTTGCTGGACACACCTATTTGAGAGAGTTAAATATGGCTTAGAAATTATTAGAACAATCTATGGGCTTCACTTATATCTTTTGAGTTGAATATTTTTTCTCTAGTGCTTCACTTATATCTTTTAGAGCACGGCGGTGGTAATATTTTGCAGAAATTGTTGAACTCTCATGCTTCACTTATATCCTTTTTAGAGTCTATTAAAACAGCATGGTAATGTGTTTAGGCTAAAGAAACTAGTCTTCACATGATAAACATCCAATGTCAATGTAGTAAAAAAATTCACACTAAGTGCATTGAATAGAATGAGATGTTGGATGCTTGATAATTGTTTTGAGACATGAGGATAGTGATATTAGAGTCATGCTAGTGGAGTTATTATGAAATTGAGAAATACTTGTGTAAAGGTTAGTGATTCCCGTATCATGCACGTATGGTGAACCGCTATGTGATGAAGTTAGAGCATAATGTAGTTGCAGAGTGCCAACCTTTGTGTGGAGGTCGGGGGCGCGCGATGGTTAACTCCTACCAACCTCCCCCCTAGGAGCATGCGTTGATTGCCTTGTTTTGATGACTCGTAGATTTTTGCAATAAGTATATGAGTTCTGATGACTAATGTTGAGTCCATGGATTATACGCACTCTCACCCTTCCACCATTGCTAGCCTCTCCTGTGCCGTGCATCTTTCGCCGGTGCCATAAACCTACTATATATCCTTCCTCAAAACAGCCACCATATTATTCGTCAAAACAGCCACCATACCTACCTATCATGGCATTTCCATAGCCATTCCGAGATATATTGCCATGCAACTTTCCACCGTTCCGTTCATATGACACGCATCATATTGTCATATTGCCATGCATGATCATGTAGTTGACATCGTAGTTGTGGCAAAGCCACCATGCATAAATTTTCATATATGTCACTCTTGATTCATTGCATATCCCGGTACACCGCCGGAGGCATTCATGTAGAGTCATACTTGTTGTAGTATCGAGTTGTAATTTCAAGTTGTAATAAAAAGTGTGATGATCATCATTATTAGAGCATTGTCCCATGTGAGGAAAGGCCAATAAAAAACGAGATGGCCCAAAAAAAATAGAGAGGGGCTAATAAAAAAAGAGGAGAAAGCCCCTCCAAAAAAATGAGAGAAAAGAGAGAAGGGACAATTTCTACTATATTTTTCCACACTTGTGCTTCAAAGTAGCACCATGTTCTTCATTGTAGAGAGTCTAATGCTTAGTCACTTTCATATACTAGTGGGAATTTTCATTATAGAACTTGGCTTGTATATTCCAACGATGGGCTTCCTCAAATGCCCTAGGTCTTCGTGAGCAAGCAAGTTGGATGCACACCCACTAGTTTCTTCTGTTGAGCTTTCAATCATATTTAGCTCTAGTGCATCCGTTGCATGGCAATCCCTACTCACTAATATTGATATATTTTAATGGGCATCTCCATAGCCCGTTGATACGCCTAGTCGATGTGAGACTATCTCCCTCCTTTTTGTCTTCTCCACAACCACCTCTATTCCATCCATAGTGCTATATCCATGGCTCACGCTCATGTATTGGGTGAAAATTGAAAGGTTTGAAAAGATAGAGTATGAAAACAAATGCTTAGCTGAAATCGGGGTTGTGCATGATATGAATATTTTGTGTGATGAAGAGGGAGCATAGCCAGACTATATGATTTTGTAGGGATAACTTTCTTTAGCCATAGTATTTTGAGAAGACATGATTGCCTTGTTAGTATGCTTGAAGTATTGTTATTTCTTATGTCAATATACACTTTTATCTTGAATCTTTCAGATCTGAACATTCATGCCACAATTAAGAGAATTACATTGAAAAACTATATTGGTTAGCATTCCACATCAAAAATTCTTTCTTTATCATTTACCTACTCGAGGACGAGCAGGAATTAAGCTTGGGGATGCTTGATACGTCTCCAACGTATCTATAATTTTTTATTGCACCATGCTATTATTTATGAAGTCTTGGATGTTTAATGGGCTTTATCATTCACTTTTATATCATTTTTGGGACTAACTTACTAACCCAAAGGCCCAGTCCAGATTGCTGTTTTTTCCCTGTTTCCGGGTTTTGCAGACAAAGAATATGAAATGGAGTCCAAACGGAATGAAACCTTAGCGAGAGATATTTTTGGAGAAAATCACGCACGAAGAACTTGAGAACCACGTCAGAAGAGCCAAGAGGGGTGCATGAGGGTGGGGGGCGCGCCCCCTGCCTCGTGGGGCACCCGTGACTACCCCAGTGCCCTCCTTCTTCCTATATAAGTCCACGTACCCCAGAAACTCCGTGAACAGAGAGAAAACCCTAATTCCACCGCCGTACCTTCTGTTCCCGTGGAGATCCCAGCTTGGAGCCTATTCCGGAGCTCCACTAGAGGGGGATCCATCACGGAAGCCTTCATCATCATCATCACCCTCATCATGAGTTGTGAGTAGTTTACCACAGACCTTCAGGTCCATAGCTAGTATCTAGATGACTTCTTCTCTCTCTCTTGATCTCAATACAAAGTTCTCCTCGGTCTTCGAGGAGATCTATTCGATGTAATCTCTTTTTGCAGTGTGTTTGTCGAGATCCGATGAATTGTGAGTTTATGATCAAGGTTATCTATGAAAGATATTTGGTTCTTCTCTGAACTTTTTATGTGTATTCATAATATCCTTCCAAGTCTCTTCGAATTATTGGTTTGGTTTGGCCTACTATATCTATAGTTCTTGCAATGGGAGAAGTGCTTGGCTTTGGGTTCAATCTTGCGGTGTCCTTTCCCAGTGACAGTAGGGGCAGCAAGGCACGTATTGTATTGTTGCGATCGAGGATAAAAATATGGGGTTTATATCATATTGCTTGAGTTTATCCCTCTACATCATGTCATCTTGCTTAAGGCGTTACTCTGCTCTTATGAACTCAATACACTAGATGCATGCTGGATAGCGGTCAATGTGTGGAGTAATAGTAGTAGATACAGAATCGTTTCGATCTACTTGGCTCGGACGTGATGCCTATATACAATGATCATGCCTAGATAGTCTCATAATTATTCTCTTTCCTATCAATTGCTCGACATTAATTTGTTTACCCGCCGTAGAATATCGCTATCATGGGAGAAGCCACTAGATAAAACTATGGCCCCCGGGTCTATTCTCAACATATCAATCTACATCTACTTTACTTTTACCGCTTTTATTTTCTGTTCTTATAAACCAAAAATACTAAAAATATAAACTATCATCTCTATCAGATCTCACTCTCGTAAGTGACTGTAAAGGGATTGACAACCCCTTATCGCGTTGGCTGCGAAGTTCTTATTTGTTTGTGTAGGTGCGAGGGACTCGCGTGTGGTCTCCTACTGGATTGATACCTTGGTTCTCAAAAACTGATGGAAATACTTACGCTACTGTGATGCATCTCCCTTTCCTCTTCGAGGGAATACAATGCAAGCTCAAGAGGTAGCAATATGCTGGAGACGTATCATGGTCGTCCATCGCCCGGTGATGGGCGGGTTTTGACCTAGATCGGTTTTGACATCATGGTCCATGCCATCGAAGTCTTCAGAAGCATATTCTAGTACGTCGGTTAAGTCTTCGAATGTAGCTACCAAGTGGGTGCTGCGTGGGAAGCAAAATTCCCTAGTTTCAGCTCCTAGTTTGAACTGGTCATAGTCCAGAGGTGAAGCCTCTGTGAGGGCGAGGGATTGCATTAGGTCCACCACCTCATTTAAGAGTGAGGGTTGGATAGGGGTCTGAGGATCCAGAGAGCTGGGGCCGGTGTTAACCGCCAGGCCGAGCTCAGAGAATGCAGATCTCGAGAGTTCATAGCCCTTATCAGGAAGCGAGTCCGCCCCCTAGACATGAAAAGCGTTCCGTTTGGCTCTGGGTCCACCAGTGGCACGGTCGCCTCCGGGCCTCCCGTGAGAAACTTCTCGGGGATGAAGAGTCTGACGGGGTTTAGCCTACCATCTTCGGACGAAGTGACCTGCTCCGGATCTAAGGCCGGCGTGAATGTGAGTGTTGACCCTAGGACGGGATCTGATAATTGGTCCGAAGGATCCTCTCCGTGTAGGCGGGGAGCGGCGGTCAAGGCCACGAATCCCTCAAAGACTAGATCTCCTCGGATATCAGCGATGTAATTTGGATTTCCAAAACTGATCTGCTAACCATGGGCGTAGCTATCGATCTTCTCGAGGTGACCATACGAGTTGGCACATAGCATGAAGCCCCCAAACACGAAAAGCTTGCCGGGGAGGAAGATCTCCCCGGAGGCAGCACCGTCATTGATAACAACGTGAGCCATCGATCCTTCCGTCGACAACACAGTGGAACTCTCAATGGAAGTACCAATGTCGGTGTCAAAATCGACAGATCTCGGGTAGGGTTCTTGAACTGTGTATCTGAGGATTGATGGTAACATGGGAAACAAGGACAGGATGTTTACCAAGGTTCATGCCCTCTTAATGGTGGTAATACCCTCCTTCCTGCTTGATTAATCTTGATGAATATGGGGATTACAAGACTTGATCTACCTCAAGATCGTAATGGCTAAACCCTAGATGTCTAGCCTATGGTAGTTGTGATAGCCTCTACGGACTAAACCATCCGGTTTATATATACACCGGAGGAGCAAAGGACAATGTAATTGGTAGCAAGTGACAAATAGTAAAAGTAAATATGGTGCAGCAAGATGTACCAATCCTTTTTGTAGCAAAGGACAATCCTGGACAAACTCTTATATGAAGGAAAACGCTCCCGAGGACACATGGGAATTATCTTCAAGCTAGTTTTCATCACGTTCATATGATTCGCGTTCGGTACTTTGATAATTTGGTATGTGGGTGGACCGGTGCTTGGGTGCTGTCCTTACTTGGACAAGCCTCCCACTTACGATTAACCTCTAATGCAAGCATCCGCAACTATAAAATAAGTATTAAGGTAAACCTAACCATAGCATGATACAAGTGGATCCAAATTAGCCCCTTCCGAAGCAACACATAAACTAGGGTTTAAGCTTCTGTCACTCTAGCAACCCATCATCTACTTATTACTTCCGAATGCCTTCCTCTAGGCCCAAATAATGGTGAAGTGTC
The DNA here is from genome assembly GCA_902687465.1 of Secale cereale. Lineage (NCBI taxonomy): Eukaryota > Viridiplantae > Streptophyta > Magnoliopsida > Poales > Poaceae > Secale > Secale cereale. The sequence goes on from LR738711.1 coordinate 613,028,538, forward strand.
ATGTAGTCGACATTCACATGACACCACTAGAGGAGAGACAACATACATCTCATCAAAATATCGAACGAATACCAAATTCACAAGACATAATATTGTTCATGATCAGAGGAGTATTAATATACATAATGGATCTGAACATATGATCTTCCACCAAGTAAACCAACTAGCATCAACTACAAGGAATAATCAACACTACTAGCAACCCATATGTACCAATCTGAGGTTTGGATACAAAGATTGGATACAAGAGATGAACTAGGGTTTGAGAGGAGATGGTGCTGGTGAAGATGTTGATGAAGGTAACAATCCCCAAGATGGGAGAGTTGTTGGTGATGATGGCGGTGACGATTTCCCCCTCTCTGTAGGGAAGTATCCACGGTAGAACAGCTCTGCCGGAGCCCTAGATTGGTTTCCGCCAAGGTTCCGCCTCGAGACGGTGGCGCCTGGTCCCGAAAGCCTCCTTCTGATTTTTTCCAGGTCAAAACACCTCATATAGGAGAAGATGGGCATCGGGGGTCACTGAGTGGCCCACGAGGCAGGGGCCCGCCCAGAGGGGGAGGGGGCGCCCCCACCCTCGTGGACAGGTGGTGGCCCCCTGGTGAATCTCTTTCGCCAGATATTTTTTATATTTTCTGAAATGGTCTCCCGTGGAGTTTCAGAGCTTTTGGAGTTGTGCATGATAGGTTTCCAATGTTTGATCCTTTTCCAGCCCAGAATTCCAGCTGCCGGCATTCTCCCTCTTCATGTAAACCTCGTAAAATAAGAGAGAAAAGGATAAGTATTGTGATATAATGTGTAATAACATCCCATAGTGCAATCAATATCAACATAAAAGCATGATGCAAAATGGACGTATCAACTCCCCCAAGCTCAGACCTCGCTTGTCCTCAAGCGAAAGCCAATATCGAAAAATATATCCAGATGTTTAGAGATAGAGGTGTCTATAAAAATAAAATACAGACATGAGGGCATCATGATCATTCGTATAACGGGAACACACATATATTGTCATATGATTCTTATGCTAAAGTAACAATTCTTCACCATGTCAAGTATGAATCAGAAGCTTCATTGAAAACCAACAAACTATAATCTCAGTCATTGAAGCAACTGCAATTTATCGTAACATCGGAAAGAGTCAACATAAGAGCTTTTCAGCAAGCCTACATGCTCAACTATCATATAGTCCGTCAGAATTGCTCACACTCACGCAACACTTATGGTTATGGAGTTTTAATCGGGCACAGAGAAAGATAGGGGCTTATGGTATTGCCTCCCAACCTTTTACCTCAAGGGTAGTGTCAGCAGTAATGGACCATGATAACTTACATCCAAGTGGGTATATATGTCAGGATCTTTCCAACACAATGTGCTTGCCAAAGGATAAAATGTAAAAAGGAAAGGTGATTTTCACCTTGACTCTTATAAGGCAAGAATAATAGATAGGCCCTTCGTAGAGGCAAGCAGAGGTTGTCATGTGCTTTTATGGTTGGATGCACAAAGTCTTAGCGCAAAAGAATATCACTTTATATTGCCACTTGTGATAAGGACCTTTATTATGCTGTCCGTCGGTTTTATTACTTCCATATCACAAGATCATATAAAGCTTATTTCCTCCACACTAATAAATCATACATATTTTTAGAGAGTTTGCAACAATGACAACTTACTTGAAGGATCATACTCAATCCATAGGTAGGTATGGTGGACTCTCATGGCAAAACTGGGTTTAAGGATGTATGGAAGCACAAGTAGTATCTCTACTTGGTGCAAGGAGTTTTGGCTAGCATGAGGGGGAAAGGCAAGCTCAACATGTTGGGTGATCCATGACAATATACTTTATTTTGAATATAAGAAAATGTAACCCATTATGTTGTCTTCCTTGTCCAACATCAACTCTTTAGCATGTTATATTTTAATGAGTGCTCACAATCATAAAAGATGTCCAAGATAGTATATTTGTATGTGAAACCTCTCTTTTGTTTATTACTTCCTATTAATTGCAACGATGACCAAAACTATGTTTGTCAACCCTCAACAACTTTTATTCATCATACTCTGTATATGTGAAATCATTACTTCCCATAAAATCAATATGATCTCTTTGATACTTTTCATATTTTCTTTTATTCTATCATGACCAAACTGAGGAAATCAAGCCCTTGACTCAACACTAATCTTTAATATATAGCTCACGGACTCGATTACAAAGGTAAAGATCATAAAGCAAAAGCTCACAACTAGATCATGCTAACTTTATTCTACTAGATCAAGATACTACCAAAAGGATCGAATTAAGGAAAACGGTAAAGATAGGAGTGTGATGGTGATACGATACCGGGGCACCTCCCCCAAGCTTGGCAGTTGCCAAGGGGAGTGCCCATACCCATATGATCATATCTCCTTCTTCGAAATTGGTGATGATGGAGTTGAAAGCAGTGATGCCGGGTCATCATACATCGAGCGTAGGAGATCCTCCAACTTGCAGATAATACCTTTGAGTGCAGCGATATGCTCCTTCAGCAAAATATTTTCACTTGTGAGATACTTGTATTGTATTTGAGCAAACTCATTCATCTTGAAGGCTTCAATCTCAGTTGAAGTAAAAAGTTTTGGAAGAGGTTGAAGGATGTCTTCTTCTCCTGTTGCCGGAGCCTGATCTTCCACCGCCTTCTTGATACTATTGTCCTTGTTGATCTCCTCGAGTCCTTCCCTCTTCAGATCTATCTCCATTAGCCAAGCATCGTTGCCCTCATTGTTGGAGGGCCAGGACGACATGATGCCCGGCCTTGTCAACCCTAACAGAAAAATAACTCGAAACAAGAACAAAGGATTTTTTTGTGATATGGTGATCAAAACCTTCGGGAGAATATATAGTGAATTTTTACGGACCAAAAGGAATAACATACAAGAAATCGGAGTCCGGGAGGCACACGAGGTGCCCAGGAGGCAGGGGCGCGCGCCCAGGGGAAGGGGGCGCGCCATCCAACCTCGTGGATGCCTCGTGTCTCTTCCGGACTGCCACTTATTTTTCTGTTTTTCTAAATATTCCAGAATGGTGAAAAATTGCCTTTAGAACTGTTTTGGAGTCGGTTTACTTACCGTACCACATACCTCTTCCTTTTCGTAGTCTGAATCATTTTGGAAAGTGTCCCTTATGTATTTCTCCGGGGTTGCGGTTTCAATAACATTGGTTTCAACATTTATAGAATTACCTGAGATATAATGTTTGATTCTTTGACCGTTCACCACCTTCGGATTCGAGCCTTCTAAGTTGTTGATTTTTATGGCACCGGAACGATAGACCTCCGCGATAACGTAAGGACCTTCCCATTTTGAGAGAAGTTTTCCTGCAAAATATCTTAAACGAGAGTTGTATAGCAAGACATAATCACCTACATTAAACTCGCGCTTTTGTATCCTTTTGCCATGCCATCTTTTAACTTTTTCTTTAAATAGCTTGACATTCTCATAGGCCTGGGTTCTCCATTCATCAAGGGAGCTAATGTCAAATAACCTCTTCTCACCGGCAAGTTTGGAATCATAATTGAGCTCTTTAATAGCCCAATATGCCTCATGATCTAGCTCAAGAGGTAAGTGAGATGCTTTTCCATAAACCATCTTATATAGAGACATACCCATAGGATTTTTGTATGCAGTTCTATAGGCCCATAATGCATCATCAAGTTTCTTGGACCAATTCTTTCTAGACTTTTTAACTGTCTTTTGCAAAATTAATTTCAGCTCTCTATTACTTAATTCTACTTGACCACTAGTCTATGGGTGATAAGGGGATGCAATTCTATGATTAACATCATACTTTGCAAGCATTTTACGGAAAGCACCATGAATAAAGTGTGAACCGCCATCAGTCATTAGGTATCTAGGGACTCCAAACCTCGGGAAAATAACTTCTTTAAGCATCTTAATAGAGGTGTTGCGATCAGCACTACTAGTTGGAATAGCTTCTACCCACTTAGTAACGTAATCAACATCAACTAAAATATGTGTATACCCATTAGAGGAAGGAAACGGTCCCATATAATCAAAGCCCCAGACATCAAAGGGTTCAATAACAAGTGATTAATTCATAGGAATTTCTTGACGTCTACAAATATTACCAATTCTTTGGCATTCATCATAAGATAAGACAAACTTACGGGCATCCATGAAGAGAGTAGGCCAATAGAAACCAGATTGGAATACCTTATCTGCAGTTCTATCTCCAGCACTGTGTCCTCCATAAGCTTCGGAGTGGCACTTGCATAGGATTTGTTCCTGTTCATGCTCAGGTACACAACGTCTAATAATACCATATACTCCTTCTTTATAAAGATGTGGGTCATCCCAGAAGTAATGTCTCAAATCATAGAAGAACTTTTTCTTTTGCTGGTATGTGAAGCTAGGAGGTATAAACTTAGCAACAATGTAATTAGCATAATCAGCATACCATTGAGCAATACAAGAAGTATTTATGACATCTAATTGTTCATCATGAAAGCTATCATCAATAGGTTGTGGGTCATCAACTATATTCTCTAGCCTAGCCAAGTTATCTGCTACGGGGTTCTCAGTTCCCTTTCTATCAATAATATGCAAGTCAAATTCTTGCAGCAAGAGAACCCATCTAATAAGTCTAGGTTTGGCATCTTTCTTTTCCATAAGGTATTTGATAGCAGCATGATCAGTGTGAATAGTTACTTTAGAAAAAACAATATAAGGTCTAAACTTATCACAAGCAAATACAACTGCTAAAAATTCTTTCTCAGTAGTAGCATAATTTCTCTGGGCACTGTCTAGAGTTTTACTAGCATATTGGATAACATTCAATTTCTTATCAACTCTTTGTCCTAGAACAACACCTACAGCATAATCACTAGCATCGCACATAATCTCAAAGGGTAAATTCCAGTCAGGAGGCTGGACAATAGGTGCAGAGATAAATGCTTTCTTAAGTATTTCAAATGCTTCTAGACAATCATCATCAAAAACAAAAGGAAAATCTTTTTGTAAGAGATTATTCAGAGGCCTGGAGATTTTGGAGAAGTCCTTAATGAACCTCCTATAAAACCCAGCATCACCAAGGAAACTTCGTATACCTTTGATGTCCTTGGGACACAACATCTTTTCAATAGCATCAACTTTGGTTTTGTCAACTTCAATACCTCTTTCAGAAATTTTATGTCCCAAGACAATGCCTTCATTAACCATAAAGTGGCACTTCTCAAGACAAGATTAGTGTCTTCACATCTCTGCAAAATTCGATCAAGGTTGCTCAAGCAATCATCAAAAGAAGTCCCGTAAACGGAAAAATCATCCATGAAAACCTCAACAATATTTTCACGAAAATAAGAGAATATAGCCATCATGCATCTTTTAAAGGTAGTAGGTGCATTACATAAGCCAAAAGGCATACGTCTATAAGCAAAGGTACCGAAAGGACAAGTAAAAGTGGTCTTTTCTTGATCCCCTTTTGATACAGGTATTTGAGAGAAACTAGAATAGCCGTCTAGAAAGCAAAAATGAGTATGTTTTGATAACCTTTCTAGCATTTGATCAATAAAAGGCAAAGGGTAATGATCTTTCTTAGTATCTTTATTTAGTTTGTGGAAATCAATTACCATCCAATAACCTATAACAATTCTTTGCGGGATCAATTCATCTTTATCATTAGGAACAACAATCATACCTCCCTTCTTAGGGACACAGACAGGACTTACCCACTGGCTATCAGCAACTGGATAGATTATACCTGCCTCTAGAAGCTTTAGTATTTCCTTCCTTACTACTTCTTTCATCTTAGGATTTAACCGTCGTTGATGATCAATAACCGGTTTAGCGTCCTCTTCCAATTTTATCTTGTGTTGGCATAAAGTGGGACTAATGCCCTTAAGATCATCAAGAGTATATCCAATAGCAGCCTGGTGCTTCTTCAGAGTTTTCAATAATTTTTCTTCTTCTGGCTCTGAAAGGTTAGCACTGATAATAACAGGATATATCTTATTTTCATTAAGATAAACATACTTAAGATTATCAGGTAAAGGTTTAACTTCAAACAAGGGATCACCCTTGGGTGGAGGAGGATCCCCTAGGATTTCAACAGGCAAGTTGTTTTTCAATACAGGTCCCTGCTTAAAGATTATTTCATCTATTTCCTTCTCTCATTCATATACATATCATTTTCATGGTCTAGCAGATATTGTTCTAAAGGATCGTTAGGAGGCACAGCAACAGAAGCAAGACCAATAATTGCATCCTTACTGGGTAATTCTTTATCATGGGGTTGTCTACGAAATTTAGCAAAGTTAAAATCATGAGACATATCCCTAAACCAACAGTAACAATATCTTTCACGCAGTCTATCTTAGCATTAACAGTATGCCGGAAGGGTCTACCAAATATAATGGGACAACAATCATCTTGTGGGGAACTAAGAATAAGAAAATCTGCAGGGTATTCAACGTTCCCACACAAGACTTCAACATCTCTAACAATCCCAACTGGTGAAATAGTGTCTATTAGAAAGCTTAATAGTGACATCAATCCCTTCTAACTCAACAGGTGCAATATCATGCATAATTTCTTTATATAAGGAATGAGGGATTATACTTGCAATGGCACCTACGTCACATAAACCATGATAGCAATGATGTCCTGTTTTAACAGAAATAACAGGCAAGCCTACAACAGGTCTATGTTTATTCCTAGCATCGGGTTTAGCTATTCTAGCAGCTTCCTCTTGGAGGTAAATAACATGTCCATCTAAATTTTCAACCAAGAGATCTTTAACCATAGCAACACTAGGTTCAACTTTAATTTTCTCAGAGGGTGTAGGTGTTCTAGTACTACTCTTACAAACCACAATTGAAGCTTTAGCATGATCCTTTATTCTAACAGGGAAAGGTGGTTTCTCAATATAAGCAGTAGGAACAATAGGATCAACATTATAAGTGATAGTCTTTTCTTCAACTTTAACAGGTTCAACTACTTTTACTCCAATGGGAGGATGGTATTTAAACCACTTCTCCTCGGGAAGATCAACACGAGTAGCAAATGATTCACAGAAAGAGGCTACTATCTCAGAGTCAAGTCCTTATTTAGTGCTAAACTCACGGAAAACATCGGTATCCATAAAAGCTTTAACACAATCAAACTTAAGGGTCATACCAGACTCCTTACCTTCGTCGAGATCCCAATCTTTAGAGTTGGGTTTAATTCTTTCCAATAAATCCCGTTTGAATTCAACAGTCTTCACCATAAAAGAACCAGAACAAGAATTATCAAGCATGGTGGGATTATTGAGAGAAAGCCGAGCATAAAAATTTTGAATGATCATTTTTCTTGAGAGCTCATGATTGGGGCATGAATATAACATTGAATTAAGCCTCCCCCAAGCTTGATTGATGCTTTCTCCTTCACAAGGCCAAAAATTATATACATAATTATGATCACAATGAACCTGATGCATAGGGTAGAACTTCTGATGAAATTCCAACTTCAGCCGATTATAGTTCCATGATCCAATATCATCACATAGCCTAAACCATGTCAATGCATCTCCCTTCAAAGATAAAGGGAAGACCTTCTTCTTGATAACATTCTTGGGCATACCTGCAAGCTTAAATAATCCACAAACTTCATCCACATAGATTAGGTGTAAATCGGGATGTTGTATTCCGTCTCCTATAAAAAGGATTGTCTAGAAGTTTCTCTATTATACCCGAAGGAATTTCAAAGCAAACATTTTCAGTAGGTTCAGTAGGTTGAGGAGAAACTCTTTACTCTTCTGGTCGGGGTGAAGATACCCCGAACAAGCCCCTCAAAGGATGATGAGCCATGGTAACAAGTGACAATAAATTTCAGCACACTATATAAATTTTTCCTTACCAAATTCCACTTACCAAAGGCGCTTCACTCCCCGGCAATGGTGCCAGAAAAGAGTTTTGATGAACCACAAGTGTAGGGGATCTATCATAGTCCTTTCGATAAGTAAGAGTGTCGAACCCAACGAGGAGCAGAAGGAAATGATAGGCAGTTTTCAGTAAGGTATTTTCTGCAACCACTGAAATTATTGGTAACAGATAGTTTTGTGATAAGGTAATTGGTAGCAAGTGACAAATAGTAAAAGTAAATAAGGTGCAGCAAGATGGCCCAATCCTTTTTGTAGCAAAGGTCAAGCCTGGACAAACTTTTTATGAAGGAAAACGCTCCCGAGGACACATGGGAATTATCGTCAAGCTAGTTTTCATCGCGTTCATATGATTCGCGTTCGGTACTTTGATAATTTGGTATGTGGGTGGACCAGTGTTTGGGTGCTGTACTTACTTGGACAAGCCTCCCACTTATGATTAACCTCTAATGCAAGCATCCGCAACTACAAAAGAAGTATTAAGGTAAACCTAACCATAGCATGAAACAAGTGGATCCAAATCAGCCCCTTACGAAGCAACGCATAAACTAGGGTTTAAGCTTCTGTCACTCTAGCAACCCATCATTTACTTATTACTTCCCAATGCTTTTCTCTAGGCTCAAATAATGGTGAAGTGTCATGTAGTTGAAGTTCACATGACACCACTAGAGGAGATACAACATACATCTCATCAAAATATTGAACGAATACCAAATTCACATGACTACTCATAGCAAGACTTCTACCATGTCCTCAGGAACAAAAGTAACTACTCACAAGACATAATATTGTTCATGATCAGAGGGGTATTAATATGCATAATGGATATGTACATATGATCTTCCACCAAGTAAACTAACTAGCATCAACTACAAGGAGTAATCAACACTACTAGCAACCCACAGGTACCAATCTGAGGTTTGGATACAAAGATTGGATACAAGAGATGAACTAGGGTTTGGGCGGAGATGGTGCTGGTGAAGATGTTGATGAAGATAACCCTCCCCAAGATGGGAGAGTTGTTGGTGATGAAGGCGGTGATGATTTCCCCCTCCCGGAGGGAAGTATCCCGGCAGAACAGCTCTGCCGGAGCCCTAGATTGGTTTCCGCCAAGGTTCCGCCTCGAGACGGCGGCGTCTGGTCCCGAAAGCCTCCTTCTGATTTTTTCCAGGTCAAAACACCTCATATAGGAGAAGATGGGCATCGGGGGGTCACCGAGTGGCCCACGAGGTAGGGGGCGCCCAAAGGGGGGGGGGGCGCGGCCCCCACCCTCGTGGACAGGTGGTGGCCCCCCCTGGTGAATCTCTTTCGCCAGATATTTTTTATATTTTCTGAAATGGTGTCCCATGGAGTTTCGCAACTTTTTGACTTGTGCAGGATAGGTTTCCAATGTTTGCACCATTTCCAGCCCAAAATTCTAGTTGCCGGCCTTCTCCCTCTTCATGTAAACCTCGTAAAATAAGAGAGAAAAGGCATAAGTATTGTGATATAACGTGTAATAATAGCCCATAGTGCAATAAATATCAACATAAGAGCATGATGCAAAATGGACGTATCAGTCGTCGTGGATGTGCTTGTTGCGTCGTGGGGCGCGATCAAAAGGTTCAAGAGACTAAGGTTATAATGGCCTCGGGAGTTAAGGGGGAAGCTGGATTGCCTGGAATACCGGCACACCCGGATGGCAGTTTTTGCAGCATGTACCCCCATCAAGCCGCATGTAACTGCATCATGGTGACGCGTGCAACGCAACCACATGCATATGGGGCCACCAACGTGATCGTGCACCGGCCCCAACCGCTGGCAGAGCGCGTGTGGAGGGATGCGAGTAGAGCGCTCTGGGGCCGCCTCAACGACGAGCAACCATATGCATATAGCAGTTGAACGCGCTAGGAAATGCCGTCCACAAGTTGAGCGCAAAGAGGGACACGAGCAGAGCGCGCCACGGCGCCTAATGGCGAGCAGAGCGCACCGTAGGATGCGGGAAAAAGGCCGGCACGGTGAGTTGAATGCGGGCAATGAAGAAGAATACATCGGCTAATTTTCTGGGAAGACTGATAGTAACACATACATTTTATTCTAATAAGCTATGTGTGTTCTTGGCAAACGACGCTTGCTGGTAAATTATTGTTTGCCATTCTTGAAATCATCATTGAACAATTCCTTAGTTTAATTATTTTCCATGATTTTCTCAGTCTGCACAATATCTACGCTCTCTCTATACAGAACTATATTCTTTAATGTCAATAGTGTGCTCTATCGGGCACACCGGTATATGGATCACATCCATGGGAGGGCAATGTGCCCGCACGCATCGTGCTAGCTCTATGCTAAGTTCCCATTAATTGATGTCATTTTGTGAACATGCCACCATTTCCCGCCACATCGTCATCGGTTTCCCGCTGCCTTCCAGCGATATTGCAAGTAAACCTAGGCAGCGGGCGACACACCAAGTCAACAAGAGCAACCTATAGCCCCTCTACCTTTTCCAAGCATGCCAACCCACCGAAACACCAGCTCTACCATCAACCTCCTCGACGAGGAAAACGAGAAGGCGTCACCACTCGTCAAGGCTAAGGGTGTCCCCGACAACACGATGGATGACGCCATTCTATGCGTCATGGTTGGTATTGAGCAGACCCTTGGCGCACAACACTTCAGCACCGTAGATCAAGATAGGCATGTTATTGCCGATAGGCTGGAACTCGCTACACAACATGACCGATGGTGCGCCACAGAGAAAGCTAGGCGCATCCGTGATGATAGGCTGCGGCTCACGGCACATCGAGACTATTGGAGCGCTATGGAGCGAGAGGCGCGGGGTGCCGCACAGCGAGAGCGGATCCATCGGCACTTGCCTACTGTCGACAGTGCGTTGCAGCTGGGTATACGACACGTCAATAGCCTCATTCCTCACAAGGAGTGGGTACAGGCCATCTTCACCATACTTGCACCAGAGGTCGGTCGTGTCGTACTTGCACCGAAAGCCCGCCGTGCCATTCCCCTTGTCCCTGGTCTGCTCAATGCCAACGCACTGGTTGCTAGGCTCGACCGCCTTCTTGGCCCAGGTGTCCGCCTAGGCGCAGTAGAGCAACATGACCATCGCATCCTCAAGCCGATGATCTTCGATGAAATGCCAACTTGGATTTTGTGATCGCGCTCCGGATGTATCATGAGCATGTCGACCGCTGGGATGAACATCTACACAAGTCCAGGCAGAGCCAAGAGCTACCGTAGGCAAGGCTGCTGGTCATGGATGCGTTTTATTTTGTTGAGTCATTTCAATGTTGATTGCTATGTGTTCACATTGATCATAATAATGCTCTGTTTATTGTGCTCTATTTTTCATTCTTATATATTGTTCTGTTTCAATGTGTATATATATTCTTTCCATTCTGTATATGTGGATGATAATAGCTAGATACAAATTAGTATATAAAAACTGATAGAAAAATGCAATTCATAATATATATTAACTCTTCATTAGTTCATCACGGAGTATATATAATATCATCACATATACGTGATGATACTAAACTACTATATTCAGTGCATAAAATTGAAAACGAACAATGCTAAAACTAATAATCCCTACTTAGTGGGCAGTATTCTCGCAGCCCCACGCCAACAGCTCCCTAGTGCGTGGTGGCTTCCCAGTGCGGAGACAATACTCTACCTCCCCCGCCTCGTAGTGCTTGACGTGGTGTGATACGTCTCCAACGTATCTATAATTTTTTATTGTTCCATGCTATTATATTATCTGTTTTGGATGTTTAATGGGCTTTATTATGCACTTTTATATTATTTTTGGGACTAACCTACTAACCCAAGGCCCAGTGCAAATTGTTGTTTTTTGCCTATTTAAGCGTTTCGCAGAAAAGGAATGTCAAATGGAGTCCAAACAGAATGAAACCTTCACGACGATTGTTTTTGGAACAAATGCAACCCAGAAGACTTGGAGTACACGTCTGGGGAGCCACGAGGCGGCCACGAGGCAGGAGGGCACGCCCAAGGGGGGTAGGCGCGCCCCCACCCTCTTGGGCCCCTCGTAGCTCCACCGTCGTGCTTCTTCCTCCTTTATATACTCATATACCCTGAAAACACCCGAGAGCACCACGAAACCCTATTTCCACCGCCGCAACCTTCTTTACCCGTGAGGTCCCATCTTGGGGCCTTTTCCAGGGCTCCATCGG
>LR738711.1:613048023-613073117 GCA_902687465.1 Secale cereale
CCAACGCAACAACGTAAGACTGCGCATAGGGGTCCTCCTTGTCGCTGCTCTACGACTGAATGTCCCTAGGGGGCGACGCCTTCTCGTCGATGCGAGGGCAGACCGGCAGCGCCATGGCAAACTTTTGTGAGAGAGGGAGTGGGGCGAGCGACGAGAAAATGTATATGAGAATGCAGGCGTGATGACGTGAGTAGGGTATTACTTATTGGCGGCGGGAATCTAGATCGACAGGAACAGTACACACGTCGGTCCCTGGAATTTACGAGCACTATAGCTTGAATTGCACATGATTCCCACATCAAAAGTCGTGTGTGAAATTAATTGTTGACAGTTTCCAATACAGAACCGCGTCTGATTAATAACCCGCGCCACTCACCTTCCAAACCCCGAGGCGCGAAATCGAGTGTCAATCGTGTGGGGCCCAGTTGGCTAACGAGATATTTACATTTTCTTTCCAAATGTCAGGCAAAAATTCTTATTTTCTGTTACCATGACATTATTCCATAATTTAATGTAATGTAATACATAAATGATTTTTCCAACCCATGATGGTTTGCCGCTGCATGTATATGTGTTTCAATTTGAATTACGACCATTAAATGGCCAGAAAATCACTTAAATGTCTAAAAAAAGGTCAAATGCCCCCTAAAATTTTCCAAATTTTAACATAACAGTTGTATTAGTGCATGTTAACGGTAGAAAAAGTTTTGAGGCCATGAGAGGAAGCTACTGTCGGTTCCTCGTCGAACATGCATTGTTCCTTCACGAAACCACGAGTCTCCTCATGAGATGCTACGGTTTGTGAGGAGTGTGTGTCCAAACTTTCGTCGAACATTTCGGTTTTTTACCACAGCATCTTGGTGACGTGCCATTACATGAGGCAAAGTTCCATGTATTTCTAATCATTTTTTTTACTTTTTTTGGAATATAAAAGCCATGGCACTCAATGCTTGTGTCCAAGCAGTGACACCAATATATTTGACTTCCAATTTATTACACAGGGCACTAACACGCACACGAGGGCACAAATATGATTTTCCAAACCATTATGGTTACGTATTGCATGTACATGTAGTTTAAATTTGAATTACGGCCATTAAATGACTAGAAAATCACTTAAATGCCTTTAAAAGGTGAAATGACCGCTGAATTTTCCCAAATTTTAACATGATAGTTGTATTAGTGCATGTTAATGGAAGAAAAAGTTTCGAGGCCATACGACGAAGCTACCGCCGGTTCCTCATCATACATGCGGTGTTCCCTCTTGGAACCTTTAGTCTTTTTTTTGAGATGCTCTAGTTTGTTAGGGGTATGTGTCCAAACTTTCGTCGAACATGCCTATTTTTTCCATGACATCTTGGTGACATGCCATTACATCAAGCAAGATTTCATGTATTTCCGGTCATTTTTGAATTTGTTGGAATTTAAAAGTCATGGAACTCGAAGCTTGTGTCCAAGACGTGACACCAATATGTTTAAAAATTCCTTCCAATTTACTGTACATGTCGTTAACTCGCACACGAGGACACAAATATGATTTTCCAAACCATTATGGTTAGCTCTTGCATATACATGTAGTTCAAATTTGAATTAGAGTCATTAAATGGCTAGAAAATCACTTAAATGTCTTTAAAAGGTCAAATGACCCCTGAAAATTTCCAAATTAGAGATAGTTGTATTAGTGCATGTTAACTGTAGAAAAAGTATTGAGGCCATACGAGGAAGCTACCACCGGTTCCTCATAAAACATGCATTGTTCCCTCTCGGAACCACGAGTCTTCTTGTGAGATGCTCCGGTTTGTGAGGGGTGGGTGTCCAAAATTTTGTCGAGCATGCAAATTGTTTTATGACGGCATCTTGGTGCCATGCCATTACATCAATCAAGGTTCCATGTATTTTCGGACATTTTTTATATTTTTTGGAATTTAAAAGCCATGGCACTCGATGCTCGTGTCCAAGCCGTGATGCCAATATGTTCCAAAATTATTTCCAATTTATTGCACAGGGCATTAAATAGGAAATGAAGATTTAAATATAATTTTTCAAACCATTATGGTTAGTTGTTGCATGTACATGTAGTTCAAATTTGAATTACGATCATTAAATGGCTAGACAATAACTTAAATGTCACAAAAAGGTCAATTGACCCCTGATTTGTTTTCAAATTTTTACATGACAGTTGTATTAGTGCATGTTCATGATAGAAAATATCTTAAGGCCATACGAGGAAGCTACCGCCGTTCGTCATCCAACATGCATTGTTCCCTCACAGAACCACGAGTCTTCTTGTGAGATGCTCCGGTTTGTGAGGGGTGTGTGTCCAAACATTTGCCAAACAGGCCATTTTTTACCACAACATCTTGGTGCCATGCCATTACATCAAGGAACGTTTCATGTATTTCTGGTCATTTTTGAATTTTTGGGAATTGAAAAGCCATGGTACTCAATGTTTGTGCCCAAGCCATGAGACCAATATGTTTGAAAAGAATGATGTTGTGGAGACGCTTCGTGAGGGCTCGTATAGTTGCCGCGTCCTCCCCGAGTGTTGCTTCCTCCGCCGAGAGCGCGGCCGCATCCGCATTCAGCGTGGCCGCATCCGCTGAGAGGGCATCTGCGGCATCCGAGGGGGCAGCTGCAATAGCCGAGACGGATGCAGCTGCTGCTCCTACGGCAACTACAAACATCGAGAGGGCACGAGCATCTGTATGTGCCACTGATGTATTCTTAGCTGGGTTGAGGCCATCCGCGCCAAGATTGAGGACACCCATGCTAAGATATTACAGGCCTCCTCAGAATCCAGCAAGCACCCTACGTCCGAAAAGGTGGCGGAGGCCATGGAGCACCTCCTTCATTATGAGATTGCCGAGCGGCAGTTGGAGATGTAGGAGACGGAGGAGATTGAGGAGCGCTAGGAGGAGGAGTTGCGTGTGAAAAAGGGGGAGGTAGAGAAGAGCATGTCTGTCGAGGAATCTGCGATGGAGTACCAATGCGAGCTCTGGCGCAACCACTACTACAAGTGGCACTGAGGATGAGGACGACGATGCGGTTGACTTCAGCCTGGGGGATGTGGAGTCCAGCAACGGCGGCATGTCGCCATCACTAGTCAACAACGTCTGATCTTACATCAGCGAGGCATAGGGCAGCGCATCAGCAACTTTGTTAAGATTATGCGTACTCGGCCTTTGTTTATAACAATGGTCTTTTGTTAGAGCAATGTTTTGGTCAACTAGCTCTATTCAATTACTAAAATTGCTCGATTCAGTAAGTGTGGTATGTGTGTTGGAGGCTCTTTTGTGTACCCAAATTGGCAAGCGAAGTTAAATTATGCAATGGCGTGGATGAGCACCGTACCCAGGGAAATTTCGACCAAAATTCGAATGCTCAAACTCATTGCATGTGCGTAAAGTAGAAGAATCGTTTGCGATGCACACATTTTTCTAAGTGAATGGTGTCTGGCGACACCGCGCGCAAAGTTTCCCTCCACCTTTCAATTGTTTTGCCTACTGCCGAAATAGCTAACTCTCCCCCCTCCCCACCCCCTTTTATCCCTAACCACAAGTCATATTTCCCATGTTTTATCCTTCATTCCTTCCCAAGCTATAGCCGCTTCATCGCTTGCTTCCTCGCTCTCGATGCCTCGCATCCGACCGCCGTGGTCACCATGTTCTTCTTAAATGACCTCTCAAGTGGTTCCTCTCCTATTTTGTAGTATTGACGACAAACTTGGTTGAGGGACTAATGTGTTTGTGAAATTCACAAGAAAACACAGGTAGAAGTCCCTATTGATTCGGTTTACCCTTCGAAAACGACGCCTAGAAATGTATGAAGACATTGAAGACAATGGTGGTTCACGAACACATCCGTGTCGAAGATAATGACACGTGAAGACGTTCGCTTGAAGATAATGGGACACACAGACATAGTTTCTTTGGTATTTTCATTTTCTTCTTTCCTGAGTCATAGGAATCACTGAACTATTAAGTGGGGTCAAGGTAAACAAAATTAGAAGACTGGCGTGATGCTCAACCTAAAATACTATGTCTTCAAGCGAAGACAATGAGAGAAAATCTAATCCTAAGTTGGATGAGTTAGCTTTGCTTGTATCCTAAGTCAAGTTGCCAAGTGTGTTGTAAATCCGATAATTGGACACGTGTCAGTTGTCCATTGACTAAGTGTCATTTCAGACATATCATGTCGGGTTGCCTCCTAGCTATAAATGGCCCACCCCTTCCACCATAAATTGGTGTCGCTCCGAGTAAGTGCACAACTTTTGTCATTCGAGAGCAACCCACCTTTGAAGCCTTTGAGAGAAAATCCTTGCGAGGAAAAACCCCAAAACGCAGAGCCCAAAGTGTTTTGAGCATCACTAAAGCCTTTTTGTTCCAAGTGAACCAAAGCCTTATTAGACTTGAAGACTATGATCCTACAGCCAATTAAGCATCACATTCACAGCATCCAAGAGCTATTGTGGATTGCCGGTGAACGAAGTCTGGGAAGGGTTGGAAGTCTACCTAGAAGACTTACTTGAGTGATTGGGCGAGATCTGCGGGTCTTGGCTCAAGGGGAATAAGGTGAAGCTGTGATCTTCTAAGTTCAATCTCAGCCTCCCTAACCATACATACATTTGTCACATCAACTGGAACTGGTCTACCAAATCCTCATCTTCATCAAGCAACTGGTTCTATCACTTCACTCCTTTACTTTGTATTTAGATTCATGAAGTCCTTGTTACCTGTTCTGTTCGAAGACATTGTGTGAAGACATTCACGCAGATTGCATGTTTGTCTTCACACTATCTTCTGATTCTGATCTGTTCTACCTAGTAGCTACTTGTCTTTGCGCATTACCTTTACTATACTTTAACACTCTTGCATGGCTAGTGTACTTTATCTTCCATTGTATTCTGTTTAGTGACTATATTAACTGCCCATCTTTGAAGAAATTTCTTGTCTTGAAGACTTACTTAAAAATTCTCTATTCACCCCCTAGTCGATAACTAGCACTTTCAATTGGTATCAAAGAAAGGTGCTCCCTTGTCTTGTGTGATTGGTTTAATAACATGGAGTTTTAGCTGTGTTGACTGCGGGAATAATCAAAGTCTCTGCTACGTGCCATGTCTTTGATGGCAATTATTACCCCTACTGGAAGAATAAGATTCACATGCATCTTGAAGCCATCGGTAATGACCTCTCATATGTCATCAGGACAGGCGTTCCCAAAGTATCTGAAGGCATCACCACTACTGATGTGAAGAGGTTTGCACAATGGGGCCCAACCGCCAAGATCATTATCTGTGGTCTTCTGATTAAAGGGAGTATGGCCGCGTGAGTGCTCTGAAGTCTGCGGAGCTAGTCTAGGACTGGCTGTCCAATGTCGATGAAGGCGTCTCAACTCAGAGAGACTCAAGAATCGATATTCTTTGCAATTTCTTAAACCGCTTCAAAAGGCTTGACAATGAGAATGTCCTACTCACCTTTGATCGTCCTACTGATATAACCAACGCGCTTCATGCTCTTGGAGCCACTAAAATCACCAAGCATGAATTAATGAAGAAGCAATTGAGATCGCTTGACAACGCCTTTGACACCCTATCACTGATTATCCAAGAACATGGAGACTTCAAGGAACTAGATCCTTCAGATATACTTGAGAGGGTTAATAATCATGAATTCCAGTTATCTGAGTAGAGAGATATCTATGGTCTAACTATGGACAACCCCGTGCCTTGAAGACAAAGGCTATATCTTCATCTGAAGACTCTGACTGTAGCTCAAGTAGCCCTAAAGACTTTGGCAAAGAACTTGCAATGCTTGTAAGGAACTTTCAAAAGTTCTCCAAGGAAACCACTCCGGAAAGTCTTCAAAATATAGATCGAAGAATGCTGAGACCTCCACCCGTGACTACAAAAAGAGAACCCATCACAAATAAAGAAGCCAGGCCACTACATGGCTAAATGTCCCGGATGGGAAAGGGAAGCCAAGAAAAAGAAGAAGAGCAAGGACTATGAATCTGGCGAAAAGAAGAAGAAGAAATTCTCAAAGTCTTCTCCAAAGTCTTCGTCTCACAAGAAGAGCTCATCTGGCAAAGATTGTGCATTCGTCGGCAAGGAAATGGATTTAAAAGAGGAATCTGCTTCTAAGGAGGCAGAGGTGGAGTCCGAGGAGGAATCTGATTCTGTCGTGGCTAGTTTAGCTCTAGCTTTAGCCTTCATCACCAAGTCCATCTTCAGCACTAAAGATAATGGCCACATCCCCAACACTGAAGCTAATGATGATGACAAATCTGCTCGTACCTACTACTTCATGGCAAGAGGTGCAAAGGTAAACTCACCAGATGCTTACTTTCAGACATTTAGTGAAGATGACTCTGAGTGTGAATCCAAACCTAGATATAAGACCCTTGCTAAAATTGCAACTAAACAACAAACTCCTATGGAAAATATTCAAAAACTCTTAGACAAAAGCGATGACATGTTGGACGAGGAAATGAATCAAACTCAGCCCAGAATCGAAGACATAAAAATATCCATGTTAAGTATGATGAGCTTTAAAGTCATCATGAAACCCTCTCAGCTAACCATGAGAAGCTTTCCTATGATTATCTTCAAAGGAAGTAAGATCTAGAGAAAATAAGATCATTTCACGATGATCTTTGAAAAGAAGAGGATTCACTACTCGCTCAACAGATCAGTATCGCTCAGCAAGAATTTGTCCCACCTTGCTTAAAATGTCTTGAGTGTGATGATGCCCCTTATTCTACGGAATGTTCAAATGCTTCTAAGATAGCTATGTCTTAACCTATTGATGTGGTAACTAACCCCTCCCCTGAGGAAACCACTACTATTACTAATGAAGATGCTAGGTTGAAGACATTGCTTGAAATCGGCATGTATAAGAGCCTCAAAGGGCATCAGACTCTATGTGATGTCCTGAAGAAGTAGATCTTGAACCGAAACCCTAGGAAAGAATGTGTGGGTTTCAAAAGAAACATGAATGTTGATGGCTCATACTGGACACCTGATCTATACCCCAAAATCACATGGGTTACTGCGAAGGAACCTCTAATAAATCCATCCACATTATCTTACTATAACTGGGCTAACCCCACTATTATTGACGAGTCTCCAACTATAAACTGTTCAAAAACCAGAATGGTGAAGTGTTTACCTAGTTTATTGGGACTAATTGTAGGAATGGGTCCCCTGCGAAGAAGATCTAGGTTCCTAAAACCAATCTTGAGAAGCTTCCTGTGAATGTCATCATGAAAACACCCATGAAGGAGACAAACCCCAGACCAAAGGCTTCACATGGACCAAAGACGTCCAACAGAAAGAAGACCTCACATGGTCGCCCTAACGCCAATGTTTTGTAGGTAAACTATCATCATGCTCATGAATATGAGCATGTTTCTTCGAATCATTATGTTCACTAATCGAAGAACTTTTAGGCTTATTCATTTGAGTACTATTCACCTCCTACGAAATTAGTTGCTAGGGCTTCAAAGCCAAAATTCTCTGATGCTGCACTTAGACTCATTTCATCTAAGCAACCCCTTCAGATGTGGGTGGTTAAGAAGAATTAACTTCTCTTGCAGGGTCAGGTGTCAACATTTACCTCTGAAGACAATAATGGGGACCTTAAAAATCTTGTTTGACGCAAGATAAAATGCGAAGGTCTTACCATTTATTTTGTCCATGGTTTCCGTGATTATTTTCCTACCATATCTTCAGCCAAGCTTACCTATGATGATCATCTTTATCGATACATGTTTGTTCTTCACACCAATCTTTGTGAAGATTATCCTACTAACTTCTTTGAAGGGTGCAACTTCAAAAGCCACTAAATGGATCATGGGTAGTGGCCGCACTAACCACATGACTGGTGATTGAAGTCTTCTCATGGACTCTACTCTTCGACCATCCTCAAAAAGCCATATCACATTTGCTGACACTGCGAAAGGCAAGCTATTGGGTCTAGGTACGGTAGCTATCTCAAAGGACCAAGACATGGATAAAGTTATGCTTGTTGAATCCCTTGGATACAACCTAATGTCAATCCCAATGCTTTGTGATCTTGATATGATTATGGTCTTTGAAAAATATCACTGTCTTGTGCTAATGGCCTCTGACAAATCTCAAGTCTTCGAAGGCTATATAGCGAAGAGGCAACTTGTACATGGTAGACTTGTCCGCTGGACCACAACTTGTCATATGTCTTCTTGCAAAAGCTTCAGAGTGTTGGCTTTGGCATCAAAGGCTAGGACATGCGGGCATGAGGAACTTTCACACTCTTGTAAAGAAGAAGCGCATTATTGGGATCGAGGGCGTCAAGTTCAAGAAGGATCATTTGTGTGTTTCATGAGAAGCTGGAAATATGACTAGGTCCAAGCACCCCACGAAGGCAATCATGACGCCCCGCACAAGGTCCCTCCCTACTTTCCCGACGGTTTGTGGGTTGTGTGGGAAGGACCCTCCTATCGCACACATAGCCAAGGCGACAGTTTAGAAATTCATCACTGGAAGGGGTTAAAAATCGTTTGTATAGCAGCTTAATGTACGAGTGAAAGTCAGTCGGTTCTTATATGAGTGTTGGTGCAATGTTTTGCCCCCTTGTGTTTTGGACATTGTTGACAGAAACATGCATGGAATAATTTGTTTGCTAGTGCACACAGAGAGAAATAGTACATGGAGGCCCACGGTGTCAAGTTCGAGGAACATCACTGAAGAACATCTTCACTTTAGAGAAGGATGAGCTACATTTCACGAAGACATGTATTCGAGACAATTGTGGTGAAGAAGACCAACCCCTTAAAAGTATTGCTGATGAGAAGCAATATTTGTTCGGTGTTGTCCGAAGGAGACGCCTGCTCTCGAGAAGATTGTTAGCAAATGAAAACATATCATTCATTTTGTAGATCTACTTTTCCTTACTTGAGTCATAGGACCTCCTTTCTATTTAGAGGAGTATAGGTTCTCAAAGCCTAGGTCCGCTATGATGCTTAGCCGAAACCTATGAAAGACTGAGTTATGCTTTGAGTTATCACCTGCCAGCAGAAGACGTTGTTCTTCAGTGTTGTAGGCGATATGTTTCAGCCTGAGGGGTTAGCATTTCTTGCTCTCCAAGGAATGTTACCGTTGTGGTCAATATCCGATTGTTGTAATCGTGTCGATCGGGCATTGGCTGATGTACATGTCCAATTTGGTCGTTTACCATCAGGGTAGGCTGCCGCTTTTAATAGCCACCCCGCTCTAATGTCGTCAGTTGGCTGCTCAACTTCAGATTTCTTAGAATATTTGTCGGATTACGGGCTCCGCAAACCCAAGAAGTTCGAACACAGGGGCGTGAACGAAGATCTCTCCCATTCACGTCTACCTAGCGTCTCGCCCTCGTATAGTGAACAGATTCAAGCAAACAACAAGTGAAGCACGCAAGAGCTTACCCAGGTTGAGGCCACCTTGTGGTGGGTTGGCCTCAGGAGGGCTAGAATATGAACTAGTACAGTGGTTCCTGAGATCAGGAGGAGAGCTCAGGAGGGTCGGGAGGCAAGAGTTCTTGCTCCGTTGCGTGAAGGCAGAGTTTATGGATCTGCTTCGCCTTCCCTCCATGGTGGGGATCCTAGCTTCCTACATAGGCGGCCAGGGTCCTCTTCCCCCGAAATGTTTAGGCGGGAAGGGATCCCACAATGGCCATTTTTGAGCAGGAACACAAGGACGTTTCTATCCTGACAAAAGCAGTCTTCGCCTGCAAAAGGAGCAGGCGGTGACGCGGTGGTGGGCTCGGTGGTGACATCCTCCCTGTCGTCCTTGCGGTCTTCGGTCTTGTTGTACCAATGGAGAAACCTTTGTCCCGCTCCTCGGGAACCTGCGCCTGCGCTGTCCCCCTTGCACCAAAACAGTAGCTGTGCCGCTGGCACGCGCTGGCACCCGCCGGCGCAGTGCGTCATTGCTTGCGTCACTGCCTCCTCCTGAGGCAGGCTTGGCCTTGGATTCTCCGCCCCTCCGGAGCGACTAGCCGAGGCCACTCCTGAGGATGTCTTGATGTCGTTCTCCTCGCGAGATCTAGCCCCCTTGCGAGGGTCTTGAGCAGCTGGTCGATCAGCTGGGCCGTACCAGGCCGTGGCAGGAGCGTGCTGCGGCCCGCACACAGGCAAGTCTGGGTACCCTGGTTCCCAGGACGCCGACAGTAGTCCCCGGGCCCAAGGCGCGCGCGGAGTTGGCTTTGAGGCGAAGCCTTAGTCGAGGACGAAGCGCCACGGGCCCCAAAGGCTGCGGGCCAGGCTGGCGCGTGACGGTTGGATGGGACGTGGCGACTCCGCTTCCAACGCAGTCTTGGCAGTCGTGCGTTTTGCCAATCGCACAACCAGTAGATGGACTTCTTGCTGCCACCCCTGCTTTCCTGCCCTCCAATCGTTTCTCCCTTTACTTGACTTCTCTGCCCCGTCCTTCCTTGCCGCCATGCCGCGCAGGGTGAAGAAGAGGGGGGACGGCGAGTTTGCCTTGCCTCCGCTGGCGCTCGAGCCGGCGCTAGGCCGCTCCCTCGTGGTGAACCAGGAGGGTCTGGACAAGGTGCGTCGTGCCTTGGTTGACACATCTAATGAGTGGGGTCCGACCCAGGTCTGGCTTGCCTCCCGGCCGATGGCGGAGCTAGGAGCCAACGACATCCAGCTTCATCTCCACGCCATCTTCTGGGGTCTCCACCCGCTTTTTCCGCCTTCTTCTATGCAGTGCTCACGCATTACCGGATTCGGGCGCTGCACCTGGACCCTGGGTCCATCATTCTCCTCTCTGGCTTCGCGTTTCTATGCGAACTTTTGTTGGCGTTTCCCCATCTGTGGCCCTGCTTCTCCACTTATTCGCCCTCTCCTTGGTCGATAGGGGGCAGCGCTCGGGGTGCGTGTCGCTGCACGTGGTGGAGGCGACTGTTGCCTCCGGAATTGACTTCTCGCTTCACCCAAAGCCAACAAGATTTCGCTGGCAATGGGTGTACGTTGATGTTGTTGTGTACAGCCCGCAATTCCACCTTCCCGATGCGCCGACGGTGCCGATCTCGGGCAGGGGGCACAAGGCCCTCTCGGATACGCGGGCAAAGCCAGTTATGCGTCGGCTGGCCAGCCTGAGGAGGAATGGATTGACCCTGGTGATGGTGGTGAGGGACTTCCTTGTCCTCCGTGTCGCCCCACTTCAGCGCCATTCTGGCCCAATGTGGGCCCTCTCAGGTCTTGATGATCATGCGTGTCTGCAGCGGAAGCAGCTCCCCCTTGAGATGCTCCAGGGGCTGCTGCGGCTGCTCGTCGGCGGGGTGCCCGAAGCATGCCCAGTCTCCGCGACTCCCTTGTACTTGGCTCCAGTGGCCGGAAGAGCTTTTGCTGAAAAGATGCCCCGCTTCGATGCGTGGGGACTCTTGCCGGGGGGCGTCACTGATTCTCATGACGATCCCTTGGTGGTGGCACCAGGGCTCATGATCCCATCCTTCCCTTCCGAGGCGGACGCGTCAAGCGGCGGCCCTGGCCTAGGGTCCACTCAACCCCCGGAGCAAGCGGATGAAGCGCGGGCGCTGGTGTCGACAGAGGTGGCGGAAGGTACCGAGTCGTCGCTGGCTCCTGACGTGACTGTAGGGGAGGCGCAGCAGTCTCCGGACGAGGCGAGTCCGGTGGACGTCGCATCGAGGAACGGAGCGCCGCCCGCGGGCGTCCGCCGCGGCCCTGCCCCGAGCCTAGGCGCATCTTCCTCAAGCGGCCATGTCTCGTCCTTCGCGGCGCTAGGCAAGAGGCGGAGGTTGAGGGGCAGCTACGGCCCTGCCCCGAGGGCTCTGAAGAGGACGAAGCTGACTGTACCGGGCAAGTGCGTGTCCCTTAGCTCTTCCTGTCTCTCCCAATATGGTTCTCCTGACCCCTTGCTCCGCAGGGTCTCCTCTAGCTTACTCTCGAGCCGCTCGGCGAGGCTCACATAAGCTTCTGCCTGCATCCCTCCTCCGGACCATGCTGGGTCTTCAGGAGGCCTCGTGTGGGTTCTCGAGGCCGTGCTCGGACCTTATTACGTAGGTCATGCTCCTAGCCCCCGAGTGCTTCTGGGGCAAAGCAGCTCTTGGTGAGTCGGGGGCCCGTCTCGTGCCTCGGGGCTTGTCTTCACCGTGGATCAGCAAGCTCTTGAGGTGGCCCGGACGGTTGACCGCCCATCAGGACCATGCCTGCCCCTCGCACCGGAGGCAGATCGCGCTCCTGGGGTTAACCCCGAGGCGCACACTGAAGGAGAGGGGGAAGGGGAGCCCCCTTTGGGCAGCGCGGATGTCGAGGACGAGCCCGGTCACCTCCTGGAACTTGCGCTGCGCAGGAGCGCGGTGCGTCATGATCTTGTGCGGGAGGCGTCAGACGCCCTGAAGCATCTCGAGGTCGTGGTTGCTGAAGTGGATAGGCGCGTTGAGGCCGAGGGTCTGGTTCTGGCGAAGGGCTAGCGCCAGTTGAGGACTGGCTATAACCTGAGCCAGTTGCAACACGAAACCACCCTAAAGAAGGCAGAAGCGTCCGCCGCCGTGGCTCGGGCGGCTTGCGACCGCGCCCTGGAGGAGGCCCGAGACGCCGACCCCCGATGCGCAACAGCTGAGGAGCGTGAGCGCGAGCTTGAAGCACCGAACGCCGTGCTCGAGCGTCAGGTTCGCGCACGAAGGGCTGCCCTCGCGGCACCTGCAGCCGATGATGACAGCCCGGCGGTCCTCTCGACGCGAGAGGAGGCGCTGGCACTCGAGGCGATGGAGCTGAACATGGAGCGCGAACGCCTGGAGATGATGGAGCGCCAGATAGCCAAAGCCGAGGGCAACCTTGATGATCGCGAGGACGTCGCGAGGAAGGCTGCCAGGGAGGCCGAGCGTCTGTGGAAGGATTACCGCGAGAAGTTGGGGCTTCACGAGACTCGCTTTGCTGATAAGCGCAAGGAGCTCCAGAAGGAGGTCACGGCTCTCAAGAGCAAACTGGCAAATGTCGAGCGCCATCTGCAGGTGTCAGAGAAGGCTCGCGCCGCAGCCGAGCGTCCTGAGCAGGTGTCGAAGGAGGCCCGTGCCGCGGCGGAGCGCCGCGAGGAGGCATCGGAGAAGGCTCGCGCCACTGCCAGGGTGGAACTGTCCTGCTTAACAAGCAAGTGGAAGACATTTCCACCCTCGCGGCTCGGAATTCCAAGGAGGCCGCACGAGCCCGTGGAATGCAGCACACCCGCTCGAAGATATTCGAGGCCCTGCGGCACCGGGCCGGCCGAGCCCTGAGTGAGCTTCTTGACTCGAGGGTCGATGACCCTCTAGTTGACGATGATGCCGGGTATCTCGGGTTCTTCACCAGAGTGGTGGAGCGTCTTGAAGGCGGGGTCATGAAGGCTCGGCTGCTTGTCGAGGAGCAGAGCCGCGGCGTCCTCAGGCGTGCGGTCTCCCGCGTCTTTGGCAACTTGCTCCGTCTTGACTCTCGTACGGACTTCAGGGCCTTGCTGAAGCCTGCGCCTGAGGCGGTCGCTGGCCCCTTGGAGGGATGGGTGAGCGATCACGTGGACGTGTTGGTGACGGAGCTCGTTCCAGCCATCGATGACGCGCCGATGCTTGAGGGGGGCGACGGCGAGGATTCTAATGAAGATGTCGATGCTTAGTCCAGCTCCTGCTCTAAGTTTGTTTTTGGTTGTGTCTCCAGAGCCGAGTAAGATGAATGTCACAAGACTTGAGCTTTTGATGATGTAAGAATGGGTTTGAGCACTGTAAGAATGGGTTTAGGCACTCCCTTGTGGCGTTTGTCCCTGAGGCTAAGACCTCAGGCCCTTGTTGCGTTTCCGAGAGGCGCGTCCGCTGACCACGTCCGGGCACGCCTCGCGAGTACCTGTAGTGGGCGCAAGAGTGATTTGCGGTCCGGTCGTGGACCAGACAGAACGTGTGCCCGCGCCTCGGCCCCTGCTCGCGAGGAATGATTGGGCGGGGTCGCGGACGTAGTCCGGCTCAGCCGAGCAAGGCGAAAATGTACTAGGTGAAGGAAAACTCAGTGAAAATCACAAAACATGGACAAAAACTCTCCCCCTTTATTTCAAGAAACGAGTCACGCAGCTGCGGGATCGGCTTGAAAAAGCATATACAAAGGAGGCAAAGGCGAACGGAAAAAAGGAGGGGCCGCATCCGGCCCCTGATCAGGTCTTCGGTCTTCTCCCCAGCGCGGAGCGTAGGGCTACCACCGGCGGGTGTGGGCATAGCCATTGGAGGGTAGTGTCAATGGCCAGCGTGGAGCATGGTGCATCCACTAGGACGTGGTAGGGAGCCCCCGAGGCCCTAGGGCGACGCTCCGGGGACTCCAGGGAGTGTACAACCCCACTCATTATTACGTGAGAGTGTCACGAGCGGGGATCTTCTGACGTGCCCGCCCCTTCTCTTCGAGGGCCCCTCCCCTCACTAGTCCGCTCCCGCCATGAACTCACCAGAAGGCGGAATTCATGAGGTGGGACACTGCGCATGGTGGGAGGATGGGACCTTGGCTATAGGGCCCCCTGCCGAGCACTAGGTACATCGCTTACACGATCTCCGAGCACACTTCGCCCCTGGGGGCTAACATCCTCCGGAGATGGGGCGTCCTGAGGTGCGAGGGGGACCACGCCCTACCAACACTCCTAATGGCCCCTAAGCCCTTCCTGATCAGGGTCGGGCCTAGCGGATACGGGATTTCGTGAACAGGGGGACAGAGCCGCGGTCTTGGGCCCTCCCGGTGTGCGTAGGATCAGTTGCCATACAGCCTCCAAACGCACCCTCTGCAGCCCGGGTGATGGTGCGCCGGGAGGCGCGGCATCTTGAGGCTGAACGAAGGGAGAGAAGGCCCCTCCCCACACGCATCATACCTGCCGCCGGCGAGCCCCTGGTGAAATCCAGGGTGGGCTCATGCGCGACGGGTCACGCGTGAGGGGACGAGGGCCTGACCCGAGCCTTCCCTCCTCTTTCTGTCTTGACGCGGTACTTAGGGTGTCTCCTTGACCTGCCGAGGCCCGGGGCCAGAGATGCTGCCAGCCCGAGGCCTACGGCCAGTGCAGCGTGTGCCAGCCCATGCAGGCACCCGCGGTGCTTCATTCGCGCTCCATGGCTGTCGGTGGCGACAGCGGAGGGTCGAGGGCTAAGAGCGGGAGGTCTGTCCCCCGGCCTTATGCCCCTGAGCCCCCTCGTGCCGGTGCCTAATCGCATCCGGCGTCGGGCGTGGTCTTGCGGTTGTCTCCTGATGGTTCCTCGGCGGGGACGGTAGCTGAGTACAAAGGGCATCGAGATAGAGGGGCGGCGTCATACGCAGGGTTCGGGGGATCATACCCCATGTTGCCCTCGTAGGTCACCGCAGGTCTTGACCACACGGGCAACCGGGCGCGGCTGGCGCGGCACCCTGTTCCTGGCGTCGTTGTGTGCAAGCAGAATGACTCAGCTCCGGTGCTGGCGGCATCGAGGAGCTCGGCCACCCTGAGGAGCGGCGCGTCGTGGCCGGTATTGAGTAACCGGCACCTTAGCAGCTCCCTCGCCACCAGCAGCGCGGCCCTCATGTTTGCAATTTCGTGTCGGTCCTGCGACCTTGCTGCCTCGTGCTCAGCGGTCCGCGCTGCTGCACGGCTTTGGCATCGTGTGGGCGGTGGGTGCTGCCGGTCCTCGGGCAGCGGGTCGGTGATGCTCATCGTGCCGTCGGCCCCGATCAAGGCTGGGTGAGGGCAAGTGCCGTAGCCGAAGGGCGACGCTCGAGCGGCGCAAGCGCCGTGGGCTTCCGCGCGCGTCTGATGCGCTTCCACCATCGGGGTCGCGTTCCGTTGAAGCTGGCTGACGCGGGGTCGACGGACGAGAGCGGGACGAGGTCGTCGGAGAGGCGAGATTTCGACACGCCCCCCTACCTGGCACGCCAAATGTCAGAATACAGGCTCCGCAAACCCAAGAAGTTTGAACACAGGGGCGTGAACGAGGATCTCTCCCACTCACATCTATCTAGCGTCTCGCCCTCGTCTAGTGAAGAGATTCAAGCAAACAATAAGTGAAGCACGTAAGAGTTTAACCAGGTTCAGGCCACCTTGTGGTGTAAAACCCTACTTCTTGCTTTGGTGGATTGGCCTCAGGAGGGCTAGAATATGAACTAGTACAGTGGTTCCTGAGCTCAGGACGAGAGCTCAGGAGGGTCGAGAGGCAAGAGTTCTTGCTCCGTTGCGTGAAGGCGGAGTTTATCGATCTGCTCCGTCTTCCCTCCATGGTGGGGATCCTAGCTATTTATATAGGCGGCCAAGGTCCTCTTCCCCCGAAATGTTTAGGCGGGAAGGGATCCCACAATGGCCATTTTTGAGCAGGAACACAAGGACGTTCCTATCCTGACAAAAGCAGTCTTCGCCTGCAAAAGGATCAGGCGGTGACGCGGTGGTGGGCTCGGTGGTGACATCCTCCCTGTCGTCCTTGCGGTCTTCGGTCTTGTTGCACCAATGGAGAAACCTTTGTCCTTCTCCTCGGGAACCTGTGCCTGCACTGCCCCCCTTGCACCAAAATGGCAACTGCGCCGCTGGTATACGCTGGCACCCACTGGCGCAGTGTGTCATTGCTTGCGTCACTGCCTCCTCCTGAGGCAGGCTTGGCCTTGGATTCTCCGCCCCTCCGAAGCGACCTAGCCGAGGCCGCTCCTTAGGAGGTCTTGACGTCGTTCTCCTAGCGAAGTCTAGCCCCCTTGCGAGGGTGTTGAGCAGCTGGTCGATCAGCTGGGCCGTACCAGGCCGTGGCAGGAGCGTGCTGCGGCCCGCAGACAGGCGAGTCTGGGTACCCTGATTCCCAGGACGCCGACAAGAATCACTACTGGGAAAGGGCTTATAGGTGAACTCCAATTAGTGGCGGGCACGACGAGTCACCCGCCACAGCTAATTTGAAAACATATCAGTGGCGGGTGCCAAAGTCCACCCTCCCGAGCGACTGACAAAGCAGTGGCGGCCATGAATACACGCCCTCCATAGTGAAACCATTTTAGAATGGGTCCTACAATGAAACCTACAATAAAAAAAACTTCCGTGATAATACGTGTTTGTCATAGTAGGTCACGTTTTCTATCATGCATGTACATCCATGACGATTTTATGACAGAATCAAGATAGTCATACCTATGCTGTCGTAGAAGTGTTCCATGACAATACCAAAATTATCATCACAGAAGTGTTCACTTCCATGACGATAAATGGCGCGTCATGGAAGTGCTTACATCAAGGGTAACCGACAAGTGGCATCCACTGTAACGGGTCACTGTTAAGCTATCGGGTCCGGTTTTGGATCCGATAACCCGCTAACAGCGAGGACCAATGGGAATTTTCCACGTGTAAATTCTCATTGGCAGAAGGGACCACGTGTCAGCTCCACGTGCGGACAGATGTCAACCAACCAATGGACAGGAGGCACCAATGATACATTGACACATGGCATGGCCCAACAGGGGCCCATTCAGCTCAAAAGGCCAACCCCTTTGACTTAGTCAAAGGATAACGGTCCGGCCCATTGATTGCCTGCTAACGGCTTGCTCGCATATAGCCCATTTAGGCCCGATAACTCATGGCCCATCATGGCCTTTACTAATTCGGCCCACTAGCTTCATCTGGGCCATCTGATATGATTCTAGCCCGTTGTAACTTCCGGCCCATGTACGGCTCATGACATCTTTCGGCCCATATGAGGCCCTTTGTTACTCTTGGCCCATTAACCTCCCATAGTGAAACTGGCCCATAATGAACAATATATTGCTTCATACCCATTAACGGCCCATTACTCCATTGGGCCGTTCCTAGCCTGTGTTATCTTTCGGCCTTTTAAGGGCCCATTTATTCTTGGGCTGATTTGCAGCATTCAATAGCTTATGGCCCGTTAGTGGCCTTTTCCGCTTTTGTGCCAAATTAAGCCCATTGTTAAAGTCGGCCCATTTATGGCCCACTAATCCGTTGGGCTGTTTCCATAGTGTCATTAAATATGGCCCACTAACGACCAGTTATGCATGTCGATAGAATTAAGCCCGTTATAATCATCGGCCTCTTAAAGGCCTTTCATGCTCGGCCCATGAACGACTGATAATGCGTTCCATTATTGGCCCATCTTTGGCCAATCGGTCATATGGCCCATAGAAGGCCCATTGATTCTAGGGCCCATAGAAGGCCCATAGCTGGCCCATGGTCACTACAACAGATAGCAGGACCATGGTGACAACGGTCCATATGTTGCCCACGGATATTGTGGCCTAGTTTTAAATAATAGGTTATTCCGGCCACTAGCACACCGCGGAAAAAGAACTGCACTGACTATGAGAAAAAATAAACAAGACAACAAGGAAATAAATAAGCAAGCAACATATGCTAGGCTATTACAGATATTACACATATTATAACCACTAGGCAGCAAAGTTCACCACCAGTGCAAATATGGGGAACAAAGCAGCATATTACGTACATTGGTTGTCAAAGTTGGCGACCAGTGCAAATAAATGCCGCAGCAAAACAAGTCCAGAACTGAAACCACTTCACAAGAGCTCAAGAAACAATATCCTCGGTATCCACCATGCTGGAAAGACACTTAGCAAGCTTATTAGCTTTCTCTTGTTTGGCACTTAAATCCTCCAGCGCTTGCTGTTGCACCAGAAAGTATGCATCTGAATTCTCCAGGGACTTCTGCAGTCCTTTGGTTTTTGTCGCCGCACAGCTGCTCGATGTCTTTCAGCTTGTAGTCGAGACTCAAGAAACCGAACTGATTCAGACAATGAGTTTGAGGAGCTTGTGCCAGGGGTAGTGGCCAGTAACTCGAACACTACACCAAGACGAGACTTTGGGGTTGTCTCACTGTCTTCAAGATATTTTTCATTAGCTGTTTTATCAGCTTTCTTGGAGACTAACAGGGATGTCTCTCTATCTTGAACCTTATAGCATTACTTCCTTTACCATTGCATAATGGGGTACTCTTCTACAATATTTTGTTCACATTCTAAAAGAGAAACAAGCTGACACATCACAGGTTTAGCATGTATATGAAACTCATTTTGCTAAACCAGTTCAGTAGTAAGGTGGACAGATAACATCATGAAACAAACATATATCCATGTACTATAGTCACTGTATGGTCTATATCATTCTAGTTTAGGTTGCCAAATCAAGATAGAGACAGTTCAAATCATATCTGTTTAAGACAAAGTAGCATAGGAAGAGTATAGGTGTGGAAAACTACACATCACTAAATACACTTGTAATGTGCATGGCATGAGAACATAACAATTTGTTCAATTGAAACTGAAACCAACATAGAGCAAGTTAGAACATCAAACCAGTTAAAGAAACAGGTTTAAAACATACCTATCGCGCGATTGGAGTTTTAATTGCATCCTTCAAATTTGAAATGAGTTGGTATGAGTAAATACAATGATGCAAGAGCAAAGGAGTATGAACCATAGCTACGGAACCTGACCTGAGAACAATTCGTTCTCTTCTTTAAGCGTTGACTGGGGGTTCGGAGTGGTGGTCCTCGTGCTTTGGGCACTGCACTTGCGTTACTAACTACTCGTGTTTGGGTTCTCTGTGGTGGAGACGGTGCTATGTCAACTGGAACTGGGTTACTATCTGCTGCGGTTGGGTTAGAATGGGTGTAGCTGGTTCTCCGTCCAACTGGGTATGGGTACAATATGCATGAGTCTGGGTTATGTGTGGTGGGGCTGGTTCTTGAGCAAGTACAACCGTGGTTCTATCTACATCAACGAGTAACACTATCTTTTCTGAAGACCGTGTTTTTACTCCCATAGATACTGCCATCACACCCTTCAATTCAAATAGCTAATAAGCAAAAAAAGTAATTGAATGTACGGACATTGTATGATAGACATGTGCAATGGATAGTAGGGAATAAAACAGGCCATGAAATAATTCACATTTATGTTGTCTAACCAAAAAGGATAGCATGACACAATTTCGCATATGTGATGGCTAACTAAACAGGATAGCATGAGACAATTTCACATATATGATGGCTAACTAAACAGGATAGAATGACATACTTCAAAGGACCTGTTTGTTTCAGCTTTCCTTAGATTTTAATCATCTGTGGATTCGCTTCAGTGGCGAAGCTGATTCAGCGAATCAGCTTCACCACCGATGTACACTTTGAGGTGCTTCAGGAAATTCCACTAAAAATAGCCCAAATCTAGATTCAACTTCACTAACAATGATGATTTCAAATAGTTGTTTGTTTCAGATTCCAGATTCAGCTTCACTGGCAAAGCTGAATATAGTCCCAGAATCCGAAACAAACATGGCCAAAATATGATGACTATGTAAACAGGATGTCATAATATAACTATACGAAGTGTATATTAAAGTGGTTAGCATGCCATAATTCACATACATGACGTCGATGGAAACATGATGGCATGATATAATTCACGGACAGAATGACATAATTCAAAATATGATGACTATGTAAACATGATGAGATGATATAACTATATTATGTCTTTCGAAAATGGGTTGGCATGCCATAATTCAGATACATTCTATCTATGTAAACATCATGGCATGATATAATTCAAATATATGATTTATATACTAAGCAAGTGAGCAGTGGGCAATCGCATATATGATGTGTAAACTAAGTAGATGGCACTCAATATTGTGTATATGATGTAAAAACTAAGCATTCCAAGACAACATATGCATGATATGAGTAATATAACCCTGCCAAGTTTGAGCATACACCTCAGGCGGAAAATAGGACTGGTCATCTATCTCTGAATTCTCCTCTGAGGAGCTATCTGTAAACAGCAAGATATCTGCTTCAGCAGGTAGCATTGTCTACTATGAAAAACTTGTTTTCACTCCAGATTTTTCTATCACCAATTCAAATGGCTAATGTGCATGAATATTAGTTGAACATACAAACATTGTCGACAAATGGAATACGTAATACAAAAAAGGATGGCATGATATAATTCACATATATGATGCTTGGGTAAACAGCATGGCATTGCATAATTCACATATATAATGCCTTGCAACAAGATATCATTGCATAATTCACATATATAATGTCCTGCAACAAGAGGGCATTGCATAATTCACATATATGGTAATTACACACTAAATAGGTGGCATTCACACAAATCATGTATAAACTAAGGAAATGACATAGCAATGCAAGACACCATATGCATGATATGAGCAAATATAACCTTGGGGGAGAAATAGGACTGAGCATCTGTCTCTGAATCCTCCTCTGAGGAGCTATCCGTAATCAGCAAGACATGCACTTCATTAGATAGCATTGTCTGCTCTGAAGGCCTTGTTTTCACTCTAGATTTTTCCCTTACCGTGTGGAATGGCTGATGCACATGAAGAGTAATTCAATGTACTAACATTGTTGACAAATTTAACACGTAATAAAAAAGGATGGCATGATATAATTCACATATCAGATGACTGGCTAACCAGGATGGCATTGCAAGATTCACATATATGATCCATGGCTAAACAAGATGGCATTGCATCATTCACATATATGATGTAGAAACTAAACAGATTGCATTCGCACAAAGCATGTCTAAACTAAGTAGATGCCATATTTGATGTGTAAAGTAAGCAATGCAAGGCGCCATATGCATGATATGACCAACATCAGTGGGCCAAGTTAGAGAAAGACCTCAGGGGGTAAACAGGAGTGGTCTGTTCCCTCTGAATCCCCCTCTGAAAAATTATCTTCCTCTTGATTACAATATGGAATGGTGGGAGGGGGCTGTCTTTGCGCCCACCATTGAGCAATGTCTGCATGACACTTTATTGCCACACAAGCCTCATCTCTTTTGGTCTACATGTTTAGTACCAATGTGTACAGTAACTGACATGCATAGGAATAAAACATAGTGAGATTTTGTAAGGAGTGCATGCAGAAATCCAGAGTGATGGTAGCTACTTATGGATAGACCCAAAACCAATGATAGCAGGCAGATAATAGGTTTAGTTAAAAAATACAGATACTAGCTCCTTGACTGTTTGTTTCCCACCCAACATGAAACACATAGTAGACACCCGAGATTGACCAGATAGTAGACAGATACTAATCGTTGTTGTCCTGATATGTACCCACAGCCATTTAAAAACTCGGGTTTGAGCATTAGTTTGGACTAGACTCAGAGTTTAAGAGGTGAACATGACGATAAAGTAGCAGGTTATATTAAGTGATTCATAACGTAAGCAAACACAAAAGAGTCTGACCTCTCTTACGGACCCATGTAGTCCTCAAGGTACTCTGCTCAGTTGATGATGGTAATGTTGTTGTGGTGGCTGCCAACAACGGGGAAGAAGATCTGAGGCGGCGAAAGACAGTCTGGAGGGAGGATCCCTACTGTGGTGCACTCTTCCTTCGTTGGAGCAGGTGAGCTGGGGTGGACGATGGGACGGCAGGAGCGGGACAAACCACACAAGGTTTTCTTTGACACCTATCTGTAAAAAAAGTAAATTTGTAAGGGATCCTTCCAATTGGGTGATTGTAGCAACATAGGGATAGGAAATACAGGAAGAGGGTAGGAATGCACATGCAAAATAGAGAATTTGCAAACACAGGATTTCTGTTAATCTGGATGTTTTGTTCACAGGAATTGGAAGATCACAGGAATGCAAAGAAGCATGGTTGAATTAAGTCAGACCACAAGAAAATGTACAGTTATAATGCTATTATACTACTATCACTTAGTCTTGTTCTTCATGAATAGGAATTTGAAAAGGAGGGCCAAGTGGTTATTAAATTCCTACGGTTATTCTTTGAAAGAGACACTAAAGGAAAAATTCCTACAGTTTTTCTTTCATTCATTCCTTTAAACCAAATGTATGAGAATAGTTCTACCATAGGTAAATTTCAATTCATGTGTTTTTCTCTCACTTTTCCTTTCAACCAGTGGCAATTCTAGTTGGCAGGCTTAATCAGGCAATAGCCTGCAGAAATGTTTTTCTACTACTACTACTTTGGATCCAGGCCACTGCCCTACTAGCTCAACTCCCAGGCCCATCTACACATGCACAGCTCCAACGCCCAAAAATAAATAATGATGGCTTTCGAGAGAGTCCAACACGGATAGCTAACTTCCTAGTACCTCACTACTTGTCATATAGGAGAAACTATTTGTATTTCCAGTTACTACGTGTGCTTAGTGGACAATATATATATTACATGTAGAGTAAAAAAGTTATGCGACGACCTCTTAGGAGAAGACATGTCGACCTGAGCATCATTGGGTTGGTTACTGAGGATGCAACGGCTGATGTGGGTGTCCGAGGCAGGGAAGGAGTTCGTAGGCGTCTGAAGATGGCACCAAGGGTATTGCTCTGCGGTGATGGACGGCTTCGTCGTTGAAGCAGCCCCGGTGAGGTGTACGGCGATGCTGAAGCAAGACAAGAGAGACAATGTTAACCTAAGTGGGATTCTAATAGCATCTCCAATAGATGATGTAAAATACATCACCAAAAAGTGCTAGATGTAAAATACATTAGTCGCTCATCTCTGAACTAAATTGTCGAAACTGAATTTAATCGTCGATACTGAATTTTACTGTCGAAACTGAATTTTACTGTGGAAACTAAACGCACTAGTAGCAGAAAACCAGTCAGCAGCGCGTGCGAGAGCCGGGGCACCTGGTCGTGTAGCAGCATCTCAGGTAGCAGCTGCAGGGCCTCGAGCCATCGAGCGAGAGTAGGATCTGCTGCTCGGGCAGTAGCAGCGCGAGGAAGACTAGAGCAGCAGCGCAAGCAAGAGCAAGAGGAAGAGAAGTAGCGCGAGCAAGAGCAAGTGCAGACCAGTCAGGGGACCAGAGAGCAAGAGCATAGCAGCAGTGCGAGCGAGAGCCAAAGGAGCAGTAGCTCCGACAGATGTGGACGTTGCCGCCAAGGGAGCACCGCCGTAAAGGAAGTGGCCGGCGACGCCACCTAGATGGAGCTACGCCATGGAGGCTCGGGACCGAGCGTCGGCAGCACCGTGAGATCAAAGCAAGAAGAAAATACAGTTATTACTGTAGAACCTCGTTGGTGGCACCGATTAGGCCTCAGCTTTATCCGAGGAATTAGTGATCATGATGCTCTTCCGGTGGTGCAAGTGAAGACGGCGGTGTGGGAATGGAGGTGGCACGAAAGATGAGGGGAACGTCGTGGCAGCTCTTTGGAGGTGGAGGATGGGGTGGCTAAATCGGCGAGACAACAGATCCTCATCCGGTGCGGTGGATGAGTGAAGTCGAGGTGTTGTGGTGGACGACGTCGTCGAGGAAGAGGCTCCGGCTGAGTGGCGGACAGAGACGAGGGTGTGGGGCTTCGCGGGTTTTCGCGACCTCGGTGTTCGAATGGCGGCGGCGGAGGGGATGGGAGGGGGAACAATGGCTTAGGGACGCGCTTGTCCGAAATCTGGGGTAAGTTACGAAAATACCCCCACCGATTTGAACTAGGTAGTTCTTTCGGTTCAGGGGGTATCACGTGAATTTCTCTTGTTGGTATTTCGCAGGAGGTGGGAGTTTTCGCGTGCGTTGTAATTTTGGGATGGCAACGCGCGGGTTGAGATGGAGGGAGTTTGCCGTGCACAACGAGACAAAGGGATAGCCTCAAATTTCAGGATAACAAGGCGCGTGTTAATTTTCTGGAGAACGGTACGTTACCAAATCAATTGGCACAACACAAGAGAGTGTCTTGTCCCGTTTTGCTGTATGAATTACTACAAATGTCATTCAATGCTTTGAATCCATGTTATGTTTGTATAATGCATGTAACCTACTCGAATGAACATTTTAGGGCATTCCAAATGTATACTACCGGGTGCAATATGAACTAAATTTGAATTCGTTTCTCTATTTGAATAAGATCTACAATCATGATTGTTGTCAAGTTAAACCATCATTTCTATATTATTTTGGGAACACACAACATGGTTATTGTCAGGTTAGATATCAACTAGTTGTACCATTAAACTTGAATTCAATATTTTGAATCCACATTATAATGATTTCAAATAATAGTACATTTCAGGCTCTAGCTAGATCTCCATAATCTAAAACATGTCTCATATGTGTAGTGTGTTTATGACACAATTTATGCATGGTGCCCCGCC
>LR738711.1:613074416-613084744 GCA_902687465.1 Secale cereale
ACACACACACACACACACACACCGACCTCTTATTGATTGTAGTTGTACCCTCTGTTTATCTACTAGCTAGGCCTCTCGCATCATCGTCTCCGAGAAGCAACTCCACCAACCCCACTCCCGCACCCTAGCTCACTCTCTCTCCCAACCATATTCCTCTCCAACACATGTATGGATGCCCATCGATCTCCCTTGATACATCGCTAGGTCTCTTCTTCTCCACACATGTACCAGTCAATCTACCTCTCTAGTTAGCCCCCCCCCCCTCCCCGACGACACACACTGATAGATCGAACGCTATAGTCAGCTCCCCCTGGCACACACAAAATGTCCTTTTCCCTCTCATGTTCCAGTAGGCCGGCCATCCTATATCTTTGACGTGTGCACACACAATTTTGCCGCCTCTCTGCATCGATCTTGCACCCATACACTCCATCCCTCTCTTCGTTTGTACTGATTGTCCAGTTGATGGAGGGTCGTGTACCACGCATGGACAAAAGAAAGTGCGACGCGTTTTATTTAGCAAATGGCTGCACTATATATAATATAGGCAGGATCCGACGCTCCGCCTGCTGGGGTTGGTCCCTTCACAGTTCACACTCTCTCACACAAATGGCGGTGGACACTCTCTCTCTCACTGTTGGTCACTAATTCGGCCAGATCCCGTCCGCCGGCAGAAAGGGAGGATATGCGTCGTTGCTCTGGTCGCTGGCGCCGAGGCAGGAAACCCACTGCTGGCGCGTCCCGATCTATGGTACACGCCGTTCTCTCGGACGACCGGCGCGGTAGGGCCTTCACCCCTTGCTCGCTGCCACATCATATCCCACCTGGCGCTGCCCTCCGCGTTACACCCCGACGACCCTCAGGTACAACTTCCTCTGAAACCGGCCTTGCTCCACTGCCCAACTTCCCACGTCGCTCCCTGTGTATCTTCAACAGTTCTTTTCCTAAAACGTAGCTCGGCCGGCGTACTTTCCATGTTGCAATCTCCTCCTCACACCGTTTTAGATAAAGAACCGTGATGCTATCTTCCCTTAGGCAAAGGAATAAGCTTCTATTTTGTCATCGTATGTGTAATCAACTGTCATTGGCCAGTAGTTGTTTTCTTTCAACTTCTTTTCCGAAAAACAGGGTTATCCATTCTACCTCGTTGCTATTGCGACCTTTTGGTGAAATGCACAAATCATATTTTTTTCTTTAAGAGTGTCTTGTGCAGTTCCACTAAAATATCACACGAGCAACATCTCTACATTTCAGTGCGAGTGCACAAAGGGAGATTGGTTTTTCTATCCTCGTCCATCTCCGAGCCTAATCTTCTCCAAGAAGTGGTTGGTTTTATGAGTGATTGCAAAGGTGACCGGCTTCTACTTGTGTGTGTATGTTTCATCGACAACTACTGGTGCCAGTATTAATGTTATAACACCTGTTCAATATCTTTGCAAACAGGCATGCTCAGCTAGCTCGGCTTTAGTGGAACCGCACAAAATGATTGGATGGTCCATGTCCTCCATAGAATCCTTTCTTGGCAAACATTTCTTGTTCAGTTCAATAGAGCTGCGTGAAACTAGCTGTCAACCAGTGACGCCTGGAAATGGAACCACGCCTATGGGCATCATCCTTCAGTTTTTTTATTTTTCTTTATTTGTACACATTCTCACAACTTTGTATTTAGCCCTGATGTAAATATGATACGTGAATCATTGAGATGCATTAGCATGCATGTTAGTTTCCTTTGTATTTGATGGAACGTTGTAAGGAGACAACTTTGGAGGCAATACGACACATGTAACCAAGTTGAAAGCTTCATAGCATTACAACAAAATTTCATTATGCTAGAAAATTATGTGTACATATAAACATATCCCGGAAGCTTGATAGGAATGCCACAAAACTTTCAAACATCATTACGCCCACAGCTGGACATCTAGAATCCGGGTCCACATGACCGCTGGCGAGATTAACCCCGCTCGTTGCGCAGTAGTAATAATGCCTAATGAGCAGTCAAATCACAGAGCCTCACCTTGCCCGCAGTATACTACTCCCTGCATCTAGGTGAATAAGTCATTGTGCACCGCAACCAAGGCAGAGGGGAAAACGAGAGAATTTAATGTTTATTTGTTAATTAATAGCATTGCATGCAATGAACTAACCACTACATGTCGAGCTTGGTAGTCTCAAATCATTGAAAGCACACATGCCTCACATCTCTTATTGGTTGATTGCATTATTCATGTCAAAAAACAATAAACGAGGTGAGAGTTAATGCATCACACGTAAGTGTTTTGGGATTATTTGGTTTTCGTAAGGTGACTTACACACCTAGACAGTGGGAGTAGTAAAAGTTGCTCGGGCGAAACAACCATCATTTCACGCTTTGTTGAATGGCGGCTTCAGGCGTCAATTATGCCATGGAGGTTCCTCTTGGTCAATGTGATATGTATAGAATTTCACGGACGGGGAAGTAGTGCACATGCCAAGTTCACTGGGCTGCCGTGTTTCACACTCCTCCATCGTAAGAGTGGAGACAATAGCTTTCATAAAAAAATGAATAGTAATACTGCAAAAGAGCAGTGAAACTATCCCGCGAGCTTCCTTGCTCATCCTCAATATCTGAAAGAATACTTTCATTCGCTGACGAACATCCTAGTCCACTTGCCATGACACCAGAATTAGAGTGCACCACACAGATCTGCAGGGGAGACTCACCCCGGTCGTAGTGCCTCAGTAATAATGAGTAAAGAGCCGTCAAATCACATGCCCAACCATTCCCACTGTCAGTTTATCAGATGAAGGAACCATCATGACTTCGTTGAATCCGCTTCTTCAAGAAAACTACTATACCAGAAATACTGCTACCACATGCGAAGACTGCAAGGCACTGTAGCACGTCATATCACTTAGACCCATTAGGCCAAACAAGCCCGCCTAACGCGCGTGAATGCCCCGTCCTCGTCATTTTGTTCTGGATTTGTATCGATGGATCGCACGAACAAGGGAAAGAACAGAGTATAAAATGTTACACCTTGCAAGTTCAAAAGGAAAAGGCGTCACACTTGGAGCACACGTGCCGCGTTCACGTCTCACCCGCCACAGTCGGTCTGGCACACCGCTCACGAAAGGGGACACGCGTTACAATTGTCCGCCGACAGTTCGCCAAGGAAAAGGAGACAGGGAGGGTGTGACGCCCCCGATTTGACCGTACAATAATCATGCACGCAATTGTGCACGACCAAGATCAGGCACTCACTGGAAGATATCACAACACAACTCTAGACACAAATTAAAATAATACAAGCTTTATATTACAATCCAGGGCCTCGAGGGCTCGAATACATAAGCTCGAATACACAAGAGTCAGCGAAAGCAATAGTATCTGAGTACAGACATAAGTTAAACAAGTTTGCCTTAAGAAGGCTAGCACAAATGTAACAACAATCGGAAAGGCAAGGCCTCCTGCCTGGGACCTCCTAACTACTATTCGAAGCTGAACTCCAAGTAGAAACATCCTTGGGATCCTCTGGCTCCTGGACTCCATCATCTGGTTGCGTCATCTGAGAAGAAGGGACAAAATGGGAAAATGGGAGAAAAGCAACCGTGAGTACTCATCCAAAGTACTCGCAAGAAAGGATCTACACTACATAGGCAATGGTATCTGAGTAAAGGGGTAATATTTGTGGGCTAAACTGCAGAATGCCAGAATAAGAGGGGGATAGCTAATCAAATCTAAGACTACACTCCTAGCAGCCTCCATCTTGCAGTAGTACAAGAGAGTAGCTGGAAAGTAACAAGTATCCTCGCTTCTAGTAGCCTCCGTCTTGCAGCAGTTGAAGGGAGTAGATGGTAAGTTCACCACGTAACATCGTATAGCATAAACCTACCCGGCGATCCTCCCCTCGTCGCCCTGTGGAAAAGCGATCACCAAGTTATATCTCTCACTTGAAAGGGTGTGTTTTATTAACTATCCGGTTCTAGTTGTCATGAGGTCAGAATACAACTATGGGTCTTCTTTTTACCGAGGGACATGGCTATTCGAATAGATTAACTTCCGTGCAGGGGTGCACCACATTACCCAGCACGCTCGATCCCATTTGGCCGGACATACTTTCCGAGGTCATGCCCGGCCTCGGAAGATCAACACGTCGCAGCCCTACCTAAGCACAGCGGAGAGGTCAACACACCGGTCTAATTACTAAGCGCACATGGGTCTAGGCCCATCGCCCAATGCACACCTGCACGTTGCGAGGGCGGCCGGTAAGCAAACCTAGCCGCTCCTAATAACCGAGCGGTGTTCTAGTCCAATCCGGCGCGCGCCGCTAAGTCGCTGACATCAAGAAGGCTTCGGCCGATACCACGATGTCGAGTGCCCATAACTATTCCCACGTAGCTGGTTAGTGCGTATAGGCCAATGGCCAGACTCAGATCAAATACTAAGATCTCGTTAAGCGTGTTATTTTTAAGTAACTGCGGACAATGACCAGGGACTAGGCCCACCTGTCTCCTAGGTGGTCGCAACCCGCCCTATTGCTCCGCCACAAAGTAACCATCAGGGGGCTGCCGGGAACCCAAGCCCACCACTACCTGTGTGGAACCACGTGCCCCTTCAGCCCCCATCTC
The DNA here is from genome assembly GCA_902687465.1 of Secale cereale. Lineage (NCBI taxonomy): Eukaryota > Viridiplantae > Streptophyta > Magnoliopsida > Poales > Poaceae > Secale > Secale cereale. The sequence goes on from LR738711.1 coordinate 613,079,028, forward strand.
TGAATCATCAACATGAGTGTGTAATAGTAATGTATATACCCGTGATCACCTCCCGAAGTGATCACGGCCCGAAAGTATAGAATGGTGGACAGACAAGAATGCAGGACCACTAATGGAATACTAGCATCCTATACTAAGCATTTGGATAGCAGGTAAAGGTATCAACAGATGTAGCAACAATGACAGGCTATGCAACAGAATAGGATTCATCGAAAGCAATAACATGCTACACTACTCTAATGCAAGCAGTAGAGAGAGGAATAGGCGATATCGGGTTGATCAAGGGGGGGCTTTCCTGGAAGCTCTGCAGACGAAAGGAATCTTCCGATGTGTAGCCGTAGTAGAACACCGAAGCATCAATGGTCTCGGGGTCTATCGCAGTATCGAAGTCTACCGAAAGGAAGAAACAAAGGGGAAACAAATAAATAACAGAGTAAACAATAGCATCACAAAATATAACAAGGCAAATACGTGGTGCCAGGGGTGAGCTAACGCGGGGATAGGTGATACTGGCAAATGGGGAAAACATCCGAGAAAGTGTTCCCGGTGTTTCACATTTTCGGGCAGATGGACCGGAGGGGGACGGTTGCAAGTTTGCTATTCTAGGGACGTGTGGCGGATGAACGGACTGTGTATTCGGATTCATCTTGAAATTCTGAGCAACTTTCATGTACAAAGTACTTTCATTCGAGTTATGGATTATTTTATATTCATTTATAAAGATTTAATTAATTTATGGCATTATTATTATTTAATTAATTCAAAAAAAATCATTACTACATCATCATGACGTCAGCATGACGTCAGCATGACGTCAGCGGTCAAAGTTGACCGTTGACCAGTCAACTAACGGGGTGGGTCCTACTGTCATTGACTGTTAACTAACGAACCAAGTTAATTAGTTTAATTAACATATTAGGTTAATATAAACAGAATTAATTAAGCTAACTAATTCTTTAATTAGTTACTTAAGTAATATTTTTATTTAAAATATTTTGTTTTATTTCAAAAAATTATATATATATATTTGTTCTCTAGGGCCTGGGGCCCATTTGGCAGTGGCCCGGGGGGGTCACAGAGGGTCGCGGGCGCTAGCGCCCAGCTCGTTCGGGCGCTGCGGGCGTGCAGCGGGAGAACCCCAGTTGGCCCCGAGCGCCGGCTGGGGCGGAGGAGAGCGCTGGCCAGGGCGGAAGGAGCGACGGCCGGGGCGGAGGAGACCGCTGGCCAGGGCGGAAGAAGCTTCGGCCGGGACGGAGGAGAGCGTCGGCCAGGGCGGATGTCGGATTACGGGCTCCACAAAACACAAGAAGTTCGAACACAGGGGCGTGAACGAAGATCTCTCCCACTCACATCTACCTAGCGTCTCGCCCTCACCTAGTGAAGAGATTCAAGCAAATGACAAGTGAAGCACGCAAGAGTTTACCCAAGTTCAGGCCACCTTGTGTTGTAAAACCCTACTTCCTGCTTTGGTGGATTGGCCTCAGGAGGGCTAGAATATGAACTAGTACAGTGATTCCCGAGCTCAGGAGCTGAGCTCAGGAGGGTCAGGAGGCAAGCGTTCTTGCTCCTTTGCGTGGTGGCAGAGTTTATGAATCTGCTTCTCTTCCTCCTCATAGTGTGGATCCTAGCTACTTATATAGGCGGCCAGGGTCCTCTTCCCCCGAAATGTTTAGGCGGGAAGGGATCCCACAACGGCCATTTCGAGCGGGAACACAAGGATGTTCCTACCCTGACAAAAGCAGTCTTCGCCTACCAAAGGACCAGGTGGCGATGCGGTGGTGGGCTCGGTGGTGACATCCTCCCTGTCGTCCTTGCGGTCTTCGGTCTTGTTGCAGCAATGGGGAAACCTTTGTCCCGCTCCTCGAGAACCTGGGCCTTCGCTGCCTCCTTTGCACCGAAACGGCAACTGCGCCGCTGGCGGGCGCTGGCACCTGCTGGCGCGATGTGTCATTGCTTACGTTGCTACCTCCTCCTGAGGCAGGCTTGGCCTTGGATTCTCCGCCCCTCCGGAGCACACTGCCGAGGCCGCTCCTGAGGGGGTCTTGACGTTGTTCTCCTCGCGAGGCTTAGCCCCCTCGCGAGGGTCTTGGGCAGCTGGTCGATCAGCTGGGCCGTACCAGGCCATGGTAGGAGCGCGTCGCAGCCTGCAGACAGGCAAGTCTGGGTACCCTGGTTCCCAGGACGCCGACAGTAGCCCCCGGGCCCAAGGTGCGTGCGGAGTTGGCTTTGGGGCGAAGCCTTGGTCGAGGACGAAGCGCCGCGGGCCCTGAGAGGCTACAGGCCAGGCCGGCGCGTGATGGTTGGATGGGACGTGGCGACCCCGCTCCCCATGCAGTCTTGGTAATCATGTGACTTGACAACTCCTCGGCGCAGACGACGGGGCTGTTATGGCTGTGACGCCAGTGGCTGGCGGTTGGGCTCATCCGCCCTATAAATGGGACTAGGGTGGAGCCCCCAAGCCGTTTTCAAGCCAGCGCCGTCTTCCTCCTTGCTTGTTCCTCGCTCTCCCTCTTGCTGCGGGATCTCCATGGCGCCAACGAGGAAGCCATCCGCCGCGGAAAAGGGGAAGGCCCCGAAGGATCTGGCCCTGCTGCCGCCGAAGAGGGGCCGCGGGCGTCCCCGCAAGCATGCCGTTGCGCCCGCAGCGACTCCTCGGGGAAGCGAGCGCGGACTTCCGGGTTCTGTCGCGGTCGTTGGTGAGAGGCGCGGTACGTCCTCCCGTGGTGAAGGTGGTTGCGGCCGTGGTGGGAGAAGGGGCGCGAGACGGCGCATTGCGGTCGCGCGTCCTCCGCGCCCGCAACTCCACTCCTTCGACGTGTCGTCAGAGTTCGTGGTGTGGGTGGAGAATCCTGGTGGCTCGTGGCTCCGGCTTCCCCGCTCGTTCGGTGATGTGTTACTAGCCAGAGGCCCCGGCGGCATCTGGCTGCAGGCTGACGGTTGCTGCAGTGGTGCGTCCTGCGTGGATGTTGATGTGGCTTCCTCGGGTGATGTGTTCCTGGAGCGCGGCTGGCGATCGTTTGCTCGCGCGCGCCGGCTGCAGGGGAGCTGTGCACTCCACTTCGGGTACGATGGCGCCTCCACACTGTTTGTTAGGGTCTTCTCGGAGGAAGGGAGGCGCCTTGGGTGCTGTCTCGAGGCCGATGACGAAGAGGATGACGGGGACGGCGTCCGGAGGAGTAGCTCCTCCTCCGGAGACGATCTTAGTCCTGGGGGGCGCCGCGGGTTCCCCCTCTCTGGCAGCAGCAGCTCCTCCAGCAGTGGCGGCCGCGACGAGCCACCATGCTGCCGAGCTCGGCCTAGCGAGGGGAGGAGGTTACCACGCCGCTGTGGTTTGGTGAAGCCGGAGGAACTGGGAGACTCCGACTGAGCGGGAGCGGCCTCTGCTTCTTCTCCTTCTTTTTCCTTCATGTCCTTTCTATGTCAAAATTTCAAGTTGCCTCAAGAAGGCGTGTAATGGACTGTGATATATGTATAAAGTGAGAACTTGTTGTCATGTTTTTTTGTTGCCTTGGTGAGATTACTTAGCTTTTATGCGTTGCGACGCCTTGAGGCGGAGTCCTCCTGACTCTTTGGCGTCATGAGGACGGCCGAATCTAGAGAGCTCGTGCAGCCCCCGAGCATGGGTGAGCCGCTGAGAGCTGCTGAGAGCGCCGAGCGCGGGTTAAAGCACCAAAGCTTGAGCCGGCTCGGTAGGATAAGTTGAAGGAAATATGCCCTAGAGGCAATAATAAAGATGTTATTTGTATTTCCTTATATCATGATAAATGTCTTTTATTCATGCTAGAATTGTATTAACCGGAAACTTAGTACATGTGTGGATAAATAGACAAAACAGTATGTCCCTAGTATGCCTCTACTAGACTAGCTCATTGATCAAAGATGGTTATGTTTCCTAGCCATAGACATGAGTTGTCATTTGATCAACGGGATCACATCATTAGGAGAATGATGTGATGGAAAAGACCCATCCGTTAGCATAGCACTATGATCGTTTAGTTTAACTGCTATATCTTTCTTCATGACTTATACATGTTCCTATGACTATGAGATTATGCAACTCCCGAATACCGTAGGAACACCTTGTGTGCTATCAAACGTCACAACGTAACTGGGTGATCATAAAGATGCTCTACAGGCGTCTCCGAAAGTATTCGTGGTGTTGGCATAGATCAAGATTAGGATTTGTCACTCCGAGTGTCGCAGAGGTATCTCTGGGCCCTCTCGGTAACACACATCATAATAAGCCTTGCAAGCAAAAGACTAATGAGTTAGTCACGAGATGATGTGTTATGGAACGAGTAAAGAGACTTGCCGGTAACGAGATTGAACTAGGTATAAAGATACTGACGATCGAATCTCGGGCAAGTAACATACCGTTTGACAAAAGGAACAACGTATGTTGTTATGCGGTTCTGACCGATAAAAGATCTTTGTAGAATATGTGGGAGCCAATATGAACATCCAGGTTCCGCTATTGGTTATTGACCGGAGATGAGTCTCGGTCATGTCTACATAGTTCTCGAACCCGTAGGGTCCGCACGCTTAACGTTTGATGACGATCGGTATTATGAGTTTTTGAGTATTGATGTACCGAAGGTAGTTCGGAGTCCCGGATGAGATCACGAACATGACGAGGAGTCTCGGAATGTCCGAGACATAAAGATTGATATATTGGACGGCTATATTCGGACACCGGAAGTATACCGGAAAAGTTTCAGATTTATCGGGAATGCCGGAGGGGGTTACCGGAACCCCCTACGAGAGGGGATGGTCCATGGTGGGCCTAAAAGGAAAGAGAGGGGCAGCCCATAGGGCTGGCCGGTGCCCCACCTAGGAATCCTAGTTGGACTAGGATTGGGGGGGGGGGGCGCCACCTCTCCTATTCCTTTCCCCCTTCTTCCTTTCGGTGAATCCTACTAGGAATAGGATTGCAATCCTATTCCTAGTAGGACTCCCTCCCTAGCCGCACCAGGAGAGGCCGGCCGGCCTCCCTCCCCTGCTCCTTTATATATGGGGGTAGGGGGGCACCCAAAGACACACAAGTTGAATTGTTTTAGCCGTGTGCGGTGCCCCCCTCCACAGAATCACACCTCGGTCACACCGTCGCGGAGCTTAGGCGAAGCCCTGCGCCTGTGAACACATCATATCCGTCACCACGCCGTCGTGCTGACGAAACTCTCCCGTGAAGCTCAACTGGATCAAGAGCTCGTGGGACGTCATCAAGCTGAACGTGTGCTGAACGCGAAGGTGCCGTACGTTCGGTGCTTGATCGGTTGGATCGTGAAGAAGTTCGACAACATCAACCGCGTCACTTGACGCTTCCGCTCCCCGTCTACGAGGGTACGTAGACACACTCTCCCCTCTCGTTGCTATGCATCTGGTAGATAGATCTTGCGTGATCGTAGGAAAATTTTAAAATACTACGTTCCCCAACAGTGGCATCATGAGCCAGGTCTATGCGTAGATGATATGCACGAGTAGAACACAATGAGTTGTGGGCGATACTAGTCATACTGCTTACCAGCATGTCATACTTTGCTTCGGCGGTATTGTGAGATGAAGCGGCCCGGACCGACATTACGCGTACGCTTACGCGAGACTGGTTTCACCGTTACGAGCACTCGTTGCTTAAAGGTGACTGGCGGGTGTCTGTCTCTCTCACTTTAGCTGAATCAAGTGTGGCTACGCCCGGTCCTTGTGAAGGTTAAAACAGCACA
>LR738711.1:613084754-613099971 GCA_902687465.1 Secale cereale
CGATACTAGTCATACTGCTTACCAGCATGTCATACTTTGCTTCGGCGGTATTGTGAGATGAAGCGGCCCGGACCGACATTACGCGTACGCTTACGCGAGGCTGGTTTCACCGTTACGAGCACTCGTTGCTTAAAGGTGACTGGCGGGTGTCTGTCTCTCTCACTTTAGCTGAATCAAGTGTGGCTACGCCCGGTCCTTGTGAAGGTTAAAACAGCACATACTTGACGAAACATCGTTGTGGTTTTGTATGCGTAGGTAAGAACGGTTCTTGCTAAGCCCGTAGCAGCCACGTAAAACTTGCAACAAACAAAGTAGAGGACGTCTAACTTGTTTTTGCAGGGCATGTTGTGATGTGATATGGTCAAGACATGATGAGTTATACGGTTTTGTATGAGATGATCATGTTTTGTAAAGTTATCGGCAACTGGCAGGAGCCATATGGTTGTCGCTTTATTGTATGAAATGCAATCGCCATGTAATTGCTTTACTTTATCACTAAGCAGTAGCGATAGTCGTGGAAGCAATAGTTGGCGAGACAACAAACGATGCTACGATGAAGATCAAGGTGTCAAGCCGGTGACGAAGGTTATCATGACGGTGCTTTAAAGATGGAGATCAAAAGCACAAGATGATGATGGCCATATCATGTCACATATTTTGATTGCATGTGATGTTTATCTTATTATGCTTCTTATTTTGCTTAGATCGACGGTAGTATTATAAGATGATCCCTTACTAAATTTCAAGGTATAAGTGTTCTCCCTGAGTATGCACCGTTGCGAAAGTTCGTCGTGCCGAGACACCACGTGATGATCGGGTGTGATAAGCTCTACGTTCAAATACAACGGGTGTAAGCCAGTTTTGCACACGCAGAATACTCGGGTTAAACTTGACGAGCCTAGCATATACAGATATGGCCTCGGAACACTGGAGACCGAAAGGTCGAGCGTGAATCATATAGTAGATATGATCAACATAAGATGTTCACCATTGAAAACTACTCCATCTCACGTGATGATCGGACATGGTTTAGTTGATTTGGATCACGTGATCATTTAGATAACCAGAGGGATGTCTATCTAAGTGGGAGTTCTTTAAATTAATATGATTAAATTGAACTTTAATTTATCATGAACTTAGTCCTTATAGTTTTTGCATATCTATGTCATTGTAGATCTATGGCCCGTGCTATCGTTCCTTTGAATTTTAATGCATTCCTAGAGAAAGCTAAGTTGAAAGATGATGGTAGCATTTACACGGACTGGGTCCGTAACCTGAGGATTATCCTCATTGCTGCACAGAAGAATTATGTCCTTGAAGCACCGCTAGGTGACAAGCCCCCTTCCGCTGATGCAGACGCTTTGAACGTCTGGCAGTCACGGTCTGATGACTACACGATAGTTGAGTGTGCCATGCTTTACGGCTTAGAACCGGGACTTCAACGACGTTTTGAACGTCATGGAGCATATGAAATGTTCCAGGAGTTGAAGTTAATATTTCAAGCAAATGCTCGAATTGAGAAATATGAGATTTCCAATAAGTTCTACAGTTGCAAAATGGAGGAGAATAGTTCTATCAGTGAACACTTGCTCAGAATGTCTGGGTACTACAATCATATGACTCAATTTGGTTGCAAAGTTGACGAGGATATTGTTATTGATAGAGTTCTTCAATCACTGCCACCAAGCTATAAAGGCTTCGTGATGAACTATAACATGCAAGGGATGCAAAAGACAATTCCCGAGCTCTTCGCTATGCTCAAAGCTGCGGAGGTAGAAATCAAAAAGGAGCATCAAGTGTTGATGGTTAACAAGACCACTAGTTTCAAGAAAAAGGGCAAGGGAAAGAAAGGGAACTTCAAAAAGAATAGCAAGTCAGTTGCTACTTCCACGAAGAAACCCAAATCTGGAGCCAAGCCTGAAACTGAGTGCTTCTACTGTAAGGGAACTAGACACTGGAAGCGGAACTGCCCCAAGTATTTGGCGGATAAGAAGGATGGCAAGATGAACAAAGGTATATGTGATATACATGTTATTGATGTGTACATTACTAATGCTCGTAGTAGTACCTGGGTATTTGATACCGGTTCGGTTGCTAATATTTGTAACTCGAAACAGGGACTACGAATTAAACGAAGATTAGCTAAGGACGAGGTGACGATGCGCGTGGGAAACGGTTCCAAAGTCGATGTGATCGTCGTCGGCACGCTACCTCTACATCTACCTTCGGGATTAGTTTTAGACCTAAATAATTGTTATTTGGTGCCAGCGTTGAGCATGAACATTATATCTGGATCTTGTTTATTGCGAGACGGTTATTCATTTAAATCAGAGAATAATGGTTGTTCTATTTTAATGAATAATATCTTTTATGGTCATGCACCCTTAAAGAGTGGTCTATTCTTATTGGATCTCGATTGTAGTGATACACATATTCATAATATTGAAACCAAAAGATGCAAGGTTAATAATGATAGTGCAACTTATTTGTGGCACTGCCGTTTAGGTCATATTGGTGTAAAACGCATGAAGAAACTCCATAAAGATGGACTTTTGGAATCACTTGATTATGAATCACTTGGTGCTTGCGAACCATGCCTCATGGGCAAGATGACTAAAACTCCGTTCTCCGGAACTATGGAGCTAGCAACAGATTTGTTGGAAATCATACATACTGATGTATGTGGACCAATGAGTGTTGATGCTCGCGGCGGGTATCGTTATTTTCTGACCTTCACTGATGATTTGAGCAGATATGGGTATATCTACTTAATGAAACACAAGTCTGAAACATTTGAAAAGTTCAAAGAATTTCAGAGTGAAGTGGAGAATCATCGTAACAAGAAAATAAAGTTCCTACGATCTGATCGTGGAGGAGAATATTTGAGTTACGAGTTTGGTCTTCATTTGAAACAATGTGGAATAGTTTCACAACTCACGCCACCTGGAACACCACAGCGTAATGGTGTGTCCGAACGTCGTAACCGTACTTTATTGGATATGGTGCGATCTATGATGTCTCTTACCGATTTACCACTATCGTTTTGGGGTTATGCTTTAGAGACAGCTGCATTCACGTTAAATAGGGCACCATCTAAATCTGTTGATACGACACCTTATGAACTATGGTTTGGCAAGAAACCAAAGTTGTCGTTTCTTAAAATTTGGGGCTGCGATGCTTATGTGAAAACACTTCAACCTGATAAGCTCGATCCCAAATCGGAAAAATGTGTCTTCATAGGATACCCAAAAGAGACTGTTGGGTACACCTTCTATCACAGATCCGAAGGCAAAATATTCGTTGCTAAGAACGGATCCTTTCTAGAAAAAGAGTTTCTCTCGAAAGAAGTGAGTGGGAGGAAAGTAGAACTTGATGAGGTAATTGTACCTTCTCCCGGATTGGAAAGTAGTACATCACAGGAAATTGTTCTAGTGATTCCTACACCAATTAGTGAGGAAGTTAATGATAATGATCATGAAACTTCGGATCAAGTTTCCACTGAACGTCGTAGATCAACCAGAGTACGTTCCGCACCAGAGTGGTACGGCAACCCAGTTCTGGAAATCATGTTACTAGACCATGATGAACCTACGAACTATGAGGAAGCGATGATGAGCCCAGATTCCGCAAAATGGCTTGAAGCCATGAAATCTGAGATGGGATCCATGTATGAGAACAAAGTATGGACTTTGGTTGACTTGCCCGATGATCGGCAAGCCATCGAAAATAAATGGATCTTCAAGAGGAAGACCGACGCAGACGGTAATATTACTGTTTACAAAGCTCGACTTGTTGCGAAAGGTTTTCAACAAGTTCAAGGAGTTGACTACGATGAGACTTTCTCACCTGTAGCGATGCTTAAGTCTGTCCGAATCATGTTAGCAATTGCCGCGTTTTATGATTATGAAATCTGGCAAATGGATGTCAAAACTGCATTCCTAAATGGATATCTCAAAGAAGAGTTGTATATGATGCAACCGGAAGGTTTTGTCGATCCAAAAGATGCTAACAAAGTATGCAAGCTCCAGCGATCCATCTATGGACTGGTGCAAGCATCTCGGAGTTGGAATATACGCTTTGATGAGGTGATCAAAGCATATGGTTTTATACAGACTTTTGGAGAAGCCTGTATTTACAAGAAAGTGAGTGGGAGCTCTGTAGCATTTCTAATATTATATGTAGATGACATATTGTTGATTGGAAATGATATAGAATTTCTGGATAGCATAAAAGGATACTTGAATAAAAGTTTTTCAATGAAAGACCTCGGTGAAGCTGCTTATATATTAGGTATCAAGATCTATAGAGATAGATCAAGACGCTTAATTGGACTTTCACAAAGCACATACCTTGATAAGATTTTGAAGAAGTTCAAAATGGATCAGTCAAAGAAAGGGTTCTTGCCTGTTTTACAAGGTATGAAGTTGAGTAAGACTCAATGCCCGACCACTGCAGAAGATAGAGAGAAAATGAAGGTCATTCCCTATGCCTCAGCCATAGGATCTATCATGTATGCAATGCTGTGTACCAGACCTGATGTGTGCCTTGCTATAAGTCTAGCAGGAAGGTACCAAAGTAATCCAGGAGTGGATCACTGGACAGCGGTCAAAAACATCCTAAAGTATCTGAAAAGAACGAAGGATATGTTTCTCGTATATGGAGGTGACAAAGAGCTCGTCGTAAATGGTTACGTCGATTCTAGCTTTGACACTGATCCGGATGACTCAAAGTCACAAACCGGATATGTATTTTTATTGAACGGTGGAGCTGTCAGTTGGTGCAGTTCCAAGCAGAGCGTCGTGGCGGGATCTACGTGTGAAGCGGAATACATAGCTGCTTCGGAAGCAGCAAATGAAGGAGTCTGGATGAAGGAGTTCATATCCGATCTAGGTGTAGTACCTAGTGCATCGGGTCCAATGAAAATCTTTTGTGACAACACTGGAGCCATAGCCTTGGCGAAGGAATCCAGGTTTCACAAGAGAACAAAGCACATCAAAAGACGCTTCAATTCCATCCGCGATCTAGTCAAGGAGGGAGACATAGAGATTTGCAAAATACATACGGATCTGAATGTTGCAGACCCGTTGACTAAGCCTCTTCCACGGGTAAAACATGATCAGCACCAAGACTCCATGGGTGTGAGGATCATCACTTTGTAATCTAGATTATTGACTCTAGTTCAAGTGGGAGACTGAAGGAAATATGCCCTAGAGGCAATAATAAAGATGTTATTTGTATTTCCTTATATCATGATAAATGTCTTTTATTCATGCTAGAATTGTATTAACCGGAAACTTAGTACATGTGTGGATAAATAGACAAAACAGTATGTCCCTAGTATGCCTCTACTAGACTAGCTCATTGATCAAAGATGGTTATGTTTCCTAGCCATAGACATGAGTTGTCATTTGATCAACGGGATCACATCATTAGGAGAATGATGTGATGGACAAGACCCATCCGTTAGCATAGCACTATGATCGTTTAGTTTAACTGCTATTGCTTTCTTCATGACTTATACATGTTCCTATGACTATGAGATTATGCAACTCCCGAATACCGTAGGAACACCTTGTGTGCTATCAAACGTCACAACGTAACTGGGTGATCATAAAGATGCTCGACAGGTGTCTCCGAAAGTATTCCTGGTGTTGGCATAGATCAAGATTAGGATTTGTCACTCCGAGTGTCGGAGAGGTATCTCTGGGCCCTCTCGGTAACACACATCATAATAAGCCTTGCAAGCAAAAGACTAATGAGTTAGTCACGAGATGATGTGTTACGGAACGAGTAAAGAGACTTGCCGGTAACGAGATTGAACTAGGTATAAAGATACCGACGATTGAATCTCGGGCAAGTAACATACCGTTTGACAAAAGGAACAACGTATGTTGTTATGCGGTTCTGACGGATAAAAGATCTTCGTAGAATATGTGGGAGCCAATATGAACATCCAGGTTCCGCTATTGGTTATTGACCGGAGATGAGTCTCGGTCATGTCTACATAGTTCTCGAACCCGTAGGGTCCGCACGCTTAACGTTTGATGACGATCGGTATTATGAGTTTTTGAGTATTGATGTACCGAAGGTAGTTCGGAGTCCCGGATGAGATCACGGACATGACGAGGAGTCTCGGAATGTCCGAGACATAAAGATTGATATATTGGACGGCTATATTCGGACACCGGAAGTATACCGGAAAAGTTTCAGATTTATCGGGAATGCCGGAGGGGGTTACCGGAACCCCCTACGAGAGGGGATGGTCCATGGTGGGCCTAAAAGGAAAGAGAGGGGCAGCCCATAGGGCTGGCCGGCGCCCCACCTAGGAATCCTAGTTGGACTAGGATTGGGGGGGGGCGCCACCTCTCCTATTCCTTTCCCCCTTCTTCCTTTCGGTGAATCCTACTAGGAATAGGATTGCAATCCTATTCCTAGTAGGACTCCCTCCCTAGCCGCACCAGGAGAGGCCGGCCGGCCTCCCTCCCCTGCTCCTTTATATACGGGGGCAGGGGGGCACCCAAAGACACACAAGTTGAAATGTTTTTGCCGTGTGCGGTGCCCCCCTCCACAGAATCACACCTCGGTCACACCGTCGCGGAGCTTAGGCGAAGCCCTGCGCCGGTGAACACATCATATCCGTCACCACGCCGTCGTGCTGACGAAACTCTCCCGTGAAGCTCAACTGGATCAAGAGCTCGTGGGACGTCATCAAGTTGAACGTGTGCTGAACGCGGAGGTGCCGTACGTTCGGTGCTTGATCGGTTGGATCGTGAAGAAGTTCGACAACATCAACCGCGTCACTTGACGCTTCCGCTCCCCGTCTACGAGGGTACGTAGACACACTCTCTCCTCTCGTTGCTATGCATCTGGCAGATAGATCTTGCGTGATCGTAGGAAAATTTTAAAATACTACGTTCCCCAACATAAGTTGCGCGGACTGAGAAGCCCGATGCCAGAGCTTGAGCAGGCTTGTCCTGGCGAGGTCACGGGGCCATGGCAGACGAAGGCCGGTGACCGACCGTGCCCCAGCCCCCACGCGCGAGGCACGCGAAGAAAAGCGGGTGGTGCAACCCTGCTCAACAAACTAAACATAAAACCGGCAAGAAAGATCCCAAACAATACTTTCAACCAAATGCAAGAAGCGCGAGAAACATGAGAACTTCATAGCACGGGGTAGAGGAAGGGCTGATGGCCAAGGAAGTAGAAAAGGCTGACAGCCAAACACCAAGCCAAAAAAGGAAAAAGGTCGCGTCTGACCCCTACACTACGTCTTCTTCCCAGCGCGGAGCTAAGGACTGCCATTCGGACGTGGGTGGGAGCCCCGTCTGAGGGCCCGTAGGCAACGCACAGGAGACTCCGAGGCGTGTACAGCCCCAACTCATTATTACGTGAGAGTGTCACGGGCGGAGACCTTCACCGGCACGGAGCCTTGATTACGGATAGAACCTCCTGAGGTGTTCGAACTTCCAGGAATTCTGGATAGGTATCCCATCCTGCGTCTCCAGGCGCACAGCACCGGGCCTAGAGACATGGGCGATTCTGAACGGGCCCTCCCACATGGGCGAGAGCTTGTGTAACCCCTCCCGAGAGAGTTCCCGTCTCAGGACCAAGTCACCAACTTCAAGTGTTCTCGCGCGGACGCCGCGGCAATGGTACCGCCGCCGCACCTGCTGATATCGCGCCGCCCTGAGGGCAGCTCAGCAGCGGCCCTCCTCGCCGAGCACGAGGTCCATCCACCAGGCGGCATCCTGGCATTCCTCATTGAAGGCCAAGACCCATGGGGAGCGATGCTTGACCTCGTGAGGGAGGACCGCCTCCGCCCCATAGACGAGAAAGAAAGGAGTTTCCCCCATGGATTTGGTGGCAGTCTTTCGGATTGACCACAGCACGGACTGGAGCTCGTCGATCCAGCCCCTGCCACAAGCCTCAAGCTTCTTCTTAAAGTTGCGCGTCTTGAGGCCACGCAAGACTTCTGCATTGGCGCGCTCGGCCAGACCGTTGCTCCTGGGGTGAGCCACCGAAGCGTAGCAGATCTGTGTTCCAAGGTTAGCACAATATGACATGAACATATTGCTTGTGAACTGCGAACCGTTATCCGTGATGATGCTGCTCGGGACCCTAAATCTCCTCACGAGACCCTGGATGAACTTGACACCCGACCCGGCTGGGATCGAGCGAACGGGCTCCACTTCCGCCCACTTGGTGAATTTGTCGATGGCGACGTATAGGAAGCGGTAGCCCCCTGCTGCCCGGGGAAATGGACCCAGGATGTCCAATTCCCAGACGGTGAAGGTCTAGGAGAGCGAAATCGTCTAGAGGCTCTGCACCGGTTGGTGGATCTGATTGGCGTGAAGCTGGCACGCCTCACAAGCCCGCACAAGCTCCGTGGCGTCGTTGAGCGTCGTGGGCTAGTAGAAGCAGCTGCGGAAGGCCTTGCCTACGAGGGTACGGGATGACGAGTGATGACCGCAGTCCCCATCGTGAATGTCAGCCAACAGCTCGCGCCCTTGCTTCCTCGAGATACATTTTAGCGAGACGTCGTTGGGGCGCCTCCTGTAGAGTTCACCGTCTTGGATGCAGTAAGCTGAGGCCTGTCTGACCACGCACTCTACGTCTTCTTCCTTGTCCGGAAGGGTGTCGTGTTGCAGGTACATCTTGAGCTCTTGGGTCTAGCAACCCTCCTCGGGCTCCGCGGCAGGCAGCAGGCGGGCTCCGAAGGGCGGTTGGCAGGACGGGGCACCGTCCGGAGGTGCCACAGGTAACTCCACCTGAGGGGATGCCGGCTCACGAGCTGGCGGTGCTGCCGACGGTTTGAGCAGTCGCTCCTCGAAGACGCTCGGCCTCTGAGGCTCTCGCCTGGAGGCTCGTTTGGCGATGTCATCCGCTCCTTGTTGGTGCCTCTCGGTATGTTGTGCACCTCCAGCCCTTGGAATCTCTTCTCCATCTTGCGCACCTCTTCCAGATATGCCTCCATGTGCTCGTCCTTGGGCTTGTATTTCTTGTTAGAGAAGTCGATGAGGAGTTGCGAATCACCCCTGATGGTGAGACGCCTGACCCCCAGCGCAGCGGCGGCCTTGAGCCCAGCAATTAGGCCCTCTTACTCTGCGATGTTGTTGGAGACCTTCTCGCCTTGCTGGAAGCAAAGTTGCACAGCATAGTACAACTTATCCTGAGTGGGAGATACTAACAGGGCGCCAGCCCCCGCGCCAAGGCGCGAGAAGGCGCCATCGAAGTATACCACCCATCCGTCTGGGGCTTCATTGTCGGGGGCCAACGAGCGGTCCTCGCTAGCTCCCCGCTCCGGCGCGTCAGTCCACTCCGCCACAAAGTCTGCCAGAGCCGCTCCCTTGATCACTGGCGTGGTGGTGAACTCCAACTGGAACAGTTGAAGCTCGATGTTCCACTCGGCGACCCTCCCGACGACATTCGGGCCCCATAGTACCTTCTCGAGAGGATATGCCGAAACAACCTTGATAGGATGGCCTTGGAAGTAGTGGCGCAGTTTCCTGGAGGCGGCGAGGAGCGCCAGGAGCAGCTTATGAGGCATCGGGTAGCGCGAGCACACGTCGCGCAGTACGGTGCTGATGAAGTACACCGGGTGCTCCACGAGGGTCGGCGCAGCAGGGTCCATGGGCGCTTCAGGAACCTTGGGTGCCTCTTGCTGAGTGGCGGGGCCGTTAGTGCCCATGGTTGAATCTACCTCTGGGACTGCATCAGGGCGCGGCGTGGGCCCTGAAGATGCCGGCCGCCCGGTGGTCTTGGGCTTCGGGGCCTCGCCTCTCGCTCCACGACTAGTGCCGCACTGGCGGAGTGAGGCGTTGCGGCGAGGTAGAGAGTCATGGGCTCCAGGGGTCGCGGCGCTACCATAACCAGCGAGCTGGTGAGGTATTCCTTGAGGTACCGCAAGGCAGCATCGGCCTCCGGAGTCCACTCAAAGGGCCCCTTCTTCTTCATGAGCTTGAAGAACGGGAGGGCGCGTTCCCCAAGCTTAGAGATGTAGCGCCCTAGGGACGTTACACACCGCGCGAGCTTCTGCATCTCCTTCAGGTTCTTGGGCGGCTTCATTCTTTCGATGGCCTTGATCTTCTTCGGATTAGCTTCAATGACCCGGTGCGAAACCAGGAACCCTAGCAACTTGCCGGAGGGTACACCAAACACGCACTTCTCTGGGTTGAGGCACAGCTTCACCTTGCGCAGGTTGGCGAACGTTTATTCTTGGTCCTGGACAAGAGTCCTGGCCTCCCTGGTTTTAACCACGATGTCGTCGATGTAGGCCTCCGCATTCCTCCCGAGCTGAGGGCCGAGGGTGATGTGCATCAGGCGCTGGAAGGGGCCGCCCACGTTCCTCAGCCCAAAAGGCTTGCAAGTGTGGCAGTAGACCCTGCATGGGGTCAGGAACACCATCTTCTCCACGTCTTCCACCGCCGTCTTGATTTGGTGGTAGCCCGAGAAAGCGTCGAGGAAGCAGAGAAGGTCGCACTCAGCCGTTGAATCGACGATTTGGTCAATGCGCGGAGGAGGGAATGAGTCCTAAGGGCAGAACTTGTTGAGGCTCGTGAAGTCAACGCAGATGCGCTCCTTGCCTCCTTTCTTTGGGACTATGACGGGGTTGGCCAGCCACTCCGGGGGCCGTACTTCCCATACAACACCTGCTTCCTCTAGCTTCCTAACCTCCTGAACGATGAAGACCTGCTTCTCCAGGGCTTGTCTACCCGCTTTTTGCTTGATAGGGCGCGCATTGGGGCACACCGTGAGGTGATGCTCGATGACGTGCCTAGGCACCCCAACCAAGTCTGGGGATTTCCAGGCGAACACATCCTTGTTGGCCCTGAGGAAGCTGACCAGCGTTGCCTCTTGCTCAGGATCCATGCCCGTGCCGATGGTGAAGGTGGCTCCTGAGCCTTCTTCATCACCGGGCACCTGCTTCGTCTCGGCGGGGTCCTGAGAGAAGAGCTGCTTCTTCTTGGCAGGCGCGGCCTCCGACGCCTCTGGAGCCCCCTTTGCTCCTGGGTGAGCAGCGGCAGCAGCCCTATAAGTGCGCCCGAGGAACTAAAGGGTGGCCTTGGGGTCCCCTTTGACGGTGATGACGTTGCTGCTCTCGGGTATCTTGACGGTGTTGTAGCCCAGGTGATTCGCCGCCATGAACTTCGCCAAGGCCGTGAAAGCGAGGATGGCGTTGTAGGGCAGGTGGATGGGTGCAACCTCGAAGTCGACGAGCTCAGTCCGGTAGTTAGCCGGTGTACCGAAGGTGACCGAGAGGCGGATCTGGCCGAGCGGAACGGCCGAGCCCGCGACCCCTGAGAAGGGCTTGGTGGGGAGGAGCTGCCTGTAGGACATGGGCAGATGACCGAAGGCCTCGGGGGAGAGGATGTTGAGCCCGGCGCCGCCGTCGATGAGGGTCCTCGTCAGATGGGGAGAACGCTCGTGCCGGCCGCTTCTGAGGCGAGGTCACTAGGGCCGAAGGTGATGGTGTGCCCCTGCGCACTCTGTGCCCGCGAGGCCTCCTGCGGCTGGGCGGCAGCCCCGACCTGCTGAAAGTGCGACTTGACGTGCCGAGCCAACGCTAGCTCTTGGGACCCTCCGAGGATGCAGGCGACCCCACGACAGGGCAGCTCCCCGCCGGCAACGCTCCGCCGCTCGCCGCCGCGGGCCGTTCGGACACCGTGCTCTCCCGCAGATGGCCGGTGCCGGGGCAACCGTCGTGCCACCAAGAGCGTGACCGGTGTGGCCACAGGAGGTGGGAGTGGCAGAGCAGGCCGCTCTCCGGTGGCCAGACCAGCAAGAACGTCATCAGGGAAGGAGGAGGAGCGCTCATGGGTGGCGCAGTCCGCCGATACCGCTCAGACGTCGGGGAGGTCGCCAGCCCCATGCGGATGTGGCGGGCCGCGGTCATCGTCGCGGCGCGGAACAGGAGAGGGGAGGCGAGGTCGTCGGAGAGGCGAGATTTCGACACGCCCCCTACCTGGCACACCAAATGTCGGATTACGGGCTCCGCAAAACCCAAGAAGTTCGTACACAGGGGCGCGAACAAATATCTCTCCCACTCACGTCTACCTAGCGTCTCGCCCTCACCTAGTGAAGAGATTCAAGCAAACAACAAGTGAAGCACGCAGGAGTTTGCCCAGGTTTAGGCCACCTTGTGTTGTAAAACCCTACTTCCTGCTTTGGTGGATTGGCCTTAGGAGGGCTGGAATATGAACTAGTACAGTGATTCCCGAGCTCAGGAGGTGAGCTCAGGAGGGTCAAGGGGCAAGCGTTCTTGATCCTTCGTGTGCTGGCAGAGTTTATGAATCGGCTTCTCTTCCTCCTCATAGTGCGGATCCTAGCTACTTATATAGGCGGCCAAGGTCCTCTTCCCCCGAAATGTTTAGGCGGGAAGGGATCCCACAACGGCCATTTTGAGCGGGAACACAAGGACGTTCCTACCCTGACAAAAGCAGTCTTCCCCTGCCAAAGGACCAGGTGGTGACGCGGTGGTGGGCTCGGTGGTGACATCCTCCCTGTCGTCCTTGCGGTCTTCGGTATTGTTGCACCAATGGGGAAACCTTGTCCCGCTCCTCGGGAACCTGCGCATGCGCTGCCTCCTTTGCACCGAAACGGCAACTGCGCCGCTGGTGGGCGCTGGCACCTGCTGGCGTGGTGCGTCACTGCTTACGTCGCTGCCTCCTCCTGAGGCAGGCTTGGCCTTGGATTCTACGCCCCTCCGGAGTACCCTGCCGAGGCCGCTCATGAGGGGGTCTTGACGTTCTTCTCCTCGCGAGGCTTAGCCCCCTCGTGAGGGT
This sequence comes from Secale cereale, assembly GCA_902687465.1. Taxonomy (NCBI): domain Eukaryota; kingdom Viridiplantae; phylum Streptophyta; class Magnoliopsida; order Poales; family Poaceae; genus Secale; species Secale cereale. The sequence continues at coordinate 613,097,537 of LR738711.1, forward strand.
CTTGGGCAGCTGGTCGATCAGCTGGGCCGTACCAGGCCGTGGTAGGAGCGCGTCGCGGCCCGCAGACAGGCAAGTCTGTGTACCCTGGTTCCCAGGACGCCGACAGTGGAAGGAGCGCCGGCCGGGGCGGAGGAGACCGCTGGCCAGGGCGGAAAGAGCGTCAGTCAGGCTAGGCAGCGATGATGCACGCAAGAGGGGGAGCGGCAGGCGGCGGAGCCAGCGGTAGCACGACGAGGGACGGTTGCGGCGCACGATGCGGTGCGGCAACGGCCGGGGCAGAGGAGGCGGGGATGGCGCGGTTGAGTGCGCGCCGCGGAGTAGCAGCACCCGATCAGCAGCACGGGAGAGCAGCAGCAGCAGCTGGGGGCGTGGCCACGGGCGCGCAATTGTGCGTGCGGTGGTCGGGTGCAACCAGGCAGATGCTGGCGCGTGACGGCGCTGCCCGACGCGGCCAAAGGCCAGGGTAGGCCGCGGTGACCGCGGGCGATGGTGGTACGGCGTCGGGACGGTGAGGGGCCGCACGTGGTGTCACACCCTGCATTTTGTATCATGATATTTGCATCAATGTAGCATGAAAATTTGGACCAGCAAAATTTTTTGGCATCATTTGGCTTTTATTTGAATTGAGTTTTTCTCCATGTGCTTTTTCATGTGCTCATTAAAGTCAACTATTACCTCTTGTAGAATTCATCTCCATACCCAAAACTTCTGCCCAATGATCATGCCAAGTGTTATATAACAGTATAGTATTTTCTTACAAAATTAATTTGGCCAAAATGTATTTTATAAATTTAGTTTTCCAAAAACCCCTGAATTGAGATTTGCACTGCAAGTGCTTGATTTAGGGTGAGAAAATTATTTCAAAAAGTACATTTGAAACCTAGTAGTCATAGGACTCCGAGAAACCACAAAAGTATAATTTTAAAAGTTATTTTCCTATTTTATTTAAAAGCTTTTTTAAGGCCAGAAATGGTCTTTAATAGGGAAAAATTATTTAACTATTTCAAAAATATTTGCCAAAATTCAGGGAGACTCAGAGGACATACATTGTCCATATATAAGAGTTTCAACACTTGGTCATGTTCAAAATAATGGGCTAATCCCTCTAAAACCCTTTTTGGATATTTCAAGCTTTTGAAATATTTACAAAGGAAATATTCTCCAAAAATTCCAGGGAAATTCTATCATGTCATATATGACATATATGATGATCTTGCCAAGTCCCATGCCTTGGGAAGCAAGAAAACATCCTCAAAACCCTTCATAACCATTCTGTCCATATTTGAAGTTTGAGCAACCTTACATTGCCAAACTTGTCCAAATGCTCTCAAACTTGGTGCACATGCTAGAAATGCCTAATAAGGCATCTAGACCAAATGGCACAAGATTTGGAATAGAGCAACTTGATCAGAACACCCCAAAACCCTTTCTGTTCAAACGCAAATTTGAACAACTTTACATTACCAACTTTTTACCTGGAGCTTCAAACTTTGTGGGCATGATCAATACCCCAAATGATGGAGCTACACCAAGTGGTGCATCAAGGGGAGATGATTAGCTTGACTCAAACAAGATGAAGCCATCTCTGTTGATTTCTAGGGTTCACCAAAGTTACATTGGCTAGTTTCTTCAAATGAGCCCAAATTTGGTGAAGCACCCTATTTTCACATATCATTCAATCCTGTTTCGTGTCATGGCAAGTGGAGATCATTTGCTTGACCAAACACTGATCAAACACCTTCTGGCATTTTACTAAAATCCTCTTCTTGATCACTTTTACCTTTTACCTTGGCCTCAACTTTCTACCACACGTTCATCTGGTTACTAGCTACATCCAGTAACTTCCCCAAGTCCCCAGCTCCATGATTGAGGGGTAAAAACCCTAGTTCACCCTGCTGGACATCCATTTTCTACCAAGTCACCAGCTTCCTCTCTCTCTCCTTGACTCTCCAGAGCATCCAAAGCTTCAACCGTAGTGCTTGCATCACCCTGGACCCCCCAGACACGGTGGACGCGTCCAGAGGCCCAATGGCATGCCGTGGCATGCGATAAGGGCGCTCCAGAGCGCGCTACAGTGTGCCCAGGCACTGTAGCTTCGGCCAATCGTCGGCCCCCGATAGCCTCGGGCTCCCCCCTCGCGCCTCTCAACGCGCCTCGATGTCCGCAGCCACCACCGGTGCTGTCCCCCTCCTCCTGCGCCCTCCAGTGGCCGTCGCCACACGCGCACCGGCCGCCCGCGACGCCCACTCCTCGGGCTCGCACGCGCGCACGGTCTGGAAGCCTCCCCGCTCCTCCTCTCTCCTCAAATGGACGTAGGGCTCGTCCAGCAACGCCGTAGACTCGCTCCCGTCGCCTCCCGTGCGCTGTAGCGTCGAGCAGGAGCTCGCCGGCGCACAGGTCCACGGGACCCCGCCGTTCCCCTATAAATAGGACCC
>LR738711.1:613100055-613132761 GCA_902687465.1 Secale cereale
CCCCCCCCGAGCCCTCCTCTCAGCACCAGCAGCTTATCCTCATCCCCAGCATCACTCCAGCACCACCCGTTCTTCCCCAGAGAGCCCCAGTGCTCGGGATCGACCGGAGCTCCGCCGCGTCGGGCCGCCGGTGATCTCGCAGTAAGGGCCTCCTCCGCCCTTCCTTGTGCCCGATCAAGAACCGCCATGCATCACTGATGCGTTCCCCTTCTTTTTCCCCTTCTGCAGCTGCCGGAAAAGAGCCAGCCAGCAGGTTCCCGACGACCCTCCGCCGTCCCACCTTGCCGCCGGCGAACCCGACCTCCCCGGCGTGCCGCACCACCACCACTGCCTCCGCAACTCGACGCTGAACCCGTCCCTGCCCTCCGTTGTCGTCGCTGTGGCCGGAATCAACGCCGGTGAGCTCGCCGTTGCCGTGGCCATGAGGTTGGAGATGACAGGCGGGCCCCGCCTGTCATCCTCACCCCTCTCTCCCTCTCCTCACAGCCGCTGACCGCCGGGCCCCTCCCGTCAGGTTTGAAAACCTGACGTGCGCGCGCTGGCGCCCGAGCGGCCGGGCTGGATGCCCTGGGCCGTGCACTGTGGCCCCTCTGGCCCAGTTGCACAGGGCATTTTCTTCTTTTCTTTTCTATAATTATTTCAAACATTTTTACAGAAAAGAATATTGGTCCAAATGAAATGATTCCAACTCCTAAAATCTTGTAATATTCCAACCTATTTAATGGTGTCACTTTCACACACATCCATGAAACTTTTCTGTTCTGTTCAAATTTAAATTCAAATTTGAGTAATAAAACTCATGTTCTAAAATCATTAGATTCCATTCTGTTACTCCAAAACTCCAACTAAGAATTTTCCCCATCTTAGATTTCCCTCTAGTATTTAACAAAAATAAGTTGACATTTTTTTCTGAGCACTTTGATTTTTCTGTTTTCTTTGTGGTCTTATTTTTCCGTTATTATTATGCGACGTATAGATACCGTATTTGACGAAGTTGCTGAAGAAGGAGAAGGAGAAGGATTTGAAGACTTTGAAGACCAAGCCAATCCAGGCAAGCAGCCCTTTGACCATGATACACTTGTTCTTCGGAACCTGTTTGTTACCGATGCATGATGATAGGGTTACGGTGGTAACCTAGTTGGAACACCACATGATGCATGCCTTGCTCTTAATCTTGCTATGTGCTAGATGACGTGCAAATAGTAAGTAGTGATACTTAGTGATGCATGTGTGACTTGAACCTTCGTGGTTGAAATCTTTGCATGAACCCATCGGGTGCCCCTAATGCCCGAGGGTGATGTTGAGTTAGGTCATCACTTGAGGAAGAAGTGATGTGCCGGTAAATCTTGTGCATGGGTGAAATGATGGATTAGATTTATGTGTGACTACCGTCCCAACCCAAACATGTGCAACCACACTACCCCTTATGGGACGGGGCTTTATTGATTACTTAGGTCGATACTAGCATGGAGCCCGCATTACTAGTGACGGGAAGACTTGAGGTCTTTCCCGGGACGGGGTCGTGCTTGGATAGACGACCATGACTGTTTTCACAGGGCACCGGACACACCGTTGGCCCCTTCGGGTACGCGTGACATTGAAATTAGGGCAAGTCCCATAATCTATTGCTGTACTCGAGGGCCGTGTACCAACGAGTGGACTCTATGTTAGTGTCGTCTAAGGAAAGATAATGATCGGGTGCTTACCCCGGGTACTTGAGGTACCGCGGGTCGTGGATGACACGGAAGTTCCCCGGATCTTGTGGGTAAAGTGCGCAACCTCTGCAGAGTGAAAAACTATTCGAATAGCCGTGTCCACGGTCATGGACAGTTGGGTGGTGCTACTTAAAATATGTCCAGAATTTTACTTCATTGGTGAAAGTATGTGTGAGACGAGTCAAGGTGGAGACTTGACTCGATGAATTGAATCATATTCATGTTGATATCGGTAACCTTCCTTCGAGGTTACGCGAGTTTATTGATGCATAAACCTGATGGTAGAATGTTTAATCTAGCCCTTTGCTAGATTGTTCATTATTGTTCAGTTTGCATTGTTATTTTGAACCACATCATGGGTTGCTTGCGAGTACATTCAAAGTACTCATTGGCTTGCCACTGGTTATTTAATTGGCCAGGCATGGAGGAACAGGAATATGATGAAGAGTTCTTTGGAGACGAACATGCAAACTAGGACGCTATCCCAGTCAGAATGCCTGTAGGGTTAAGGCAGATGGCATGGGTTCTACCTATTATCGAAGACTTCCACTATTTGAGTTATTTGCTATTCAGCCCGTGAGGCTTTATCTATGTAAGACTTGGCCATAATGGCCATAATTTGTGTAAGACGATATGTATGGATGTAAGACTCTTGTTATTCAGCTTCTGTGTGTTCAGTGAGCATTGATCTCTGGGATCACTGTACACGTGCATTCGGTGATCTCCACTTCTAAGTCGAGGTCCCCACACGTGGTGACTGTACGGGGGAGAGGAGGAGGGAAGGTGGCTCACGGGCGACGTGAGAAGAGGGGCGGTGAGGCCTGGTGCAGGCCGGTGAGGGAGAGGACGAGGAGGCGATGGGGAGGCGCCTTCGTGGTCGACGGCTGCAGGGCACGAGGACGATCCGACGACGGAGCTCGGCGGCGATGGTCGATGACAGGCGATGGGGCGCCGGCGATGGGCGGTGAGGTCTAGGCCAGAGCCCGATCTCCATCCAAATTTGGTGGGGGAGAGAGATGAGGGAGCGGTTAGGGTTCGGGGTTGGTCATAGACGAGTAGGACCTGGCCTGGGCCAGTGGGTGGTCGGCTAGCTGGGCCAGTGGGCCGTGGGGGGTTGCTACCTCTTGAGCTTGCGTTGTATTCCCTCGAAGAGGAAAGGGAGATGCAGCACAGTAGCGTAAGTATTTTCCTCAGTTTTTGAGAACCAAGGTATCAATCTAGTAGGAGACCACGCGCCAGTCCCTCGCACCTGCACAAACAAATAAGAACTTCGCAGCAACACGATAAGGGGTATTCAATCCCTTTACGGTCACTTACCAGAGTGAGATCTGATAGAGATGATAATTATATTTTTGGTATTTTTTTGATATAGAAGCAGAAAGTAAAGAAAGCTAATAAACAACGGCGACAGAAATTGGCTAGTTGACGGGAAAGTTTTCTCTAGTGGCTTCTCTCATGATAGCGGTATTCTACGGCGGGTAAACAAATTACTGTCAAGCAATTGATAAAAAAGCGAATAATGATGAGACTATCTAGGCATGATCATTGTATATAGGCATCACGTCCGAGACAAGTAGACCGACTCCTGCCTGCATCTACTACTATTACTCACACATCGACCGATATCCAGCATGCGTCTAGTGTATTGAGTTCATACGAACAGAGTAACGCCTTAAGCAAGATGACATGATGTAGAGGGATAAACTCAAGCAATATGATGAAAACCACATCTTTTTATCCTCGGTTGCAACAATACAATACGTTCCTTGGTACCCCTACTGTCACTCGGAAAGGACACCGCAAGATTGAACCCAAAGCCAAGCACTTCTCCCAATGCAAGAACTATAAATCTAGTAGGCCAAACCAAACCAATAATTCGAAGAGACTTGCAAGGATATTATGAGCACACATAAAAAGTTCAGAGAAGAACCAAATATCTTTCATAGATAACCTTGATCATAAACTCACAATTCATCAGTTCTAGACAAACACACCGCAAAAAGAGATTACACCAAATATATCTCCTCGAAGACCGAGGAGAACTTTGTATTGAGATCCAGAGAGAGAGAAGAAGTCATCTAGATACTAGCTATGGAACCAAAGGTCTGTGGTAAACTACTCACAACTCATGGTGAGGGCAATCATGATGATGATGAAGGCCTCCATGATGGATCCCCCTCCCGGAACAGGCTCCAAGATGGGATCTCCACGGGAACAGAAGCTACGGCGGTGGAATTAGGGTTTTCTCTCTGCGTATGGAGTTTTTGGGGTACGTAGGTATATATAGGAAGAAGGAGGGCACCGGGGGCCGTGTGGGCAAGCCTCGAGGCAGGGGCACGCCCTGGGAAGGGGAGCGCGCACCCCACCCTTTAGGGCTGGCCCTCCGTCATCAGACTTGGTCCCGAAGATTCCCGTGCGTGATTTCCTCCAAAAATATCACTCGTGAATGTTTCATTCCGTTTGGACTCCGTTTGATATTCCTTTTCTGCAAAACCCTGAAATAGGCAAAAAAACAACAATCTGGACTAGGCCTTTGGGTTAGTAGGTTACTCCCAAAAATGATATAAAAGTGAATGATAAAGCCCATTAAACATCCAAGACTTCATAAATAATAGCATGGAACAATCAAAAATTATAGATACGTTGGAGACGTATCAAGCATCACCAAGCTTAATTCCTGCTCGTCCTCGAGTAGGTAAATGATAAAGAAAGAATTTTTGATGTGGAATGCTAATCAATATAGTTTTTCAATGTAATTCTCTTAATTGTGGCATGAATGTTCGGATCTGAAGTATTCAAGATAAAAGTCTATATGGACATAAGAAATAACAATACTTCAAGCAATACTAACTAAGCAATCATGTCTTCTCAAAATACTATGGCTAAAGAAAGTTATCCCTACAAAATCATATAGTGTTGGCTATGCTCCCTTATTATCACACAAAAATATTCATATCATGCACAACCCCGATTTCAGCCAAGCATTTGTTTTCATGCTCTATCTTTTCAAACCTTTCAACTTTCACGCAATACATGAGCGTGAGCCATGGATATAGCACTATGGGTGGAATAGAGGTGGTTGTGGAGAAGACAACACTACTAGGAAAAGGGCTATAGATGGAATTGACACTAATGGCGCACCAGACATGCGGTGCGCCATTAGTATATACTAATGGCGCACCATGTGTTGGTGCGCCATTAGTATCCAAATACTAATGGCGCACCTTTGACGTGGTGCGCCATTAGTAACAGATTTTTGTTTCATATTTTTCTCAAAACTACTAATGGCGCACCACATCCACGGTGCGCCATTAGTAATTTTTTTTCAAATTTTGTTTTTATTTTTTTATAATTTTATTTTCAAAAAATACTAATGGCGCACCGTGGGAGTGGTGCGCCATTAGTAGTTCAACTTACTAATGGCGCACCACTCCCACGGTGCGCCATTAGTATTATTTTTTCATATTTTGTTTTTATTTTTTTTTATTTTTTTTCAAAACATACTAATGGCGCACCGTGGGAGTGGTGCGCCATTAGTAGTTGAACTACTAATGGCGCACCACTACCACGGTGCGCCATTAGTATCTTGGCCATTACTGCACACAACCCCCCCTCCCCCCGTGGACCGCCTTTTCCAGTTCAAAAAAAATAAAAGAAAATGATGTAAATGTCAAAAAAATAAAAGAAAATAAGTTTCCCATGTGATATGTGGTCTACTTGTTGGGAAAATTTACAAATATGAATTTTGACTTTATTTGCAAAATATCTCTGGAATTTAGTAAAAACGGGTATAACTTTTGCATACGAACTCGGATTAAAAAGTTTTTTATATGAAAAATCATCTACTCGAAAAGTTACATCCGAATTTAAGCGGGGGAACCCCGTTAAACATTTTCAAAATCCCCAAAAACCTAACAGAAAAAAAGTTACGGGGCTTTTAAGATCTACAGGCAAAAAATTCAAAAAATTTCAAACTTACTAGTGGCGCACCGTTTGCTAGGTGCGCCACTAGTAACAGAAAAAAAATATAAAATTTTCGAAAAAAATATTTTATAATTTTTTTTTCAAAAATATGATACGTAATATGACCGGGAAGTTTGAAATATATTTTCAAAATTTCATCATACTCATGAACATTAACAAACTCCTAGACATCAAGAAGGGTTAATAGGATTGATATGATAGATATATCAACAAGTGCGTGTGAAGTGAGCTGTTGCTGGGTTGGATAGAACTACGAAGTTAAGCGTGCTCGGGCTGGATTAGTGTGAGGATGGGTGACCTTATGGGAAGTTTGACCACAGAGTGCAATTTGACTTGAGATTAAGCAAATTGACCCCATATTAAGCCATAATGATTTGAGATTAAGAAAAAAAATTAAAAAAAAGGAAAAAAAATTGAAATTTTTTTTTGAAAAAAAACACTAATGGCGCACTTCTATGTAGTGCGCCATTAGTATGCCAAAGCACCTGGGTATAGATGGCCCCCTGCGAGGCATACTAATGGCGCACCGTGCACTATACTAATGGCCCACCAGTGGTGCGCCATTAGTAATACTAATGGCGTGCTACTAATGGCGCACCAGTAGTGCGCCATTAATGGGCAAAACCGGTGCGTCATTAGTAGCCATTTTTCCAGTAGTGCAAAAAGGAGGGAGATAGTCTCACATCAACTAGGCGTATCAACGGGCTATGGAGATACCCATCAATAGATATCAATGTGAGTGAGTAGGGATTGCCATGCAACGGATGCACTAGAGCTAAATAAGAATGAAAGCTCAACAAAAGAAACTAGTGGGTGTGCATCCAACTTGCTTGCTCACGAAGACCTAGGGCATTTGAGGAAGCCCATCGTTGGAATATACAAGCCAAGTTCTATAATGCAAATTCCCACTAGTATATGAAAGTGACTAAGCATGAGACTCTCTACAATGAAGAACATGGTGCTACTTTGAAGCACAAGTGTGGAAAAAAGATAGTAGCAATTGTCCCTTCTTCTTTTCTTTTCTTTTTTTTTATCTTTTTTTTGGGGCCTTTCTTTTTTATCTTTGGACTTTTTTTTTTCTTTTTTTTTGTGGAGGGGCTTTATAGATTTAGCCTTTCCTCCCATGGGACAATGCTCTAATAATGATGATCATCACACTTTCATTACAACACGAAATTACAACTTGATACTAGAACAAAGTATGACTCTATATGAATACCACCGGTGGTGTACCGGTATGTGCAATGAAACAAGAGTGACATGTATGAAAAGATTATGCATGGTGGCTTTGCCACAAATACGATGTCAACTACATAGTCATGCATGGCAATATGACAATATGATGCGTGTCATATAAACGGAAAGGTGGAAAGTTGCATGGCAATATATCTCGGAATGGCAATGGAAGTGCCATGATAGGTAGGTATGGTGGCTATTTTGAGGAACAACATGGTGGCTGTTTTGAGGAAGGATATATAGTGGGTTTATGGCACCGGCGAAAGTTGCGCGGTACAAGAGAGGCTAGCAATGGTGGAAGGGTGAGACTGCATATAATCCATGGACTCAACATTAGTCAAAAGAACTCATATACTTATTGCAAAAATCTATGAGTCATCAAAACAAAGCAATCAACGCATGCTCCTAGGGGGGAAGTTGGTAGGAGTTAACCATCGCGCGCCCCCGACCTCCATACAAAGGTTGGCACTCTACAAATACCTAATGCTCTAACTTCATCACAAAGCGGTTCACCATACGTGCATGATACGGGAATCACTAACCTTAACACAAGTATTCTTCAATTTCATAATAACTCCACTAGCAGGACTCTAATATCACTATCCTCATGTCTCAAAACAATTATCAAGCATCCAACATCTCATTCTATTCAATGCACTTGGTGTGAAATTTTTACTACATTGACATTGGATGTTTATCATGTGTAGACTCATTTCTTTAGCCTAAACATATTACCATGCTGTTTTAATAGACTCTCAAATAGATATAAGTGAAGCATGAGAGTTTAACAATTTCTACAAAATATAACCACCGCCATGCTCTAAAAGATATAAGTGAAGCACTAGAGCAAAGACTATTCAACTCAAAAGATATAAGTGAAGCACATAGAGTGTTCTAATAATTTCTAGGCCATATTTAACTCTCTCAAATAGGTGTGTCCAGCAAGGATGATTGTGGCAAACTAACAAGCAAAGACTCAAATTGTACAAGACGCTCCAAGCAAAACACATAGCACGTTGCGAATAAAAATATAGCTCGAAGTATAGTTACCAATGGATGAAGACGAAAGAGGGGATGCCTTCCCGGGGCATCCCCAAGCTTAGGCTTTTGATTATCTTGATTTTACTTGGGGTGCCATGGTCATCCCCAAGCTTGGGCCTTTGCTACTCCTTGTTCCATAGCCCATCAAAGCATTACTCAAAACTTGAAAACTTCACAACACAAAACTTAGACAAAAATTCTCGTGAGCTCCGTTAGTAAGATAAAGCAAACCACCACTCAAAGGTACAGCAAGGAATTCATTCATTGTGCATATTGGTGTTAAACCTACTGTAATCCAAGTTCTCTATGGTTCATATCCTCCAATATTACTCATAGATGCATTGGAATAAGCAAACAACACACGAAAAACAGAATCTGTCAAAAACAGAACAGTCTGTAGTAATCTGCTGGGTTCGTCTACTTCTGGAACTTCAAAAAATTCAAACTAAATTGGTAAATTTTCGAAATTTGTCTACCAATCAGAAGCAAAAAGAATCAACTAAAAATCACGCTCCAGTAAAATTTGAAGACTACTTTAGCGAGCGCTAACAATTCTGTTTTTCACAGCAATATCAAATAAACTTCACACAAGTCTTACAAAAGGTTCTACTTGGCACAAACACTAAACAAAACATGAAAACACATCTAATCAGAGGCTATATGCAATATTTATTCCTAATCAGAAGCAAAAAACAAAAACAAAAAAAATTGGGTTGCCTCCCAACCAGCTCTTGCTTTATAGCCATTAAGATCGGCTTGAGATTTCAATTATGATCACATGAAAGATAAGAATTGAAGCAGGAAGAGAGCATCATAAGATATGTGACGAACACATCTAAGTCTAACATACTTCCTATGCGTAGGCATTTTATAAGCAAACAAATTATCATAGCAAGCAAGATCTAACATAAGCAAGGAAGAAGAAAGAAACAAGATCAATCTCAACATGAAGAGAGGTAATTTAGTAACATGAAGATTTCTACAACCATATTTTTCCTCTATCATAATAATTGCATGTAGGATTATAAGCAAATTCAATAATATAGGTATCACATAACATATTCTCAACACGATCCACATGCATGCAAAGTTGACACTCTTCCAAAAAAGTGGGATCAACATTAACTAAAGTCATGACCTCTCCAAACCCACTTTCAATATTTTTGCAAACATTATTATCAATCTCATATATATCATGGGGGTTAAATAAATTTTCTACATCATAAGAAACATCACACCAATCATGATCATTGCAACAATTAGTGGGCATAGCAAAATAAGCATCCCCAAGATTAGGGTTTTGCATATCATTAACACAATTGACATCAATAGAATTTATAGTAACATCATTGCAATCATGCTTTTTACTCAAGGAGCTATCATGAATCACTTTACAATTTTCTTTCAATACTTCATCACAATTTTCAGACTCATAAATTTCAAGCAAAACCTCATAAAGATAATCTAGTGCACGCAGCTCACTAGCAATAGGTTCAACATAATTGGATCTCTTAAAGAGATTAGCAAGTGGATGACGATCCATACTTTAGCAGGAGAAGATGCAAGCTAATTGAGAGCACATAGCAAATCAAGCAAACGAGAGGCAAGCGAACGGTAAACACACGGCAAAAAAAGGGCAAAGAAAACGACAAGGGTGAAGTGGGGGACAGGAAAACGAGAGGAAATATGTAATGCGAAGGATAAGGGTTTGTGATAGGTACTTGGTATATGACTTTTGCGTAAGCCTCCCCGGCAACGGCGCCAAAAATTCTTCTTTCTACCTCCTGAGCTTGCGTTGTATTCCCTCGAAGAGGAAAGGGAGATGCAGCACAGTAGCGTAAGTATTTCTCTCAGTTTTTGAGAACCAAGGTATCAATCCAGTAGGATACCTCGCGCCAGTCCCTCGCACCTGCACAAACAAATAATAACTTCGCAGCCAACACGATAAGGGGTTGTCAATACCTTTACGGTCACTTACGAGAGTGAGATCTTATAGAGATGATAATTATATTTTTGGTATTTTTTTATATAGAAACAGAAAGTAAAGAAATCAAATAAACTACGGTGACAGAAATTGGCTAGTTGATGGGAAAGTAATATGATAAAGATAGACCCAGGGGCCATAGTTTTCTCTAGTGGCTTCGCTCATGATAGCGGTATTCTACGGCGGGTAAACAAATTACTGTCGAGCAATTGATAGAAAATAGAATAATTATGAGACTATCTAGGCATGATCATTGTATATAGGCATCATGTCCGAGACAAGTAGACTGACTCCTACCTGCATCTACTACTATTAATCCACACATCGACCGCTATCCAGCATGCATCTAGTGTATTGAGTTCATACGAACAGAGTAATGCCTTAAGCAGGATGACATGGTGTAGAGGGATAAACTCAAGAAATATGATGAAAACCCCATCTTTTTATCCTCGATGGCAACAAAACAATACGTGCCTTGCCGCCCCTGCTGTCACAAGGAAAGGACACCGCAAGATTGAACCCAAAGCCAAGCACTTCTCCCATTGCAAGAAATATTGATCTAGTAGGCCAAACCAAACCAAAAATTCGAAGAGACTTGCAAGGATATTATGAGCACACATTAAAAGTTCAGAGAACAACCAAATATCTTTCATAGATAACCTTGATCATAAACGCACAATTCATCGGATCTCGACAAACACACCGCAAAAAGAGATTACATCGAATAGATCTCCTCGAAGATCGAGGAGAACTTTGAATTGAGATCCAGAGAGAGAGAGAAGAAGCCATCAACATACTAGCTATGGACCCGAAGGTCTATGGTAAACTACTCACAACTCTGTGATGGATCCCCCTCCCGGAACAGGCTCCAAGATGGGATCTGTCGGAATCAGGGCTCCGCAAAACCCGTTAAGTTCGAACACAGGGGCGTGAACGAAGATCTCTCCCACTCACGTCTACCTAGCGCCTCGCTCTCGTGTCGATGGAAAGATTCAAGCAAACAACAAACAAGCACACAAGACTTTATCCAGGTTCGGGTCACCGTGTGGTGTAAGACCCTACTTCCTGCTTTGGTGGATTGGCTCCGGGAGAGCTAGAATATGAACTGGTACAAGGGTTCCAGAGCTTAGGAGGCGAGCTCAGGAGGGTCAGGAGGCTAGTGCTCTTGCTCCTTGTGCGGTCGTCAAGTGTGTGAGTCGGTCCCTTTCTCAGTGGGAATCCTAGCTACTTATATTGGCGGCTACGGTCCTCTTCCCCCGAAATGTTTAGGCGGGAAGGGATCCCAAAACGGCCATTTTTGAGCGGGAACACAAGGACGTTCCTACCCTGACAAAAGCAGTCTTCGCCTGCAAAAGGATTAGGCGATGACGCGATGGTGGGCTCGACGCTGACATCCTTCTTGTCATCCTTGCGGTCTTCGGTCTCATTGCACCAATGAGGAAACCTTTGCCCCGCTCCTCGGGAACATGCGGCTGCGCCGTCCCCCTTGCACCGAAATGGTAACTACGGCGCTGGTGGACGCTGGCACCCGCTGGCGCGGTGCGTCACTGCTGACATCACTGCCTCCTCCTGAGGCAGGCTTGGCCTTGGATTCTCCGCCCCTCCGGAACGCCTTGCCGAGGACGCTCCCGAGGAGGTCTTGACGTCGTTCTCCTTGCAAGGCCTGGCCCCTCGCGAGGGTCTTGGGCAGCTGGTCGATCAGCTGGGCCATACCAGGCCGCGTTAAGGAGCGCGTCGTGGCCCGCAGACAGGCAAGTCTGGGTACCTTGGTTCCCAGTATGCCGACAGTAACCCCCGGGCCCAAGGCTCGCGCGGAGTTGGCATCGGGGTGAAGCCTTAGGCGAGGACGAAGCGCCGCGGGCCCTAAAAGGCGGCGGGTCAGGCCGGCGCGTGATTTGTTGGATGGGACGTGGTGGCTCCACTTCCCACGCAACCTTGGTGATCGTGCGACTTGACAACTCCTTGGCGCGGGTGACGAGGGAGTAATGGCTGCGACACCATTGGCTGGCGGTTGGGCTCCTCCGCCCTATAAATGGGGCTAGGGGGAAGCCCCCAGGCCATTTTCAAGCCAACACCGTCTTCACCTTGCTTGTCCTTCGCTCTCCCTCCCGGTCGCAAGATCTTCATGGCGCCGCCGAGGAAGCCATCCGCCGCGGAGAAAGGGAAGACCCCAAAGAATCCAATCCCGCCACCGCCAAAGAGGGGTCGCGATCGTCCCCTCAAGCATGCCGCCGCGCCTGCAGCGTCTTCTCAAGGAGGCGGGCGTGGCCCTTTGAGCTCTGTTGTGGCCACCGGTGGGCAGCACCGGGCATCCTCCCGTGACGAAGGTGGTCACTGCCGTGGAGGAAGAGGGGGCGCGCAAAGGTGCCCGCTAGTCGCGCACCCTCCGCGCCCACAGTTCCATTCCTTCGATGTCTCATCGGAGTTCATGGTGTGGGCGGAGAAGCACAGTGGCCCGTGGCTCAGGCTTCCCCGCTCATTTGGCGACGTGCTCTCGGTCGGAGGCCTTGGGGGCATATGGCTGCAGGCCGACGGTTGTTGCAGCGACGCATCCTGGGTGGAGGTCGAGGTGGCTCCCTCAGGCGATGTGTTCATGGAACGTGGCTGGCAGTCGTTTGCCCGCGCGCGTCGGCTGCAGGGGAGGTGTGCGCTCCACTTCAGGTACGACGGCGCCTCCACGTTGTTCGTCAAAGTCTTCTCACAGGAAGGGAGGCGCCTCAGGTGCTGTCCCGAGGCTAACGACGAGGAGGGCGAAGACGTCCAGAGGAGCAGTTCCTCCTCTGGAGACGGCCTCAGTCCTAGGGGGCGTCATGAGGCCCCCCTCTGTGGCAGCAGCATCTCCTCCAGCAGTGGCGGCCGCGACGAACCACCACGCCGCCGAGCTCGGTACGGCGTGGGGAGGGGATCGCCGCGCCGCTGTGGCTCGGTGAAGCCGGAGGAGCCGGAGGATTCCGACTAAGCGGGAGCGGCTTCTGCTTCTTCTCCCTTCTTTTCCTTCACGTCTTTTCTGCATCAAAGTTTCAAGTTGCCTTGAGGAGGCGTGTAATGGGTCCTGATGTATGTAAGAAGCGGGAACTCGTCGTCATGCTTTTGTTGCTTGAATGAAGTCACTTAGCTTTTATGTGTCCTACCGTCCTGAGGCGGAGTCCTCCCGACTCTGGCGTCACGAGCCCCTTCTGGTCGCGAGGAGGTGGCCGGGTCTGACTCGTACAACCCGCGAGCGGGGGTCAATCGTTGAAATCTGCTGAGAGTGCCGAGCGCGGGTTAGAGCACCAAAGCCTAAGCGGCTCGGTAGGTTGCACGGACTGAGTAGCCCGGCGCCAGAGCCTAAGCAGGCTTGGGCAGGCGAGGTCACGGGGCCACGATGGATGAGGTCCGGTGACCGACCGTGCCCCAGACCCCACGCGCGAGGCGCGTGAAGGAGAGCGAGTGGCATAGCTGAACTTAAAGCCGATGAGAAAGATCCAAACACAAAACTCTCAACGAAATGCAAGAAGCACGAGAAACACGAGAACTTCATAGAATGGGGGAGAGGAAGGGCTGGTAGCCAAGGAAGTAGAAAAGGCTGACAGCCAAACACCCAGCAAAAAAGGAAAAAGGTCGCGTCCGACCCCTACACTACGTCCTCTTCCCAGCTCGGAGCTAAGGACTGCCACTGGGGCGTGGGTGGGAGCCCCATCTGAGGGCCCGTAGGCAACACACAGGAGACTCCGAGGAGTGTACATCCCCAACTCATTATTACGTGAGAGTGTCACGGGCGGAGACCTTCACGGGCACAGAGCCTTGATTATGGATAGAACCTCCTGACGTGTTCGATGTTCCAGAAATTCTGTATAGGCATCCCATCCTGCGTCTCCAGGTGCATAGCACCAGGCCTAGAGACACGGGCGATTTTGAACGGGCCCTCCCACATGGGCGAGAGCTTGTGCAGCCCTTCACGGGAGAGGACCCGCCTCAGGACCAAGTCACCAACTTCAAGTGTTCTTGTGCGGACGCTGCGGCATTGGTACCACCGCAGCGCCTGCTGGTAACGTGCCGCCCTTAGGGCAGCCCGTCAGCGGCCCTCCTCGCCGAGCACGAGGTCCATCCGCCAGGCGGCGTCCTGGCATTCCTCATCGAAGGCTAAGACACGTGGGGAGCGATGCTTGACCTCATCAGGGAGGACCGCCTCCGCCCCATAGACGAGAAAGAAGGGAGTCTCCCCCATATGTTTGCTGGGAGTGGTTCGGATTGACCACAACACAGACTGGAGTTCATCGATCCAGCCCCTGCTGCAAGCCTCGAGCTTCTTCTTGAAGTTGCGCGTCTTGAGGCCACGCAAGACTTCCGCATTGGCATGCTCAGCCTGGCCGTTGCTCCTGGGGTGGGCCACTGAAGCGTAGCAGATCTGTGTTCCAAGGTTAGTACAATATGACCTGAAGAGATTGCTTGTGAACTGCGAACCGTTATCCGTGATGATGCGGTTGGGGACTCCGAATCGCCTCACGAGGCCTTGGATGAACTTGACAGCTGACCCGGCTGGGATTGCCCGAACAGGCTCCACTTCCACCCACTTGGTGAATTTGTCAATGGCGACGTACAGGAAGCGGTAGCCCCCTGCGGCCTGAGGGAAAGGACCTAGGATGTCCAATCCCCAGACTGCGAAGGGCCAGGAGAGCGGAATCGTCTGGAGACCTTGCGCCGGCTGGTGGATCTGCTTGGCATGAAACTGGCACGCCTCGCAGGCTCGCACGAGCTCCGTGGCGTCATTGAGCGCCGTGGGCCAATAGAAGCCGCTACGGAAGTCCTTGCCCACAAGGGTGTGGGACGATGAGTGATGACCACAGTCCCCACCGTGGATATCAGCTAGCAGCTCGCACCCTTGCTTTCTCGAGATGCACCTTAGCGAGACGTCATTGGGGCACCTCCTGTAGAGTTCACCATCTTGGATGTTGTAGGCTGTGGCCTGTGGGACTACGCATTCTGCGTCTTCTTCCTTGTCTGGTAGGGCATCGTGTTGTACGTACATCTTGAGTTCTTGGGTCCAGCACCCCTCCTCGGGCTCCGCAGCGAGCAACAGGCAGGCTCCGGATGGTGGTCCTTAGGGCGGGGCACCGTCTGGGGGCGCTGTTGGTAGCCCCTGCCGAGGGGAGGCCGGCTCGGGTACTAATGGTGCTGATGATGGCTTGATTAGTCGCTCCTCGAAGACGCCTGGCCTTTGGGGCTCCCACCTAGAAGCTCGCTTGGCGATGTCGTCCGCTTCTTTGTTGGTGCCTCGCGGCACGTGCTGCACTTCCAGCCCTTGGAACCGCTTCTCCATCCTGCGCACTTCCTCCAGGTATGCCCCCATGTGCTCATCCTTGGGCTTGTACTTCTTGTTGGAGAAATCAACGAGGAGTTGTGAATCGCCCCTGATGGTGAGACGCTTGACCCCTAGCGCAGCGGCGGCCTTGAGCCCGGCAATCAGGCCCTCGTACTCGGCAATGTTGTTGGAGACCTTCTCGCCCTGCTGGAAGCAGAGCTGCACAGCGTAGTACAACTTATCCTGAGTGGGGGATACCAGCATAGCGCCAGCCCCCGCGCCGAGGCGTGAGAAGGCGCCGTCAAAGTACACCACCCATCCGTCTGGGGCTTCATCGACGGGGGCCTTTGGCCCCCCGCTCGGGCGCATCAGTCCATTCCGCCATGAAGTCTGCCAGAGCTGCTCCTTTGATCACCCGTGTGGTGCTGAATTCCAGCTGGAACGCTTGAAGCTCGATGTTCCACTCGGCGACCCTCCCAACGACATTCGGGCCCCGCAGCACCTTCTCGAGGGGGTACGATGAGACGACCTTGATGAGGTGACCTTGGAAGTAGTGTCGTAGCTTTCTGGAGGCGACGAGGAGCGCCAGAAGCAGCTTCTGGGGCATCAGGTAGCACGAACGCGCGTCGCGCAGTACTGTGCTGATGAATTATACCGGGTGCTCCACGAAGGTAGGCGTAGCAGGGTCTGCTGGCGCCTCTGGAGCCTCAGGAGCCTCTTGCTGAGCGGCGGGACCGACGGTGCCCGTGGTCGAGTCCACCTCTGAGGTTGTGTCAGGGGGCGGCGCGGGCCCTGCATGTGCTGAGCCGCCTGGTGGCCTTGGGATCCGGACCTTTTCCTCGCGCTCCACGACCAGTGCTGTGCTGGCGGAATGAGGCGTTGCGGCGAGGTAGAGCGTCATGGGCTCCAGGGGTCGTGGTGCTACCATGACCGGCGAGCTGGTGAGGTACTTCTTGAGGTCCTGGAAAGCGGCGTCGGCTTCCGGAGTCCACTCAAAGCGCCCCTTCTTCTTCATGAGCTTGAAGAACGGGAGGGCGCGTTCCCCGAGCTTAGAGATGAAGCGCCCGAGGGATGTCACACACCCGGCGAGCTTCTGCATTTCCTTCAAGTTTGTGGGTGGCTTCATCTTCTCGATGGCCTTAATCTTCTCCGGGTTGGCCTCAATGCCTCAGTGCGAAACCAGGAACCCTAGCAACTTGCCGGAGAGTACGCCGAACACGCACTTCTCTGGGTTGAGGCACAACTTCACCTTGCGCAGGTTGGCGAATGTTTCTTCCAAGTCCTGGATGAGGGTCGTGGCCTCTTTGGTCTTTACCACTATGTCGTCGACGTAGGCCTCCGCATTCCTCCCGAGCTGAGGGCCGAGGGTGATGTGCATTAGGTGCTGGAAGGTAGCGCCAGCGTTCCTCAGCCCGAAGGGCATGCAGGTGTAGCAGTAGACCCCGCATGGGGTCAAGAACGTCGTTTTCTCCCCGTCTTCCACTGCCATCTTGATTTGGTGGTAGCCCGAGAATGCGTCAAGGAAGCAGAGCAGGTCGCACTCAGCCGTCGAATCCACGATTTGGTCGATGCGCAGAAGAGGGAAGGGGTCTTGAGGGCAGAACTTGTTGAGGCTCGTGAAGTCGACGCACATGCGCTCTTTGCCTCCTTTCTTCGGGACGGTGACGAGGTTGACCAGCCATTCCGGGTGTCGTACCTCCTGTACGACACCAGCCTCCTCCAGCTTCCTAACCTCCTGGACAATGAAGGCTTGCTTCTCCGGGGCTTGTCTACGTGCCTTCTGCTTGATGGGGCGCGCATTGGGGCACACCGTGAGGTGATGCTCAATGACATGCCTTGGCACCCCGACCAAATATGCAGCTTTCCAGGCGAACACGTCCTTGTTGGCTCTGAGGAAGCCAACCAGCACCGCCTCTTGTTATGGATCCATGCCCATGGCGATGGTGAAGGTGGCTCCTGAACCTTCTTCGTCGGCAGGCACTTGCTTCGTCTCAGTGGGGTCTTGAGAAAAGTGCTCCTTCTTCTTGGCAGGCGCGGCCTCCGGAGGCTCCGGAGCCCCCTTCGCCGTTGGGTGAGCTGCGGCAGGGCGGCCTTGTATGCGCGCTCGAGGACATGGAGGGCGGCCTTAGGGTCCCCTTTGACGGTGATGACGCCGCTGCTCCCGGGCATCTTGACGGCGTTGTAGCCCGGGTGAGTTGCCACCATGAACTTTGCCAGGGCAGGGAAGCCGAGAACGGCATTGTACGGTAGGCGGATGGGCGCGACGTCAAAATCGATGAGCTCAGTCTGGTAGTTAGCCGGTGTACAGAAGGTGACTGGGAGGCGGATCTGGGTGAGCGTGACGGCCGAGCCAGCGGCCCCCGAGAAGGGCTTGGTGGGAAGGAGCTGCCTGTAGGACAGAGGCATGTGACCAAAGGCTTCGGGAGAGAGGATGTTGAGGCCGGCGCCGCCGTCGATGAGGGTTCTTGTCACGGCCACCCCGCAGATGGTAGGCGTGCATACCATGGGGAGAGCGCCAGTGCCGATCGCTTCGGGGGTGAGGTCGTCGGGGCCAAAGTTGATGGCGGGGCCCGGCCCGTCCTGCGCCCGCAAGGCCTCTCGTGGCTGGGCAGCAGCTCCAACCTACTGAAAGTGCGACTTGGCATGCCGAGCAGACGCCGGTGCTTGGGACCCACCAAGGATGCAGGCGACCCCACGTCAAGGCCGCCCCCCGCAGCTGACGCCCCACAGCTCGCACCTGCGGGCCGTCCGCGTGGTGCGGGTCTCGGCGGGCGGCCGGTACTGGGCCCGCCGCCGCCCCACCAAGAGCGCGACCGGCGAGGCCGCAGGAAGCGGGAGTGGTGGTGCAGGCCGTCCTCCAGTGGCCTGGCCGGTAGAAGCGTCGTAGAAGAAGGAGGAGGGGCTCACATTGGTGGCACGGTGCGCTGATGCTGCTGGGTTGGCGGGGGAGGAGCCAGCCCCCGCATGGCTATGGCTGGCCGCAACCATCATAGAGGCGCCGCACCGGAGAGGCGAAGCGAGGTCGTCGGAGAGGCGAGATTTCGACACGCCCCCTATCTGGCGCGCGAAATGTCGGATTCAGGGCTCCGCAAAACCCGTTAAGTTTGAACACAGGGGCGTGAATGAAGATCTCTCCCACTCACGTCTACCTAGCGCCTCGCTCTCGTCTCGATGGAAAGATTCAAGCAAACAACAAACAAGCACACAAGAGTTTATCCAGGTTCGGGCCACCGTGTGGTGTAAGACCCTACTTCCTGCTTTGGTGGATTGGCTCCGGGCGAGCTAGGATATGAACTGGTACAAGGGTTCCTGAGCTTAGGAGGCGAGCTCAGGAGGGTCAGGAGGCTAGTGTTCTTGCTCCTTGTGCGGTGGTCAAGTGTGTGAGTCGATCCCTTTCTCAGTGGGCATCCTAGCTACTTATATAGGCGGCCACGGTCCTCTTCCCCCGAAATGTTTAGACAGGAAGGAATCCCACAACGGACATTTTTGAGTGGGAACACAAGGACGTTCCTACCCTGACAAAAGCAGCCTTCACCTGCAAAAGGATCACGCGATGACGTAGTGGTGGGCTCGACGATGACATCCTTCTTGTCGTCCTTGCGGTCTTCGGTCTCATTGCACCAATGAGGAAACCTTTGCCCCGATCCTCGGGAACTTGCGGCTGCGCCATCCCCCTTGCACTGAAATGGTAACTGCGACACTGGCGGACGCTGGCACCCGTTGGCGCGATGCGTCACTGCTGACATCACTGCCTCCTGAGGCAGGCTTGGCCTTGGATTCTTCGCCCCTCCGGAACGCCTTGCCGAGGACGCTCTTGAGGAGGTCTTGATGTCGTTCTCCTCGCGAGGCCTGGCCCCTCGCGAGGTTCTTGGGCAGCTGGTCGATCAGCTGGGTCGTACCAGGCCGCGTGAAGGAGCGCGTCGCGGCTCATAGACAGGCAAGTCTGGGTACCCTGGTTCCTAGTACGCCGACAGAATCTCCACGGGAACAGAAGCTACGACGGTGGAATTAGGGTTTCCTCTTTGCGTATGGAGTTTCTGGGGTACGTAGGTATATATAGGTAGAAGGAGGGCACCAGGGGCCGTGTGGGCCAGCATCGAGGCAGGGGGCGCGCCCTAGGAAGGGGGGCGCGCCCCCCACCCTCGAGGGCTGGCCCTCCGTCCCCTGACTTGGTCCCAAAGATTCCCGAGCGTGATTTCCTCCAAAAATATCTCTCGCGAAGGTTTCATTCCGTTTGGACTCCGTTTGATATTCCTTTTCTGCAAAACCCTGAAATAGGCAAAAAACAACAATCTGGACTAGGCCTTTGGGTTAGTAGGTTAGTCCCAAAAATGATATAAAAGTGAATGATAAAGCCCATTAAACATCCAAGACTTCATAAATAAAAAATTATAGATACGTTGGAGACGTATCAGGGGTGTTCTTTTGTTTATTTTAGTTTTACTCTTCTTTTCACTTTTATTTATTTTATGTGTTTACTTTTATTTCTAGCAGTATTTAGTTTCTAAAGTTATAAAAGTAGCACCTAATTTTAGTGTTACTAATTATGTTACCGTCACAAATAATTTGGCACCTTAAATAAGTAATTTATATTTGTTTATTATTTTAAGAGCATTTAAATAATACTTTTGATGCTGTTTTGTTTCTTATGGTGCATTTAAATACTTTATAAAAGTGTGGTTTCTTCACGAACATTTAGTATGGGTTATTTGCCACAAACGGCACATTTTAGTTTTGATGGTTTCAAAACTTTTGTTGTTTGTCTTGACTTCAAATTTGAAGTTTGAACTAGGTTTCGAACCGACGTGAGTTGATTATCAACAGTAATCAAGGTGATGTGGCATCATTAGCATAGGTTTACTGTAGCTTAAGTATCCGGGCGTCACAATTCTCCTCCACTACATGAAATCTCGTCCCGAGATTTAAGAGGGGGAGCAAGGGGGAAAGGTCTGGTTATGAAATTCTAGCGAGTGTTCCCGACCTTGGTTGTTCTTCTCGAAGAGGTCAATCCATTATGTTGATGTCTTTAGTCCTCCGCTTCAGGTCATCATGATGATGTCATCATCCTTTCTTCGGGGTCTCCATCGTACTTATGAATAGGAAAGGGGCAGCTTGACAACGATAGAATGCTACAAGAGTTATTCATCGGGGGTTATCCCACGAATGAACACATGAGTATCTCTCGAGTTGAATGAATAGACCACGCCGAGAGCAAAGTAATATGGTATAATAATAAGTTTCAAACGGATAGACAATCGTTCAATGTCTGAATCAAGGTGTGAAAGGGGTCCAGAGCAACGAGAATATGTATTACGTCTGATACCAGAATAGATCATGAGGAAGGTGGCTCGCGAAATGCACACGAAGCCAAGCGTGAGGAATAACCTTGGAAACTGGGGGTGTACACGAGAGTCAAGTTTCGATCCTGTGGAACTCTGGGTTATGGGCCCACCATGTGGGTTAAAGGTAGGAAGGGCGGTGACGTTTTGCGAGATCATTATAGCAAGGCACATCAGAGGATAGCCCGTCAGTTATGTTGGCAACAATGTTTGTACCAAGGGCAAGGGAGGAAGAGAACCATTTTCCGGCTCGTTGAACTAGGCGGACCAGTAGGCAAAGTTCTCGTCCATCGGCGGTTACCGCAATGTCATCAACAGTAGAAACAGGGTCTCACTGTCAGAGTTGTACACCGAGGTGTTTACATAAGCAGTGAATTATTATTATTTATATCATATAGATTAAGAAGGTTAAACAGAACAATGGAAAGGAAAATTGTGATTACACACAATTATTAGGAGTATATCCTTCCCATGTACAAGAAGAAATGGCATACAGGGTAGGAGAGCAAGTACCCAACCATTCAGATAAAGATGTAAGGATTAATCAAGATGTTACCCATACAACGGTGTTTGGATAATTGACCAAGAAACACTTAGCATCGCGCCTCCAATGTTCTCGTTGATGAGCGGGGTATCATTGTCATGCTTTGAGGTAGCAATGATATGGTGTTTCAATCAAGGGCCAGACTTTGGATACACAAATGATCCATTAGGAGCAACTTATAAAATAAGTCTTACAATTTCCTCGTGGAAGAATGGTTATATTTGCAAAAGAAATTATAATGATAGGTCCTCCACCCAGGGGTGCTTGGCATGACATCATATTACCGGGTCATCAAAGGACCAACATTATAACTCCTTGAAAGTTATCCCAACCATCATATCTGACTGAGATTCAGATCTGATTGGTGTCATGATACCTCAGACTCAGGATGTTCGAGAAGAAAACGTGCAACACAAATCACCGAAATGATATTACAAGATTCTCGGGAAATGAACTATGGGAGCGGGTACCCGAAACTATAGTTCATCATTAAACCAAGGAGAGGATGAGGAGGTGGCTGATGGGCTCAGCGACAATTCATCGAGAATTCCAAACGGATGGATTTCCACAATAATGTGAACAAGAAGATGACACTTGACAATTCAAATGATATAATGTTGTATGCTCGAGGAAAACATACACCATTAATCATTAGTTGAAAGGTGTGCCCGAAATATGACCTTAGGCAGCAAGATCAATGTTAGAGTGATGATTCAATAACCAACAGTCTAAGAACGAACTGTCAATCATTAACTTCAAAGCAATAGGGTTGCTAGAAGTACATAACTCAAGCAGCATCGTTAGCATATTGGTATCCCGATTAAAAACAACACGGGGACCAAGGAAGAATGGTGATGATGAGAAGTATCATCATACCGAGAATTCCTAAGAGGTGTAGTAATCCCCACAACATTCTCGACATACAAGACAGTAATACTTCAACGTAGAACACAACACTAGCTGGAGAGCAAGTTGTATTCATAATGTGGACAAGTTCGCGATGAAAGGAAGTCAAGGGTGTTGTCGATGATAATAAAAATCATCAAGGGTAAGGAGGGTATTACTCATCATGAACACAGTTGATATCTCGGAAGAAGTCGCACATTTGCCAGGAGGTTTCAAGAGGATGCAATCAAACAATAACGGCAACAAGCAAGGCAATGACGAAGTGGTAAGTTATAGGATCAATATATAAGATGCAAGTTCGGAACCAAAGTTGCCTTTCAAGACAAGCAACATGATGCAGAAAGCTCGACGTAAGTCGTGCTCACACACTGAAGAATTCATGCACCAGAGAAGGATGAGGTAGCACAGTCAAAGATAGCAAGACCAGGATGCAGCCGATAGTCTAGGAATGACCAGATTGAGTTCAGAATTTCACAGTAAAAATACTAGGGGTATTTGATTTTTAGTGCGGAATAATTTCACTAGTTGGTGTCCTCGGTTGACAACAACCCAGAACCTGTAGAGTGATTACGCCAAGGAAAGACATTACTTTAACAAAGTTAGTAAGATGTGGTGCAATGGCAAGACATCTTCGAGATACCAGGGGGTAATACTCGAAGGTAGACTGTGATAGAAGTAGAAACGGGCCATTGACCTATGACAGTAGATACTTCAACCTTGCCAAAAATAAATGAGGCACTGGAATGAATTCCCATCAGATATATTAGATCAGGACAGCATGGGCGAAACCATAACTGTAAGGAATCAATTCAAGAATACCGAAAGAATCATACATCTGGATAATCATTTTGCAAGAAGATTCCGAGACGGTCTACATCATTTGCATGGATATGAACACAAAGTTCAAGGTCGATTCCCACTTCTTTAATGCATATCATTCCATTCACCTCTCGCTTTGATAAAACTATAGTGTATGAATTTTATCTGGTAGAACACCGGAAGAGTAAGACTTGTGAAAACTTTCGGGTTCTCACGGATTAGGGGAAGGCATAGGTTCAACCCATCGGACAACTTAGTAACATATACCACAAATTTCAAAAGTAAATACACCATCTCAAAAGTAGAGCATGGTTGGCCAATCAGAGGATACAATTTACCAAAGGCATTATGTATCAAGGGAAGAACTCACAAGGTGATTGAATATGAAGGACACTGTCGGATAACAATCCAACAATGGATCGGGCGATCCACAACGGAGCTTATGTGAGTATCGGTACTCACTCAGAGGAAGAAAGAATGCAGGGGTATCAAATTCAAGAATCACATGATTAGTTTGATGCTTAAATAGAAAGAAATTATGGTTTCCAAAATGAAGGATCAGAAGAAGATGCTCTGATCAAGGATGCATAAGTTGAAAACACTTAGTTGGACAATCAATAAAGCTTTGAATTGCCGAGAACCAACTCATGTCCGGAATGACGTCTGAGCCAGAAAGATAATTTTAAAAAGGATAACCTGATGACTGCGTGCATATGCACACATTGAATCAATAGGCTCAAAATGGCAAAGACAAGGGTTGTTAACGAAGACTACTAGTCATATGAAATTAACTATAATGCAAGCAGGCAAGAATTTCAAGAGTAACAAGCTGCAGAGGATTTTTGAAAGATCGAAAAGTATTCCGAAGAATTTTGTGAGACACATGAACAATTTAGAAGAACGGATCCTCGATAAATGTGAGGAAATAACCGTAAGGGTTTTCATGTGAAATAAAACTGCAAGACAGTAAACTCAAAGGATTCTCGGGACAACGGAGAATATTTCGAGGCATCTTGTAACAACAAGAGCGACGATGAATGATCATGAGAATGACAAGTGCATGCAGATATCCATAGGGATATATCGTTGGCAGTGAATTGCAAAGGCGATGAGCACAAGGGTCTCGGCAAAATATCGAGGGATATCCTCAGAATCTTCTGACGAAGCAGGTGATCTTTCGGAATGAGGGCTCTCCGGGAGAAATAGTTACGAGAACCTAGAGTTAGAGTTAGTAAAAAAAATAACCCGAATAGAAGAGAGATCAGAGACCCAGAGCATAGAAGAGGAATAAAAGATCCTAACACCACCCATTGGTGTTGTGCGCCTGTAAGCCACACAGCAATTTAGTAAATTTGTTTTTCAAAGACTAGACTCAACTTTGGCCAAGGAGTTGGAAAGGGGGCTACCTACAGGTAATCGGCTCTGATACCAACTTGTGGCGCCCCCGATTTGACCGTACACTAATCATGCACGCAATTGTGTACGACCAAGATCAGGGACTCACTGGAAGATGTCACAACACAACTCTAGACACACATTAAAATAATACAAACTTTATATTACAAGCCAGGGCCTCGAGGGCTCGAATACATAAGCTCGAATACACAAGAGTCAGCAGAAGCAATAATATCTGAGTACAGACATAAGTTAAACAAGTTTGCCTTGAGAAGGCTAGCACAAATGTAGCAACAATTGAAAAGGCAAGGCCTCCTGCCTGGGACATCCTAACTACTCCTCAAAGCCGAACTCCACGTAGAAACATCCTCGAGATCCTCTGGCTCCTGGACTCCATCATCAGGTTGCATCATCCGAGAAGAAGGGACAAAAGGGGGAAAGCGGGGGGCAAAGCAACCGTGAGTACTCATCCAAAGTACTCGCAAGCAAGGATCTACACTACATATGCAATGGTATCTGTGTAAAGGGGTAATATCTGTGGGCTAAACTGCATAATGCCAGAATAAGAGGGGGGTCGCTAATCCAATCAAAGACTACACTCCTGGCAGCCTCCATCTTGCAGCAGTTGAAGAGAGTAGCTGGAAAGTAACAAGTATCCTCGCTTCTGGCAGCCTCCATCTTGCAGCAGTAGAAGGGAGTACATGGTAAGTTCGCCAAGTAACATCGTATAGCACAAACCTACCCGGTAAGCCTCCCCTCGTCGCCCTATGGGAAAGCGATCACCGGGTTGTATCTGGCACTTGAAAGGGTGTGTTTTATTAAGTATCCGGTTCTAGTTGTCATGAGGTCAGAGCACAACTCCAGGTCGTCCTTTTACCGAGGGACACGGCTATTCGAATAGATTAACTTCCCTGTAGGGATGCACCACATTACCCAGCATTCTCGATCCCATTTGGCCGGACATACTTTCCAGGGTCATGCCCGGCCTCGGAAGATCAACACGTCGCATCCGTACCTAAGCACATCAGAGAGGTCAGCATGCCGGTCTAAGTCCTAAGCGCACAAGGGTCTGGGCCCATCGCCCAATGCACATCTGAACGTTCCGAGGGTGACCGGTAAGCAGACCTAGCCGCTCCTAATACTAGAGCGGCGTTCCAGTCCAATGCGGTGCACGCCGCTGAGTCGCTGACATCAAGAAGGCTTCGGCTGATACCACCACGTCGAGTGTCCATAACTATTCACACATAGCTGGTTAGTGCGTATAGGCCAATGGCCAGACTCAAATCAAATACCAAGATCTCGTTAAGCGTGTTATTTTAAAGTAACCGCGGACAACGACCAGGGACCAGGCCCACCTGTCTGCTAGGTGGTCACAACCCGCCCTGTCGCTCCGCCACAAAGTAACCATCAGGAGGCTGTCGGGAACCCAGGCCCACCACTACCTGTGTGGAACCACCTGCCCCTTCAGCCCCATCTCTGAATCATCAACATGAGTATGTAATAGTAAAGTATATACATGTGATCACCTCCCGAAGTGATCACAGCCTGAAAGTATAGCATGGCGGATGGACAAGAATGCAGGGCCACTGATGGAATACTAGCATCCTCTACTAAGCACTAGGATAGCCGGTAAATGTATCAACAGATGTAGCAACAATGACAGGCTATGCAACAGAATATGATTCATCAAAAGCAGTAACATGCTACACTACTCTAATGCAAGCAGTAGAGAGAGGAATAGGCGATATCGGGTTGATCAAGGGCGGGCTTGCCTGGAAGCTCTACAGACGAAAAGAATCTTCAGATGCGTAGTCATAGTCGAACACCGAAGCATCAACGGTCTCGGGGTCTATCGCGGTATGGGAGTCTACCGAAAAGAAGCACCGAAGGGGAAACAAATAAATAACAGAGTAAACATTAGCATCACAAAATATAACAAGGCAAATACGCGGTGCCATGGGTGAGCAAACGCAGGGATAGGTGATACTGGCGAAGGGGGAAAACATCCGGGAAAGTATTCCCGGTGTTTCACATTTTCGGACAGACGGACCGGAGGGGAACGTTTGCAAGTTCTCTATGCTAGGGACGTGCGGCGGATCAACAGACTGCGTATTCAGATTCGTCTCGAAATTCTGAGCAACTTTCATGTACAAAGTATTTTCAACCGAGTTACGGACTATTTTATATTAATTTATAAAGATTTAATTATTTTCCGGGATTATTATTATTTAATTAATTCAAAAAAAAATCATTACTGCATCATCATGACGTCTGCGTGACGTCAGCGGTCAAAGTTGACCGTTGACCAGTCAACTGACGGGGTGGGTCCTACTGTCATTGACTGTTAACTAAATAACCAAGTTAATTTGTTTAATTAACATATTAGGTTAATCTAAATAGAATTAATTAAGCTAACTAATTCTTTAATTAGTTACTTAAGTAATATTTTTATTTTTAATATTTTATTTTATTTTAAATTTTCATTTATATACATATATATATATATATATATATATATATATATATATATATATATATATATATATATATATATATATATATTTGTTCTCTAGGGCCTGGGCCCCACTTAGCAGTGGCCTAGGGGGGTCACAGCGGGTCACGGGCGCTAGCGCCCAGCCCGTTCGGGCGCTGCGGGCGTGCAGCGGGCGAACCCTGGTTGGCCCCGAGCGTCGGCCGGGGCGGAGGAGAGCGTTGGCTAGGGCGGAAGGAGCTCCGGCCGGGGCGGAGGAGAGCGCCCGCCGGGGCGGAAGGACCACCGGCCAGGGCGGAGGAGACCGCCGGCCAGGGCGGAAGGACCGCTGGCGAGCCCAGGCAGCGGCAATGCACGCAAGAGGGGGAGCGGCAGGCGGCAGAGCCAGCGGCGGCACGGCGAGGGACAGCTGCGGCGCGCAACGCGGTGCGGCGGCGGCCGGAGCAGAGGAGGCGGGGATAGCGCGGTCGAGTGTGCACCATGGTGTAGCAGCACGCGAGCAGCTGCACGGCAGAGCAGCAGCAGCAGCGTGGGGCGTGGCCACGGGCACGCGGTTGTGCGTGCGATGGTCAGGCGTGGCCAGGTAGATGCTGGCGCGTGACGACACTGCCCGACGCGGCCAAAGGCCAGGGTAGGCCACGGTGACTGTGGGCGATGGTGATAAGGATTCGGGGCGGTGATGGGCTGCGCGTGGTGACCGTAGGGGGGAGAGGAGGAGGAAGGCGGCTCATGGGCAACCTGAGAAGAGGGGCGACGAGGCCTAGTGCAGGACGGTGAGGGAGAGGACGAGGAGGCGACGGGGAGGCGCCTGCGTGGTCGACGGTGGCAGGTCGCGGGGACGATCCGATGACGGAGCTTGGCGGCGATGGTCGACGACAGGCGATGGGCGGCGAGGTCGGGGCCAGAGCCCGATCACGATTGAGATTTGGTGGGGGGAGAGAGATGAGGGTGCGGTAAGGGTTCGGGGTTGGTCATAGACGAGTGGGGGCCGGCCTGGGCTAGTGGGTTGGCCGGCTAGCTGGGCCAGTGGGCCATGGGGGGTGTTCTTTTGTTTATTTTAGTTTTACTCTTCTTTTCACTTTTCTTTATTTTATGTGTTTACTTTTATTTCTAGTAGTATTTAGTTTCTAAAGGAATAAAAGTAGCACATAATTTTAGTGTTACTAATTATGTTACTGTCACATATAATTTGGCAACTTAAATAAGTAATTTCTATTTATTTATTATTTTAAGAGCATTTAAATAATACTTTTGACGCTGTTTTATTTCTTATGGTGCATTTAAATACTTTATAAAAGTGTGGTTTCTTCACCAACACTTAGTATGGGTTATTTTCCACGAACCGAACATTTTAGTTTTGGTGGTTTCAAAAGTTTTGTTGTTTCCCTTGACTTCATATTTGAAGTTTGAACTAGGTTTCAAACCGACGCGAGTTGTTTATCAACAGTAACTGAGGTGACGTGGCATCATTAGCATAGGTTTACTGTAGCTTAAGTATCTGGGCGTCACAGAAGGAGAAGAGATCGGCCGGCCGACGCGCAAGGACTCCAAGAAATATAAGTCACCTTATGAAAACCAAATAGTCCCAAAATACTTAGGCGCGATGCATTAACTCTCACCTTGTTTATTAGTTTTAGACATTAATAAAGCAATCAACCAATAAGAGATGTGGGGCGTGTGTGCTTTCAATGACTCGAGACTAGCAAACACGACATGTATGGATGAATGGAGTAGTACTCAACGCATGCATGCGTGAGGAGTACTACAGTAAACATGAACGTTTTACATGTGTGTTCAAAAAAAGAAGAACATTTTACATGCATTGGTTAATTATATCTTAATCATGGAACTTATAACAATTTAATGCACGGAACAAGAACAGTTGACAGGATTAGCAGAAAGCAAAGCGTCTTTTTAGTGGGGATTTGCCTCATTCTATGAAGGTGCAAAACCAAGTGTCAATACTACACTACACCAAACAAATTCAAAACGAGAAACATGACCCACTCACGGCATGGCACGCCTGTCTCGTTTGGTCCGTCAGTCAAAGTGCTTCCTCTTCTTGGCATAACAATAGAAGTACAATATTTTTTATAATGCTCTTGGCATGTCGCTAACATGTGGGAGAAAGTGTGAATGAGTTAACCAACCTCAATAGACGGCAAAATCGCCAGCCTGCCTCAGTTTGGGAGAGACAAGGAGTGAGAAGCAATACAGGCTAGTGGATTACTAGAGCTAGGTGTCACATGGAGGCCAAGAAGTATGGTGATAGCGTGAGGTGGGCCATGTATGATGTAACTACACTGGGCTATCATGTTCGGACTCTTCCGGTCTAGTACTCCTACTAGGATGTGGAGAAGATGGGGTTGATTTTATATCGCTGAATATAAAATATTAGAAGAGTTCAGATGCTTCACCTCGAGGTTCTTTGCTCCTTCTCGGTTGCCGGAAAGTGTTCTTCTTTGTTTTGCCGACACGTGGGACATCCAGCATCCAGGTCCACATGTCATGCAAGAAAATGGATGTAAGTAGTAAAAAGTATGAGAGACTCATCCAGGTACATTGTGAGCTCATTTCTGTACGAAAAGGCAGCTCATGTGATAATTTGGCGAGTGTGGTAGTTGTTCGGGAGCCAAGCATGAACGAATAAAGTTCGACCATGACGTAGTGGCACATTATTTATAAATTAAGTTATCCTATTCGATGGCACGTATGCAACATTATTTTCTCAATGGAACGTGAATTGTGCACACACTGGACGACGGAGCACGGGATGGTTGCCATAGACATGGTCGACCTTTTTGGAGACTACACTACTTTGATGTCTCCCGTCAACTCGTAAACGAGGAGAAGCTTTGCTTAGAATGACCTCTCTCTCGCTCACACGCGCGCGGTGGCTCGCAGGACAAGGAGAAGCGTTTGCTTGTTTTCTTTATTATAATGTGCTTATACATGAGGTGGATGTCCAGCACTTAATTCGGTGTCAGATTGCCACAAGTATATATACTGTAGTACCCGCAAAAAAATAATTTATACTATAGTAGTACCATCATCATTGTTCGACTTCCGGAAGAGGCGAAGAGCCAAGCGCAAGGTCACCTAGTCACAACATAACCGGCTGTGTTTGCATGAAATTGCGTTGCACGTCCATCGCATGTTCATCCTTTGGCCAACACTCGAGACATCTAGCATCAAGGTGAACGTGTCATGCAAGAAAATGGAGATAAGCAGTGCATAAGTGAGGCATGCACTTCTATGGCACCAACTATGCTATTTTTTCCTTGATGGCACGTGAATCGTGCACGTGATGGAGCACGGGGTGGTAGCCATGAACATGGTCGGCCCTTTTTGGGGAGAGTACTAAATAACTTTGATGTGTCCCGTCAACTCGAAGAACAAGGAGAAGCTTGCTTACTGCGCCCTCTCCCTCGCCACGCTCCCGTGGTGGCTCGCAGCACGTGGAGAAGCCTTTTCTTACAATAGTGGGCTCTAAAAGTAGTACCATCATCATTGTTCGACTTTCGAAAGAGGTGAAGAACCAAGCGCAAGGTCACCTACTAACCTTTACTACAGTACTATAGCCAAAGTTGTGCAACCTTTTTAGAGCATGGTTAATATACATGGCTCTTGCAGCGGCACGTCATTTAGAGCAAGTATAATAAGCCTAGTCAGTTGGCAATAACACATGCCAGGTCGTTGAAATCCTAGCTAGAAGGGTGAGTTCTCCAGCGTAAAAGCCATTTGGGTGGCCCGTCGAGCCCGACAGTTACGAGCGAGGCAGCTCGCTACTCCACCTACCTCGCCTAGCCCGACGGAGCCAATTGCCACCCTATGCCAGCGTGTGGTTCCACATCTGGCCGCTCCAATCCAGCTCAAGGAAGAGTGCCGAGTTTCTCCATGACGTCTTGTCGGGGAGAACGGCGGCAAGGCCATCGTCGTTGCCCTCGACACCGCCGCGGTATACAGCGCCTCCAATTCGTGTGACTGCGCCATACACTGTCGACGCACGCGTAGCCGTGCCATGCAGGCAGAGAAAGAAGCCACCGCGAATGTCAATGAGGTGACGCGGCTACACGGATATCGACGAGGTGACGGTCATGACGTCCCCACCCGCCGCCATCATCGAGGAGACACGGGATGCCGCCGCCTGCCTCGCCACATCCCGCCGACCGGAGGTATAACTTATTTTAGAACCGACCTTGTTCTAATGGTCCAGCTCACCACATCGTTGTAGCCCTTTTTTCATCAAGTTAGGTTTGCTCCCCACGTCGCTGCATAGTGCATCTGCATATTCTTCTAGCATTACAAAGCTCCCCATGTAGCTAGCTCCGTCGGCTTGTCGAACACTTAAACACCACCTAAATTTTTACTGTTAGAGGAAAAAAGGTACTGCAGATACTGGCTAACAAACTGATCTCTTGGTTGGAAAGGGAAATAAAGATGTTGGCCCGACCGATCTCTTGGTCAAAAAAGGACAGAAAGTGGGGGTGTTGGGTCAATAATGCAACCGAGAATGAGCACGTCTAGATTTCTTATGGTCACATATTAAAGATCACTAACGAGAACAAAAATGCACAAATCCAAACATGCTTTGCATGTTTGCCGCAGTTAATGTAAGCTAACCTCACGCTGTCTTGGTATAAGAGAAGTTGTCTCTAATTAGGCCTAATAAACCCGGACGTAGGGAGTAGGCAGAATGACTAACGCAAGATAAGATAAGCTTATTCGTACGTTGACTTGCTGTTTGTAGTATGGAACGAAGCTATCATGTGTGGAGGAGCAAACAAGCACTGCAGTTGCGCCGTCAACGCAAGATGAAAGAGAGCGAGTCATTGATGGCCTGGCCGGCAAGTAGGGTCGTGCAAACAGCGGTGCATTATTTTAGTGGAGCTGCACAAAAAAGATATTGGGGTTAGTCGGACAAATTTTCTACAGCCACATGGAAGGAATTGCGCTCATCAATTGCATAGAATTTTCTCCGTGCCATCATAGGAGATCCCAAGGTGCATATCAACTAACCACCTATAAAATTATGCATAATCTTCCTCATGCAGGTCAGTATCCCCTTTGTCTAGATGATCATGTTTTGTCATGCCAAGCTATTGACATGTGCTACTATTTTGAGACACCGTTTAAGTACATTGCTTTCCTATCTTTTCACATTCAGGACAATGAAGATGATTTCAGTGCAACTGCACAAAATGGTCTGATGTTGAGTGATCTCCATTGCCTCCTCTGTTTGCTACAATGCGTTAGCGTAAATTGCAAGATGAGCCATCAAGCTAGCTGTGGAGTTGTCAACATGCTCAAAGTGCACGCAACATTGATCAGAAAGAAGCATGCCCAAGAAATTAATGCGTTCGTAGGGAGACCATTTGCTCAGAGAAGCAACGATCGTTTTTTCTTTATTTCTACACCTTATAATAGCTATGTCTTGGTTATAGTCTTGTGAATCATTTAGATGCGTAAACATGCTGAACTTAAGTGCTTGTGAATGTTAGCTAGTATGCATACCGTATCTTGTGAAGCTTAGTTTAGTGTGAATGTTGACTAGCGTGTCAACCGTTACCGTCTATGTATATTGTGGGCATGTTATTTGACCCCTCATTTTGTAGCTCGCTGGACTCTCCCACTTCCATCACCCCCAATTCCCCCCGCTCCCCGTCTTCCTCACTCGTACAAAAATAAACCTCTCACCTTCTTCCTCACTCGTACAGAAAACGCCTGCTCCTCTTCTTCCACTCCTAACAGAAAACCCCATCCCTCCTTCTTCCCCACTTGCACTGCCACTAGGCTCGTCTCTGGCTACTCTCCTCAAACCCGTGAGCTCGACGCAACGCTCGCAAGGAAAATGGAGTCAGTAGGCCCTAGTGCCAAGAAGATAAGGCTCTCGCCAGCGGGGACGCCGGTTGTAGATCCCACACCCGGCAGCGTGGGGAGAAGCGGCGAGCCCCCCCCCCCCCCCCCCCCC
>LR738711.1:613132808-613147991 GCA_902687465.1 Secale cereale
CGATCTCCCGGACGACATCCTTGGGGAGATCATCTCCCTTCTCCCCACCAAGGATGGTTGATACACACAAGTTCTCGCATCTCGGTGGCGCCCTCTATGGCGCACCGCGCCCCTCAATCTCGACTGTCGTCGGATATATGTCCTTCCTGTATTCCTTCCTGAATTTTATCTCCTCAGAGCCATCGTCTCCTCACACCAGGTCCCCGTTCAACGACTCTGCATCCCGACACGCTACTTGTTGTCCATACCCAGCACGGTGGATGCCTGACTAACATCCATAGAATTTGAAAAACTCTAGGAGCTTGAGTTCTACCATTACTATGAAAAATATATGCCACGAACCAAACTCTATATAATTGTGCCCATACCACCGTTCTCCATCTCGTGGTTTTCCTCCTCTCTCCACACCCTCACCATAGCCCGGTGCCATCTACTAGACAATCTGGTACTAATGATTCGACTCCCACTGCTAAAAAGACTTTCGCTTGTGGTGGTTTATCTGTCGGAGGCCTCACTACACAGCATCATCCAATCTGGTTGCCCTGCCCTGGGGCGCTTGCTGCTTGTTTTCGGATTAGAAATCCGTATCCATTGTCTCCAAATAAAGTCACCTAACCTTAAAAGCATTGGAATTTATTTTGAAGGACAGCAGCTCATCATCGAAGATAACCCTTCACTTGAAAGGTTGCTCTATCTCTGCGCCTAAACTTGAGACCTTGGGTGTAATTCTTGATCCGCTTGTACATCACAACATGGTGTTTGACTCCACACTTATTCAGGTATGGTATATTATCATCTACACTTTTGTAATCACAAGTTGCATTTTTCATTTGTGCGCATAAGTTTTATATCATGTTGGAGTACACTTTGGATACTAATATTATGTTATATGCTTAATGAAGAGTTCGTCCATCGATAGCCTACCAATGGTGGTGGATTCTGTCAAGATCTTATATATCGGAATGTTTAGTATTGATCTGGACACAATTATTGGCTTGTTTTGATGCTTTCCATGTCTGGAGAATTTGTATATAAAGGTGATTATTTCATGCACATTGAAAGCCCATATATATTGTACTAGAATTACCGTTTGGCTAACGCTCTATCGACATACTCTTTTTTTAGACCTGAAATGTTTTTAATCTCCATGTCTACGTAGGTAACAACACATGGAGAAAAACTTATAACCAATCGGTGGTGTAATAAGCACTGGGATTTTCTCAGTTCTAATGACATTCGCTTGAGGACAATAACTATGGAAGGTTATGCATCCAATCAGACAAACAGAAACTTCGTCACATTCTTCCTGTTGAATGCGAGGTTACTATTGTCCATGAGGCTTAAGTTTTTCAACAAGAAATTTCTCACGGATGGATATGTTGAATAGCAAAAAAAGAAGTTTCAGGTCGACAAATGGGCTTTTGAACGTGCTCAGCTTCTATTTACAACAACTTGTCATCATATGCCAGTTAACTTTTTGGCACAGGATGGTGATTTTATGGATCAGACCAACCCATTTATTTGTGACTGCCAGAAACATTGGTTGGGGTAGATGTTATTGCCATGCATGTTCAGTCTAGGTTTTGTCTAAACCTGATGAACAATTAACCCTCGTGCTTTTGTATAGTTTGTAATCTGGGTTCCAACTCGGCTATGACTGTCATATTTTTTTTGAAACAAGGCAAATGGTTGCCATTTTTTAATTAAGAGAGAAATATTGTAACAAATCGCAACCAAGGGAAATAACATCACTCTCGCCGGCTGCTTGAGCTCACTGTGCATTACAGAACCCAAGTGATCACCCCCACCAACACCCACAAACTTATTTTGAATTAGCACACAAAATGGGCTATAAATTTTCATAAGAAAGGATGCATGACCATGAATGTTTACCTTTTCTGATATACTTGTGTGTGAACTTGTTAGAATGTATACTGTGGGATTGTTAGAATGTACACTGTTGGATTTTGACGTGCACAAACCAGCAGCACGGCTGGACTGTCAGCTGCCGCTCTGGGGCCGGTGGCGCTGCCTCGCGTCGTGCCCCACACCCCATGTTAAATCCAGTTTGCTCCATTCCCCAACCGACAGCACGGGATGGAAGTTTCATCTTCTTCCCCCTAGCGCTGCCGGGGGATTGAAGAAGGGCGGCATCCAATCCACTACCGGCGATGGTTGCCTGTCCAAGTGATTTTCAGAGAAGAAACATCAAATTTCAGTTTTTATATAACAAAGTGCATGTTTCAGAGGCAGAGCACTTAAATCAGCACGCACTATTCAAAGATGGATAATTAAATGTTGGAAATTTTAGTCATGGTCGAAAATGGAACTAACAAAAAATTAACATCATGCTGATCAACATTCATGTATAGCACATCTTCATATGATGCACAGTCAAAAATATATAATATTTTCAAAATGCCTAGACAATGTTGAGTGTGCGAAAAACTGGGTAAACCAGGAACGAAATTTTGGCAAGTGGTGGAGGTGGTGTGTGTAGATGACATGGCGGGACCCACATGTAAGTAATAGTTGAGGCAAAAAAATCAACTGCACCATTTGTAATCGAATTCGGATAGTACTGCTTTTGGGTATTCTGGCTGTAGCGCCCGGGCTACTGCAGGTATGATCGAAATAATGAAGGCACTCTTTTTCACTTCTCTAAGGCGTCTTCCCCGGCTCCGGTTCGTTCCCGTCCATGTCCATGATGTCCTCCTCCGGCTTTGTGGGCTCACCGCGGCACCGCCATCGTCCGTTATCAACATGCTCAACAAACGAGAGGAATCTGGACATGACTATACATTTAGAGGGTAACAGTCAGGACCCACCAGGTCCATGGCCGTACGCAAGCAAGTGACTCATTTGAAAAAATGCTTCTTCCTAATTGTATACCGCGCTTTGGGCCCACGGGTTTGTCAAACCTAGTAGTCAATAAACAAAATAAATTTATAGTGAAGACCGTCATCGGAGAGCTTTTTTAGGGGTACTGAGGATCTAGCAGGTAGATTTCTCAGAGTGCTCAGCCATGACATGTGCAACCCACGACATATCGACACAGTGGTTTCAACTTGTTTTATGAGGCCCATCATGTATTACCGGCGTATGGGCCTCCCAGCCTTGGTTTTATTTTTTATTAAACATTGGTAGACCAATTAATCTTTTTTAATAAAACGCAGATCACTGTTCTTTTTTTCTATATATAAGAATAAGAATGCGAGGCCCAATTTATGTTTTCCATTCTAACCACATTATTTATTATCATTATTGTTATTATTACTATTATTATTATTATTATTATTATTATTATTATTGTATATTCAATACAAACTTATAAATGTTTAACAGAAGTTGGCAAGTGATATCCTGGTTATTTTTTACTCTAAGGCAACGAAAATCCTGGTGACTGCGCACAAAAGCATGCGACGATTTAAGGACCAATGTAATAATAACACACTCGTTTTTATTTTGAGCACTAACTCGCTATTTTCCTATTTTTCTATATAATATAATGTCCAGCTCTGGTTTCATTTTTGATACTAATTGCTCCGCCTAAGCTAATATTATCTTTACAACAAAGCCCATCAAATTCGTGTATTTTAAGAAAGTGCAAATGGGCTGTGATTTATTAGAACAATTGAAATGGCCCGAATTTACGCTACGCTATTTGTTCACCCAGCCCAGCAAATTGACTGTAAATTCTCGAAAACATGGGTTAAATATTAGCCACATATTTGCAGGCTGACATGTAGGCCAATAGGTCGAAGGCTATGTTGGTGTCAAAATCGGCAGTTCTCAGGTAGGGGGTCCCGTACTATGCGTCTGAGGATCGATGGTAACATGAGACAGAGGACACGATGTTTACCCAGGTTCAGGCCCTCTCAATCGAGGTAATACCCTACTTCTTCCTTGATTGATATTGATGAATATGGTTACAAGAGTTGATCTACCTCGAGATCGTAATGGCTAAACCCTAAAAGACTAGACTATGAGATTGCTATGATTCCGCTGTTGTCTCTACAGACTAAACCCTCTGGTTTATATATGCACCAGAGGGACCTAGGGTTGTACATGATCACCTTGCAGAGGAAGGAAAGTATTACACCCGGACTTCTAATCTTGCTATTTTACATACGGGGAGTCCTATCCTGATACGGAAGATAGTCTTCATCGATAATCTTCACGGCCCACCAGTCATGCCCATAATAAATGATTCGGTCATCTGAGGACCCCTTAATCCAGGACTCCCTCGGTAGCCCCTGAACTAGTCTTCGATGACGACGAGTTCGGCTGACGCACTGTCTTTGGCATTGCAAGGCGGGTTCGTCCTTCTAAACATATTGAAGAAATATTCCCTGCAAAAGGTACTGTGTCCGGCTCTGCATGGTTATTACAACCCTTAGCCTCGAAGGCAAGGTATCAAAAAAGGATAATGTGTCTTTTTACTGACAATCTTTCAGCGAAGCGTCACGTCCATCTCTTTAATATAAATCGAACCATTTTCTTTGCCCTGTTTTTGCATTTCGAGGTATAGCCTCATTGGCACGTCTTGTCAAAACAGAGATCGTGCCCGCTTATTACAGGATCCGTATCAACGTGACCTGAGCATCTCAACCGTGCCTTACGCACGACCTCGTTGGGAACCGGTGAGGTTTACGGCTGGTGTGGGGGCGTTTAGCATTCACCACTTATAAAGGAACCCAAAATTTTAACCTTTACCCCCACGCACTCATCAAGGCCTAGCTCTCCAATCTCCTCGGCCCCCAGCGCCCGCATCTCTTGCGCCCTCAATCTTAAACTCCTCCACCATCGCCACCATCCCCAGCAATGGCTGGTTCCGTCTCCAAAGGCAAGCTGGAGGCTTCTTCGATCACGGAGAAGACCGTGAAGACCCTCCGGAGCGCGGTTTACCTCGCCGATGATGTGGCGCATCGAGTCCCCGAGAGGGACCAAGTGATCCCCGTCCCTAAGGCGGGTGAGAGGGATGTATTCCTCTCGCACTTCATTTGGGGGCTGGGATTTCCTCTCCACCCCTTTGTACGGGGTCTTTTTTTTCTCTACGGGTTTGATTTCCATGATCTAGCCCCAAATTCAATTCTTCACATATCCGTTTTCATAGTGGTGTGTGAAGCATTCCTCCGAGTCCCCCCACACTTCGGCCTCTGGCTCAAAACCATCAATTTGAAGCCGAAGGTGGTCGATGGGCAACATGTTGAGTGTGGAGGCGCTATGATAAGAAAACTCCCCAACGCCATCAGGCCAAAGGGGGTGTTCATGGAGATGAACAAAATTTGGCAGCAGAGGTGGTTTTACATCACTGAGCCCCGCGACACCAAGTGGGCGGCAGCTCCTGCATTCAGATCTGGACCCCCAGAGAGGCTAACCTCCTGGACCGACAAGGGTCCGAATTGGGAGTCTCAGATGGAGGTGCTAGCCCTCCAGGAACGCATCTCTGACATGATCTCCAAGGGCACCCAACTCACTAATGTGGTCCAGGTAATGCTTGCCCGACTCATGCTCCCCTACCAACGCCGGGACTCCTACCTATGGGAGATCAATCCGGAAGGGTCCCGGCCCTTGAAGCACCTCTTCGGTTCTACGTACGAAGACATCTGTTAGCACCTCTTCAAGGCCCAGAAGAGGTGGCCGGTGGAGACTGAGGACAGGGGCT
This sequence comes from Secale cereale, assembly GCA_902687465.1. Classification (NCBI taxonomy): domain Eukaryota; kingdom Viridiplantae; phylum Streptophyta; class Magnoliopsida; order Poales; family Poaceae; genus Secale; species Secale cereale. The sequence continues at coordinate 613,138,477 of LR738711.1, forward strand.
TCAGTACTGTGCTCCCTGCGTTAGAGGTAATTGAGATTTCTACCAAACATATATTTCTTCCCTGCTTTAATTATAACATGTGTTGGAGTTTTTGCATTCAATCCAGGCCTGGACGAAAAATGCAGAGCGGATCAAGTGTCCGGCTCCCCTACCAGAAGAGCCAGAGACGCCTCGGGTGACGGCAATGTTGATTCAGGCGCCGTACAAGGAGCTAGAGACGAAGGCCAAGAAGAAGGGCAAGGAGGTCAAGAACGACCCCCGCCCTGCCGGCCCTACGGACACAAGGTTCGAGGAAACAGGCTCCCAAATCTCTCCCGAAGAAGAAGAGGAGTAGGAAGAAGAAGAAGAAGAAGAAGACTCCCCCGTCCTAGCCAAGGGGAGGAAAAGAGTGGCCCCTGCTGACGCGGGCACGGCCGTGCCCAGGAAGAAGCTAAATCTTCCTGTTAGTTCGGACTCATCGTCTAAACACAGTTATCGGGTCCAGCCCAGGATCAAGCCCCTGGCCGAATCGTAAGTATTTAAACTGCTCATATCCTGATATTTTTCCTTTGCATCATCAAATATTTATTTTACATTTATGTAGCCCTCCGCGCGACATCCTGTGGCTTCACTGTCCTCGGTGAATTCCCTGGCGTCCGGAAATACGGAGAGCGATACGCCTCCGTGGGGCTCATCGCCCACCGTGGGGGATACCGAGGTATCCTCTCTACAAAATCCCCCTGTTCCAGCAGGTGGGAGTGTGGCGGATGAAAGGGCGGCTGAGGTCAATCCTTTGGCCGCGGTCGACCAAGGGGGAGCGATCCCCATGGCGACCGAAGATGGGGGGCCCAAACAATTCGGGGCCTCGCCGAACACTATTCCGGAGTCCAGTGCGGCTCCGGAATCAAGGGACCAGCCCCCCTCATCATCGGGGAGGGAGCAACTGCTCCTACGGCGCCTGCCGTCAATCCGGAGGCGCCGAACACTCTCTAGGGGCACTATAAAGTGCTTCCATCATGGAGGAACACCGCACTCTGATGAGTGCGGTCATGGGGAAGATTCAGTCCATCAAAGGCGAACTGAACGAATCCTTTAACAGCTTACTAACAGGCTTTGAGGTATGCGATGTATATATAGGGTGAGACTATTCTTCAACCCCCCTCTAGAGTTCCTTAATAAGGTTATTCAGCAACCACCCCCACTCCTACCTGTTTCTTTTCCCGAAGGGAGCGAGCTCCGATCTGCTGTCGGCGTCCGCGTCGGGCTCAAGCACGAGTTCGACTTTGCCATCGCCTCCCAGGCCGCCCTCGCCCCATCCCTCGGCCGCACCCGCTCCTCCGGCTAATCTACCACCGCCGCCAATCCCAAGCCCTCCCGCTCCTCCAAGTGCTCCCGTCCGTCGGACTCGGCGCCGGCGAAGCGCGCCCGCTCGCGGACCCCGGATCCGACGACCGCCGCCGTGGATCCGCCAGGGGATCCTCCATCCACGCCGCCGCCACCTCCCGCCGTCGCCACCGCAGATGTGCCGGCCCCGCTCACTGCCGCCGCGCCTACCGCAAACGGCCCCAGCCACCTCCCACGCTACAGCCTCCTCTCGGGGATGAGCCGGTGCTCGCCCTGTTCGCCGCAACCGCGCCAACCACATACTCCCTCGGCCTCATACTCGGTTGGGCATGGCCATGGCGACCGAGGACGCAGACCCCCTTCCCTTGCTCCCCAAATTGTCGGCTGCTGCTTGATACGTCTCAAACGTATCTACTTTTCCAAACACTTTTGATATTGTTTTGACCTCATTCTTGCATGATTTGGACTAAACTAACCCGGACTAACGCTGTTTTCAGCAGAGCTGCCTGTATTGTTTATTTGTGCGCAGGAAAACGGATTTTTAAGTATCTCAGAAAAATCCACGAAAAATCACAGAAAATCCACGCACCCGAAGGAACTAGATGCCAGAAGTGGGGCCAGAGGGGGGCCAGGGGGTGCCCAGGCGCCCTGTGGGCGCCCCCCCTGGGCCGCGCCGGGGGGGGCGCCTGGGCAGGTCCCACGCCCCCTGGTGCCCTACTTTAGCACGTATTTTTCCTCCCAACGCAAAAAACCCAGATCAAAAGTTCTTTCGCAGTTTTTCGTCGCGGAGCCGCCGCCACCCTCTGTTCTTCCTCGGGAGGGCTAATCTGGAGGCTGAATTGGCCTCCGGAGAGGGGAGATCGTCGCCATCGTCATCATCACCACCACTCCATCATCCCTCCATGTGTGAGTAATTCCCCCGTTGTAGGCGAAGGGGATGGTAGGGATTGGATGAGTTAGATCATGTAATAGTTTATCAGATTGTTGGGGGCATGTTGCCTATCATCTACTATGGTGTTTATCATCTTTGCTTCAACTTGTTATTCTTAATGCTTGACACTTAGGGCCCGAGTGCCATGATTTCAGATCTGAACCTTATGTGTTTGCATGAATATATTTGTGTTCGTGATCCTATCTATGAGTTGTTTGCACCTGTTACGGTCCGGAACCGGCGATCCCAAAAGTGACAGCTTGGGACACCAAAGGGGATAGTCCGTAGTTTGAGGATTACATGTATCCATTGAGTTCATTGCTTTGTTTTGGTGCTCTTTGACAGGAGCACCTTAATATCCATAAGTTCCTTTTGGCCCCGTTCGTAGCGGGATGGTAGGACAAAAGATGTTGTGCAAGTTCTTATTGCAAGCACGTACAACTACCTACGGGATACATGCCTAATGTTTGATATTTGCCTAGATGATCATTACTTTTCCGTGTGCCGTGCCCCAAATTAAAACTATCTCATCCATGCAGCGCCCAACCATCCATCTCCCTAGCCTACAATGTTTTAAATCCTGCTTGTCACTAGTTGCTACTTTTGCCATTTACCACTGCTATTTACTTTTGTTGTTTGCTTTTACTATTACTATCATCACTATCATTTCACTGTTACCACTTATCTTTTGTTGCAAGTAAGTATATTTCAGGTGCGGTTGAATTGACAACTCAACTGTCAAAGCTTATAAATACTCTTTGGCTCCCCGTGTGTCGAATCAATAAATTGGGTTATTCTTACCCGCGAAGACTATCTCGATCCCTTACGGTTGAGGGTTATCAAGTACCGTTTTCTGGCGCCGTTGCCGGGGAGCATAGCAATATTTACAAGTCTACTTGAGGTATCCTACCTGCTGCACTTTATTTACTATGGGTAAGAAAGGAGACCCCAAGGTTCCTATCTTACTATCTACTACAAGAAGAGGTACTGCTCTGAGCACTAGTGCTACACTTGATTCACCTTCCGTTATGAGTAAGTTTGCCTCACCACCACCACATGATGCTCCTACTGAATTTGTTACTATGTCTGATACTCTTGATGATGCTTCTACTACTTTTGATGATGATATTAGTTCGCTTGGTTATGCTCTTGAGAAACAAATTGCTGCTGGTGCTGAAAAATATGGAATTGAACTTCCTGTTGCTCGCTACCCTATTGGTGAAACTTATGATTATCCTGATTTGAGTAAACTCAAAGAGAGGCTCCTTGATGATGATTACTATATGCTTGATGAAGATCTATGCAGGGAACTGACAGAGTTTGCTGGCTCTGACCCTGCAGTTATTAAGAAAATATTTGAAAAACACTCTTTGAAAAACAAAACCGTTCCTAATCCTGAATTTGCTACATCTCCTATATGCATTGATGATCCTGATTATGATTTCTCTGTTGATCTTTCACTTATACCTATGGTTGAAGCTGACCCCTTTTATGGCAGAGAAAATGATGATGCTATTGCACACCTGACTAAACTCGGTGAGCTAGGTAGCCTGTTTACCACAGATGAGAAGATACGATACTTTTATGTGACCAAGCTTCTTCCTTTCTCCTTGAAGGAGGGTGCTAAAGCATGGTATGATTCACTTCCATGCGGTTCCATTAAGAGTCCTCAGGACTTAGCTCACTCTTTTGTTGATAAGTACTTTCCTGCTCACATGCAACATGCTGCTTTACAAAGAATTTATAACTTTAAACAGTTGCAGGATGAGTCCCTCCCTAAAGTTTTGGGGAGGTACTGCGGTCTGATTCTGGCTAGATCAGGACATGAAATCCCTAAGAATGAATTAATCGATATATTCTATGCTGGTCTAACTGATGAATCCAGGTCCTATTTGGACAGTTGTGCTGGTTGTGTTTTCAGGAAAAGAACACCGGACGATGCGGAAGACTTGATGGGCAGGATTGCCAAAAACCATGAAGATTGGTCCATCCCTGAACCACCTCCACCAACAAAGAAGAGGGGCATGTTTGTTCTGAGCCCCGAGGATATGCGAGAAGCAAAGAAGTCTATTAAAGAGAAAGGTATTAAAGCTGAAGACGTGAAGAATCTACCCCCTATTGAGAAGTTGTGTGAGCTTACTACTCACCCTCCTATGGTAGAGGTACACTCTCTTTTAGATTTTAACGCAAGTGACATCCCTCATGGTAAGCCTCCTGATCAATGTTTAGATGAGTTTGATAATTTTATTATGAAACAAAATCATTTTAATGAGAGGATAGAAAGTCAGTTGCATGATAATTCCCTTGCTATCAGAAAACTGCTTGATGTTTTAGATAGAACCGTTAATGATGTTCAATGTCTTGTGAAGCATTTTCATATGGTTCAAACTCAGCTTGATCAAATTTCTAATGTGCAAAGAGATTTGCTTGCTAACAATGCCAAACAAGATAAATTGTAGGCTTTCGGAATTAAGACCCGAGGAGGAACTAGCACTCAAGATCCTCTTTATCCAGAGGGGCATCCGAAGAGAATCGAGCAGGATTCTCAAATACAGGAAGAAGAAATTGTTGGCTCTCCAAAGAAAAAGAAGAAACATAAGGAGACTGACAATTCTAATGATCCTATTGCAGATGAAGAACCAGCTACTGATCCCAACAATGTATCTATCTCCGATGCTGAGACAGAAGACGGTGCTGAACCTGAAGGTAATAATAATGAGAAGAATGATCCGCCTGAAGTTCGAGAAGAAGAAGCACCTGACAAACGTAAGAGGTACACTAAAGAAGACTTCATCGCAAGAAAACATGGGAAGGAAAGAGAACCATGGGTACAGAAACCCATGCCCTTTCCAGGTAAGTCCATCAAATCTAAAGAAGAAGAGCATTATAATAAGTTTTGTGAGTGGATTAAACCTCTTTTTCTTCAGATACCCTTGACTGATGCTATTAAGTTACTTCCTTATTCAAAATATATGAAAGATATTGTCAGTAATAAAAGAAAAGTTCCTAATGATGCAATATCTACTATGCTTGCTAACTATTCTTTCAGTGGAAAGATTCCTGAGAAGCTCGGTGATCCAGGTATACCCACCATTCCTTGCTCCATAAAGAATAACTATGTCAAAACTGCTTTATGTGATCTTGGAGCAGGAGTGAGTGTTATGCCTCTCTCGCTTTACGAGAGGCTTTGTTTAGAGAAACTAATTCCTACAGATATCTCCCTTCAGATGGATGACAAGTCAACCGTTGTTCCGATAGGTATTTGTGAGGATGTTCCAGTTGAAGTTGCTAATTGTTTAATTCTTACTAATTTTGTTGTGCTTGACATGCCCGAGGATGGGAGCATGTCCATTATTCTTGGTAGACCTTTCCTTAACACCGCAGGTGCTATTATTGATTGCAATAAAGGGAAGGTTACTTTTCATGTGAATGATAAAGAACACACGGTATATTTTCCGAAGAAGACCGACAGGAGGCATGCCCTCAACTCTATAGAGAATATCGAGACCGTGAAGATTGGAGAATGGGATTGTCCACTACATGTGCCTCACAAATACAAAACTATCATGGTAGGGACAATGTCCATCAAGGTAAAAGTTCAGTGATTACTTCGTGAGAGGTGAGACTTTTTGCTCTATATATCGCATGTTTGTTGGTAAGACTTGATCAACCTTATTAACAAATATGTTTTATATGGATAAAAAGTTGAGCTTGTCATGTTTTTCATTTGTTTTTAGTTTTTGTCCTACTTGTTGTACCAAGTATTTATGTTTTTGAAGCTTCACAATACTACTAATTGCCTCAAGTTTTCAGAGAGTTTCGCAGCTTTTTGAACTTCAAAAAAATTTCAACAGTGAAGTTTTCAGAAAAATTCCAGAAAAATTATAATAAAAATTTCCACAACAGGAGAGACCCAGAAAGTCCTGGGGCCAGCCAGAGGGGGCCACCAGTGGCCCAGGCGGCCAGCTGGCGCGGCCCAGCCCCTGGCCGCGCCCACAGGGCTCCTGGGGCCCACGGGACCCCCCTCCAGGTACTTCTTCTTCCTTCCTCTCTCCCTTTCTCCAAAAACACGAGTTCTGCTGTTGTTCTTGTGTTCTTGCTGTTCTTGGAGGCGATTCTTCGATCTCTCTCTACAGCCCATCATTTGAGCTGAAATTTTGAGCAAATACTCCCTGGTATGTGACTCCTCCACCCCTCCAATTAGATTTTTGATTGGTGGCCTCATTTGTGAGTATTTAGTAGTTCTTGGTGCTGTAGAGATGAGCTTGCATGCATGTGTAGAAAGTTATTTTTCAAGTTTTGATGCAAGTTTATGCCTTGGGCAAGTGAGTTGAGTAGTTTGCCTTAGCTCACTTTGTTTTAATCCTTGTTTTTGTAAATTGTAAAAAAATTCAGAAATGAGTTTATTAGGAAGGGCAAAAGGGTGGCTTGAGAAGAGGAGGCCCGCACACTCCGATCGAGTTACTAGAGCCGCAGCTTCACCATCGACTGCTAGGGTGAGCTATAATGAAGATCATGTTTGGAAGACACAAGTCCAGCACGTGCGATGACGTTTCCATGTGATGAATTCATGGAAGCTGCAGGAATCAAGGATGAGTTTTATAATCTTTGTGCTAATGCAGGTTTGACACGACTCGTCACGAGCCGTGTTACTCAGTATCAAGAACTCACCTCCAATTTCATTAACAGTTTTAGATATAATCCTGATTCAGGTGCTATTGAGTTTAAAATTTATAATGATCTTATCACCATGACTTTGGGAAATTTTTGTGAAATAATATGTGTGGAGAACGTTGGGAGGACGGCTAGGATGGCCACTCAGCCCTCCGAGCTGAAAACCGTCATCAACTCTCTCTGCAGCAGGGGAACGGATGGTCCTTTGACGTTGTTCGGTTCGATGAGTTCATGGTCCAGCATCAGTTTCATAACCCTATGGAGGGGGTTGTGCCCGACGAGGAGAGGCACGGTGAGATACCACATTTTCAGGAAGAGACCGCCACCGAATTTGGTGAAGGGTCTTCCTCTGTTTGGCGTTCGGAGCCTTCCTCGTGGGAGACTCCGAGGAGTTCGGTGTACGCGCCAGCATCCTTCTACGACCCGTGGACTCACCACCATACCCCTGGAGCAGGAGGCTCCTCGGGGCAGTAGCTGCTACCAACTTAGGCCAAAAGCCTAAGCTTGAGGGAGTACGTGCCCTTCTCACTTTTCCATTGTATTATCCGTTTTATTCGCCTTGATCTTTTCGAAGTTTTTGCCCGTTCTTCTTTATTTCTCTCTTTGCAAAAACAACAAAAAGATTTTCTCTTTCTTTTGCTTTTTATTCAACCTTTGAAAAAAAAAACCAAAAATATTTCCTTTCTCTCTTTAGTTTGCTTTGTTTTCAGAGATCAGCTCGAGTCCGTGATGGCATTTGATTATATTTCCTACGTTCGATCGTGCAAGTGACAAGCAGTAATGACGAAGATCGACTGAAAGGAAGCAACAAGGAAGACCGGTATGAACTCTTATTGTTTCTACTTTTGTACATTTGCCTGTACTTATGATCTAGAGACCAGCTTGTAGCGACATAGTGCTATGTTTACAATGCTCTTCCAGTGGTTCATGCTTTCCTTGTGGCTAGTCTCGAATAACTAGAGTATATAATGTGTTATTGAAATGATCTACATGTATTGCACTGTTCATAGTCTGGTATACTAAGGTGGTATTTCCCTTTAGAGAATTTTTGGATTGACTTGGCACATGCTTACACATGTTAAGACTAAAAAAGTCTACTTTGCCTTGATGATCTTTGAGTTTTAGAATAGTTATATCATTTTCATGCCCGATTCAATGTTGCTTTGTCGCTCTGCATGATTATGACCGTTATTGCTCTCTAGTTGGTCGCTTCCCAGTCTTTTGCTAAACCTCCACCTGTACTAAGCGAAATGACTGCTTGTGCATCCAAACCCTTTAAACCAGTTATGCCATATGAGTCCACCATACCTTCCTATACATGGTATTTACCTGCCATCCCTAACGAAGACTTTCATGTACCATCTCGAAATTATTCAAAAGCAATTCTCTTTTTGTGCCTATGTTTTAGCTCATGAGGAAGTAGTAGTTAATTCATGATCTTTTTAAGTTGGACAAGTTTCACCCCTGGATTGCATGAATAATGTGCAAACCCCTAATATGAAAAGGAACTGGCATTGAGTGCGCCCGGCTCAAAAAGATATATAACAAACAAACCCTCCTTCACGCTTTGTTCATGAGAAATCAAAAAACTTTGGCAGTGATAAACAAAGGAGATTAAGAGGATGTGATCGTCCTCATGCGGGAGCCGTTCCTCGAGACTTGTCCACTTAAAAGGTGATTGAGTTATCTGCTAGCATTCGTTGACGAAATATGCACTTCTCAAAACATGTTTACTTCTGTTTTCAAAACCAAGAGCTCTGGTACATGTTTAGTTTTTGTTTCCGACCACGGGTTTCAACCTTGCCAACAAAAGCCACGGTTCGAGAGTCTCACCTTCTTCCTTCAAAGCACTAACTAGGAGAGCATAATTGTCATTCTGAGTGATATGTGCATTGTCCCAAAGTATTACATTGTCTTCTGCATACTTGTGATATGATTTATTCTAAAATTCTTAGTTCTAGTCTCCTTTAAAACTTTGGAGGAGTCTCTGCATTTATGTTTTGCTTCACTCATGGAGGCTAGCGAGATACCACCCTAATATGCTCAAGCTATGTGCAATGTAATCTTGTCTTGATTTTCAGTAATATATTATTTACCTTAAGTATTCGTGACTAGTCACTTGAAAGAAGCATTGCTCTTTGCATTGTCCTCATAGTACTGTTTCAATACTCGCTAAACTCTTTTCGTAGTACATGCTTATATACATCTAATGAAGCAAAAAGAGTTTGTCAAAGTTTTCTTTGTCGCGTCCAGTTCGTCGAACTGAATTGCTTGAGGACAAGCAATATGCTAAGCTTGGGGGAGTTGATACGTCTCAAACGTATCTACTTTTCCAAACACTTTTGATATTGTTTTGACCTCATTCTTGCATGATTTGGACTAAACTAACCCGGACTGACGCTGTTTTCAGCAGAGCTGCCTGTATGGTTTATTTGTGTGCAGGAAAACGGATTTTGAAGTATCTCAGAAAAATCCACGAAAAATCACAGAAAATCCACGCACCCGAAGGAACCAGATGCCAGAAGTGGGGCCAGAGGGGGCCAGGGGGTGCCCAGGCGCCCTGTGGGCGCCCCCCCCCCCCCCCCCG
>LR738711.1:613154703-613173252 GCA_902687465.1 Secale cereale
ACGCGCCGTGATCCAAATAACTATTCTGATCTCGGGATCAGAATAGTGTTACATATATATATATATATATATATATATATATATATATATATATAGGGTGGGTCTATTCTCATAACACCCCTTAAGACCTTATTCTCATAACAAAAACCTTATTCACCCCCACTTAAATAGGTTTCTAGCGCGGAGCGCCCCGAGGACAGGAACCACTGCCCCGCCTCCTACCCCCGCGCTGCCGCCCCGCCTCCTTCCCCCAGCACCATCGCACCAGCTCCTACCCTGATGCAGTGCGGTTTTCTTGTGCAGTTCGGAAGCGCAAAAAAACGCTCGCTGCCATTATTCGTCGGTCGCACCGTTTTCAAAACTGCTCTTAAACCGTGCGGAATCTCTAAAAGTGTTCAACATGCCGAAGTTGCATCTACTCCATAGCTTTTCAACGGTATATTACCCGCATAATTCCGATAAAGGGTTAAAAAACTAGAGCAAAAAGGTACCGAAAAAACAACACGTACAGTTTTTTCAAACATGCAGTTCACCGTTTTCAAAACTGCTCTTAAACCGTGTGGAATCTCGAAAAGTGTTCAACATGGCGAAGTTGCGTCTACTCCATAGCTTTTCAACGGTATATTACACGCATAATTCCGATAAACGTTTAAAAACTAGAGCAAAAAAGGTACCGAAAAAACAACACGTAAAGTTTTTTCAAACATGCAGTTCACCGTTTTCAAAACTGCTCTTAAACCGTGCGGAATCTCGAAAAGTGTTCAACATGGCGAAGTTGCGTCTACTCCATAGCTTTTCAACGATATATTACACGCATAATTCCGATAAACGGTTAAAAAACTAGAGCAAAAAAGGTACCGAAAAAACAACACGTACAGTTTTTTTCAAACATGCAGTTCATTGGTCTCTGTGTTGCAGTAACATGCAGTTCGGAAGCGCAAAAAAACACGTCGATTTGGGTGTCGCGAAAAGCAGAGTTTCCGCATTTTTGTAATTTCAAAACTGCTCTTAAACCGTAATGAATTAGAGAGGGTGTTCTACATGAAAAAGTAGCGTCTCGATGATATCTTTCCAACGATGTATCATTTGGATCATTTCAACCAATGTTTTGTAAAAAAATTCACGAAAAACGGCCACTGCCCTTCGTAGTCAGCCGCACGATTTTCAAATTTAACTAAAAACCGTAAGGAATCTCAAAAACATTTCAACATATGAAAGGTGCGTCTCGTTCGTAGCTTTCCAACGGTATATTACACGCCTTGTTTCGATAAACGGTAAGAAAACTGGAGTGAAAACAGTACCGAAAATTTGAAAAAATTCGAAAAACACAATTCCGCGATTAAGTAAATTGAAAATTGCTCTTAAACCGTAGCGAATTAGAAAAAATAATAGATATGAAAAAGATGCGCGCCGACGATACCATTCCTGCGGTTTATCATACGTTTCATTCCGACGAGCGGTTTAGAAAAAAACGCAAAAAAAACGCTCGCTACCATTCGTTGTGAACCGCACGATTTTCGAAACTGCTCTTAAACTATGATGAACTTTGAAAAGTGTTCAACATGGCGAAGTTGCGTCTACTCCATAGCTTTTCAATGGTATATTACACGCATAATTCCGATAAACGGTTAAAAAACTAGAGCAAAAAAGGTACCGAAAAAACAAACACGTATAGTTTTTTCAAACATGCAGTTCACTGGTCTCTGTGTTGCAGTAACATGCAGTTCGGAAGCGCAAAAAAACGCGTCAATTTGCGTGTCGCGAAAAACAGAGTTTCCGCGTTTTTGTAATGTCAAAACTGCTCTTAAACCGTAAGGAATTAGAGGGGGTGTTCTACATGAAAAAGTAGCGTCTCGACGATATCTTTCCAACGGTGTATCATTTGAATCATTTCGACCAACATTTTGTAAAAAAATCACGAAAAACGGCCACTGCCCTTCGTAGTCAGTCGCACGATTTTCAAATTTAACTAAAAACCGTAAGGAATCTAAAAAACATTTCAACATATGAAAGTTGCGCCTCGTTCGTAGCTTTCCAACGGTATATTACACGCCTTGTTTCGACAAGCAGTTAGAAAACTGGAGTGAAAACAGTACCGAAAATTTGAAAAAATTCGAAAAACACAATTCCGCGATTTAGTAAATTCAAAACTGCTCTTAAACCGTAGCGAATTAGAAAAAATAATAGATATGAAAAAGATGCGCGCCGACGATACCTTTCCGACGATGTATCATACGTTTCATTACGACAAGCGGTTTAGGAAAAAATACGCAAAAAAACGCTCGCTGTCATTCGTTGTGAGCCGCACGATTTTCGAAACTGCTCTTAAACTATGATGGATTTTGAAAAGTGTTCAACATGACGAAGTTGCGTCTACTCCATAGCTTTTCAACGGTATATTACACGCATAATTCCGATAAACGGTTAAAAAACTAGAGCAAAAAAGGTACCGAAAAAACAACACGTACAGTTTTTTTCAAACATGAGGTTCTGTTGCAGTATTTGTGCAGTGCGCATAGCTTTCCAATGCAGTAAAACAAAGCAGTTCGGAAGTGTTATGAGAATATTATTCTCATAATGTTATGAGAATAGACCGGCTGTGTGTATATATATAGCTGGTCTATTCTGCTAATATTAGCAGAATAGTTATTCTCCTAACTCTTACGAACTGCATGCTCAACGCGAGGGCGCTGTATTTTTATCAAATGAGCACTTCAATGTCACGAGAAAAAACTGCATGCATTTTTTCGGCACTGTTTTAAGTCCAGTTTCTAAACCGTTTGACGAAACGAAGCATATAATATATCGTTGGATAGCTATGGAAAATGCGCAGCCTCTTCAAGTTGAACACTTTTCGAGATTCATGACGGTTTAAGAGCAGTTTTAAAAATAGTGCGCGCATGACGGGATGCAGCGAGCGTATTTTCACGATTGTTTCTAAACCACACGTCAGAATGAAGCAAGCGATACGGCGTTGTAAAGATATCGTCGAGACGCAACTTTTTCATGTAGATTACACTCTCTAATTCCTCACGGACTAAGAGCAGTTTCAAATTTACTAAAAACGGAATCCTGTTTTTCAAATTTTTCGGTTTTTTGGGAAGTGTTTTTGCTTCAGTTTTTTAACCGTTTGTCGGAATGAGGCGTGTAATACGCCGTTGAAAAACTACGGATGAGGCGCAACTTTCATATGTTGAAATATTTTTGAGAATCCTTGCGGTTTTTAGTTAATTTTGAAAATCATGCAGCTGACGAAGAGAGGCAGCGGACGTTTTTCGCGATTTTTTTCAAACCGCTCGTCGGAATGATTCAAATGATACACCGTCAGAAAGATATCAACGAGGCGCAACTTTTTCATGTAGAATACTCTATCTAATTCCTTACGGTTTGAGAGCAGTTTTGAAATTACCGAAATGCGGACACTCTTTTTTGCGACACCAAAATCGATGAGCGAACCCGAAAACCGCACTGCTTTGGACTCGAAACCGCACCGCGTCAGATGGGCAAGTGAACTGCATGATTTCTTTTATTTAGACGTAAATTTTTCCAGGAGAGAAAGTAGACCACACTTCACGTCGGGTGTAAGTGAACCGCACTTCACGTCGGGTGTAAGTGAACCGCAACACTATCGAGCAGTGAACCTCATTACTTTTTTTCTTGTTTCGAAAACATTTTTTTCACTTACGAGATGAACATCATCAGACGCCCAATCGCACAGGTTTCAGACTGAAAACCGCACTACATCAGACGAAAAATCGAACTACGTGGTTTCTTTTGTGAAACGGAAAATTTTCTGGACATTTTGCACCATGTTTGACAAGTACACCCTCAATTGTTTTTACAAAACACAATGGACTGCACACGTGGGGTTGCCACAATGGACTGCACACATGGGGTTGCCGAACTGCATTTGTTTCTCTCAACAAATTTAATAACATTTTTTTGTAAAAAAATTAATAACAATTTAAAATGCCACTCGGTTGTGGGGCTGCCAAACTGCGTGGGGCTCCCGAACTGCATGGCAATAGAGAAAAACTGAACATGAAGATGTCGTTTTGGCGTCTTCGCATCGCACCCCTTTTTTTAGACGAACAGGGGAAGATGAAGATGTCAGCCCGGCAACCCATGCGAGCGTACTGCATGCCACAGCTTGCCGAACTGACTGGCGTCGCGCGAGGAAACTTGGCTCATTTTTTAGTCCAAAGAACTACAAAACAAAATAAAGTGAGCTTCAAAAGAAAAACCAAATGAACTGCAATAGTTTTATGCACATCCACCGGCGAGCAGCGAAGGAAGATAAAATTTGACTCAGAATTGACTGCAAAGATTTTTTCAGACCTGAAGTGATCTGAACCTTCCGCTCAATCATACAAATGGGCTCAGCTAATTATACAGAAGAAAACTTGCCGATTCAGCAAGTGCTCCGCAGACGAACTATAGAATGGGAAGGAGAGAGCTACAGGGGGTCCTCCAGTAAACTTGCCTGGATCTAGCCCAGGAAGAGGTGAATAGACGCATGGGGGAGGATGATGGCCATGCATGGATCCGGGGGGTCCTTCCCCGCATGGATCCCCTTCCTTGCTGGACTGGCAGTGTTCAACAGCAAGCAGAGGCGTGCAGCGCGCCATCGGCATGAAGCAAGCAACAGGGACGGGGAAGGTGGAAACCGCCTGTGTCGTTGCTGTCCAGGAGCCGCCGCCCTCTGCCGCTGTACACCGAGAGGAGCGAGGGCAGTGCGGATCCCACTGGATCCGGCAACGGGAGGGGTGTGGTGGTGGCCGCGGGTGGCGCCGCGACGGTGCGAGGTGCGGTGTTGGCCGCATGGGAGGGTGGCGGTGCGACGCACGTGGGAGAGGTTGAATGCCCACCACGACGGTGCGGGGACGCAGGTGGTGCAGCCCTACTGCGGCGCGGCAGAAGGTGGCTGCTCAGCGGTGTGGGGGAGGGTCTAGTGCGGCGACACGGGGGAAGGTGGTGGTGCAGCGGCGCGGAGAAGGTGGTGGTGCGGCGGTGGCACGGTGGGAGCAGGGGAGTTGGTGGTGCGGTGGCACGGGAGGGCAGGGGAGCTGGTGGTGTGGCGGCGTGACGGGGGGAAGGGGGAAGCCGTCGGGAGATAAAGAGAGAGGATTTAGGTGGGTGAGGAGAAGATAAGGTGGGATCTTTTGCTGGAATAGTCTATAGCTACGGGTTGCTCGGTGGTGTTAGCATAATAAGAAATTGATGTGCAGAATAAGACTCTTAACGGGTAATCTAAATTTTAACCCACTGTATGTCCGAACATGAGCTGATACATGTTATATGTTTTTCGTGAAACAGCTGATGCAGCTGCGGTCGAGGCTCTGAAGGGCGAACTTGCTATGGCCAAGGAGGTGGCCACAGCGAGCGTGGCAGCCAATGAAAAAGCGGCTAGCGACCTGCAGGCCGAGAAGGCCCTGCGTCAACAGCATGAGGCTTGGGCGACCGAAGTCGAGGCCGAGCTACAAGATGCAATTCGCAAATGTGACACCTTGGAGAAAGCAAATTCGGACTAAGCATTCGAACTCGCTACAGTAGTTAATGCTACCAAGGAGGCGGGAACTGAATCGCGCATTTCTCTGGAGGAGATAAAACAAGCGCGTCAAATAGCAGCTGGTAAGGTTTTTCTCTTGTAGAGCATCTTCGGTGGTCAGAGGTATCTTGTTCTGGCATGATTATGGAGTTATCTAGGCGTGTTTGTGGATCTCCCGAGGAGCATCGCCGACGCCGCCCAATACTTCCGAGCTCAGGAGGGGAACAACACGGAGAAGATATTTTGGTCGCAGTTCCTTGCGCCCAACCTTCCGGTGCCCCTCAACGACCAAATAAAGCAGTTGGTCGAGCTGCACAACATGGCGAGTTCAGCCATGAAGGACTTGATAGTCCGACTATGGCCCGCTGATCCGATCCCGAGTAGTTACTTTGGATTGGTGAAGAGGCTCATCGAAGTGAGTCCGCGGGTCGACGCTGTCAAGCGCTTGGCCTGTATAGAGGGTGCTCGGATGGCCTTTACCCGCGTGAAGGTGTATTGGGCGAAGATGAAGGCCGTGGAAATAGCCACTGCTGGCTCTCCAGAAGGCAAGGATCATCGCATACCGGAAAGGTATTTCGATGATGTCCTAGAAGGAGCCCGCCTTGTGGAGGGCCAATGCTCAAAGGATATAATCTTTGAGTGATTTGTATTCGGGTTGTAAGGAGTAAGCCAATGTGCTGATGTATATAAATTTTGCGCTTTTATATTAATGAGCGACTTTTCCCTCCCGTGCGGCTGTTTATGTAAATCTAAAAATTTCCAGTCGTCGGCTTCAGCCCCCATGTAAATATTACAGGGGTGTTTCGTAACACGCAGGAACACTCTTTATCCAACGTCTTGGTCCGTATATGAGGTGTTTGCGTAGCAAACCAGGCAATCAGACTATACGGCTTTATCGCTTTCACTTAGCCATAGGAGCTTGACTAGTGGGGCTAAGTACTAGCCCCTGGTGCGTACCAGGCCTTTTGAATTATAGTGCCTTTTTGACGCGGCGGGGCGAAGACCAGCCCCCCGTATAACATGGAGTGGATCGCTATCGATCATAGTATAACACTAGGTCACCGAATCGGTTGACCAGCTCTCGCCTCATCATGACTGTCAGTTTTCGGCTTTCTCTACTAAGGTACTTGACCAGGCGAACCAGAAGTACAATCGCAATTAGTTCTCCCTTCACTACCTTAGTCGAACAATGCGGAACGTAAGGTACCAAGCAGAGGAGCCGGGCAACCCAACTATTGACCAAAGACATGATTCAGAGCCGATGCATATAATGCAATATCTGGGACGCCGAACAGTTCCCTATAGGTGTTTGGACTTTTTGTAGGCATGCCAAGCTAAGTACAGCCCCTGGTATTAAGTCCAGGTGTCAGGGCATATGCGGCGATGTGTCTTCGAGGTGAAGAATACAAGTGATAAAAATAGACAACGACCCAAAGAAATTGGAACCAAAGTGCTTCTTTTATATCTCGTTTAATACAGCGAGCCGTGAGGTTACAGATAACGTCAATAACAGCCTCGGGCATATATATATATATATATATATATATATATATATATATATATATATATATATATATATATATATATATATATATATATATATATATATATATATATATATATATAGGGTGGGTCTATTTTCATAACACCCCTTAAGACCTTATTCTCATAACACTAGCTTATTCTGCAACCACCCCAACCCAACCCGCCTCCTTCTGCCTGCAACAACCCACCACCCCATCCCTACCCACCACCATTGCTTCAACCTTCCGCGTCGGCCCACCCCAAACCACCCTCTGCCGCAGGTTCCCCCTTCCTTCGGCGCACCAACCCCTTACCCACCTTCTCCCCGTCGCCCAGCCACCCCAACCAACGCGCCACCGCGCCCCTGCCTACATCTGGCTTCATCGCTGGATGACACGCCCCGTCGCCGGATTCAGGCCAAGGCGGCCCCTCGCGCCGCCCCACCGCCGGATACAGGCCATGGCGGCCCTGCGCGACGCCCAGCCGCCGGATCTAGGACGCGACGGCCCCCACGCGACGCCCCGCCGTCGGATCCAGGACCCCACGCTGCCCCTCCTCCTACCAACGGCCGCTCCCTCCTGTGCACGCGACGGCTACCGCAGCATGGCCGGCGACTTCCCATGGGCTTCCCCCTTCTCTCTCTCCTCTCCGGCGAGTAGCTTGCCCCCTAACGACCCCTCGCTTTGTTTGGCTTCATCTCCCTAGAGATCGCTATTGAGCCAACGCGTGGCGGGCGCGAGATCCAGGACACCACACGCATAGGCAACCAGCGAGATTCTAGCTCAATTCGGATTGATGTGCACCATTGCCTTGTGGCGGGCGCGTGTGCAGTGCACTCTCGCTGGTGTGCAGTTCGCCGATGAAAATGAGTGCAGCTCGGCCAAGCGGAATCAGCTGCGCAGGCATGCGCCTCGGCCAGTTCCATCATGCAGTTCGTTCGATGTGTTTTTCCATGTCTTTTTACCAATTCAGATTTGACTGCTCTGCTCTATGTCTCGCAGTTCAATTTCTAGTCGAGCGCCCCCTCCCCCTACATCCTCAGCAACACAGGATCTCCGACAAGTTGCTCGCTTCCTGCGTGTGCACCATCACTGCTGCTATAGTTTGCCAACGAGCCTCTAGAAGCAGCTCTCTCCTCAACTCGTTGCGGTTCCCCGGCGGCGGGAGAGAAGTGCACTGCACTAGGGTGGCCGACGTCATTTCTGTTTTGAAAAAAGGATTAAAGATGTGAGTGTGGCTGTATCAAAATAATGAATGGATGTATATGTTTTGAAGCTCACTTTGTTCTCTCACGAAGTTGTCCATAAAAAACCTTTGTGGTTCACTTGGTGATCCAAAACTAAAACACATCGGAAAGCAGCTCACTTCTCAACGCACGTAAAAAATTAATTAGTACGAAAAAAGACAACAGCAAATCACTAGGTTCACTTTTGGTAGTGTTCCGCTTCACTTTCGGGAGTGTTGCGGTCCAATTTCATTCGAAAAAAAGTTGGAAAAAAGACAACAAAACTCCTCTGAGAAAAATCTACGTCCAACAAAATAAATCATGAGGTTCAATTGACTGTCTGATGCAGTGCGTTTTTCAGTTTGAAGCAGTGCGCTTTTCTGTCCGATGCAGTGCACGCGTCGATTTGGGTGTCGCGAAAAACAGAGTTTCCGCGTTTTTTTAATTTCAAAACTGCTCTTAAACCGTAATCAATTAGAGGGAGTGTTCTACATGAAAAAGTAGCGTCTCGGCCAAATCTTTCCAAACCGTGTTTCGTTTGGATCATTTCGACCAGCGGTTTGTAAAACTTTCATGAAAAATGGCCGCTGCCTCTCGTAGTCAGCCGCACGATTTTCAAAATTAACTAAAAACCGTAAGGAATCTCAAAAACATTTCAACATATGAAAGTTGCGCCTCGTTCGTAGCTTTCCAACGGCGTATCACACGCCTCGTTTTGACAAACGGGTAAAAAACTGAAGCTAAAACAGTACCAAAAATTGCAAAAAATTCGAAAAACATAATTCCGCGATTTGTTAAATTCAAAACTGCTCTTAAACCGTAGCGAATTAGAAAAAATAATAGATATGAAAAAGATGCGCGCCGACGATATCTTTCCAACGGTGTATCATATGCTTCATTCCGACGAGCAGTTTAGAAAAAAATGCAAAAAAACGCTCGCTGCCATTATTCGTCGGTCGCACCGTTTTCAAAACTGTTCTTAAACCGTGCGGAATCTCGAAAAGTGTTCAACATGGCGAAGTAGCGCATAATCCATGCCTTTTCAACGGTATATTACACACATTGTTCCGACAAATGGTTAAAAAACTAGAGCAAAAAAGGTACCGAAAAAACAACACGTACAGTTTTTTCAAACATGAAGTTCACTCCTCTGTGTGTTGCATTATGCATGCAGTGCCCTCGTGTTATGCGTGCAGTGCGGAAGTGTTATGAGAATATTATTCTCATAATGTTATGAGAATAGACCGGCTATATATATATATATATATATATATATATATATATATATATATATATATATATATATATAGGGTGGGTCTATTCTCATAACACCCCTTAAGACATTATTCTCCTAACAAAAAACTTATTCTCCTAACAACCAACTCGTCCACTCCCCGCCTCCTAGCGCCCAACGCCGGCATCCTCCCCAACCCCTCCCCGCCTCCTAGCGCGGGAGCGCCCAGGCGGCCGGCGGCCAGCGTCCTCCCCTACCCCTCCCCCGCCTTCTAGTGCGGGAGCGCACGGCGGCCGGCGGGCAGCGTCCTCCCCCACCCCTCCCCCGCCTCCTAGCGCGGGGGCGCACGGCGGACGGCGGCCGGCGTCCTCCCCTACCCCTCCCCCGCCTCCTAGCGCGGGAGCGCACGGCGGCCGGCGTCCTGCACCTCACCTCCACCCCTCCCCCCGCCTCGTAGCGGGAGCGGAGCGCGCGCCAAAGCGGCCGGCGATGCAGTCCGTCGGGGACGAAATTTCTGCGGCGGCGTTTAGGAAGCCACGCCGCACCTCACCTTCGCCCCAACAACACCTGGAGGATCCGCCCCTGACGCATCCAGCCTCCGCCATGCATGACAGGGGAAGCGAACTGCAAGGTTGACTACTACATCGCATTCATCGTGGATGCGAACTGCAATGGTGCACGTCCAGCCTTCTCCCGCAACAATGGCGAAGGTGGAAAAAGCGCATGAGTTCCTGCAGCGGAGGTGGACTGCACGACAACAGCAGCAAGAGCTGCATCTGCAGAAGGAGGGAACTGCATATAAGGTAAGAAAATCAACATACCAACCCCCACATCCAGTGTGCAGTGCCGTTTTTATACCCATGCAGTCCCCCATATTGCGTCTACTGCAGTCACATGTGTCTCCAAGTGGAAAAACAGAAAAGGATACTTCGAAAAATAAAAAACGCTATATGGATCAAAATTGCAGTCCACAATGACTAAAAAAGTAGAGCGCTGTTCCTAGAGCTGAAGTGCATTGTTTCTTCACGTTAACTAACAGTGCCCCTGCTGTAGAATGACAAATAGAAAGTGCAAATTCTTACCGTTTGCAAAAATATAATGATATATAGAACGAAAGATGCAGTTCATTTCATTGTTGACGTGCATAAAAAAAGCATTGGCTTAATAACCTGCAGGAATTAACTATGCCTCAAAAACAGAAGATGCCTCGAATCATTTACGACCCTGAGCCCCTGAACTGCATTGGAAGAGAAGAGTGGGAGAAGCCTGGATGGATAACACCTGAATTACCTAGGGGTTTCTTTAACACAACAAACAGAACTGCGTACTCCATGGAGGAAGATGTAGAGGATAAAGATGAAAACAGTGAACCAAACATCATTCGAGATGGAGAAGGCAGTGAAACAAAAAACCCGCAGGATGACGAGGAGGAGGACGACGATCTGGTCTTCATGGGGGAACACGGGCAGAAAAATGAGGAGGAGGATGATGACGAAGAGCAAATCATAACAGTTATGCAGCCAAGGTACACGCGTGTCTTTGAAACATTTGGTCAGCAGATCAGAACGGATGATATAGCACCTCCAGAAGCCGATGTTGAAACCCAGCAAGTTCGGCAGGTCCATGTGCAAACGATTCGTCGACAAAGGGACAGTGGAATTCCACCAAGGCCGCCTACTGCCCAACAAAAGAATCGGAAACAGAATCAAGGAGGGCCGCAAGCAACGAAAAAAGTAAAGTTCTCCACACTCCTGCCTCCTCGCGATCCTCAATTACATAGGTCTGTTGTCACCCCTCCATGCCCAATAAACATCGGTGAGCTGCAAACACCGTTAGAAGAAAAACAGTACACGCACGTAAGCATCCTTGCCTGACTACTGCAGTTCAGTTATTACGCATAGTTTCAGCTTGTGCATTCTCATTAACAAAAAAAAGAAACATTCCATGTTGTGTGTGTGCAGGATGAGAACATGCTCCAAGAACTTGTGCCTGTGAAAGGTATGCAGTTCACATCAGAAGATGCGGCGCGAGAATTCTACAACACGTATGCGAGGCATGCAGGCTTCGGCACACGCAAAAACGGCGGATACAGAACAAACAGATACATCGTGTGCTCAAAGGAAGACAGAAGCAAACAAACTGTCACTGATTATGACAGAAAGCGAGAAAAAACATCAAAGAGGACTGGCTGCAAGGCGGGGATGAGATTGAAAAAAATAAAGGATGTGTTTGTGATAGCAGAGATTGAGCTCAATCACAACCACAGGATGATTGACAGCCCGGCTATGCTTCTGCACATGCACTCGCATAAGACGGATGACCCGTTGCTCGATAAACTAGTGAAGGACATGCAGAGCGACAACCTCATGCACACACAAATGATGTCAACCCTGTCTAGGATGTCAGGAGGACTGCACTTTATGGGGCGCACCAGCCGTGACTGGGTGAACAGGTACGTTTACTAAAAACAAAAAAACGATATATCGTCTATTTCATGCAGTACGCTTTGTGCATTTTCTGTAAGTCCATAATGCTGAAAGTATATTGTTAATTCGAACTGCAGGAAGCATCAATTCGCGAGGGAGGAAACAGAGGACGATGTGAAGAAACTCCTGGCTTTCTTTGAGAAGATGCAGCAAATAAACCCGGAGTTCTTCTATGATTACGACAAAGATGTCGATAACCGTGTGCGCAACATATTCTGGGCGAACGCCAGCTGCAGGGGATCGTACGAAGATTTTGGAGATTGTGTCACATTTGACACGACCTACAAGACCAACAAGTTCCACATGCCTCTGGGCGTCTTCGTTGGAGTCAACCACCACCTCCAAAGTACAATATTCGCTGTGGCTCTCATCAGAGACGAAACAATACCGACTTTCGAGTGGGTGTTCCGGACGTTCTTGCGTTGCATGAACAACAAGCGGCCAATCTGCATACTCACAGGTATGCTGAAAAAAAAGAGTGAACTTAAATAACAATGCAGTTCACTTCCAAGTTTTGTAGTACATTTCTTACATCCAATGAAAAAAAAGCAGAAAAAGGATATGCAGTTCTCTCAATAACTCGATGCTTTTTTTTTCAAAAACATGCAGATCAATGCCCCTCCATGGATGCCGCGATAAAAAGTACGCTCGTAGGCACGCTGCACAAGTTATGCCGTTGGCATATACTGAAAAAAATACAAGGATCACCTGTCCTTGCTGTACAAAGCCTATGAGAAATTCAAGGATGAGCTGACCTCCGTTCTCAACCACCCACTGATGCCATCAGAGTTTGAACGCGCTTGGCGTGAGCTCATGGAAAAGTATAACCTGCAAAATGATGAGATTATGAAGGCGCTGTGGGCAGACAAAAAAGAATGGATATCGGCTTACTACAAGGAGGTGTTCTGTGCACGGATGACGTCGACACAGAGAAGTGAAAGCATGAACCGGATCTTGAAGAGGAACTTTGTCAAGGAAAGACACGACCTGCACATCTTTGCGTCCCAGGTGGACAGGTGCATCCAGACAAGGAAGGGCGTCGAGCACGCGGAGACCATAGCTAACGAGGTATATAAAACAGAGCAAATTTTTTAGAGATGGATGAGCAATTAATAAAAACAATACTCGCTTTCTTGATTTTTGCTGCCAAAAAGACAACTACTTAACTGGTTTTCTTTGTTTCACAGACGGAGATAAAAGACTACTACTCAGTTTGGATTCGAGGTTCAGCTCTCCAAGATTTAGACCAGGGCGGTCTTTGCTGACTTCAAGCAAACGCACTACCGCAGCACAACCTTCAGATCAGAGCAGTCCACTGACAACCCAACGAAATATTTGGTGCGCCACTACAACCGGTCTGATGATTTTGATTGGGCAAGACACGAGTTCCAGGTGGTTGCTGATGTGACGAACGGTATCTACAAATGCGAATGCAAGCTGTGGACACACACAGATAAGTGAGACAGGAAAACAAAAAAAATAAGCACACGTAAAACAAAATGAAGTTCACTTATTGCTCGTAGCAAAAAAAAGAGATTAAAAACCAAAAAAAATATAGTGAGGTTCACTATAGCAGCAGACACATGACCTATTTATAATGCAGTTCACAAAACCAAAAAAATTAAAAAATGTTGCCTATTTATGTGAAGTTTGCTGGCACGAGTAACCCAAAAATTTTCTTTTGCTGCAGGCCTGTTCTGCGTGCACATCATTTGCATGTTGGATCAGCTGCGGGTGGACAAAATACCTGAACAGTACATATTGAAGAGATACACACGGAACGCACGCCAAAATCCAACTTTTGACCTCAGAGACTATGGGCAAACTGCTCCGGATGGGAGTTCGATGTTCTGCCGTAGGAGACTACTTGCAGAAACTACAATGGACCTGGCGAACAGAGGTGTCAAATCGGATAGAGGGTACAACAGAGCTTTAGCTGGGATGAGAAAACTCATACAAGAAGTGAACGTAATAAATGAAGAAGAAGAAGAGGCAGAGAAGATAATGGATGCGCGGGGTGAAGTCCAAGGAAAGGAGCACGAACATGCTGCTGATGGTGCAGTTCATAATATGGATGACACAATTCTTCCCCCGCCTGTTTCAAACACAAAAGGGAGAAAGAAAGAGAGCAAGTCAGCCAATAAAAAAGCTGCAGCAAATGAAAAAAGCCCTAGAAAAAATAGCAGGCCTGAGCTAGAACTGGACAGCGAAGGAAGACCACTGGGGGTAAGGATGTGTAAATCATGCAATAAGATTGCGGGACACAACTCAAGAACATGTGAGGAGAGGCTGAAACAAATCCAGGCTGAAAATGCCACCACAAATCACCAAGCTGACCAACAAGATGATATGCCAAAGAGAAGACTATGTAGCGTCTGCAACAAGAGAGAGAAGCATAACGTGAGAACTTGTCCAAATAGAACAGAGGAAAAAGATGAAGAAGATGACGAAGAAGATGACGAAGAAGATGCTGACAGAGAAGAGAGTGAGGAAGCGATCGAAGCTGATGAAACCGAGGAGGAAGATGAGGAAGAAGAAGAAGAAGACGAGGAAGAAGAAGAAGCAGATGAAGAAATCGAAGAACCATCATCAAAAACGAGGGGGAGGGACAGAACGCAGAATCCAGCGCGTAGGCAAGCATCGAGGTCGCACGGTCCCATTACGAGGGGTAACGCGAACAACAAGATCAAGACAGAAGCAGCAACAACCGTTGAAACAAATGCAGTGCACAATCTGCGAAGAAGCACCAGGAAAAGGACGTAGATCAAACACATATGCAGTTTTGCATTTTAAAAAAACATATTAACTTCATCATTTATATATATCGTATCGTATAATATATGCAGTTCTCTTCTATATGAAAAAAGAAAATAAGATGAGAATTCCACTCTCAGAATGCGGTTCTCTTCTGTATGAAAAACCTGACATCGGAATGTCATTTTGAGAATGCAGTTCTCTTGCTCGTATAGAATCTGACATGAACGTGAATCAATACAGAAAAGCAGATAGAAAAGAAAAAATGTAGAGTCAGACTAGGATTCACATACACTGCAGTGCATGCGTGGTGCGTTTAAAAGCTTGAAGTGCAGTAACCTTCGAGTACACAGTGCAGTGCGCTTAGTGCAAAAAAATGTAAACAAAAACGATTCCGCTTCTGAAGCGATGCAGTTCGCTTACGGTGGACAATTCGGTTCGCCTGCCCTAAAATAAATGCGCCCACTATCGCCCGAAGCGCCCGCGCCCCGCCCCTCCTCTATCCCGACGGTTGCACGCCGCACGAACGCCACGATCATCACGAACCCACGATCGGCAACACGGTTGGGAGAAGAGATCGTGTCCTCGGCAGAAGTTGCTGCCGCTCCCATTTAAATCCCGCGCTCCATCGAACAGGTCGTCCGCACAAAACACACAACGCTGCACCTTCCTCCTCCTCTACCTCCTCTTTGCAGCAATGGGGTTCAGCAGAACCTACGACGCCGTGCATGCGCACGGGAACACGAAGCTGAAGGTGATCTACACCACCGACGTCGCCGCCATGGCGACGTACGTCCAAGAGTTCAAGACAGTTCTCCAGCGGCGCCGCCAGAAGATCGTCGGCATCGACGTGGAGTACACACCCGACCACGGCAGAGCGGCCGTGGTTCAACCATCCATCGGCAAGTATCACCCAGTGCTTCTTTTCCAGGTATGTGGTACATTGGGCAAGAGATGCATCACGTTCGACAGGTTCCTCGGCGACCCAAGGTAAGCAATTCTCTCTGCCGAGTACGCGTTGCAGTTCTATATGCCCGTGTATGCAGTTCCGAAAGGTATAACTTGCGGTTCACTTTCCTTAGGTTCGAGTTCGCTGGCTTCGCCATCGAGCAGGACAAGCAGAAGCTCGCAGCCTGCAACCTCCACGTCCCCAACTTCGTCGACATCCAGACGAACTGGAGGGTGCCTAATGGAACGAAGCCACTGGACTCGCTGGGCGATGTAGCTGCTGCCATCATCGACGATGAGTACGCAGACATGAAAATGAAGATGACAGACCACGACTACAGCCTGTGGACTTCCATTCTCAGCACCAAGCACGTCGAGTATGCTGCCAAGGACGCCTACGCTGCGTTCGAGATATGGAACCGAATCAGCACCATGAAGAAAGGCCTCGCGCGCGCTGAAACAGAGAAGACAAGGAAGCGCCTGAGGTCATCCAGGAGGGGGTGGGGCAAGGGGGCATCAACTTCCACCTCCAACTCCAACGGGTGGAACTGGTGAAGCAGGACAGATGCTGAAACCCAAGGATTCCTGTCGCAAGTGCTCGATTTAGTTTCCCTCTGCGTATGTAGATTAGTTTGCTTTCGTTCTAGTTTGCTTTGGGACAATGATTGCTTATGTTGCGTTAGTTTGCTTGATGATGTACTATGTTAATTATGACCGCAGAACCGTGGTTTCTATCTATCAAATATATGCAGTTCTCCGTAGTCTGTTTTCAGTATGTATATTGCTTCAAAACTGCTGATGTAGCTAGGATACACATAAAAAACAAAACTATCAGAGCAGTTCACATAGAGAATTCTTTCACAAAACTGCTCCTGTTAAAGAAGGTTGATGCAGTGCTCTTTTATTAAAAAAACTCTAGTTCCGTGTGTGGGTTAAAAAAAAGAAAAAGCTCGGTGGGGGTTTCCAGAATGCATGTTCTTCAACTGCTGCTGCTGATAGGATGCACATGAAAAACTATATGTAAAAAAGCAGTTCACTTATACTCATAATTCTCATAAGAAAATACACTAGAAGCCACGCAAAAAATGTCAGATTATTACAACAAAAATGTCTCATGCTGCTGCTGCTCAAGCGATACTGATCTAAAGCAAATTTAACTTGATTTCCAAACACTTTGCATGCCTAAAAAACATAGCCATCACAACATCCCCTGCCTGAAGACCAGCTTCCTCCATAAATTCCTTCCAGCCATCTTTGAGAACCAAACAATCATCAGAGCCAACAGAATACATAACATCAACATCATGATATCCATTCTTGCTGACCAACACCAAATTAACACAGCTTTCTGTTGCCCTGACTAGACCAGAAGGGAATTTCTGCAAAGAAAAACAACAAGAACAGAAAAAAAATAAGAACAACTAAGAAAAAGATTACAATCTTTCATAAAAAAATATTGATGTCAACACGTAATAATATTGACTAGACAACATTGCTGCTGCTCCTACAATGTTCATAAAAAAACTACTATGGGAAAAGCAGTTCGCTTATACTTGGTAGCAAAAAAATTTCTTCAGAAAACTAATACTCCTACAAAAATTCAGGTAGCGTTAACTACAAACAACACATGAAAAAGAATATCCGAGAAATACATACCCATGAAACACTGACATCATCGTCAGTCAACTGATGGACGAATGGAGCCCGAAATCCAATACCTGAAGAATATAGAATAGAATAGAGAGCGCTGTGCCGCTGCCTCTGGTTCAGAACCAAACCTTCAGAAAAAACGCATGTCTCCAGCATCGGCTCCACCCTTGCCAGGCAGGCGCACACGCAATCCATTGCCAGGCGAAAAACAGATCTAAAACAGATCGAGCAGGAGTGGCGCCGCCACGGATAAGGTGAGATGGGAGCCGCCAGGGATAAGGTGGGAGGGGAGCCAATTGACCCACCAGTATATATATATGTAAAACAAACAACATAAAAAAACGACAAATAAAGCAGTGCGGTTACATAACAAAATGCATTCCGCATTGCATATTACTGCAGTCCACCGCGCTTGACCAAAGCAAAAAAACTAATCAAACTAGTCCCCCGACACCCCCGTGGCTGTAATGCAGTTCATACAGGCTCGCATTGCATATTAATGCAGTTCGACGCACTACAAAACATTCAACGCGCATTTGCATATTACTGCAGTCCACCGCTCTTGACCACGATTCACAAACGAAAAACACAGCCGGCAATGCAGTTCTAACAACTATATAATGCAAAAAAACTCAAAGAACATCTTTGAGAAACGACCAGAGCCAGTCGCGCCGTGAAAAAACCTGGACAAAAAACTTAAAATTCTTCCAAATTAACAACTTAAACCGCTCCAATTCATACGGATAGATCAAAAGCAGCCCGTAATTGCCGAAAACAACAGAATATTACATACAAAACGCAGCAATTTCGATCCGCACGGGGAAGAACAGAGAACAGAGAACAGAGAAAAGCGGACGAACGGACGCAGATCCGCCAAATCCAAGGATTTCCGTCGTTTTCTTGCAGAATTCAGTGCTTAACCACATATTAAATCAACGCACGCACGAATAAACCAGTAGAAATCAGACAAACTAGCCAGAAACGATGCTAAATGAATGTTTCCTGCTGCACCTCTATGTGGTGCACAGAAGAAGGAAGCAGTGCGCATAGTTTTCGAATGCAATTTTGCCATGCAGTTCGGAACTGTTATGAGAATATTATTCTCATAATGTTATGAGAATAGACCGGCTGTATATATATATATATATATATATATATATATATATATATATATATATAT
>LR738711.1:613180446-613191277 GCA_902687465.1 Secale cereale
ATTGCTCCTGTTAAACAGAATAATCGAGGGGCATAGTTGTACTGACACATCTTCCTTGTATGGACTTGCCCCATTATCTTATCTTTTTAGGGGGAAAACCCGCACCGCACCGAGGGGCATAGTTGTTGATACGTCCAAAACGTATCTATAATTTCTGCTTGCTCCATACCACTTTTGGGTGATATTGCTATGATATTCATACACTTCCATACACTTTTGATCATATTTGGGCTAACTTACTAATCCAGCGCACCCCAGTGCCTGTTTCTGTTTTCGGCTGTTTTTGTATTTCAGGTTTTCACGTTTCGAGAACTGCCCAGAAAAATCCAGAAAAATTATATAAAAAATCAGTGTTCCGGAAACAACACTGCGTCCGAAGGGTAGCCTGGGGGGCGGCACCAGGGCTCCAGGCGCCCTGGCGGCGCCCCCCCCCCCCTGGGCCGCGCCGGGGGGGCGCCTGGGCCCCCCGAAGCTCCCCCGATGCCCTACTTTGGCATATATTTAAAGGGTCCTCCGTAACCCTAAGAAGAGGAACTCTTTTCGCGATCCCATCTCTGTTCCGCCGCCGCCGCCGCTTCCAAGATCGGGAGCACCAGGGGAACTCTTCCCGGCACCATGCCGGAGGGGAGGATCACCACCGGGAGCTTCACCACCACCATGGACGCCTCCCGGATGACTCGTGAGTAGTCTCCCTTGGACCATGAGTCCATGACCAGTAGCTATGTGATGTTCTCCTCCCGTTCTTGTGCTTCACTAATTAGTCCTCGTGAGCTGCCCTACATGATCGAGGCACCTATGTAATCCTTATGCTGTTGCTATGTTGAGTTTGCTGGGATCCGATGGATTATGAGATTATGTTCAGATTGATCTTGAGTAATATATTTGATTCACCTCTTTTATATTTTTGTTCATAAGTAATTCTTGCATGTTCTCCGTTGTTATTTATTGCTTTGGCCGAGTAATAGGTAGTGACTCCAAGAGGGAACGTTATGCTCGATTGTGGGTTCATGCCCCTCGATGACTAGCTTGAGTGATAGAAACATGAGTCTAGGGGATGTGCTGTTGCCACAAGGGGGAAAACAACGGTGCTTGTGCCCGCGGGTGCAAGGATTGTTTACTTTACACAAAGTTCTTTTAATGCAGTTGTCTGTTGCATTGAGTTTACACTATGGGTGGGACTCGCAACTTAATACCAGCGAGATGTTCTGGATAGATATCTCAAGGTGGATGATTAGTAGTAGATATTGATGGATTTCGGTCTACTTACTTTGGCGTACCGCCCATGCTTTGAACCTCAACCTTTCTTGCAATGTAGTCAGCATTGGTTTGCGTTCGTGGTCCTGTCAATTGCCCAGCTGTAATTTGTTTACCTCACATAGCTGTTTTATCGTCTTTTGGGAGAGAGACATCACTAGTGAACATCATGAGACTCCGGTCCATATTACCATCATTGATCACATCCACTATTTACTTTTCGCTATTTACTTACTATTGCAAAACATTATCTATCACTACCATCATTGCTTTTAATCCTTTGTGAACTACAAGGCCGGAGGGATTGACAACCTCTATGTACTCGTTGGGAGCAAAGTTATTTGTATTTGTGTGCAGGTCCACGTTGATTGCTACTAATCTGGCGCCGTAGCAATTGACAGCTACTTGTTGAACCTAGGAGTCTCTGGGGATTCGATCCTTGGCATCTTTGCTAAGGGAAAACACTTCTACTTACTGCATCTTACACCTTCCACTTGGGGTAACCAACGAGGGGTTCGAGGCCCATCAAGGAGTATTTTCTGGCGCCGATGCCGGGGACTCCACTCTTCAGGATAGGGGAGTTGCATGCTATCTTTTACCTTTGCTTTTTAGTCTTGTTAGTTTACCTTTCGTTTTTGCTTTAGTTCCTTTTATCAAAAATCACAAAAATAGTTATCTTGCTTGCTTGCTACTATGGGTTCCACCGAGAACACCAAGTTGTGTGATTTCACTAGTCACAACAACGATGACTTTATCAGCACACCTATCACTACACCTGCCACTTCAGCACCTTCATATGAAATTAAACCTGCTTTACTGAACTTAGTCATGAAAGATCAATTCTCCGGTGCTGGAGATGATGCTGCTTTACACTTGAACAACTTTGTTGAACTTTGTGATATGCAAAAGTACCAAGAAATAGATGGTAATATTGTTAAGCTTAAGCTTTTTCCTTTCTCCTTGAGAGGAGGAGCTAAAATATGGTTTCAGTCTTTGCCTAGAAATAGCATAGATTCATGGGACAAGTGCAAAGATGCTTTTATTGGAAAATACTATCCACCTGCTAAAATTATCCAACTTAGAAGTAACATTATGAATTTTAAACAATTGGATAATGAACATGTTGCCCAAGCTTGGGAACGTATGAAATCTCTTATCAAGAACTGCCCTACTCACGGTTTGACTACTTGGATGGTTATCCAAACTTTTTATGCAAGCTTGAACTTTACCTCGCGGAACTTGTTAGATTCGGCCGCGGGAGGAACTTTTATGTCAACTACACTTGGTGCTGCCACAAAGCTTCTCGATGAGATGATGACCAACTATTCCCAATGGCACACCGAACGCGCTCCAACAGGTAGGAAGGTAAACTCTGTCGAGGAGATATCCTCCCTTAATGAAAAAGTTGACTTGATCATGTCTCTACTTTCGAAGCAATCTACTGTTGATCCTCGTGATGTTCCTTTAAATTCTTTGATTGCTCAAGAACAAGTAGATGTGAACTTTATCTCTAGAAACAATTTTAACAACAATGCTTATAGGAGTAACTTTGGTAACAATCCTAGACCGTTCCCCTCTAATTCTTATGGGAACAATAATGCTTATCCTAGTACCAAGAACCCAACTACTGAACTAGAGATCATGCACTACCCAAAAAGCCTTTAATAAGAATGTAGAAGAGAAACTACATAAACTAGATGATCTTTCTTTTAAGGTAGACCACTTAGCCAATGAGGTAAAATTGCTAAAAATTGAAACTTCTCCTCTTAAGGAGAGGGAAGTCATCCCTATTAATGCTACTCAAGTGCAAATTAATGAAAACATTAGGATGATGGCTAAACTTAAAGAAAGATGGGCTAGAGAAAGGGAGGAAGAGGAAAGAATTAAGAGCCTTCCTACCCACCATACTGTTGCCACTATCCAAGTTATTGAGGATGTTCACACTCTTAGCACCCAATGTACTCCTGGTCCCAATGGACCTATTAATGGTGATGCTATGACTATAGAAACTACCAGACAAGTGAACCTTAAGGACACCACTACCACTTTACTTGATGCTCGTGACCTTGATTTTGATAATTGCACTCTTACCGAAGTTATTGATTTCCTTCACAAGATGTCTAGAGATCCCTGCACTAGCACGCTTAACCTTGCCTTCACAGAGCATTTCACTAATGCTCTCATCAAAGCTAGGGAGGAGAAACTTAGAGTAAAAGCCTCCATACCTAGAAAGCTAGAAGATGGTTGGGATCCTATGATAAAAATTAATTTGAATGACTTCTCTTGTTATGCATTATGTGATGTTGGTGCTAGTACCTCTGTTATGCCCAAAAGAATATATGATATGCTTAAATTGAAACCTTATGATTCTTGTTCTTTTGGTGTTCGTCTCGTTGATTCTTCCATAAAGAAACCTTTGGGGAGGATCGACGATGTTCTTATTGTTGTCAATGATAATTATGTGCCCGTTGATTTCACTATTATGGATATTGAATGTGATCTTTCATGTCCAATTATTTTGGGACATCCCTTTTTGCGCACCGTTGGTGCTGTCATTGACATGAAAGAGGGTAATATAAAATTTCAGTTTCCTCTCAAGAAAGGGATGGAACACTTCCCTCGTAAGAAGATCAAGTTACCTTTTGAGTCCGTTGTACGGGCTAGTTATTCTTTTACTCTTGATAAAACTTGATCTCTATGCATTATGCCTAGCTTAAAGGCATAAAAGAAAGCGCTTTTGGGAGGCAGCCCACATGAATATATTTTTTTTGCTTTTGTTGTGTCTTGATGTTGTTTACTTCTGTAGCATCATCATTGTATCTTTGCTTTTCATATTTGTACCAAGTATAGCCTCTGATTGCTAGAAAGTTCAAAAGTTGTGAGGTGCTGTCCAGGAAACAGATTCTGTCCTTGGATAGAAAAATTCGTATAAAATCACCAGATCATCTTTTTGGTCTGAATTTTTTCGACAGCGTTCTCTATATAATTTTATTTCGTGCATCTGTTCTGAGTTTTTCTATTTGAGTTGCAGAAGTATCCCGGACAGATCAATTACTGCCTGCTGTTCTGTTTTTCACAGATTCTGTCCTGTTTTGCCTTACCTTCACTTTGCAAATCAAGAGCTTGCTTTTTCTATGCAAAAACCTTTTGGCAATCTTGATAAACAGTAGAACTTCAAGAATATCCTTATTTCCAGCAAGGTATAATTATTTTATTAAGGGTACTAACCTCGCTAATTAGATTATGATGAGTTATGTATGAAGGGAGTTTTCAAGTGTGCGAGGGAAGATGATAAAAAGATTCAGGAGTGTCAAGCGCTCAAGCTTGGGGATGCCCCCGTGCACCCCCAAGAAATATTCAAGGAGACTCAAGCGTCTAAGCTTGGGGATGCCCCCGTGCATCCCCTTCTCCATCAACATTATCAGTTCGTCTTTCGTTCCGCTATATTTTTATCACTTCATGTGTTGTGTGCTACGCTTGGAGCGTCTTGCTTTTAGTTTTCTTTTTAGTTTTTCATAACGAGTCGGAACCCAGCATTCCTTTATGTGGGAGAGAAACACGCTCCACCTCTACCTAGAACATAACATAGAATTTCCATGTCTATCTATGTTGTGTGTGTTCTTTGTCTTTTAATAGCTACTATCGTGCTCTGCTCTTAGTATTCATGCTTATCTTTTCAAGAGCTTTTATTTAGTTGGTTGCTTGAACTCTCTTTAATTATCATGCTCACCTTATTAAGAGAGTTTGCTTCCGTTGCATTGGTTAATGTGTCTATGATAAATATGCTACTTGCATGATGGTGCTTAGTAGTTCAGGTTTTCTTATGGTTAATCTCAAATAGCTGGGGGGTTCCCAATATGTTATTGGAGTACCAACATGGTTTGTTTGCCTATGATGTGGTATGGTTTAGTAATATCTTCCTTCGAGAATTTATTTTGATTGACTTGGCGCATGCTCACGCATATTTAAGACTGTAAAGAAAGTCTGTCAAGCCTTGATGGTCTTTTATTTCTGAGTAGCGATATAACTTCCATGTCTGATTCAATATTGCTTTGTCGCTCTGCATGATTATTACCGTCATTGCTCTCTTAGTTGGTCGCTCCCAGTCTTTTGCTAACCTCCACCTGTACTAAGCAAACTAACTATGCAATATATAGCTCATGGGAAAGTAGCCTAAAAACTATTGTGGTAAAGAATATGTTGCTTATGTATCTTATTTCTTATAAGTTGCTTGCTGAGCGGTAACCATGTTTCTGGGGACGCCATCAACTGTCACACTTTTGTTGAATATCATGTGAGGTGCTATGCATGTTCGTCTTGTCTGAAGTAAGGGTGATTTACCGTGGGTTGAATGAATATGCATATTGTTAGAGAAGAACATTGGGCCGCCAACCAAAGCCATGCATCATGGTGGAAGTTTTAGCTTGGACCTTAATCCTCAATCTCTCACGAGAATATGCTTATGCATTAAAGAGGAGTCCATCATCTATTTTCTATGTTGTCCCGGTATGGATGTCCTCAAGTTGAGATCTATCAAAAACGAGAAATCAAATGCGATTTATCTCCTTGGACCTTTGTACAGGTGGCATAGAGGTACCCCTTTGTGACATTTGGTTGAAACATATGTAATGCAATGATAACCCATGGAGATCCGAGCTAATTAGGACAAGGAGCGAGCACTATTGGTATACGATGCATGATGCTTGCAACTTATAGGATGTCTTATGCATGACACATATGAAGTACTACTACCGTTGACACAATTGCTTCCATGTTTTCAAAATAAAAAGCTCTAGGTTGGGGGAAAACTGTCCTCCCACGAACACCTATGGGACCGGAGCCCCTTCTACGTTGCGGTAAGGGAGCGGAGGGAGCACGGAGAGCAGATCGAGGAGCACACGCGGGCAGTTTACCCAGGTTCGGGCCGCGCGGACGCGTAAAACCCTACTCCTGCCTTGGTTGTATTGAGTTCTCGGGCTCGGGAGCTTGAAGATCTACAGTACCAGCTACACCGAGCGTGGGAGTGAGTGAGTCTCTGGGATCGAACCCCCCTCTACGTTGTGCATGGGCCTCCTTTTATAGCCCAAAGGGGTCACCGACACGTGTCAACGTAGAGGAGGGTAAAAATGTAAATTTGGTGGTAGTTGTAACAGTGCATGAACAGTGGATGAACAGTGGTCTTCACCTAACCTTGACGGTGGGGGACAAGGGCATTGAATGCCCGTCGCCGTTGACCCCAAAAGCGTCTGTCCATGCGTCTCCGTTCGCCACGGCGGTAGCCTCGTCACCGCGGCTCGCCAACGTGTCCCTCAGGCTGCACAGCCATCTGCCACGTGCTCCTGGCAGGGCCCCAGGGCGACGCGTGGCCGAATGAGCTGGAGCGCAGGCACACAGTGTGAGCTTCCCCCGGCAAGCACCTTGCCGGGGCCGCTATCTTGCCGGGCCCGGAAGCTTGCCGCTTCCCGGGCCCTGCCGGGGCGCACGATGCGCCGCGATGTATCTTCTGCGGTGTTATCCTTTGTCCTTCCTGGCAAGCACCTCTTGCCAGGGTCTTGTATTGAAAATATGCCCTTGAGCCTAGTGCGGCCTTCCCGGCAAGCTCCTCTTGCCGGGGTCTTGTCTCTTAACTTGGATACTTTGTTCTTGAATGGCCTCAAAAGGGACCAGAGCGGACCTTGGCGAGCGCGTGGTAAGCCCTGCCGCGGGAAGCTGCTACTGCCCGTGCACAAGTTGGGGTACTAAGGTACCCCTATCTTAGTACACCGACAGGAGCCCCCGGGCCTGGGCCACACACGGTGCCGAGCGCTGTTGGGCCAGGCCCAAGACAGTGCATGGGCACACGCGGCCCATGGCAAGCCATATCCCTCTCCGTATCCGCCGCATCCCTCCCTAACGGCATGCGTCGATTGCGGCGTCGTGGGAGAGATCGTGGCCTGTTCTTTAATGGGAAATGCGGAACGTCCCCTACTTCCCCCTTAAAAGCAGAGGAAGCAGGGGCAGTTTCCCCCATCGCCTTCACTCTGCCTTGAATCTCCAGAAACCCCCATCGCCCTCTGCCTCCCCAAAGGTCGACAGAGAGCCAAACTCCGCCCTTCCTCCGCCGTCTCCAGCAACTGCGGCGCCGTCGTCCTCCACCGTCCCTCCTTGCCGCCCCCACCATGGCTCCGAAAAGCGACAAGGCGAAGAGCGACAAGGCGAAGAAGGAGAAGTCTGAGCAGGCGGCGAAGCTGGCCGCCATGCGGAGAAGGATGGTGGTCTTCCCGCCGAGGCTCGGTGCGAGGGAACTCCGGGACAAGTATTACTTGTTCTGGGAGAGGGAGACGAAGGCTCATCCCCGCACCAGAGTCCTCCCGCCGTCGCCGTCGACATGTTCCCGGGAGGTTACTTTTACTTTGCTGCATTCTTCCACTGCGGTCTCTACCCTCCGTATTCGGAGTTCTTCTGCGATGTGATGAATACATACGGCCTCCACCTCCTAGATTTCACCCCCAACGCCGTCCTTACGATGGTTGTTTTCGCACATCTGTGCGAAAACTATGTTGGGGTCCACCCAAATGTAGCTCTTTTCCGCCATTTCTTCACACCTAGAGTAGAGTCCGGATCCCCGCTCTCCGGCGGCATCTCCTGGATCTTTAGGTTGAACAAGAAGGAGGCGTACTTGAAAGGAGAGCTCCGCGGCAAGTGGGAGGAGTGGAGGGCCGACTGGTGCTGGGTGCTGGAAGATGCGCCCGAGTCATTTACCTCGCCGCGCCAGACTGCAATAGTGCGCGGCAAGGATTGGAGCGAGTTGGCCCCGGATGACGACAAGCTTCAGATTGCCTTGACCAGGATTCTCCGTCTCCGGGCCGCCAACCTGACTGTGGGAGAAGTTGGGGCCGATTTCCTCCACCGCCGCATCGCCCCTCTGCAGGAGAGGAAAAGGCCCGCTTGGGAGTTAGGCAACGCGGCGGATCACATGAGGCTGCGCCCCGGGTTGAACTACAATTTTACTGTCTTGGAGCTGAAGGGGATGGTCCGGGAACTGTTCAAGCATGACCCCAATCACCCGAAGTGGTTCAAACCTTCCCGGGGAGTGGTGCCTCTGTGCAACAACATCGCCCTTAGTTCCATCTGCGCGGTGATGCCCGAGTGCGACTCGCATGGAGTCGTCCCCACTTGGCTGGAGCCCCCGGCGGAGACCGTGCAGGCTTTCTTCGACAACTTGGTCAAAAATCCCCGCAACGCCGAGGAGAAGAAGGGCCTCACCCGGGATACTACCGACCGGGATATAGCATATATTGCCTCCAGAATGGAAGAGGCCGCCGCGGCTGCGGCCGCAGGTGAATTTGGGTATACTGTGGACGAGGCGGAAGCAGCAGACGCGGTGAGCCAGGCTGAGGAGGAGGAAATCCTCAAGTTGTTGAAGCTCGCGCCCGAGGAGTTTGCCGGAGAGCCTACCGGGGAGCCTGTCGGGATGGGCGAGGCTGCCGGGCAGGGTACTGAGTCCAGCGGGCCCGTCGAGGAGGAGGAGGAGGACGCCGAGTCCGGAGATTCTGACGAAGACTCTGGTGGTTCTCTGAATCTTGACGACGATGCCTCCTCATCCTCGGAGAATTCTCCGCCGCCACCAAGCCCTCCACAACAACGGAAAAAGCGCCTCCGCAAGACCGCCGAGACGACGAGGCCTCAGGCTCCCCGACAACAGCCGCCGCGTCGTGCGACACGCGCCGCCACGACGAGCAAGGTCGTTAAGGAGGTGCCCCGAGCCCGAGCGACAAGCGGAGGAGGATCTTCGCGGAGTGGCTCTGGTGACCCCCCTGCCCCTCGGTCCTCGGCGACGACTGGCGCTGGGTCTTCACAGCCCACAACCCCGGAGCCCGCCAAGCGCCCGAGGGAGCCTTCTCCTCCAGCTCCTCGCGCTGGAGCGCGCCAGGCGGAGTTTGACTTCTCCGCCCTCAGCTCCGACGAAGAGGAGGAAGAGTAAGCACTTACAGGCAGGCGAAGTTGGAGTCTCGGGAGGCCCTGGCTGCCAAGGCTGGTGCTGATCTGGAGAAGCGCGCCGCAGAGCTCCGTGCCGCCAACCAAGCGGCCCTCCGCAACTTGGCGGAGGAGCGCGAAGAGCTTGCCGGGGCGCACCAAGCATTCCTCCTCGAGAAGGCCGAGGTGGAGGAGCAGCAGCGACTGGCCGCCGAGGAGCTGTCTCGGCGGGAAGGAGCGCTCAACCAGCGGAAGGTCGACCTCGATAGCCACGAGGACGACCTCACCGCCCGCGAGCAGGCTATTGGCGGAGCTCTGCAGGAGGCGAGGGACGCCGTTGCTGCTACAGAGACCGCCAAGAGGGATCTAGAAGCCAGGGTGGCGCAGCTGGAGTTGAGCCTGAAGACAAGCGAGGAGAGCGTCGCCGCGCTTAACTTGGCGCGGGAGAAGGACGCCCACACCAATTCGGATATGCAGGTCCGCCTCTCCGACAAGGGCCAGGAACTCACTGCCACCAAGGACTCCATCGTTGATCTGGAGTTGAAGGTTTCCACTCTTACAGACTCGCTCGACGCCGCCCGGGACCGCGAGACGAAGCTGAAGGACGAACTCCGCAAAGAAAGGTCCTTGCTGGAGAGTGCCGCCGTCTCGCAAAACAACTTCAACCGGGCGGTGGAGCAATGGACTGACAAGCTGGTCACCTCTGCCGCCAACATTGACATGGAGATGATGGCGTTGAGGGCGGAGCACCTTGTGTACTCCCCCAACGAGAGCCTCCCCCACAGCGCCAGGCTGAGCCTGTTCTTCGGGGGGGTGGCGCCAGCGCTTGCGCGGCTGCGAGAGAAAATCCCCGTGCAGCTGGCCGACGAGGCGCGTCGGCTCTGCAAGGGCACCATGGAGCGGGTCTTGTCGAAGATTGTCTACCGCAACCCAGGGATCAACCTCGTCAACGTCCTCCGGACCCTGCCGCCCGAAGCTGACCAGGAGGCGTTGAAGGCACAAGTCGCCCACATCGTAGCCAAGGTGGGCAAGATCCAGAGGATCGATGAAGACCGCAGGGACTAGGCTTCCTTCCTTCTGCTTCCCTTGCCGCTGTAAATTAAGTTATATGCAGTAGTTGATTAGAACAGCGGCAAGTTGTCTCTGTAATATATACTTTATTTTGGATGATCAGTGCAATGTTATCTCCCTTGCTTTAGTCCCTTCACTTTGTATGCTTTCCACCTTACGCTTTCAGGGAACTTGCCGGCAAAGAGACCTTTGCCGCGAGCACTGAGTGCGGGACTCTTAGCAGCCTGCTGGCAATGCCCTTGCCGGCAAGTAACCTCGCCGCAGCTAGCCTCAGCACACTTAGATTGTTGAGCGAACTCGATAACGAAGTAAGGGCGCGACACTTGTCGTAGCTCACATAGGCCGTTGAGCGTGCTCGAAACAAAGTAAGGGTGCGGCTAGCCACGGGTAGGTTCCTCTGCGCACAGGTTTTCCATACAAAGTGTGGTTGTTCAAGGAAGACAACTAAGAATTTAAAATTTTGAGCCGCTCAAATTCTGGTAACTTAGCTTTCTTGGGTTGTTTGCTTCCCAGCAAAGCTTCTCTTTCTTGAACAGCACCTGGTTCCCGC
>LR738711.1:613201400-613278391 GCA_902687465.1 Secale cereale
TATAACCGCACTGCGCCTGTCAAACGAGTGCACTGTCGCATTAGCGCGAGGCCTCCCCCAACCCGGCGAGCCCGAGCCAGCACCGTTATGAATTATTATTTCGTTTGTAATTTTTTGATAATTTTTATTGTATTGTTGTGACTTATTATTTGTACTATAGCCGTTTGTTTTCTCCGTTTAATTAATTTTTTATTGTATTTAATTTTTGCTATTATCTTTGGTAACTGCCCAGAGATAGTGGGCGTTGCCACGATTGTGGGTTTAGCCATCGGTTTTCTCCCACTCAACTTTTAACCTCCACTCTCCCCCGTTCCGCTCCGCTCCCCTCCACAAATCGATTCCTTCTTCGTTCCCCTCTTCTTCTCTTCTCGCATAGAAGTTGCTTCTCCTATTTCACTGCGGGAGCGTCGACCGGTGGGTTGAATCCCATGGGCGGAGGTTTGGGTGCTCTGTTTGCTCCTTTTGCTCTGCCATCGACTACCCTTACGTCCCCTTGTGTATAGATTTTCCCTCTATTTCTAAGCTATTGCTCTCTTGCTGTCTCAGGTTTGATTCACTAGGGTTCCTTTGCTCTTGGACGAGCGGTTCGCGACAGTGATACTGGATTCCGTGGCGGATTTTTGTGTTTGCTGGTAAGAGTTTTGCTTTGTATGGCGTGCTTCATTTCTGAAACAGGTTGGATCCCTAATTTTTGTTCATCTGTCTTGCAGATCTGGTTCGGCAGATTTCAGGACCGCAGATCTCAATGGGTACATCATCCAGTCCGGACAAGTTGAATGCAGGTAATTTTCCCTGTAATTTGGATGATGTTTTAACAGATCTGGTTTTTAAGTTGTATAGGTGTTGTTGTGTCGACTTTATAAGTTGTATGTATTCTGATAGGTGTTAATTTTGCCCTGGAATGTGTGGTGTGTATAATTTTGGCGGTTGATGTGACCTGCGGACAGGTTGTAGTACTGATTACCATGTGTTGTTTGAACTGTTGTCCTGGCATTTGAATAGGTTGTAGTAGTCAGTGAAGAACTACTATGCTGTTGAAAGAGTTGTCATTTTGAAGTTTGTTGTGCCAGCGGTAGGTTGATATTGTGTTATTAGGTGCACTTGTTGTGTTCATATAGTTGAACTGATTGCTTGTTCATGTACTTTTTTTTGCTAATTATGATGTTGTTGCAGATGTTGGAGTGCCGGTGCCTCCTGATTCTGACAAATCATAACGCTTTCAAGATCTTGTGAATGTTATTTTTTAGACACCAAATCCTCTAGAAGAACTTACGAATGTTGCTGGTGTTTCCCTTATATTTGCTCTTTTATTATCAGCCTTGAATACATAAATATGCTTAGGTACATCAGTTGTTCCTTTTGTTTGTGTCTGATGCTATGCGCTTTATTTATCTTGTCTCTGCAATGTTAACTATGTTTTAATTTTATATGTGCATGCTTATGTTATTGGTTTATGAAGTTAATGATAGCCTTGGTGCTCCTGAGGACATTGCTGATGTTGTCAAAGATATTAATGATGGAATGTATTCTCTTAACGTTGATGATGGTGATGGCAGCTTGCAGTTGTCTGTTACTCAGTCACAGAGTGTTGATGGCACTGAGCCTGTTACTTTGGTTGAGGATGTTCCTATGCAGTTACAACTCGAGGACGAAATGATAAGAAAGAAGAAGTGTGATTTCCAGAGGAGAAAGGAGTTGGAACGGCGTCAAAATGCTGCTTGTGTGCAACGAAGTAATGGGGATGTTGCTCAAGCTCCTAAAGGTGTAGGTGATGAAGGTGGTGATGCGGCCTTTCCAACTGTTGATGATGGGTCTCATGAAAGTGATATGCCTGTGAAGACAAACCTGATGCAAACTCGTTTGATGCAAGTGTTGAGTCATGATGTAGTTAAGGAGAAGAAAGTTGTTTTGAAGAGGAAGATGTCAGATCGAAATCCGGATGGCACACAGAGGCATAGCCCATGTGTGAAAGCTAGTTCCCAACTTGGTAATAGCTAAGCTGATGGGGATAGTGTTGCTGTGAAGATTGATCCAAGCACACTTGGTGGCTCCCCTGTTCGTCGGAGTCCAAGAGTTTTGACAAATAAGAAGCCTTCTTTGTATCCTCTTCCAGAGCGCTCTTTGTTGAAAGAAAATAAGAAGCGTAAAATTGCTCCTGCGAAGGTGAACAAAGGTGTGAAGAAGCATGCTCGTGTCGAAGCTGAAGATGTTGTATCTGAAGAAGACGATATCGAAGTTGATTCTGAAGATGAATTTGCAGTGGTACGTGTTTGTACTATATGTGACTTACTAGTTGCACGTGCAATGATTTAATTGTTTATGGGCTGGTATGCTGGCCAGGTGAGGCTGGTCATTGCTTGCATCAATTGAGGGTGGTACTGATGTAGTTTTAAGAGTTGAACTTGTGCAATCTTTTCTTTTTTCTACTTTCCTTCATATGCTTGTTTTGTTTTCTATATTCATTTATTTAAGTTGTGGCTTCGTTATTTTCATTTACAGCCTGTTAGCGTTATGAGTTCGGTCAAGCCGGTGGGAGGCAATGTCGGAAAAGTTGCTTTGGATGAAGGTGACCAACGGCGATTGAACTTAGCTGTGCGTTGTTCATTGGGAGAGGTTGAAGCTTGTGCTAAATTCCTAGAGAGTCGCCATGTGGCTAGGGTTCATGCAGCTGGTTTTGGTTCTATCTTCAAGTGGAAGGTGAAGTCTAACATTTCCCGCCCTTTGATGGGAGCTTTGTACCTGAGGATAGATCTTGATACGATGACTCTTGACATGGGTGAGGCTAATAAGAAGCTTCACATCACTAGAGATGGTATACATCAATTATTTGGGTTCCCTCGTGGTAGTCGTTCTGCACCAAGGCCGTCAAAGGACGGATATGATGACGCTCTGATGAAGTTAAGATCGGATCTTGACATTGCAGGAACAAAGATATCAAGACAAAGGATTTGAGGGATAGGCTCAGGGTGCTTGTCAAGGATCCTAGCAAAGATGACCATGCTTTGAAAGTGTTCTTCATTATTGTGTTTATGAAGGTTGTGTTGCCTGGTTCCGCCCCGCATGTTTCCAGAGAGGCAGCAATGTTTGAGGGTCTCGTCATTGAGGAC
Organism: Secale cereale; assembly: GCA_902687465.1. Lineage (NCBI taxonomy): Eukaryota > Viridiplantae > Streptophyta > Magnoliopsida > Poales > Poaceae > Secale > Secale cereale. Next base: position 613,204,508 of record LR738711.1, read on the forward strand.
ATGGCTAATATGGATTATTACCAGCTAATGGTTGATGAGCTTAGAAGGCTGTTGTCAGGTACCAAGATGGTGTTACCATGGGGAAGGCAATCACAGGCTGTGCTATAGGGCATGTACTAATGTACCTTGACTGCCTTATCCGTGGCAAGACTGCTGTAATGCCCAGGATGGGACTATACCTCCTACGTGTCAAGGCACGACTTAAAGGTATAAGCCCATCCTAGAATGATCTCAAGTTTGGTATCTTTGCACCACTCATGTAAAAGAGGGATTAAATTGCAAAAGGAGATAGTTGGCTTACACTCGCCACTTCACACAATACATTACATAAGCAAAACATCATTCAAAACATCACAACCCGACTACGGGCGAAGATCAAAAGAAAGATACCAAAACAACATAAAGCCACAGGTCAGGATCGAATCCTAGTAGAAAAACCACTACTGATCGTTGAAATGCCACAAGCATACGGCCAAACTCTTCATCGAACTCCCGGAAGTTCTGATCCATCTCCTGTATCAAACTCGGCTGAACCTGCAACTGGTGTGGTGAAGTAACTGTGAGCCACAGAGGACTCAGCAATCCCGTTCCCGGGTAACACGACTATTTAAGCCTTGGGTGAGGATAAGGCTGAAGAAAAGAATAAGAGGTGAAGGAACAACAAGAGTCTGCAGCAGCAACTAGCACTAGCTTACGTAATAGAGAGGGAGAAGAGAAGTGCCTCGGTCGAAAGATGATCACGAAGTGATCCTAGATAAAGCCGGTCAAACATAACCCCACCGTGTTCAACTCCCGAATACCTATTCGGAAATTGACAGTCACGGTACACACGCTGGTAGTGTATTGGAACATTGTGTCAAGTTATCTACAACCGGATATTATTAACAAGCTCCCATCTGCCACATAACCGCGGGCACGGCTTTCAAAACTTCAAACCCTGCAGGGGTGTTCCAACTTGACCCATTACAAGCCCACGATCCGCGGAGTCGCAACTCCAAAGTGGGAAGACCCGAGTATTCTCGGAATCCTGTGCTCAAGTTAAACCGAACTAAGGTAAGGCTAATCCAGCAAATCCTCCCGGCGTGTCGACACCCTGATAGTAGCCGCGCGTATCTAAGTCTCAGGACATGACCGGATGGGTGAAGCTACGGGTTTTTACCAAACCTCGAGTTTCCTCGTGGTGGCCCCGCAGGCTCCCCGTTTCGGACCAACACTCATGTGGAGCACTGGCCCGGGGTTGTTGAATTAAAATAAAAGGGATAGCTAGTCCACATGCAAGTTTTATTAGTTATTAGGCAAATAGTACCAATGTTGGGACTTGCTGGAAAAGACTTAGCACTTAGCGGTTTATCAAGGGGGTCCCATACGCCCCAACCGTGTTAGGAACGCATAATCAAGGAACATAACACCGGTTTATACGGTTCCTAACGGCATGAGTGGATCAAATCACCAAGCAAAAGGCTTAGCCTTCCACCCTTGCCAGTATATAGATGATTTCATTTTAAGCATTTATATAGTGTGATATATCCCAACCAAACTTCAACATGAAGCAAGCATCTCCAATCTTCACCTGCAACTAGCAATGCTATAAGAAGGGCTGAGCGAAGCGTACTTAGCCAAGCAACGGTTTGCATAGGTAGGGTGGTTAAACATGGTAATGGTTACAAGTAGGAGGCTGACAGGAAAGACATGGGCATCGAGGCAAAACCATAGAGCGAGACTACTAGCAATAGGCAAAAATAGTAATGGTATCCGGGTTCGGTCATCTTGCCTGGGATTCCACAAGGGAGAAGAACGGATCCACGAAGTAGACGGAGCAACACAGACGAGAGAAACCTCACAACTCCGGAACGAAACCGAAGCTAACAAGAGAAGCAACCGAAAAGAAAGAAACAACACGGTAAACACACAAGCATAAACATGGCATACGATGCACATCCAAATATGATGCATGTCCGGTTTAAATATGCATGGTATGGCAAAGTGCACAAACAAATACTACAAGTTAAGTGGAGATCAATATGCAACGAGTTGCATATTGACGAAACACCACATTTAATTATTTAATTGACTCTCATTTAATTACAAGACAAGATTAATTGTTTATAACATAGCAAGAGGTGAAGCATAATAAAACTACACTATTTAGGCATTTTAAATGAGGCCGGAAAAACAACAACAATTCCGGAAAAATCCCCATGAGCATGTTTAGTAATTATAAGCAACAACAATTAAACATTCTCATGTTGTTAACACGATGCGGATGACATGATCAAGTTTATGCAATTTTATTAAAAGGTTAACAAGAAGATGATGAGAAGCATCGTCACCGTAGGGGATGGAAAGGGTGCCACGGCAACGATCCGAAATGATGCAAAGGCAACAACTTGGTCCCGGTAACTCGTTGAGAGTCCGGTGCAAAAGATAACGGAGAGCGTGAGCGAGTCAAACGAGATGAAAGGTGGGGCGATCCCGTTACCGGGTTCCCACGAGTCGGTGACGAGGCAACCGAGGAACACGACAAAAGAGGGCACAACGGACACGGAGCACACAAGGGGGACATTTCATACAACACAAGCAAGCATCACACGGGTCATCGTCTCGGGTTATACCTTCGAAACACTCGTTTCGGGACGGTTTGAGATCGTAGAGGAAGGAGTCGTTCACGTTCGGAGAGGAAGTAGCCGTTCCGTAGAGGGAAGTAGTCGTACACGGGGCGACGGTAGACGTTCACGGAGCTCGTTTTCCCGTAGATGTTCGGGTCGGTGTCGTGGTACTTGGGGTTCTCGTTTGCGACGGTAGTGGAAGTAGTGGTACTTGGCGATTCATCATGTAGTTGTTCCCGTCCGTAGTTGTACTTGCATCGGAGGGGTACTTGTCGCGTAGTCGAACTTGACATAACCGAAGGGGTACTTGGTCGGGTCGCCTTGTACTCGTTCATGTAGTCGTTCACGGAGCTCGTAGACGTAGAGGTACACGTGTAGTCGAACTTGGCGGTTCGTTGGCGACTCGAAGGGGTACTCGTTCTTCCGAAGGTAGTCGTTCATGTAGTCGTTCTCGAGCTCGTAGCCGTTCGGTCGCCGTTATGTAGTTGTACTCGGGTCCTCTGTCAAAACAGCAGCACGGCAACACAACAAAAGAACAACACAACAAAAAAAAACAAAAGGGGCAGCGCGGTAGTCGCTGTCGAGGCCATGGCAGCAAGGTCTCGGGCGCGGACGGAGGGAGACGGATGCGGGGCGACGGGGCGCTGCCTTGGGCGGAGGAGGCGCTGGACGGCCTGGTGCTGCTTGGCGAGGGCGCTGGCACTGGAGAACGGACGGAGGCTGCTGCCTTGGGCCGTCGGGTGCAGGGCCAAGGAGGCAGCAGGACGGCGACGCGGCCGGTCGTCGCGGCGCGGAGGGGGCCAGAGACGAGGCGAGGAGGAAGGGCGTCGGGGCCCTGGCTCGAGGAGGGAGCCGGAGGAGCGGGCCTCTGGTTGTCTGGGTGGCCGACGAGGCGGCGGCCTCGAGGAGAACGGAGGGAGGCCACGGGCTGGAGGGGTGCGCAGCTCCTGGGCGCTGGAGGCTGAGGCCGGGCGGCGTCGCTGGCTTGGGGCGGCTGGAGGAGATCCCCGCGGCGGAGGTCGGGCACGGGCGCGGTGCCTTGGCGCGGGAAGGAAGGGCGGCTTCGCCCTGGCTGGAAGATGGCACGGATGGCGCGGAGGACGGACGAGGAGCCCGGAGGAAGGGGCGATGAGGAGAGGCGCACAGAGGGATCGGGGCCTCTGCTGCCTTCCCGGCCACTCGAGGGGAGGAAGTCGGGCTGTGAAGGAGAACCAGAGGGGGTCGGGCTCGGGGGTTCGGGACAGAGAGCGAGAGAGAGATGGGGGAACGAGAGGATAGGGGATGCGGTCGGGCTGGAGAGAGCGACGGCGCTGAGGGGGAACTGAGGGAGGAGCGCTGAGCGCTAGGGTTCGGTGGGGTGCGGGCTGGAGGCTCGTGGCACATGGGCCAAGAGGAATGACCTTGGCCCAATGTGGCCAGGGGCTGGAAGAAACAAATGGCTGGGCTGGCTGCCTTTTATTTCTATTTCTTTAGCCGAAATAAAAAGAGAAGAAAGAGTGTGGAGGGTGTTAGGGCAAAAATAGCACATGGGAGAATTTTTCTCGGGCATCATAAAAAGAGCACGGTCCGAGAAAAATAGAAAAGGCGTGATCGGAAAATAATTCAAACATATTTGAATTTACTTCAAATAGTTTTGAACTAAGACTTGATTATTGAAGTGTCCAAAAATGTTCGAATTTTCGGAGGAACCTCGAAACAACGGAAAAGAATTATTGGCAAGATTTTGAAGGTGAAACTCGAAGTGGAAAAGACATGGGGAAATATTGCAAGTGTGTAGCGGGTAATTCCAAACAATGGAATATTTATTATATAGCTCCCTAAATAATATTGAGAGGCTTTTATATGTTATAAAGAGAAGTCACCTTCCCTCGATTTAAATGGACCGAAGGTCCACACGATTTATTAAGGTTGAGATGCAAAAAATAAATATGACATGATGACATGATGACATGATGCAATGCAAAAAATAAATAACACAAGCACAAAGAACACACGGGCAACCCGGAACATCTGGAATCTTCGGGAATCTTCTAGAATCTTCTGGGACGTCGGTCTTCGGGCGTCACAACTCTCCCACACTAACAGAGGATCTCGACCCGAGATCCTAGAGATATCACCGGGTAAAAACGGAAGAGGAAGGGGTAAAACAAAGTTGCTTCTTTGACAGACGAGTGAAACCACGAACCTTGAGAGGTTGACCAAAATGAAAGACGAACACAACAGATATGAACGAAGATGAAACACTCCGGTAAAAGGAGGAACAAGGAACATAATGAGAAGCTTGTAGGTTGAAAGACAAGAAACAAGAGCTCACGGACCAAAAGAATATGAAACTGCAACGATACAGCCAAGGAATAAGAATGACAGAATTTGGACAGCACTCCGTTTGAAAATGGAAGGAATTGAACAAGAACTTGAGGAGATGGAGTGATACTTGATGAAATCAATAGCATGTTGCCTCCGAAACAATTAAAAGAATGGCACCAGGGTTAAGAAAGATTCAGACAGCACTCCGGTTGAAAAGAGAGGCAAACTTGATAAGATGAGAGAATTAGAATGGAGGACACAACACTCCGGTTAAATGATAAGCAAGGGAAGAACTTGATCTCGATAAAATGAGATGATGGTTTGGAGATAGCAACATCACAATGCCTCCGGAATGAATGAATAGCATAAAATCAAAGAAAGACTTGAACGGAGAAGAAAAGACAACTTCTCCGACAAATGAATATGAAAACCATCCTTACGAAGAAGGGTTGAACGGAGTTGATGGAAAATCAACAACGAAATGAATAAGCTTGATGTGGGCTTATGGAAAACATCTCAAAATTAAGAGGTGACAACCAGCCACTAACAGAAACGAATTGCTTGGATTGAGATCAACAAGGAGATGAAAAACTTATTTCATCGTAATGATAAATGAAGAACTTGGGTCATTTATAAGCACCATAATAGCAACAATTCTCAAGGAAAGCTTTTAGGTGAAATACAACCCAAGATAACTCCAACGAATAATTGAAGGGGTTGAAAAAGGATCTCCTGAACAAAGAAAATGATGGGTTTAAATATCTCATTCCTGACAACTTGTGAATCATGAAACATGAAGGAATTGTCAAGAATGACATAACACCATCTGAAAAGATAAGGTAGAAAGGATGGCAATTGGAAGCATGATGCAGAATGCTTGAGCTCCAACAAGAATGTTGATGAAGACTTCAAGGATGAATTAAAACATGATGAACCATCATGAAGAACTCCGGTAATGAAAGCATGAGAATTGAAAGATGAAAAGAATAAGATTCAAGGCCTGCGATGAATCAGATGGAGCTTTGAAATGATGATTGAAATAACTTGGAGCTTCGGAAAACAAGATGAACAACTTAGGACCGAGAATATGATATGATGAACAAGCTCCAGACAAAAGAATTAAATCACCTTAAAGGAATAAGAATACGAATTATGTCATGCATCTCCTTCACCAATTTAAATTGATGACAACCAAGGATTTGGCATACTACTTATTCTCGTTGGAAAGAATTAAGAGAGATCTCGCACAAGCTCGGATAAATCTTCAACGAACCACCGGTAGAATTATGAGAAGAACGAGTGAATTAAAACGATAACAACGGAAGGGTAATCTTGAAAGAACCACCGTAAAAATAAGGAGACGAACGAAGAGGCATCAATGAAGAATATTGGGAGGACGAAGTTGAAAACTGAGAACGAAGAATCTTCTGAAATGATGGCCTTCGGAGGATCACAAAGAAAAGAATTCATGAAATGCTCCGGACGAGTATGAGAAGAATTCCTCACCATCGGAACAATAATGAGGATGGCAAGAAGCTAGAACCACGAACCTTCAAGAGAACTGGCCAAGATTTAAGAGAAACTCTTCTCCGATCTCCAAATGTTGAGAGTGAAGACGAGAAATGCCATAAGAATTGATGAGCACTCCGGATTGAAGAATTAAAAAGGTTGAAACAATGAAGAAAAAGAATTTGAAAGCGATCTTGGAGAAGGCATGTGACTGATGGAAATCATTCTTACGTCACACTTGAAAAGAATTTGAGTATAACTCCGGAAAAATAGAAGATTCAGGTAAGATCCTGGGAAAAGACCTGTGGGTTAGGGCCCACTCAAAGAAGTCACCGTTGAAAAGATTGCTGAAGAGATATTGCATCGGTTGAATTAAATGGCTTGAGTAATATGACAACGCTCAAAATAGCTTGACATGATTAAGAATGGAAACACGAATCTTCAGCACTCCGGATATGAATAGCAAGAGGAGAATGATTAATTGAAGCACCGAAATAAGAAAGCATTGTGAAATGAGGAAAAGGATAAGATCAACACCGAAATCTTGAATTACATCCACCATGAATTTGAGAACAAAAGAATGATGAACTTGAAGCTCTAGATCATCTTCACGATAAATCACCGGATAAGAACATTGAAGGAAATGAATGAAGAAACATCACATGAATAAAAATGGATACTTCATTTAAGAATTCTTGCTCCGAGAAGAAAAAGGGTGGGAGGGTGGGGAAAACAAAAACAACTTGGGATGATTGAAACATACACCGGCAGATAAAAAACTGAGAGTTGATCTTGCAGATGATGAAAAGATCGGATTAACTTAAAGCAAAGGACGCCGGTAGAAAAGGATTAACATGAAACTCTCGATGGTCAAGAAGAATTAGCACTCCCATAGAAATATGAGAACACCGATAAGGAGGTATGGAATCACCATTTGACATCGAAGCAACTCGAATACCAGAATCAAAACAAAATCAAAGGATAGATGTGCAACATGATCTTCACAATATCATCCGAACAGATAATTGAACGAATGAGTTTCGCAGGTACATCAACTAGTCGAGAAGCCACTTGGAGAACAAAAAAAAAGATAAATAAAAAGAAACAAGGAGCAGATGGAACAAATACAAGATAGAAGTTTCGTCCGACATATTCGTGCTGAAAGCTCATGGAACGTGTTACAAAAGGGTTTTGCAATCCCCGGATCAGCATAGCCAAGGACCCTTTAAGATGCAACTCCCGATCAGAACAAGTCCATAAACCACTTCACTCAATGTAGAACCCCGAACTTCATATCGTGCATCCGTTGGAAGAATGGCTAGAACTACTAGATGAACCCACCTATAGATTTCCGAAAGATTCCAGTTATGCAATCAGGTGTTGGGGATACACGGGAAGCACCGCGCAATCAACTCTAAACCTACATCCAGGTGTATCCATCCTTCAACACATAACCAGTCTTTCTCGGAAACCGTTTACCTCGGACCTTCGAAACGCATCCACTATACAAGCTATGGCAATACTCTCGAGCTACCTCCCCAGTACTGGGTGATGTCGGGGTTATCTTGCCACTGGCCGTATAGGAGAGATTTTCGATGTCGGCCGTCTTAAGTATTTAGTACTGCCGTGATATGCTTGTGACGACAATACCCCGAAGCTCAACTCCCCAGGAACAGGAGGCATCGAGAACAATATCCTCGTCACAAGAACATCGAAACAATCCCAGAATACTCGCGGGATTCCTAAAAAAAAATTGGTGCAATTTTTGAAAGTAGAAGAGGCAAGAGTAATCGTCAGGAGTCCTCACCAGAGTGAAAAGAGAAGAGGAGCAAAAGAAATCCTACTCTCCGATATATATATAGGACTCAAAACATTTTCAGTGTGTGCCTAGATTCAACCGTCAACGATTCGATCAATCAGTGGGGGCTTCTAGGTCGGAGAAGGCTCTGAATACCAACTTGTAATGCCCAGGATGGGACTATACCTCCTACGTGTCGAGGCACGACTTATAGGTATAAGCCCATCCTAGAATGATCTCAAGTTTGGTATCTTTGCACGACTCATGTAAAAGAGGGATTAAATTGCAAAAGGAGATAGTTGGCTTACACTCGCCACTTCACACAATACATTACATAAGCAAAACATCATTCAAAACATCACAACCCGACTACGGGCGAAGATCAAAAGAAAGATACCAAAACAACATAAAGCCACAGGTCAGGATCGAATCCTAGTAGAAAAACCACTACTGATCGTCGAAACGCCACAAGCATACGGCCAAACTCTTCATCGAACTCCCGGAAGTTCTGATCCATCTCCTGTATCAAACTCGGCTGAACCTGCAACTGGTGTGGTGAAGTAACTGTGAGCCACAGAGGACTCAGCAATCCCGTTCCCGGGTAACACGACTATTTAAGCCTTGGGTGAGGATAAGGCTGAAGAAAAGAATAAGAGGTGAAGGAACAACAAGAGTCTGCAGCAGCAACTAGCACTAGCTTACGTAATAGAGAGCGAGAAGAGAAGTGCCTCGGTCGAAAGATGATCACGAAGTGATCCGAGATAAAGCCGGTCAAACATAACCCCACCGTGTTCAACTCCCGAATCCCTATTCGGAAATTGACACTCACGGTACACACGCTGGTAGTGTATTGGAACATTGTGTCAAGTTATCTACAACCGGATATTAACAAGCTCCCATCTGCCACATAACTGCGGGCACGGCTTTCGAAAGTTCAAACCCTGCAGGGGTGTTCCAACTTGACCCATTACAAGCCCACGATCCGCGGAGTCGCAACTCCAAAGTGGGAAGACCCGAGTATTCTCGGAATCCAGTGCTCAAGTTAAACCGAACTAAGGTAAGGCTAATCCAGCAAATCCTCCCGGCGTGTCGACACCCTGATAGTAGCCGCGCGTATCTAAGTCTCAGGACACGACCAGTTGGGTGAAGCTACGGGTTTTTACCAAACCTTGAGTTTCCTCGTGGTGGCCCCGCAGGCTCCCCGTTTCGGACCAACACTCATGTGGAGCACTGGCCCGGGGTTGTTGAATTAAAATAAAAGGGATAGCTAGTCCACATGCAAGTTTTATTAGTTATTAGGCAAATAGTACCAATGTTGGGACTTGCTGGAAAAGACTTAGCACTTAGCGGTTTATCAAGGGGGTCCCATACACCCCAACCGTGTTAGGAACGCATAATCAAGGAACATAACACCGGTTTATACGGTTCCTAACGGCATGAGTGGAACAAATCACCAAGCAAAAGGCTTAGCCTTCCACCCTTGCCAGTATATAGATGATTTCATTTTAAGCATTTATATAGTGTGATATATCCCAACCAAACTTCAACATGAAGCAAGCATCTCCAATCTTCACCTGCAACTAGCAATGCTATAAGAAGGGCTGAGCGAAGCGTACTTAGCCAAGCAACAGTTTGCATAGGTAGGGTGGTTAAACATGGTAATGGTTACAAGTAGGAGGCTGACAGGAAAGACATGGGCATCGAGGCAAAACCATAGAGCGAGACTACTAGCAATAGGCAAAAATAGTAATGGTATCAGGGTTCGGTCATCTTGCCTGGGATTCCACAAGGGAGAAGAACAGATCCACGAAGTAGACGGAGCAACACTGACGAGAGAAACCTCACAACTCCGGAACGAAACCGAAGCTAACAAGAGAAGCAACCGGAAAGAAAGAAACAACACGGTAAACACACAAGCATAAACATGGCATACGATGCACATCCAAATATGATGCATGTCCGGTTTAAATATGCATGGCATGGCAAAGTGCACAAACAAATACTACAAGTTAAGTGGAGATCAATATGCAACGAGTTTCATATTGACGAAACACCACATTTAATTATTTAATTGACTCTCATTTAATTACAAGACAAGATTAATTGTTTTTAACATAGCAAGAGGTGAAGCATAATAAAACTACACTATTTAGGCATTTTAAATGAGGCCGGAAAAACAACAACAATTCCGGAAAAATCCCCATGAGCATGTTTAGTAATTATAAGCAACAAGAATTAAACATTCTCATGTTGTTAACATGATGCGGATGACATGATCAAGTTTATGCAATTTTATTAAAATGTTAACAAGAAGATGATAAGAAGCATCGTCACCGTCGGGGATGGAAAGGGTGCCACGGCAACGATCCGAAATGATGCAAAGGCAACAACTCGGTTCCGGTAACTCGTTGAGAGTCCGGTGCAAAAGATAACGGAGAGCGTGAGCGAGTCAAACGAGATGAAAGGTGGGGCGATCCCGTTACCGGGTTCCCACGAGTCGGTGACGAGGCAACCGAGGAACACGACAAAAGAGGGCACAACGGACACGGAGCACACAAGGGGGACATTTCATACAACACAAGCAAGCATCACACGGGTCATCGTCTCGGGTTATACCTTCGAAACACTCGTTTCGGGACGGTTCGAGATCGTAGAGGAAGGAGTCGTTCACGTTCGGAGAGGAATTAGCCGTTCCGTAGAGGGAAGTAGTCGTACACGGGGCGACGGTAGACGTTCACGGAGCTCGTTTTCTCGTAGATGTTCGGGTCGGTGTCGTGGTACTTGGGGTTCTCGTTTGCGACGGTAGTGGAAGTAGTGGTACTTGGCGATTCATCATGTAGTTGTTCCCGTCCGTAGTTGTACTTGCATCGGAGGGGTACTTGTCGCGTAGTCGAACTTGACATAACCGAAGGGGTACTTGGTCGGGTCGCCTTGTACTCGTTCATGTAGTCGTTCACGGAGCTCGTAGCCGTAGAGGTACACGTGTAGTCGAACTTGGCGGTTCGTTGGCGACTCGAAGGGGTACTCGTTCTTCCGAAGGTAGTCGTTCATGTAGTCGTTCTCGAGCTCATAGCCGTTCGGTCGTCGTTATGTAGTTGTACTCGGGTCCTCTGTCAAAACAGCAGCACGGCAACACAACAAAAGAACAACACAACAAAAAAACAAAAGGGGCAGCGCGGTAGTCGCTGTCGAGGCCATGGCAGCAAGGTCTCGGGCGCGAACGGAGGGAGACGGATGCGGGGCGACGGGGCGCTGCCTTGGGCGGAGGAGGCGCTGGACGGCCTGGTGCTGCTTGGCGAGGGCGCTGGCACTGGAGAACGGACGGAGGCTGCTGCCTTGGGGCGTCGGGTGCAGGGCCAAGGAGGCAGCAGGACGGCGACGCGGCCGGTCGTCGCGGCGCGGAGGGGGCCAGAGACGAGGCGAGGAGGAAGGGCGTCGGGGCCCTGGCTCGAGGAGGGAGCCGGAGGCGCGGGCCTCTGGTTGTCTAGGTGGTCGACGAGGCGGCGGCCTCGAGGAGAACGGAGGGAGGCCACGGGTTGGAGGGGTGCGCAGCTCCTGGGCGCTGGAGGCTGAGGCCGGGCGGCGTCGCTGGCTTGGGGCGGCTGGAGGAGATTCCCGCGGCGGAGGTCGGGCACGGGCGCGGTGCCTTGGCGCGGGAAGGAAGGGCGGCTTCGCCCTGGCTGGAAGATGGCGCGGACGGCGCGGAGGACGGACGAGGAGCCCGGAGGAAGGGGCGATGAGGAGAGGCGCACGGAGGGATCGGGGCCTCTGCTGCCTTCCCGGCCACTCGAGGGGAGGGAGTCGGGCTGCGAAGGAGAACCAGAGGGGGTCGGGCTCGGGGGTTCGGGACAGAGAGTGAGAGAGAGATGGGGGAACGAGAGGATAGGGGATGCGGTCGGGCTGGAGAGAGCGACGGCGCTGAGGGGGAACTGAGGGAGGAGCGCTGAGCGCTAGGGTTCGGTGGGGTGCGGGCTGGAGGCTGGTGGCACATGGGCCAAGAGGAATGGCCTTGGCCCAATGAGGCCAGGGGCTGGAAGAAACAAATGGCTGGGCTGGCTGCCTTTTATTTTTATTTCTTTAGCCGAAATAAAAAGAGAAGAAAGAGTGCGGAGGGTGTTAGGGCAAAAATAGCACATGGGAGAATTTTTCTCGGGCATCATAAAAAGATCACGGTCCGAGAAAAATAGAAAAGGCGTGATCGGAAAATAATTCAAACATATTTGAGTTTACTTCAAATAGTTTTGAACTAAGACTTGATTATTGAAGTGTCCAAAAATGTTCGAATTTTCGGAGGAACCTCGAAACAACGGAAAAGAATTATTGGCAAGATTTTGAAGGTGAAACTCGAAGTGGAAAAGACATGGGGAAATATTGCAAGTGTGTAGCGGGTAATTCCAAACAATGGAATATTTATTATATAGCTCCCTAAATAATATTGAGAGGCTTTTATATGTTATAAAGAGAAGTCACCTTCCCTCGATTTAAATGGACCGAAGGTCCACACGATTTATTAAGGTTGAGATGCAAAAAATAAATATGACATGATGGCATGATGACATGATGCAATGCAAAAAATAAATAACACAAGCACAAAGAACACACGGGCAACCCGGAACATCTGGAATCTTCGGGAATCTTCTGGAATCTTCTGGGACGTCGGTCTTCGGGCGTCACAACTGCGGAGCCTGACATGTGAATCCCCCGCATTTGTTTCATGGATCCTGTCAAGCTTTCCGATCTGGTTGATGCAGATTTGATAAAAAAGGGCAACGCGGATCCAAAGACTTGGGTTTTGTGAAGCTTCTGGTTAGATTTATTTCTTTCGTGTCTTGCAAACCTTTTCTTATTTAGGTATAGCTATTTTTGCTGGAGTGAACATGTGTACTGCAGAGTTATCTGTTCAGATTTTGTCATTTCTTAAGCTCTGTGAGGTTTAGGTACGATTTTTAGTACTGTTGTTTCATGTGTGGTTGAACTGAATATCTTTGTTCAACTGGCCTGTTGGTAAATACTAACAAATTGGCATTGACAGTTAAAGATTGATAGTGCTGTTGATTTAAATCTGTTAATATGATGTTTATTTTTCCCCGTGTGTTGCATTGATTAATTAACTCTTTTTTCCCTTGTTTGTAGTGGAAAACTCAAGAGGAGGTTGTTTTTTCCGAGTGTATAAAAGGCCAGTCCTAGAGATGCCGTCGTCTCAGTTTCCCAAGATTTCATCTCTGCACGATGAGTTGTGAGGTGGCCGTGGTGTTGAGGGTGCTGATTATCTTCACCCTGGCCCTAGTAATGCTAGTACTTCACAAAGGCAGGTTTTTTGTATTCATGTTGCTGTTTCTACATTGGAGCGCACTGAGCATATTTTTAGTAATGTGCGTTCTCAGCTGCAAAAGGTTCCAACTACAGTTGAGCGTCTGAGTTGTATCAATGGTATCCTTCCTGAAGGTCATCAATTTAATGTTGAGGAAGCAGTGGAATATATTGAGATGGAGAGAATTTTAATTGGTGATATGTGTGATGGTGCTGCTGATCTAGTTCAGAGTTCGGTTCGTCTGTTGAACAACATGAAGCGTGTCAAAAGTATGCAAGCCTCTCGCTGCAAGCCATATGAAGAAAGTGGAAATGTTGTTATCAGGCAGATTGAGCAGGATGAGGCTGCTGCCACCGACAGCAGGGCTGGTGATGGTACTGAGGCTAATATTTCTGATCACCATACGAATGATGTTGTCTCGGAGCGCCCTATTGCTGATGTGAGTCAATCCTCGGTGTTTGCATATTTTACTATGTTGTTCTGTTGTTAGTATTGTAGTCGAACTTCCTCATCTTCATCTGTTTATAAATTTTTCTTTCATACAGGATGAGGCTGCTTCCACCGACAACATGGCTGGTGATGATACTAAGGCTAATGTTTCTCATCACCATACGAATGATGTTGGCTTGGAGTGCCATATTGTTGATGTGAGTCAGTCCTTGGTGTTTGCAAATTTTACTATGTTGTTCTGCTGTCAGTATTGTAGTTGAACTTCCTCATCTTCATCTGTTTATTAATTCTTCTTTCATGGAGGAGACCAGTCATAATGTTGAGGCTGCTGTTGACTATGGAGTTAATGATCCATCTACTGATAAGTGCAAGGTTTTTTTTATTTTTATTGTGTTTATACATATATTTTGAATTTTCATGCGCACCAATGTGCCTTACATGTTCATTTTTCTATCCCACACCGTTAAGAGTTTGTAGGTGATACATACCTTTTTGTTACTGTGGTTTAATTCCTTGTGTTTATTGTTGCTAATAATAGCATTTTTTGCTTCATTACTATGAATCAGGGTCCTGTTGTTGGCGGCGAGCCTTGTTCGACCATTGGTGATGTTCCTTTTAATGTTAGCAGTAGCAAGATCAATGATGTTGCTGTGAATGCTTCTAAGGTTTGTTTTTCTGCGCACCTCCTACTAGCTTATTTTTTATTGTTAGTTTTGCTCATATTATTCACTTTTTCTAAATTTTTATTTTTTCAACTGACTGACGTTGAGCATGAGGCTGTCGTTAGTGGTCGAGATGATGCTCGTGGTGTTCCATTGAGTAGTGGGCGCGATGTTGGTACCAAAGTTCCTGATGAGGATGTTGGTACTACCAGCATACTTGATGCCAAATCGTCTGGTGTTGGTATTGCTGGGAATGAAAATCTTTCTGATGGTGAGGATTTGCCGCCGGAAAATTCCCCGCCTGGAGGGCTTGATTACGGTGATGCATTGCAAGATGCATCTAGTGTGGAGGAGGTGCCATCCGAGGATGATGATTTACTTCTGTCGATTTCTTCTGGCCTCTTGACGCAGGAGGTGCTCCTGTCGTCCTAGGATTTTCTTTCTTCAGACCCTGAAAGAGCAGCCATATTGGTGTCCTCTCTTCCATCGTCAAACCCTAAAACTAGAGGCATATTGTTGTCATCACAGGAACTCCCATCGTCAAACGCTGATAGTGCAGGTAAGGACTTGTAAATGAGGCGTACTTCTCATTTATGGCATTTTGGACATGTTCACTTGTAGTGCTTGAACTTATTATTTTTCTTCTTTTTCTGCATGCAGACGATGCTAATGTTGTTAAGGTTGATTTGTTTTTCTTCGCTGTTACGAGATTGCGCACGAACCATATGAAACTGTTAGTTTGGGATTTTGCATGTATCATTTTCGTATCTTTTTCTTTCTCTCATATGACTATTGTTGTTATTGCACTAGTTTTAATTCATGTCATCTTTTGTGCTTTCCTAGTGACAAGCCGGTGTTTCAAAATAAAGAATGTGATGCCTGTGTTGGTTCTATTGCTAAAGCGTTTGTCCCCACTGGCATGCCCAACTCAGACAGTGCTGACGTTGTTTTATATTCTCTACGTCAGAAGTACCGAGACACCGACAAGTTGATAGTTCCAAGATGGGTGACGGTTAGTATTTTGCTTTGTAGATAGGATGATATGTTATTTTGGAAATTTTCTAACTGTTGTTATTCTTTTTGTACAACAGACCAAGATCCGTGATGGACATATTGATGCCAATGTGCTATAGTGGTTCACGAGATCACGGGCTGATGGTTTTGACCAAGTAGGTGAAATTGAACTGTTTGTACTCATGAACTATAACTGTCATGTTTTCTCGCAAGTTTGGGAGGTGGGGAATGAACTATAACTGATGGTTTTACCCCTATACTTATGAATGATGTGTGCTTCTTTTTTTAAAGCTGCACTTATTGTCGCAAGGAAATTGAACTGATATGTTGGTTGCAAGTTTGGGCGGTGGATATAAACTTGAGTAGCATTTAGTTTTTTGTAGTGGGCTGCTTACTCAATTAGAACTTATGATTATCTGATTTCAATTTCCCTCTTTTATTTATTATTTTGGAGGCTGAATATTTTGTTTCATTATGATTTGTTAAATTCATTTTTCCTCTGTGAATTTTTTGTCGGCTTCTTTTCCCTACTTTTGATCCGCCGTCATTTGCGGCTACCATGAAGCCTAGTGAAGAATTTGGGCATTGGTGTTTGATTGTTCTGAATTTGAGGTTCCGTCATTTCGAGTGTCTTGATTCACTCCGCGATGAAACCTGGAGTGATGCAATTACATTCTTAAGGACTATGACAGATAACATACAGAAGCTTTTGAGGTAGTCCAGCATAGACAGGGCCAAACCGTTCTTGCCGGCACATATTGATGGTTTCTCTCTTGCGAGTTTGTGCTGGTGCCGCAGCAGAAAAACACGTGAGTATCAGTTTTTAATGATTTTTATTTGTTGCTTTTGTTGCTGGGAGGATGGTGTTCCTGTTTTTTCAAATTTGTGATGTACCCGTTTGTTTTTTCTTTTGTTAACAGGCATGATTGTGGATTGTTTATGCTACAAAACTAAAAGACCTATCATTGTCGGGAGGATGGTGTGATTGAAATGTTGGATTACAGCCATGAAGACATTCTTGACATTAGAAAGACTATGATGTATACCTGCGCAACTAGCGATGTGTTTGATGTTGACTTCTGGGGTTTGTTTGGCATCGAACCCTATACGTATGCGTGACCTTTTGTATTGTTTTTAGCTTGTACTTGATGACCCACAAGTGTAGGGGATCTATCGTAGTCCTTTCGATAAGTAAGAGTGTCAAACCCAACGAGGAGCAGAAGGAAATGATAGGCAATTTTCAGTAAGGTATTTTCTGCAACCATTGAAATTATCAGTAACAGATAGTTTTGTGATAAGATAATTGGTAACAAGTAAACAATAGTAAAAGTAAATAAGATGCAGCAAGATGACCCTATCCTTTTTGTAGCAAAGGACAAGCCTAGACAAACTCTTACATGAAGGAAAGTGCTCCCGACGACACATGGGAATTATCGTCAAGCTAGTTTTCATCACGTTCATATGATTCGCGTTCGTTACTTTGATAATTTGGTATGTGGGTGGACCGGTGCTTGGGTGCTGCCCTTACTTGGACAAGCATCCCACTTATGATTAACCTCTATTGCAAGCATCTGCAACTACAAAAGAAGTATTAAGGTAAACCTAACCATAGCAAGAAACATATGGATCCAAATCAGCCCCTTACGAAGCAACACATAAACTAGGGTTTAAGCTTCTGTCATTCTAGCAACCCATCATCTACTTATTACTTCCCAATGCCTTCCTCTAGGACCAATAAATGGTGAAGTGTCATCTAGTCGACGTTCACATGACACCACTAGTGGAAAGACTACATACATCTCATCAAAATATCGAACGAATACCAAATTCACATGACTACTTATAGAAAGACTTCTCCCATGTCCTCAGGAACAAACGTAACTACTCACAAAGCATATTCATGTTCATAATCAGAGGGGTATTAATATGCATAATAGATCTGAACATATGATCTTTCACCAAGTAAACCAACTAGCATCAACTACAAGGAGTAATCAACACTACTAACAACCTACAGGTACAAATATGAGGTTTTGGTACAAAGATTGGTACAAGAGATGAACAAGGGTTTGAGAGGAGATGGTGCTGGTGAAGATGTTGATGAAGATAACCCTCCCCAAGATGGGAGAGTAGTTGGTGATGACGGGGGTGACGATTTCCCCCTCCCGGAGGGAAGTATCCCCGGTAGAACAGCTCTGTCATAGCCCTAGATTGGTTCCGCCTAGGATCAGCCTCGAGACGGCGGCGCTTCGGCCCAAAAACCTCCTTATGATTTTTTCCAGGTCAAAACACCTCACATAGCAGAAGATGGGCATCGGGGGGTCACCAGGTGGCCCACGAGGCAGGGGGCGCGCCCCCACCCTCGTGGACAGTGGGTGGCCCCCCTCCTGTATTTCTTTCGCCAGATAATTTTTATATTTTCGGAAATGGAATTTCGTGGAGTTTTAGGGCTTTTTGAGTTTGTGCATAATAGGTCTCCAATGTTTGCTCCTTTTCCAACCCAGAATTCCAGCTGCCGGCATTCTCCCTCTTCATGTAAACCTTGTAAAATAAGGGAAAAGGCATAAGTATTGTGACATAATGTGTAATAACAGCCCATAGTGCAATAAATATCAACATAAAAGCATGATGCAAAATGGACATATCAACTACCCCAAGCTTAGGCCTCGCTTGTCCTGAAGTGAAAGCCGATATCAAAAAATATGTCCACATGTTTAGAGATAGAGGTGTTGATAAAATAAAATACGGACATGAAGGCATCATGATCAAACTTATAACAGCAACACAGACTCTTATGCTAAAGTAACAACCTATTCACAATGTCAAGTATGAATCAGAAACTTCACTGAGAACTAACAAACTATGATCTCAGTAATTAAAGCAATTGCAATTTATCGTAACATCGGAAAGAGTCAAAATAAGAGATTTTTAGCAAGTCCACATACTCAACTATCGTTTAGTCTTTCACAATTTCTCACACTCACACAATACTTATGGGTATGGAGTTTTAATTGGACACAGAGAAAGATAGGGGCTTATAGTGTTGCCTCCCAACCTTTTACCTCAAGGGTAATGTCAACAGTAATATATCATGATAACTTACATCCAATTGGGTATATATGTCAGGATCTTTCCAACACAATGTGCTTGCCAAAGATAAAATGTAAAAAGGAAAGGTGAAGATCACCATGACTCTTACAAGGTAAGAAATAGATAGGCCCTTCGCAGAGGGAAGCAGAGGTTGTCATGTGCTTTTATGGTTGGATGTACAAAATCTTAGTGCAAAAGAACATCACTTTATATTGCCACTTGTGATATGGACCTTTATTATGCAGTCCGTCGCTTTTATTGCTTCCATATCACAAGATCGTATAAAGTTTCTTTTCTCCACACTAATAGATCATACATATTTTAGAGAGTTGCAACAATGACAACTTACTTGAAGGATCTTTCCCAATCCATAGGTAGGTATGGTGGACTCTCATGGCAAAAGTGGGTTTAAGGATGTATGGAAGCACAAGTAGTATCTCTACTTGGTGCAAGAAGTTTTGGCTAGCATTAGGGGAAAGGCAAGCTCAACATGTTGGATGATCCATGACAATATACTTTATTTTGGATATAAGAAGACATAACCCATCATGTTGCCTTCCTTATCCAACATCAACTTTTTTAGCATGTCATATTTTAATGAGTGTTCACAATCATAAAAGATGTCCAAGATAGTGTATTTGTATGTGAAAACCTCTCTTTCTTTATTACTTCCTATTAATTGCAACGATGACCAAAACTTTGTTTGTCAACTCTCAACAACTTTTATTCATCATACTATTTATATGTGAAGTCATTACTTTCCATAAGATCAATATGATCTCTTGGTACATTTTACATTTTCTTTTATTCTCTCATGATCATAGCGAGAAAATCAAGCCCTTGACTCAAAACTAATCTTTATTATATATATAGCTCACGGACTCGATTACAAAGATAAGGATCATAAAGCAAAGCTCACCACTAGATCATACAAAACTTTTCTACTAGATCAAGATATTACTAAAAGGATTGAACTAAGAAAAACGGAAACGATAGGAGTGTGATGGTGATACGATACCGGGGCACCTTCCCCAAGCTTGGCAGTTGCCAAGGGGAGTGCCCATACCCATTTGATTATGTCTCTTTCTTCGGAGGTGATGATGATGGAGTTGTTGATGATGTAGGTTTATCCTTCAATTTGCGCTTGAGGATAGAGTTTTGCTCCCTTAGGTCATCAATCTCCTGCTCAAGGTTTAATATCTTTTTGCATAGTTCCTGCTTGTTTTCCTGCAAGAGGCGAAAAGGGATAAACTCGATCTTAGGTTTCTTTGTTCTATCGGGGAGGCTTGACTTTTTGAACTCCACATGCATGTCCCCAGGTTGAGGTAACGGGGCTTCGTCTTCATCTGAGCTCGTCTCCTCCTTTCTCCTAGGATCATAGTCTTCTTCTTCCTTCGTGGTCCACCCACAATGATCCAAGTCCCCGTAGACCTTAGGGTCTGCAAGGAAATCTGCCACATAGCTTTCTCCCTCTGAATCCTGGGATGACATGTTGCTCAAATCTGCGATAGAAACAGCTCGAAACGAGAACAGAGGATTTTGGCGTGGTGCGGTGGTCAAAACCTTCGGGAGATTATATAGTCAAGTTTTACCGACCAAAAGAAGTAACGTGCAAGAAAACGGAGTCCGGGAGGCACACGGGGTGCCCACGAGGTAGGGGGCGCGCCCAGGGGGTAGGTTGCACCCTCCACCCTCGTGGACGCCTCGTGTCCTTCCCGAACTGCTTCTTATTTTTCTATTTTTCTAAATATTCCAAAACGGAGAAAAATTGCCATTAGAACTGTTTTGGAGTCAGTTTACTTACCGTACGACATACCTCTTCCTTTTCAGAGTCTGAATCGTTCTGGAAAGTGTCCCTTATGTATTCCTCCGGGGTTACGGTTTCAACAACATTGGTTTCAACATTATAGGGTTACCTGAGATATAATGTCTGATTCTTTGACCGTTCACCACCTTCGGATTTGTGCCTTCGAAGTTGTTGATTTTTATGGCACCGGAACTATAGACCTCCTCAATAATGTAAGGACCTTCCTATTTAGAGAGAAGTTTTACTGCGAAAAATCTTAAACGAGAGTTGTATAGCAAGACATAATCACCTACGTTAAACTCATGCTTTTGTATCCTTTTGTCATGCCACCTTTTAACTTTTTCTTTAAACAGTTTGGCATTCTCGTAAGCCTGGGTTCTCCATTCGTCAAGTGAGCTGATGTCAAATAACCTCTTCTCACCGGCAAGTTTGAAATCATAACTGAGCTCTTTAATAGCCCAATATGCCTTATGTTCTAGTTCAAGAGGTACGTGGCATGCTTTTCCATAGACCATTTTATAAGGAGACATACCCATAGGATTTTTGTATGCAGTTCTATAGGCCCATGGCATCATCAAGTTTCTTGGACCAATTCTTTCTAGACCTATTAATAGTCTTTTGCAAAATTAATTTTAGCTATCTGTTACTTAGTTCTACTTGACCACTAGACTACGGGTGGTATGGGGATGCAATTCTATGATTAACATCATACTTAGCAAGCATTTTACGAAAAGCACCATGAATAAAATGTGAACCACCATCAGTCATTAAGTATCTAGGGACTCCAAACCTTGGAAAATAACTTCTTTAAGCATCTTAATAGAGGTGTTGTGATCAGCACTACTAGTTGGAATAGCTTCTACCCACTTAGTAACGTAATCAACAACAACTAAAATATGTGTATACCCATTAGAGGAAGGAAACGGTCCCATATAATCAAAGCCCCGAACATCAAATGGTTCAATAACAAGTTAATAATTCATAGGCATTTCTTGACGTCTACTGATATTACCTATTCTTTGACATTCATCACAAGACAAGACAAACTTACGGGCATCCTTAAAGAGAGTAGGCCAATAAAAACCAGATTGTAGTACCTTGTGTGCAGTTCTATCTCCAGCGTTTTGTCCTCCATAAGCCTCGGAGTGACACTTGCGTAGGATCTGCTCCTGTTAATGGTCAGGTACACAACGTCTAATAATACCATCTACTCCTTCTTTATAAAGGTGTGGGTCAGCCCAGAAGTAATGTCTTAACTCATAGAAGAACTTTTTCTTTTGCTGGTATGTGAAACTAGGTGGTATAAATTTAGCAACAATGTAATTAGCATAATCAGCATACCATGGAGTAGTACGAGAAGTATTTATGACAGCTAATTGTTCATCAGGAAAGCTATCATCAATAGGTAGTGGGTCATCAAGAATATTCTCTAACCTAGACAAGTTGTCTGCAATAGGGTCTCATCTCCCTTTCTTTCAGTAATATGCAAATCAAATTCTTGTAGCAGGAAAACCCATCTAATAAGTCTAGGTTTAGCATCTTTCTTTTCCATGAGGTATTTGATAGCAGCATGATCAGTGTGAATAGTTACTTTAGAATCAACAATATAAGGTCTAAACTTATCACAAGCATATACGACTGCTAAAAATTCTTTCTCACTAGTAGCATAATTTCTCTGGGCACTGTCTAGAGTTTTACTAGCATATTGGATAACATTCAATTTCTTATCAACTCTTTGTCCTAGAACAGCACCTACAGCATAATCACTAGCAACACACATAATCTCAAAGGGTAAATTCCAATCAGGAGGCTGGACAATAGGTGCAGAGATCAATTCTTTCTTAAGTACTTCAAATGCTTCTACACAATCATCATCAAAGACAAAAGGAACATCTTTTTGTAAGAGATTAGTCAGGGGCCTGGAGATTTTGGAGAATGCCTTAATGAACCTCCTGTAAAACCCGGCATGACCAAGGAAACTTCTTATACCTTTGATGTCCTTGGGACATGACATCTTTTCAATAGCATCAACTTTAGCTTTATCAACTTCAATACCTCTTTCAGAATATTTATGCCCCAAGACAATGCCTTAATTAACCATAAAGTGGCACTTTTCCCAATTCAAGACAAGATTAGTTTCTTCACATCTCTGCAAAACTCGATCAAGGTTGCTCAAGCAATCATCAAAAGAAGTTCCATAAACGGAAAAATCATCCATGAAAACCTCAACAATCTTTTCACAAAAATCAGAGAATATAGCCATCATGCATCTTTGAAAGGTAGCATGTGCATTACATAAACCAAAAGGCATACGTCTATAAGCAAATGTACCGAAGGGACAAGTAAAAGTAGTCTTTTCTTGGTCCTCTTTTGACACATGTATTTGAGAGGAACCAGATTAGCCATCTAGAAAGCAAAAATGAGTATGTTTGGATAACCTTTCTAGCATTTGATCAATAAGAGGTAAAGGGCAATGATCTTTCTTAGTAGCTTTATTTAATTTGGGGAAATCAATTACCATCCGATAACCTGTAACAATTCTTGCGGGATCAATTCATCTTTATCATTGGGAACAACAGTGATACCTCCCTTCTTAGGGACACAATGGACAGGACTTACCCACTGACTATCAGCAACTGGATAAATTATACCTGCCTCCAGAAGCTTCAATATTTCTTTTCTTACCACTTCTTTCATCCTAGGATTTAACCTTCGTTGATGATCAATAACCAGTTTACCATCCTTTATCAATTTTATCTTGTGTTGGCATAGAGTGGGAATGATGCCCTTAAGATCATCAAGAGTATATCCAATAGCAGCACAGTGCTTCTTCAGAGTTTTCAATAATTTCTCTTCTTCCTGCTCTGAAAGGTTAGCACTAGTAATAACAGGATATATCTTCTTTTCATCAAGATATATGTACTTAAGAGTATCAGGTAATGGTTTGAGTTCAAACACGGGATCACCCTTGGGTGGAGGAGGATCCCCTAGAATTTCAACACGCAAGTTGTGTTTTAATAAGGGTCCCTGTTTAAAGAATATTTCATCTATTTCCCTTCTCTCATTCATATACATATCATTTTCATGGTCTAGCAGATATTATTCTAAGGGATCGTTAGGAGGTACAGCAATAGAAGCAAGACCAATAATTTAATCCTTACTAGGCAATTCTTTATCATGGGGTTGTCCATGAAATTTAGCAAAGTTAAAATCATGAGACATATCCCCTAATCCAACAGTAACAATATCATTTTAGCAGTCTATCTTAGCATTAACGGTGTTCAAGAAGGGTCTACCAAATATAATAGGGAAAAAATCATCTTGTGGGGAACCAAGAACAAGAAAATCAACAGGGTATTTAACTTTCCCACACAAGACTTCAACATCTCTAACAATCCCCATTGGTGAAATAGTGTCTCTATTGGCAAGCTTAATAGTAACATCAATACCTTCTAGCTCAGCAGGTGCAATATCGTGCATAATTTCTTCATATAAATAAATTGGTATTACACTCGTACTAGCACCTACATCACATAAACCATGATAGCAATAATCTCCTATTTTAACAGAAATAATAGGCATGCCTACAATAGGTCTATGTTTATTCCTAGTATCAGGTTTGGCCATTCTAGCAGCTTCCTCATGGAGGTAAATAACATGCCCATCTATATTATCGACCAAGAGATCCTTAACCATAGCAACACTAGGTTCAACTTTAATTTCCTCAGAGGGTGTAGGTGTTCTAGTATTACTCTTACGAACCATAGTTGAAGCTTTAGCATGATCCTTTATTCTAACAAGGAAGGGTGGTTTCTCAATATAAGCAGTAGGAACAATAGGATCAACATTATAAGTGATAGTCTTTTCTTCAACTTTAACAGGTTCAACTACTTTTACTTCAATGGGAGGATGGTATTTAAACCACTTCTCCTTAGGGAGATCAACATGAGTAGCAAATGCTTCACAGAAAGAAGCTACTATCTCAGAGTCAAGTCCATATTTAGTGCTAAATTCGCGGAAAACATCGATATCCATAAAAGATTTAACAAAATCAAACTTAGGTGTTATACCTGACTCCTTACCTTCGTTGAGACCCCAATCTTCAGAGTTGTGTTTAATTCTTTCCAATAAATCCCATTTGAATTCAATAGTCTTCATCATAAAAGAACCAGTACAAGAAGTATCGAGCATGGGGCGATTAAAGAGAGAAAGCCGAGCATAAAATTTTTGAATGATCATTTCTCTTGAGAGCTCATGATTGCGGAATGAATATAACATTGACTTAGGCCTCCCCCAAGCTTGAGCGATACTTTCTCCTTCGCGAGGCCAAAAATTATATATATAATTGCGATCACGAGGAACCTGATGCATAGGGTAGAACTTCTGATGAAATTCCAACTTCGACCGATTGTAGTTCCACAATCCAATATCATCGCATAGCCTAAACCATATTGATGCATGTCCCTTCAAATATAAAGGGAAGACCTTCTTCTTGATCACATCCTCGGGCATACCTGCAAGCTTAAGTGCAAATCGGGATGTAGTGTTCCATCTCCTGTAAAGGGATTAGCTAGCAGTTTCTCTATCATACCCGAAGGAATTTCAAAGCAAACATTTTCAGTAGGTTCAGTAGGTTGAGGAGAAACTCTTTGCTCTACTGTTCGGGGTGAAGATACCCCGAACAAGCCCCTCAAAGGATTAAGTTCCATAGTGACAAGTGATAGTAAATTTCAGCACACTATATAAATTTTTTCTTACCACATTCCACTTACCAAAGGCGCTTCACTCCCCGGCAACGGCACTAGAAAAGAGTCTTGATGACCCACAAGTGTAGGTGATCTATCGTAGTCCTTTCGATAAGTAAGAGTGTTGAACCAAACGAGGAGCAGAAGGAAATGATAGGCAGTTTTTAGTAAGGTATTTTCTGCAAGCACTGAAATTATCGGTAACAGGTATTTTTGTGATAAGATAATTGGTAACAAGTAAATAATAGTAAAAGTAAATAAGGTGCAGCAAGATGTCCCAATCCTTTTTGTAGCAAAGGACAAGCCTGGACAAACTCTTATATGAAGGAAAGCGCTCCCGAGGACACATGGGAATTATCGTCAAGCTAGTTTCCATCACGTTCATATGATTCGCGTTCATTACTTTGATAATTTGGTATGTGGGTGGACCGGTGCTTGGGTGCTTCCCTTACTTGGACAAGCATCCCACTTATGATTAACCTCTATTGCAAGCATCCGCCACTACAAAAGTAGTATTAAGGTAAACCTAACCATAGCATGAAACATATGGATCCAAATCAGCCCCTTATGAAGCAACGCATAAACTAGGGTTTAAGCTTTTGTCACTCTAGCAACCCATCATCTACTTATTACTTCCCAATGCCTTCCTCTAGGCCCAAGCAATGGTGAAGTGTCATGTAGTCAACGTTCACATGACACCACTAGAGGAAAGACAACATACATCTCATCAAAATATCGAACGAATACCAAATTAACATGACTACTTACAGCAAGACTTCTTCCATGTCCTCAGGAACAAACATAACTACTCACAAAGCATATTCATGTTCATAATCAGAGGGGTATTAATATGCATAATAGATCTGAACATATGATCTTCCACCAAGTAAACCAACTAGCATCAACTACAAGGAGTAATCAACACTACTAGCAACCTACAGGTACCAATCTGAGGTTTTGGTACAAAGATTGGATACAAGAGATGAACTAGGGTTTGAGAGGAGATAGTGCTGGTGAAGATGTTGATGAAGATAACCCTCCCCAAGATGGGAGAGTTCTTGGTGATGATGGCGGTGATGACCCCCCTGGAGGGAAGTATCCCCGGCAGAACAGCTCCGTCGGAGCCCTAGATTGGTTCCGCCAAGGTTTCGCCTCGAGACGGCGGCGCTTCGTCCTGAAAACCTCCTTATGTTTTTTCCCAGGTCAAAACACCTCATATAGCAGAAGATGGGCATCGGGGGTCACCAGGTGGCCCACGAGGCAGGGGCGCGCCCAGGGGGGCGCCCCCACCCACGTGTACAGTGGGTGGCCCCCCTCCTGTATTTCTTTCGCCAGATATTTTTTATATTTTCTGAAATGGAGTTTCGTGGAGTTTCAGGGCTTTTTGAGTTGTGCAGAATAGGTCTTCAATGTTTGCTCCTTTTCCAGCCCAGAATTCCAGCTGCCGGCATTCTCCCTCTTGATGTTAACCTTGTAAAATAAGGGGAAGAGACATAAGTATTGTGACATAATGTGTAATAACAGACCATAGTGCAATAAATATCAACATAAAAGCATGATGCAAAATGGACGTTTCAGTACTTCTTTTGATAAGTACTGTCATGAATTATGTATTTGAACTTACCCTTGATGCGGTCTTTTTTTTGTAGGTGAGTGGCTGGATCTTGGTGAGCATGACTATAGGATCTTTGGCAGCCAGTTCTCGGAGCTCGAGCGTGTAGCTATTGATTTTAGCCAGGGGCGTTCTTCCAAAAAGACAAGATCTGGTGTTATGAAGGGGCGGTTGGGAGCTCTGAAAGGTTCTACGGCTGCTTGTGCAAAGAGCCCCTCTACACCCAAGAATCCCATTGTGGTATTGATAGACAGCGATGATGATGTGTTTGACAAGATTGCTAGCATGGGAAGAGTCACCAGGAGCGCTGCTGCCAAGGTTTTGTCCCCCCTTGCTGGAATAGTGGCCCGTAGAGCTGGTTTTGCTAGGAAGGATCCTGATTTGGATTTTGGCAATGTTACAAGCACGAAGCGTGCACCCAGAGCTCTTATAAAGTTTTGCTCCCCTGTGCAGCTGCTTCACCCTCATAAATTCCCTCACCTGGACAAGGCTCGCAAGTTGTATAATCTGTTGCTTAGTGATGAAGTACTTGAGAAGTATGCCGAGTGAGTATCTCTCATTATGTTTCCTCTTCTTTTCTTCCGTTGTTTCTAACTGCCAGATAAATATGACCTGGACTGTTCCTTTTTATACAACTTGAACTTCTATGAATGCCTTATCTTGTTTCCCCTGCTTTTTGTTCTTGTGTGTGCTACAGTAATGCATTCTCAATGATACCTCAGCCTAATGATAACATAACTAGCTTCACTGGGAAACACATCTGGGAAGTTTTTGCACCTGGGAAAATGATGGAGGGTGATATAATGGACTTCCTCATTCATGATTTGAAAAAAGATCCCGATAGAAATGCTGATTTTGCTTCTGGAAAAAGGGTATTGCTGAGTCCATATTTCATCACGGTAATTAATCAGATTGTTTGTTTTCTGTTAAACAAGACTATCATTGTTTTATGAGTTTTAATAATACTTTTCTTGTTGATCCTTTCTCCTTGTCTATTTCTTTTTGGGATTTTTGCAGGTTGTGCTTGACTGTACGTTTTACGGTGATGATGATAAAGATCTTAATGTGGAGAGTGCATCAAGACATTTTAAGAGCTATGTTAAAGATGAGTAAGACTTGCTCACTTCCGACCTTGTGAGTTCTACTAGCTGATTTTCGGTTTTATTTTTTTGATGTGATGCAGGTTTTTATTTTGAATATTTAATATCTCCTTTTTGGTCATTTGTTTTTAGATCATGATGCCTCTATTCAAACCTATGATTTTAGCAAAGGATAGGGAAGTGAACCAATTTTCCTTATATGTCATGAATCGGTACCGAAGTAGCATTGACATCCTTGACTCTTTGCCTTATCCGAAGAACCACCGTCCTTCAAAGAACACCTATCATAAAGACTGCGAGAAAATTGTGAGTGACATTTATTATCTGTATTGGATTAATTTTTCCGCATCTTTGTTTCTGCTTTTATAAGACCTGAAAATGTGTTGTTTCTTTTCTTTTTTTACAGATCTCTAGATTGGTCCAAGTAATGAAGGCCGTGTATGGTGATGCTCAGTACAATGCGAGCAAGGAGCCCAAATGGGAGGTTTTTGCAAAGAAACCAACGTATGTCAAGGTTCCACTTCAAGGGGCGAATGAATGTGGCCATTATACTCTCAAGTATGTGGGATCCTATGATGGTGAAAAGATCGTTGAGAACATTCATAATAATGACGTGGGTTCTAGTTGAGCTTTTCACTTTTTCTGTGTTTGGCTGATTGTGTATTCTTCTTTTTATGTGTCATGATTTTTGATAATTTATTTTATTGTTTTGCAGCCTTGTATTGTTGATTGGAAAGCTGAGGATCTGTATAGAGTTGTGTTCAATCGGAATAACCAGCTTCTGGTGACGGAGCTTCCCAAGGAGGTTCAGGCTTTGGCTCTTGGTGCATAGAAGAAATGGTCATCATTTGCGTAGTGAAATGGATAGTTGTGTGATATATCTCTTGAAGTCATTGTAGGCTTTGTTTGTAGTGTTTGGATGTCTTGTCAAAGACTATGTAATAACTGGTATATTTTGTGTTGTGTTTAAGTGTGGCACAATGTTTAACAAAAAAATCGCATGATGATAGTGTGGTTGAATAGTTGTTTCACTTGTGTATGTTTCATCGGGAATTCGTTTTGGTTAAGTTCTATTTTTTGTACTGAAGTCTTATAAACTAGTTGAACTGACAACACCTTTTTCCAAGTTCATTACGAGTTGTTGCTGAAAAAGTGAGATTTATTTTATTTTCATCTGTCCCAACCTAGGTTGGACCTTTATAGTTTATGTACCCTCTTTTCTTTTATTATGGTATAGTTCTGTTAGTACCGAATTGTTATCTCATTCAGCATAAGGCTTTTAAAATTTGGTCTCACAATATCATTTGTGGATCTAGCGTGAGTGGATTGACGCTTCCTTGTTTTGTAGAAGTAATTTGATATAATGTATTAGAACTGAAGTTTTTTTTGGGATTGAAATTATTTACGACGAAGTTGCTACATGATCTCTAGCCATATTTTTTTAAGTATAAGAAATTTAGCAAAATTTGAGAGCCAATTTTTTGTTTGAACTTCTTGAATTTTAGTAGTTGAACTTCATAATAAAAGTTAAAGCACTGGTTTAAATTAGATACATTTAACAGATAGCCCTGTTAAGTTCATAATTACTTCATTAGTCCTTGTGGACTGATGCTTCTGTTGTTTGTTTTTGTGAATTTTTGTCCTTGTTAAACTGTAATCTTTTTGGTTGAGTCTTGGCCTTCTTTGTCAGTGCATTAAGTGGTATCATAATAGTACTTACCGAATAAACTAAGTTGTACTGAGATTTCAATTGTGCTTGTACTTTGATCATTTTTATATTTTTGTGTTGTTTGAAACTCGTTCCTCACTAGTCAATGAGGGTTGATGCTTCTATTGTCTTTCTTGTGATTTTTCTCCTTGGTTGAACTGATATCTTTTTGATTTAGTTTTGGCCTTCTTTGTTATAGGTTGTGGTTCTTCTCAAGGCAATATTTGGTGTCATCATAGTACTTGCCGTATAGACTAAGTTGCACTGAGATTTCAATTGTGCTATTAATGTTATTCTTAGTGTGTTACTGTTTTAGGGAATGCGTACGGAAGCTTCCCGTTACTTTTTATTTTTGTAGAATGAAATGTACTCTATGTTCAAGTGCACCAGTACTTTCGATCCTAGCATGCTAGTGACTAGGAAATACGTACTGATGGTTCTTTGCTTTTCCTGTTATGGTACTTAGTAATTTTCTAACTACTATTAGCATGATGTTGTTAGTACTGAACGTTGTGCTTGGCTGAAACTTAGTCTTTTTAGTGTTCTTCTGAAACTAAAAACTGATTTTTAGTGTGATAGTACTACCGTACATGACTAAGTTGTACTGAGCGTCCAACGCTACTATTTGATGTTGTCCTTAGTTAGTCTACCACTGTTTTTTGTGGAAATATCCATGTGTGATTTGTTGATCCATGACTAGTGATGCATAGCAGCCATCAAGTTTCATTCACAACCTACTTCAACTACAAATGATGGATAAACAAAATAGGAAGCTAGCAAACTTGTCGAACGACATAAGCAAACGATGTACTTGATAGACATAGGCAAACTTGTTCAAATCCTGACACACATAACATAAGGAATCTGGTTCAACCTAACGAAAGAAAACTACAAATCTGAAACAACAATATTAAGGACAAGCAGAAGCGCGAGCAACACGAAGGCAGACTTTCATGCCTCTTCATCCCGCGAAGTTGCAGTGGTAGTAGGGGTCATCCTCCTGCTCTTTTGCAATATCCCAACCTGTCACGATGTTGTCGATTATCTTCCATGACTTGTACGTGGCGTACGCATCTATTCCTGCGTACTCGATGAGCTTGTATGGCAGCGGGCCGATCCCCCACAGTTTGTGGTCTTCCTCCTTGTCGATCTTATTCTTCATGCCTTTGTAGAATGGGTGTATGACGCTGCCTGCAACATCGGCCAAGGAGTCGTAGAATTTGTTGTTGGTTGGAACTTTCCACTTGCGCTGCATGTCGATGAAGTTGTTGGGGTTGACCTCCAAACCAGATGTGTTCAGCATCCGCTTGTCACCTTCAATGTTGAAACCGGCAAATGTGCACAATTTCTCCTCCTGTAGGACCTGTTTGAGGCACTTGGGCCTACAAGGGGGGAGACACATATTGAAGATTAGTGTTCTTTTTTGAAGAATTAATTCTCCTGCTTTTTAGTTTACAAGTGATAATCGATGAGGTAGATGCTTATATAGTACAAGTCATGGATGAATGTAGTTCAGAAACTAGTACACAAAATCCTGAAATTAAATTCAACTACACCATGTTATTTTTCTTTTTTGTTATCTTCAGTGCTTCACCAAATGCTTCACCAAGTTCAAGAACCTATTTTACCAGATTCAATGATGTATGTGCTACTTACTTCAAGTTTAGTTTTATTTTTTGTTGAATAAGAGACCTATACCAGTGCTTGATACATCTTTGCGCATCAATTCTATATCAAGTTCAGAAATTAATTTGAGAAACATGTGCATCAAGATATGGACCTATACCACTTCACCAAATATA
Source organism: Secale cereale (assembly GCA_902687465.1). Taxonomy (NCBI): domain Eukaryota; kingdom Viridiplantae; phylum Streptophyta; class Magnoliopsida; order Poales; family Poaceae; genus Secale; species Secale cereale. Next base: position 613,236,029 of record LR738711.1, read on the forward strand.
TTTTAATACATCAATTTTATAAACTATAATAGTGCATCAAGATCAGAATCTATGTTAGTACATCAAGTTCAGAAATTAGTTTGGTGAAACATTTTTCAGATGCTAATCCAGTGCATCAGTTTCAGATGACTAATCTGGTGAAACAATCCACTTCACAATTTCAGAAATGCATGTAACTTGAGAAACGTGTACTCGTGCATCCACTTCACAGACTATAGTAGTTCATCTATTTGGGAAACAAGTTTAATGAAATTTTTAGGGAGTAGTACTAGTACAACAGATGAATGAACATTAGTTTTGGGTTACCATTTTGTGGCCGCTGCGATGTGGTACACCAAGCAGAGTTCCTCGACGCACAACTGTAGGACTGTTGCCATCTGGGGATGTTCTTTGTTACTGGTGTACTCCACATCAACTTTGATGAAGCTCGGATACAAGCCACCGCCCTTCATCCTGAGCCTGCTCATCATCTCGTCAGCCTTGTCTGGTTCGCTGGTGCAGACGATCTCCAGCATCTCCATGCCGTGGAGCTCAACCCATGTGAGGGTTCTGGTGTACGCGTGTTTCTCGCCGGGGACATGAACATCGTCGAGGTTGCAGCTCTTGTCAGACGTCTCTCCATGATGACGCTTGGCGGACGGTTCCTCCGCCATAGCCCTCCTCCGGCGAGTGTGGGCTTGGGAGAGAAAAGTTTCTGGGTTGTCTGTGGTGGAGACGGAAGCTGCGATGGTGGTTCTGGGAATGAGGTAGAGATGGAAGACAATGGATTATTTTGCAGCGCATGGACGGGGATGTGTGGGAGGCGGTTCATCGGGGACGCGGGAGTAGTGGTCGTGGGGGTCGCCGTTTGCAGTCCCTTGTGGCAACCGCCCAGTGGGTGGCGCGGTTGGTGGCCTAGAAGAATGAACCGTCCAAGCCAAGGGTTTTTTCAATTGCACTGAGTAGCTTGTCAAGCTGTCCTTATCATCTACTTATCCCACTTGCACGTCGCAGGGGTGGTGATGATGGCATTTTTGAAGTGTTTAAGTGACGTATGCTTTGTGATGTTTTTCCGTGTGGAGGTTAAGTCTTGTTTTTTCACTGAAGTCTTATACACTAGTTGATCTCAAAACATTTTTCAGTGCCCTGGGAGTTGTTGCTCAAAACTGGGACTTATTTTATTTTCATATGTTCCAACCTAAGTTAGGCCTTTTGTTGTTTTTGTATTCTCTTTTTAGTGCATTTATGGTTTAGTGCTGTGTGAACTGAATTGTAATTTCATACAGCGTATGGTTTTAAAATTTGGTGTCACAGTGGTGTGAGTGGCCTGATTGTTCCTGCTATTTTAGTACTGATGTCATTTTTATGATTGAACTGGGTTTTTTTGTAGGGATTGAGATTATTTACGATGAAATCGTTCGTTGAGGTGTGGAAAGATTTTATATAAATAAGCACTTTAGCAGAATTGACAAACAAAATCTATTTGAACTTCTTGCATTTTAGTAGTTGAACTAGTCAGATTTTATATAAATAAGAAATTTAGCAGAATTGACAAACATTATCTATTTGAACTTCTTGCATTTTAGTACTTGAACTTGAAAGTAATATTTAATTCAGTGTTTTAAATTATATACATTTAACAGATGGGCTATTAAGTTCTCTGCTTTTTAGAGTTTCATTGTTTTTGTATCATATTTTTTCCTTTTTTTTATCATCTATGGTGCAGAGCTAATTTTTTTCGTATTTAAAGTTATTGCCTGCAAACTAGTATTTGAACTTTTATATTTTCAGTTTTCGAACATTTCTTGTAGTTTATATTTCTTTTCCCCGCGCTCTGCTTTGTTTAACTAGCCTTATTGGTGGGGTGTTTGTAGACGATGGAGGCTATTGGGCTGTTTTCCGGTCCAAATGGCCCGCGCGGGCGTTTTGGGGACTGCTGGATGTGCATGTGCTCTGGGTTTAGTCCCACCTCGCTAAGGGAGGAGGCTCTCTACCTGTTTATAAGCGTGGCCGAGTAATACTGGTCGAACTCCTCTGAATACTTATCTGAGTGCTTATACACGGCGCTCGCTTTCTCTCATGACCTGTGGGCCCTGGTCGGCTGGCCCTGCGCTATGCGGATGACTAGGGATTCACTGACGGTTCCACCGTGGGCTCGAGTTCAAGTATCTAGCAGCGTCAGGGCCTGCCTGTCCTTTGGCGGTCAATTTTTTTTTGTTTGAATCTAGTACTTGACTCCACCAGTAACTTGGACTGATACTTTTTGTTTTAATTCTATGGAAGTGTTATTTTTTCATTTGAAGTTTTTTGCCTTGTTTTTGTGTTTGTTTTTGTGATTATTCTCAAGTGTCTTCTGGTGTCATTTTCAGCACTATGGTACTTGCGTGTAGACTAAGTTGTACTGATAGTCCATTCATAGTAGCACTTATGTTCTTAGTCTGACATTTGGGGGGGGGGGATTACGGACCGATGCTTCTTTGTACTTTGTATTGTAGTAAGTATGTATTGTCCGATCAAGTGTACTAGTACTGTCATTCTTAGTCTGCAAGTGACCAACATAAGTGTGTGCTGATGCTTCTTAACTTTTTATGTTTGTACTACTTGTTAATTTTCTAGTAGCTACATATGAATGAGAACAGTACATGAAGTACTAAGAATTTCTGATTCAAATTTTGAAGCGTTGTTAAGCAACTCAAATAGTGTTGATTGTTTTCAACATTATGTTTTCTATACAATATTGAATCTAAACTACACATGGAACAACGTTGTTTGATAGTTGCTTCATAGCTAGTACTTTAGAGCGGCCACAAAGTTCAATTCAGAAGCTACTTTGAATTTGAAATGATGGGTGCGGTGTTCTGCCACGATGGAAGCACCTTGCAGTGCTTCCTCCAGCGTGTTCGGCGCCTCCGAATTAATGGAGGTCGCTGGTGGAGCTGATGCTCCTCCCCCTATCATAGGGGGCTGCCTGTCCGATTCCGGAGCCGTTCTGGCCTCCGGAATGGTGTTTGATGGGAGCCCGAATTGCTAGGGCTCCCCGCCGTCGGTTGGCATGGGGACTGTTTCCCCTTGGCTGACGGTAGCCGAGGTGTTGACCTCGGGCACCCTCTCGTCGGCCACGCTCCCACATTCTTGCGCAGGGGACGCCCGCAGGGAAGACACCTTAGTGTCCCTAGGATGATGGGCGATTGAGCCCACGGTGGCGTGTCGCTCTCTGCCATGTCAGGCGGCAGAGAGTTCCCTGACGATAATGAAGCGCTCGGGAATGTGTGGGGAGGACTACAAAACAACAAATAGAATTTCTTATACAATGATAACTGACTGATCGAAGACTATAGAATCGAAAGTATGTCTAGAGGGGGTGATTAGACTACTTGACCAAATAAAAATCTAGCCTTTTCCCAATTTTAGTTCTTGGCAGATTTTAGCAACTTAGCACAAGTCAAGCAATCAACCTCCACATGCAATTCTGAGAGTATAGCAGCGGAAAGTAAAACAATTGCATATGAAGGTAAAAGGAGGAGTTTGGAGGGAGCAAACGCAAGTGAAGACACGGATGTTTTTTGTCTTGGTTCATATAGGTGGTGTTATCGTACATCCAATTTGATGGAGACTTCAACCCATGAAGGGTAACGGTTGCGCGAGTCCACGGAGGGCTCCACCCATGAAGAGTCCACGAAGAAGCAACCTTGTCTATCCCACCATGGTCATCGCCCACGAAGGACTTGCCTCACTAGGGTAGATCTTCACGAAGTAGGCGATCTCCTTGCCCTTAAAAACTCCTTGGTTCAACTCCACAATCTTGTCGGAGGCTCCCAAGTGACACCTAACCAATCTAGGAGACACCACTGTCCAAAAGGTAATAGACTGTGTGTTGATGACGAACTCCTTGCTCAAATGCTTCAAATGGTAATCTCCCCAACACTCAAACAGCTCCTCATAGATTTGGATATGGTGGAAGAATGATTTGAGTCGAAAGTAACTTGGGGAAGGCTAGAGAACAAGATTCATATGGTAGGAATGGAATATCTTGATCTCAACACTTAATAGGTGGTTCCCTTCTCAGAACATGTATGATGGAAGTGTAGGTATGTTCTAATGGCTCTCTCCACGAGTGAAGAGTGGGTGGAGGGGTATATATAGCCTCCACACAATATCTAACCGTTACACACAATTTACCAAACTCGGTGGGACTGATTCAGAGAACTCGTTCAGACCGATTTAGTTCATAATGTGGCCGTTAGGCATTTCGATGGGACCGATATGATCAACTCGGTAGGACCGATTTCATTAGGGTTAGGGCATAATGTAACCTCGGTGAGACCAATTACACGAACTCGGTGGGACCGATTTTGGTAATAGGCACATAGAGGGTTGGTCAGGCAAACTCGGTGGGACCGATTCGCTCGTTTCGGTTGGACCGAAACGTTAGGAAGGGGAAACAGAGAGTTTGCATTGCCAACTCGGTGGGATCGAGATCCCTTTCGGTGAGACCGAAATGATTAGGGTTTCTGGCAGTGGCTATGTCAAATGAACTTGGTGGCGCCGGATAGAACTTTTCGGTGGGGCCGAGTTTTACTTTTGGTTTGGGACATATGTGGATGTGAAAAAGTGCTTGAGGGTTTTGGAGCATATCACTAAGCATTTTGAGCAAGAAACCCATTAGGCAACACCTCATCCCCTTTTAATAGTATTGGCTTTCCTATGGACTCAATGTGATCTTGGATCACTAAAATGGAAAATGTAGAGTCTTGAGCTTGAGCCAATCCTTTGTCCTTAGCATTTTGAGGGGTCCACATTCCTAGTCCATGCCATGCCAATCATTGAACTTTCCTGAAATATCATCTTGATATAGCATTAGTTCAATGAGCTATATGTTGTTAGTAATTACCAAAACAACCCAAGGATAGTTGCACTTTCAATTCCCCCTTTTTGGTAATTGATGACAACATATAGATCAAAGCGTCGACAAAAGATAATAAGATTTAAATACATCGTCGCTTTGAGAAGTATGTGATAAACAAGAGCTCCCCCTAAATTTGTGCATTATTTAAAATTTTCGTTTGAATGCAAACGAACAATTGATTAGGATCATGGGTTACTCTTCCATGTCACATACATCTTGGTGGAGCGCTCAAAATGATATAAACTGAAAAGCATGCACTCATCACTAAGCAAAGTATATGATCATATAAAGATATAAAAGATAGTATCATCCAAGCAAGCATTAAGGTAGCATATGATCATTCACATGATCAAACAAGTATCTCACACACGGATATAGAGTATAAGGCAAACGCACAATAAGGTTCCACCAAAAGTAAGAGAGACCAAAGAGGCAAAACACACTCTCTCGAAGCCTATGATCTATACATATTTCTCCCCCTTTGGCAACAAGTTAACAAAAAGTTTGAAAATGCATAGTGCTATGTGTCTCTCAAGCTTGGTCTTCGGGAGGTGGTGTAGAGAGAACTCCAAGAACGAAGGCTTTAGATGATGTAGTTGGAGCTGGTGGAGTGGCTGCTGGAGGTGGCACTGAAGCTGTGGCTGCTGGTGCTAATATAGTATCTCTCGTATCAGCCACTGGCACTGCAGCAGATCTCTCACCTCAAGGCACTCGCTGAAAAGCATCTGTGGTAGCCTGTCCTCTCCTCTCCTCTGCTTCCTCCTGAAGCTGCCCAACTGCAGTCTGGATCTCTGTCACTTTTAGATCAAGACTATAGAACTTAGTTTCGATTATCCTCTCCAAGATTTCCTGATTCTAAGTCAGGGTGGCCAAGCCCTTCTCAATCCTCATAGTTGCTTGAATCAGATATGCCATTTGGTCTTGTTTGGACTTGAGGGTCATTTGAGATGCTTCTGCAGCACTTGGCATCTTGGCAACTTTCTCGGCTCTGGCTTTCTCTCTCCTTTCATGTGCTTGCACTGATGATGGTTCATTTTCATCCATGACAACTGTGTTGTCCTCAAAGTCAGGCACCAAGGGAAGATATTCTCTGTCCAATAAGTATGTGCATGTTCCCATCTTGGAGTTGATGAGCATCTGGATGTGTGGAGCATACCCACATAATCTATTTTGGTCTGCAGCAGTCCTCTTGATTGTCTCTACAATCAGGCTCATAACTTTGAACTTCTGAGACACGTCAAATATATGTAGCAAGTTGATTGAATGTCCTCTGATCATCTTTGCATCTCCATATTTGGGCAACAATGTATGCCTCAAGATTGTGTTGATTGTGGCTAGACCAGACAGCAAGTGATGTACAGATCCAAACTTATGTGTCTCCAAGTCATCATCAGGGATCTCCTTGTACATATTGGCCATAGAGTTGTGGTCTTGCTTCTTCTTGGCATACACATCCAAATCATCCTCATGCTCTTCAGGGGCATTAATTAGCTTGGCCCACTCATCAACAGTTGACTGGTACCTTGTACCTTCAGACATCCATATAATTCTGCCATCAGGATAAAAGTGAGCTGTGGAGTAGAATTGCATGATGAGTTAATCATTCCACTTTGTCAACTTCTGAGCCACAAACTTGTCAACTCCACATGCTTTGAAGCTTTCATGCACATTGGGAAAATAATTTGCAATCTCATCAGTGAAGTCCCAGTCCACTCTCTTCATATCACACACTCTAGGATTCTTGTCGAGTAGAACTATCTCATAGAAGTCTTGTTGTTCTTTGGTATGAAATCTGTAGTCCACAGCAGTCCTTCTCCTCACAGCATATGGATCAGTCTGCCTCCATCTTCTGAGACATGCATCTTTCCTCAATTTCATGTCTTGTGCTACTAGATGAGCATCATTTGATCAGGGATCTTGGGCTTCAACTTTCTGAGCACTTGGGCCTCAGCTTCTTCATCAACCTCAGGCATTGGGGCCTTGTTCTTCTCTGAAGCTGGAATGTTTCTAGTGCTTCTCTTGGGTGAAGACTTTGTGGCTTGAGCAGCTTTGGGAGCAGTCTTGGGCTTAGAAGGGGCAGCCCCTAACTTGATAGCATATCCCATAAGCTTCTGAGCTTTAGGAGCTGGTGCAGCAACCTCTTCTTCTTCTGCAGCTTCATCATCCCTCATGGATGGCTTGCCAATCACTCTGGATGTTGTCTTTCTAGCTCTCTTCTTTGTTCCTGCTGGCTCATCATCTCTGGTTTCAAGTGTGAACACCATAGTCTCTTGAGTTGATGATCTGGCCTTTGACATAGGAATTCTCTTGGCAGGGACCTTCTTTTTCTGACCTGGCTTAGTTGCAGCAGCTGTGCCATACTCTTTCCTGAGCACCTTCTTCTTTGAAGTGGCCTCATCGGCCACAAAATCCTCATCCTCGGTTTCTAAGGTTTTCTTCTTCCTGGTCTTGGTAGCTGCCTTGGGCAAGTTGCTAGGTGTGCTCCTGCTACTCTCATCATAGCTGCTAGAGGGACTAGTGCCCTCACTCAAGTTGACTTGCTCCTCAGACAAATTCTGGCTATCACTCTGGTCAGACATATTGGCACTACAAACTGAAAAACTGACCCTGTGAATAGATGTAGATGAGGTAGAGTGGATGAGCATCACAAAGCACATAATTTTTGCAAAACAGATGACAAGAAAAACTTAGTTTTAGTTCTCTACAGAAAGCATTTCGGAGCTACCGATTTGTTAAACTCGGTGATACCGAAGCAATACTGGAGCCTGAACTAGTGAACTCGGTCAGACCGAGTCACAATTTGGTGGCACCGATATTGCTAGGGTTTCACAGAGAGTTGAACTCGGTCGCACCGATTTGTAATTTTCGGTCAGACCGAAAATCACTTGTGCAATGTCCTAAGCCAAATTGGTGAGACCGATTTCTTCAATTCGGTCGGTCCGAGATGAGTTCGGCGGAGACCTAACCCTAAATTTTTCGAATCAAATCTACTTTCTACGGAGTTTCTGCTGGATAGGAAGATTTCAAACATGGCAAGAATCATGGCAAAGCAATGTGCTACGAATCGGAGATAAAGAATAGCACAAAGTGTCAAGTTCATACCCTAACTCGGTGTTGAACTTGCTACGGCAGCAACGGCGGCTGAGATTTCCGTTGACGGTGATGGAGACCAGCGGTGGGAGGTCACTGGCGACGAGGAGACGATCCGAGGACCCGATGAGGCAGAGCAGGTTATGCGCGGGCGAAGAGTTTCGGAAAGTTTTCCAAAATTCAACCCATCGGTATATACAACCCGACCCTGTCTGTGGGACCGAGTGGAACAACTCGGTGGCACCGAGATGCAAAACTCCTAGCAGTTACTGCAACTCGGTGTGACCGAAAAGTTCAAATCGGTTGCACCAAGATTGAAAACCTATATCAGCTTAGTGAACTCGGTGTGACCAAAATAGATGATTCGGTCATACCGAAATGCACAAAGAGGTTTTGGAAGTTTAATTCTATGACGAATCGGGGACTCTGAGTACTCCTCACACAGAGTGGTTCGTATCTGACTTGATCAAACTTTGTGATGTAGCATGAATAGAGTTTGAGACGAGAAAAGCATAGATAGCTAGAGGGTGTCCTTGGGCTTTCTTGTCCATCCATTTGGAAAAAGAAAAAGAGCCAAACAATCAAAGTAACAAATGGATGTCCTCGAATGAGAAAAATATGCAGTCAACATGCTCACACAATAAGATAGCAAATGAAACATGTGGCAAAGCATGCACAACCATTCTAGCATCTATCAAGCAATTGGCGATGACTAGGTCATCTATATATGAGTATATTGACTTAGGAGTCAAATGAGAACATTTGATCATAGGTCATACTCATCGTTTCAGCACAAGTGGGGTTACCACTTTTACATAAAGCATTGTTGTGTTCACATCAATAGAGTTGCTTTAGCTCAATTGATTAGAGTAAAGCTCCCCCTAGATGTGATATCCCCCCTTAAGAGGGATGAACTAACCTTGGGTTTTGTCGGCGATGACTTCATGTAGGTGTTGAAGATGGATGCTCAATGTTGATGTAGATCATTTGGAGCAATCCATTGGAGTGAGTTGCACTTTCAATACCTACACGGGTTAGTCCCACAAGGAACAAAGAAGGATATCCATAGACATAGAGTGAATTGCACACATGATGATGTGCATGAAAGCATGAGGTTACCTTGTCCCTTGTCTTACCAACAAGAGGGTTTGTGACTCCTTGAACTAGTGAAAGATATGGAAGTTGTTTGCACTTGTCCTCGCCAAAATGATATGAGTGAAGTATGTTGGCGGAGTCACCCTCAAGAACTTTCTAGTTCTTCTTCTTCGGGATCCACACCATCTTGATGAGAATCCTTGGAGTTGTAGTAGTACTTGATGAAGTAGAACTTGACATAGTCTTGGGAACCTACTTGAACAAGGCCTTAGGAGCTTCTTCAAATGCATCAATCTTCTCTTGAAGCTTATCCTTGCCCTTTAGCTTGTGGTCTTGTGGTGGAAGATCATCTTGTGCTTGTGTCCCTTGAAAATAAGTAGGATCATACTTCTCTTGTTGAGGAACAAACTTCGTCTTGGGGTATTGATCTTCTTCCCACTCAACTCCATTGGCATTGAACTTTCGTTCAAAACCAACACCTTGATTCTTCCAGTGCCTTCCTTGCTTGCGTACAATCTCCTCAAATTGCTTACTCCCGGCAAGGCTCTTGTAAACACCTTTCTCTATAATTCCCTTCAATAAGCTATTTTCTTGCTCAAGTGTAACTTGGCTAAGAGAATCATTGGTGGAATCAAGAGAACTACTAGAAGCAACATCATTGGATTTAGCATGATTATTGTTACTACTAGAGGAAGAATCTTTCTTGTTCTTATTGCTAGTTTTTACTTATGGCATGTAAGTAGACAAGAGTAAACGCTTGGCAATGCAAGAAGAACTTTTCTTGCGAAGATCATCGTTGATTGCTTTTAAGAACTCATGCTCTTGCTCAAGGTTGAGCTTTTCAAAGCGTAACTTCTCATGAGTCTTTAAAAGTTCTCGATGATCTTCCAAGGTAGTTTCATGAGCCAACTTAAGAGTGTTTAGTTCTTTAGTTAGATGCTCAATCTTCTCCTTATCATTGTCATTCGTTTTATCTTGATTAGCATGATTAATAGCAACTTCATCATAGTTTTCATCATAGTTTTCATCATAGGTTTCATCACTATTGATACCAACAAGTAAATCATCTTCTCCTAGCAAATCATCTTCATCACTATCAAAATCAAGATACTCGGGGTGTGATACCTTAGGGCCTTTAGCCATGAAGCATCTTCCAATTCCTTCATTTGGTGAGTCAAATATGTCATAGGAGTTGGTTGACACAAGAGCAATTCCGGCAACACCTTCATCTTGAGTATCTTCGGAGTCGGAGTAGTAGCTTCTCTCGGAGTGGTCATCGGAGTTGGAACTGGATACCCATTCACCAACATGAGCTTGATTTCTTCGTTTTGTATAGCTCTTTGATTATTTCTCCTTCCTTTCCGAGTCTTTGCTTCTCTGAGAAGGTCTTCGTTCATAACGATCATATCTACTCCTTCTCTCTCTTGGTGGTGAATCTTCTCTTGTACTTCTCCTTTTGGGTGAGTCTTCTCTTCTTTTGTGGGGAGCCGTACACTCATTGGAATAGTGTCCGGGTCTTCCACAATTGTAGCAATTCCGATCACGACTTGAAGATCGCTTGTCATTGCAGGACCTTGACTTGGAACTTCTCTCTTTGCTTCTACTCTTGTAGAACTTGTTGAATTTCTTCACCATTAAGCTCAATTCTTCATTGAGGACTTGTTTCTCACTTGATGATGTAGGAGCGTCACATGAGGCTTTGTAAGCAACACTAGACTTGTTGTGAAGCTCTTCTTTATCTTTGTGTGACATCTCAAGAGGAACAATTCTTCCAATGACTTCCGTTGGCTTGAGATCTTTGTAATTGGGCATCATTTGGATCAATGTGCACACGGTGTTATATTTTCCATCCAAGGCTCTTAGGATCTTCTTGATGATGAATCTGTCGGTCATCTCTACACTTCCTAAGCCGGCAATCTCATTTGTGATGAGAGCAAGCCTAGAGTACATTTCAGCGACACCTTCACCATCCTTCATTTTGAACTTGTCAAGTTGACTTTGAAGCACATCCAACTTGGATTCCTTGAAGGAGTCGGTACCTTCGTGCATATCAAACAAAGAATCCCAAATTTCCTTTGCATTCTCAAGACGGTAGATTTTGTTGAATTCGTCGGGGCACAATCTGTTGAAGAGGATATCGCAAGCTTGAGCATTGTATTGCAGCATCTTCAACTCTTCCGCGGTAGCTTCACGATTCGGTTCCTTCTCATCGAAGAATTCACCTTGCAAACCGATACACACAATAGCACAAACGGCGGGGTTATGTCCAAGAATATGCATTTTCATCAAGTACCATCAAAGTAAGGACCTCTACGGTGGTAACTTCCCTCGTAGACGCCATACTCTCCTAGGTTGTGAAACCAAAGCTATGATCACTGATAACCCACAAGTGTAGGCGATCAGTTGTAGCCTCTTTCGATAAGTAAGAGTGTCGAACCCAACGAGGATCTAAAGGTAGAACAAATATTCCCTCAAGTTCTATCGACCACCGATACAACTCTACGCACGCTTGACGTTTACTTTACCTAGAACAAGTATCAAACTAGAAGTACTTTGTAGTTTTTGTGGGATAGGTTTGCAAGAATATAAAGAGCACGTAAATATAAACTAGGGCTGTTAAGATAAATAAGCAATAAATTTAAAGATAACGAGTGTGTAAAAGTGGTGGTAGGAGTTGCGAAATTGCCCCTAAGAAATTGACTACGTTATTAGGCCGATAGCAAGTTTTATGTGGGAGAGGCCACTGCTAGCATGTCATCCCTTACTTGGAATTCTATGCACTTATGATTGGAACTATTAGCAAGCATCCGCAACTACTAACGTTCATTAAGGTAAAACCCAACCATAGCATTAAGATATATTGGTCCCCCTTCAATCCTGTATGCATCAATTTCTACGCTAAGTTGAAGCTTCTGTCACTCTTGCCCTTCAATACGTAGTCCTATCAACATACAACTAACCCTATGGTGTGATCCACGCGCGCACTCATATGATGGGCACCAAAGGACAACAACATAACCACAAGCAATTTAAATCAATCATCGCAATTCACCAATCACCAATAGGACACCGATAATCTACTTAGACATCATAGGATGGCAACACATCATTGGATAATAATATGAAGCATAAAGCACCATGTTCAAGTAGAGGGTACAGCGGGTTGCGGGAGAGTGGACCGATGTAGATAGATGGGGGAAGGTGATGGAGATGTTGGTGAAGATGACGGAAGTGTTGGTGTAGATCGCCGTCACACGATGATGGTCCCGGTGGCACTCCGGTGCCACCGGAAGCGAGGGGGAGAGAGCCCCCCTCCTTCTTCTTCTTCCTTGACATTATCCCTAGGTGGGAGAAGGGTTTCCCCTCTGGTCCATGGCCTCCATGGCGGCGAAGGGGCGAGAGCCCCTCCGAGATTGGATATGTCTCTCTGTCTCTCTCTGTTTCTACGTTCCCAGATTCTGGCCCTTCACCGTTTCTTATATTCCCGGAGATCCGTAACTCCGATTGGGCTGATTTTTTGACACGATTTTTATCCAGAAATTAGCTTTCTTGCGGCGAAAGAAGGGCAACAACCGCTTTACGGTGTGGCCTCGAGGGCCTAGGGCGCGCCCTAGGCAGGAGGGCGCGCCCCCCACCCTCGAGGCCCACTCGAGCATCGTTTGGTGGTGGTTCCGCTTCCCAAAATTCACATATATTCCGAAAAAATCTCCGTCCATTTTTATTCCGTTTGGACTCCCTTTCATATGGATATTTTGCGAAACAAAAAACATGCAACAAACAGGAACTGGCACTGGGCACTGGATCAATATGTTAGTCCCGAAAAATAGTATAAAAAGTTGCCAAAAGTATATGGAAGTGTAGAATATTGGCATGGAACAATCAAAAATTATAGATATGACGGAGACGTATCAGCATCCCTAAGCTTAATTCCTGCTCGTCCTCAAGTAGGTAAATGATAAAAAAGATAATTTTTGATGTGGAATGCTACCTAGCATAATCTTGATCATGTAATCTAATCATGGCATGAACATTAAGACACGAGTGATTCAAAGAAATTGTCTATTATTTGACATTAAGACAATAATACTTCAAGCATACTAATAAAGCAATCATGTCTCTTCAAAATAACATGGCCAAAGAAAGTAATCCCTACAAAATCATATGGTCTGGCTATGCTCCATTTTCACCACACAAAGTATTTAAATCATGCACAACCCCGGTTTTAGCCAAGCAATTGTTTCATACTTTAGTATTCTCAAACTTTTTCAACTTTCATGCAATACATGAGCGTCAGCCATGGACATAGCACTATGGGTGGAATAGAAGGTGGTGATAGACAAAAGGAGGGAGAAAGTTTCACATCGACTAGGCAAATCAATGGACTATGGAGATGACCATCGATCGATATCAATGTGAGTGAGTAGGGATTGCCATGTAACGGATGCACTAGAGCTATAAGTGTATGAAAGCTCAAAAAGAAAACTAGTGGGTGTGCATCAACTTGCTTGCTCATGAAGACCTAGGGCATTTGAGAAGCCCGTCGTTGGAATATACAAGTCAAGTTCTATAATGAAAATTCCCACTAGTATATGGAAGTGACAAAACAAGAGACTCTCTATTATGAAGATCATGGTGCTACTTTGAAGCACAAGTGTGGAAAAGGATAGTAGCATTGTCCCTTCTCTATTTTCTCTCATTTTTTTTGTTTTTTTTTGTTTTTTTGTTTTGGATGGGCTTTCTCTTTTTTTTAGCCCCTCTCTATTTTTTTAGGACATCCTTTTTTTATTTGGCCTTTCCTCACATGGGACAATGCTCTAATAATGAAGATCATCACACTTTTATTTACTTACAACTCAAAGATTACAACTCGGAGCTAGAACAAAATATGACTCTATGTGAATGCCTCCGGTGGTGTACCGGGATGTGCAATGATCTAGTGTAGCAATGACATCAAAAAACGGACAAGCCATGGAAACATCATGCTAGCTATCTTACGATCATGCAATGCAATATGACAATGATGGTGCGTGTCAAAATAAATGGAACAGTGGAGTTACACGGCAATATATCTCGGAATGGCTATGGAAATGCCATAATAGGTAGGTATGGTGGCTGTTTTGATGAAGGTATATGGTGGGTGTATGGTACCGGCGAAAGTTGCGCGGTACAAGAGAGGCTAGCAATGGTGGAAGGGTGAGAGTGCGTATAATCCATGGACTCAACATTAGTCATAAAGAACTCACATACTTATTGAAAAAATTTATTAGCCATCAAAACCAAGTACTACACGCATGCTCCTAGGGGGAGGTTGGTAGGAGTTAACCATCGCGCGCCCCCGACCTCCACACAAAGGATGACACTCAATAAATAAATCATGCTCCAAGTTCGTCACGTAACGGTTCACCGTGCATGCTACGGGAATCACAAACCACAACACAAGTATTTCTACAATCCACAACTACCCACTAGCATGACTCTAATATCACCATTTTATATCGCAAAACTATTGCAAGGAATCAAACATATCATATTCAGCGATCTACAAGTTTATGTAGGATTTTATGACTAACCATGTGAATGACCAATTCCTGTCAACTCTCTAAATAGATATAAGTGAAGCAAGAGAGTTTTAATTCTTTCTACAAAAGTTATGCCCACGCTCTAACAATTATAAGTGAAGCAAATGAGCATTCTACAAATGGCGGTTTTCTATGTGAAAAGAAACAGGCAATCCAAACTTCAAATGATGTAAGTGAAGCACATGAAGTATTCTATAAAGCCATACTCAAAAGATATAAGTGAATTACAAAGAGCATTCTATAAATCAACCAAGGACTATCTCATACCAGCATGGTGCATAAAAGAAAAGGTGAAAACTAAATGCAAAAGACGCTCCAAGATCTGCACATATCACATGAATGAAACGAATCCGAAAACATACCGATACTTGTTGAAGAAAGAGGGGATGCGTTACGGGGCATCCCCAAGCTTAGACGCTTGAGTCTCCTTGAATATTTACTTGGGGTGCCTTGGGCATCCCCAAGCTTGAGCTCTTGCCTCTCCTTCTTCTCCTCACATCGAGACCTCCTCGATCTTCGAACACTTCATCCACACACAACTTCAACAGAAAACTCGGTAAGATCCGTTAGTATAATAAAGCAAATCACTACTCTAAGTACTGTTGCAAACCAATTCATATATATTTTTGCATTGTAGCTACTGTAATATAACTTTTCCATGGCTTAATCCACTGATAGAAATTGATAGTTTCATCAAAACAAACAAACTATGCATCAAAAACAGAATTTGTCTAAAACAGAACAGTCTGTAATGATATGAACATTAACCGTACTTCTGATCCTTGAAAAATTCTGCCAAAATTAGGAAAAATCAAAAATTTGTATAGAAAGACAGTGCAAAATGTTTCAGAACCATTTGATGTTCCAGCAAAAAACGTAAAATCGCGCACTACAGCCAAAGTTTCTGTCCTGCACCGCACAAACCAACAAGCATTGTAAACATCCTAAAGGCAAACCTTGGCACATTATTTTAATAATACAATGGAATTGTACAAGGGGATAATTATTTTTGTTGAAAAGTTTCTGTAATTAAGATTCACAAAGTTTCCATGGGCATGAACAAAGTTCAAGGACATCCCCCACTTTCACAATGCTCGTCTATATCACTTTCACTTTTCTTTTTGAAAAAGTTGTAGGTTCCCCTCTTTATTTTATTTTGTTTTTAAACTTTATAAAAGCACACAACAGAAATAAATGACTCTCTAAAACTTCCAGGTTGTCTCCCTGGCAGCGCTTCTTTAAAGCCATTAAGCTAGGCATATAGTGCTCAAGTAATGGATCCACCCGGATCCCAAGGTATATCAAAGCCAATTTTAATTAACAATGATTTGGCATTTAGTAGTGAGCACAAAGTGATATATATCATGCAAAAACGAAGTTAACTCTCTTCATATGCATCGTCATGTCATAAAAGAACAATTCATGCACATCAAGTAATAAAGGCCAATGCATAGTATAAGCAGTTTCATGCAATTTTATCATGTTGGAAACATAGAGAGGCGGAGATGTAGTTCCTCTTTCATAGTAATTGCAAGTAGGAGCAGCAAGCACATGCATATTATATTCATCAAAAACATCATGTGCAACGGAAAAAGGCAACCCATCAATATAATCCTTAATAAGTCCAAACTTCTTCAATATAGTGTAGTTTGGAGAATTCAAAAAGATAATAGGACTATCATGTGTGGGTGCAATAGCAACTATTTCATGTGAGGAACTATATCAAGTTCATCTCCATAAGCATAATTCATATTGGCATCTTGGCTACAAGCATAGCAAGCATCATCAAAAAGGGATATTTCAAAAGAATCAACGGGATCATAACAATCATCATAGCAATCATCCTTCGGTAAGCACGAAGGGAAATTAAATAATGTATGAGATAAAGAGTTACTCTCATTAGAAGGTGGGCACGGGTAGCTAATCCGCTCTTCCTCCTTTTGTTCTTCGCTCTCCTCCTCATCTTTTTCATCCAATGAGCTCACAATGTCATTAATTTCTTCTTCCATAGACTCCTGCAAAATATCAGTCTCTTCTTGGACAGCGGAGACTTTCTCAATAAACGCATCAATATTGGAATTATATTCATAATTCAAATAGCAATATTTCAATATAGCAAGATTTTCAGGCCTAGAAACATCATCATCAAAAGCATCATTCTTTTTAAACAGAGATTCAATTTCATAAGCACCCTTAAAAGCAACGAATTCTTCTATTTGTTCCACATCATAATAATCATATATACCATTAGCATAAGAAGTTAAGGTTTCATTATCATTAAATTTGCATGAAAAGGGAAGGTGTGGAGCCTACATCCTAGAGCAACAAGTATAGTCATATCTCAAGCATAGTTGTCGAGCATACCAATGCAACAAATGAATTTGATCCCATAACAGTTTCCCTTTTTATGTCAAGCGATAATCCCTAAAGTATTCACGTTGATCCAACGTTACTGCCATTACATAGTTGAATGGGGTTTTCTCAGGATTATCAAAGTAGTACATAATATCTTTCACATAATTAGCATCGAGGGTTTTAGGAGGTTCCCCATCTCCATGAGTAGCAAGTACACCTAAGTTTTTTGGTATTTCGTGTTCCATATCCATAACTAAAGATAGAGAACAACTTAGAACAGCAAATAAAATCAACATAGTGATAAAGCAAACAAGCACACAAGAGAATATTCACCCCACGCTATTGCTCCCCGGCAACGGCGCCAGAAAAAGGTCTTGATAACCCACAAGTGTAGGGGATCAGTTGTATCCTCTTTCGATAAGTAAGAGTGTTGAACCCAATGAGGAGCTAAAGTCAGAACATATATTCCCTCAAGTTCTATCGACCACCGATACAACTCTACGCACGCTTGACGTTTACTTTACCAAGAACAAGTATGAAACTAGAAGTACTTTGTAGTTTTTGTGGGATAGGTTTGCAAGAATATAAAGAGCACGTAAATGTAAACTAGGGGCTGTTAAGATAAATAAGCAATAAAGTTAATGATAGCGAGTGTGGAAAAGTGGTGGTAGGAGTTGCGAAATTGCCCCTAAGCAATTGACTACGTTACTAGACCGATAGCAAGTTTTATGTGGGAGAGGCCACTGCTAGAATGTCATCCCTTACTTGGAATTCTATGCACTTATGATTGGAACTATTAGCAAGCATCCGCAACTACTAACGTTCATTAAGGTAAAGCCCAACCATAGCATTAAGATATATTGGTCCCCCTTCAATCCCGTATGCATCAATTTCTACGCTAGGTTGAAGCTTCTGTCACGCTTGCCCTCCAATACGTAGTCCTATCAACATACAACTAACCATATGGTGTGATCCACGCGCACGCTCATGTGATGGGCACCAAAGGACAACAACATAACCACAAGCAATTTAAATCAATCATAGCAATTCACCAATCATCGATAAGACACCGATAATCTACTCAGACATCATAGGATGGCAACACATCATTGGATAATAATATGAAGCATAAAGCCCCATGTTCAAGTAGAGGGTACAATGGGTTGCGGGAGAGTGGACCGCTGTAGATAGATGGGGGAAGGTGATGGAGATGTTGGTGTAGATCGCCGTCACATGATGATGGCCCCGGTGGCACTCCGGTGCCACCAGAAGCGAGGGGGAGAGAGCCCCCCTCCTTCTTCTTCTTCTTCCTTGACCTTCCCCCTAGGTGGGAGAAGGGTTTCCCCTCTGGTCCATGGCCTCCATGGCGGCGGAGGGGCGAGAGCCCCTCCAAGATTGGATCTGTCTCTCTGTCTCTCTCTGTTTCTGCGTTCCCAGATTCTGGCCCTTCACCCTTTCTTATATTCCCGGAGATCCATAACTCCGATTGGGCTGATTTTTTGACACGATTTTATCCGGAAATTAGCTTTCTTGCAGCGAAAGAAGGGAATCAACCGCCTTACGGTGTGGCCTCGAGGGCCTAGGGCGCGCCCTGGGCAGGGGGCGTGCCCCCCACCCTCGAGGCCCACTCGAGCATCGTTTCGTGGTGGTTCCGCTTCCCAAAATTCACATATATTCCAAAAAAATCTCCGTCCGTTTTTATTCCGTTTGGACTTCGTTTGATATGGATATTTTGCGAAACAAAAAACATGCAACAAATAGGAACTGGCACTGGGCACTGGATCAATATGTTAGTCCCAAAAAATTGTATAAAAAGTTGCCAAAAGTATATGAAAGTTGTAGAATATTGGCATGGAACAATCAAAAATTATAGATACAACGGAGACGTATCAATCACCTAAGCTATGGAAATCACGGCAAATGGAGCCCAAAGCTTTGATACCACTTGTAGGATCGAAAGTATGTCTAGAGGGGGGTGATTAGAGTACTTGACCAAATAAAAATCTAGCATTTTCCCAATTTTAGTTCTTGGCAGATTTTAGCAACTTAGCACAAGTCAAGAAATCAACCTACACATGCAATTCTAAGAGTATAGCAGCTGAAAGTAAAACAATTGCATATGAAGGTAAAGGGAGGAGTTTGGAGGGAGAAAATGCAAGTGAAGACATGGATGTTTTTTGTCTTGGTTCTGATAGGTGGTGCTATCGTACATCCAAGTTGATGGAGACTTCAACCCACGAAGGATAACGGCTGCGCGAGTCCACGGAGGGCTCCACCCATGAAGGGTCCACGAAGAAGCAACCTTGTCTATACCACCATGGTCATTGCCCACGGAGGACTTGCCTCACTAGGGTAGATCTTCACGAAGTAGGCGATCTCCTTGCCCTTACAAACTCCTTGGTTCAACTCCACAATCTTGTCGAAGGCTCCCAAGTGCCACCTAACCAATCTAGGGGACACCACTCTCCAAAAGGTAATAGACGGTGTGTTGATGATGAACTCCTTGCTCAAATGCTTCAAATGATAGTCTCCCCAACACTCAAACAGCTCCTCACAGATTTATATATGGTGGAAGAATGATTTGAGTGGAAATCAACATGGGGAAGGCTAGAGAACAAGATTCATATGGTAGGAATGGAATATCTTGATCTCAACACTTGAGTAGGTGGTTCTCTTCTCAGAACATGTATGATGGAAGTGTTGGTATGTTCTGATGGCTCTCTCCACGAGTGAAGAGTGGGTGGAGGGGTATATATAGCCTCCACACAAAATCTAACCATTACACACAATTTACCAAACTCGGTGGGACCGATTCAGAGAACTTGGTCAGACCGATTTAGTTCATAATGTGACCGTTAGGCATTTTGGTGGGACCGATATGATCAACTCGGTAGGACCAATTTCATTAGGGTTAGGGCATAACGTAATCTCGGTGAGACCGATTACACAAACTCGATGGGACCGATTTTGGTAATAAGCTCACAGAGGGTTCGTTAGGCAAACTCGGTGGGACCGATTCGCTCGTTTCGGTTGGACCGAAACATTACGAAGGGGAAACAGAGAGTTTGCATTGCTAACTCGATGGGACCGAGATCCCTTTCGGTGAGACCGAAATGATTAGGGTTTCTGGCAGTGGCTATGTCAAATAACTCGGCAGCGCCCGATAGAACTTTTCGGTGGGGCCGAGTTTGACTTTTAGTTTGGGACATATGTGGATGTGAAAAAGTGGTTGACGGGTTTGGAGCATATCACTAAGCATTTTGAGCAAGAAACCCATTAGGCAACACCTCATCCCCTTTGAATAGTATTGGCTTTCCTATGGACTCAATGTGATCTTGGATCACTAAAATGGAAAATGTAGAGTCTTGAGCTTGAGCCAATCCTTTGTCCTTAGCATTTTGAGGGGTCCACATTCCTAGTCCATGCCATGCCAATCATTGAACTTTCCTGAAATATCATCTTGAGATAGCATTAGTTCAATGAGCTATATGTTGTTAGTAATTACCAAAACCACCCAGGGATAGTTGCACTTTCAAAGACTACTATAAAAGTCTGAATACCTATGATTCAGCCAGGGGCTTGATCCGGGGCTGTTTTCGAAACTCAGCTTCGGACTCTGAGTCCGAACTATCCGTGAGGTTCAGCTTCCTCCTAGGCGCCAATTTCCCCATGTTATCGGGGGCCGCCCTCTTCTTCCTCTTCCCCTTGACGTGGAGTCATTTTCCACCACCTCATCCTCTCCCTCTTTGTCATGGGAGGAGGGGGTGTCGGTTTCTCAAGACATAGCTTCCAAAGGACCCTTAGGGCGGGGGACGCTCTTAGCCTCCTTACCCTTCTTCTTGGCCTTCTTTTCTGGCGCCTGGTACGGCGCCGGCACCAGCATCGTCGTTAGCTGAGGTGTGGCTGGGTCCTCGGGTGGTGGGGCCGGACAGTTGATCCGCTCCGCTTTCGCCGTCCAGGCCTATATGGAATACAAATGTTCTAACTCCTGTTATATTTGAAATATGGACCGGATAGGTCTTCGGGAAAATCATGCTTACCGCCGTGGCCAGAGTCGCGCTGTCAAATCTGATGTCTTCTGTTTCCTTTGGCCACTTCTTCTGGGCCTTGAAAAGCTGCTTCCATATGTCTTCGTGCATAGTGCCAAAGAAGCACTTCAAGGTCCGGGGTCCCTCGGGATTGAACTCCCACAAGTGGGAGGCCCGGAGCTTGCAGGGGAGGGTGCGGCAAAAGAGCATTACCTGAATCATGTAGAGAGGTCGGTGCCCTCTACTATCATGTCAGAGATACGATTCTGGAGCGTCTTCTCTTCTGATTGAGACCCCCACTCGAGGCCCTTGGTGGTCCATGAGGTGAGCCTTTCCGGGGGTCCGGATCTGAATTCGGGCATGGCCAACCACTTAGCCTCACGGGGGTTCGGTGATGTAGAACCACTCCTGCTGCCATACCTTGTTGGTTTCCACAAAAGCACCTTTGGGGCAGGTGGTGTTCGGGAGCTTGTTTACCATAGCTCCCCCGCAGTCCGCGTGCTACCCGTCGACCACCTTCGGCTTCAGATCGAAGGTCTTGAGCCATAAGCCAAAGTGTGGGGGGAGGGCGCAGGAAATCTTCACATATGACTATGAAAGCCGATATGTGAAGAATAGAATTCGGAGCTAGATCATGGAAATCTAGCCCATAGAAGAACAAGAGACCCCGGACAAAGGGGTGGAGGGGAAATCCGAGCCCCCGAAGAAAGTGAGGGATGAACACAACCCTCTCGCCAGGCCCTGGGATGGGGGTCACCTGATTCTTGTTAGGAATCCGGTGCGCTATGTTGGCGGCAAGATAGCCTGTGCTCCGGAGACTCTTCACGTCTTTCTTTGTGATGGTGGAGGCCTCCCACTTGCCCTTAGAGCCAGATACATCCATTGCTGGAGAAGGAGGTGGTGGTGGAAAGGATGGGAGCTGCGAGCGCTGGAGCTACGGGCGCTGGAGCTAGGAGATTGGGAAGCAAAGGGCTAGAGGAAAGCGTGAGGTAAAAGGAAGGGATATATGTCCTTTTATAGGCGGTAAATACCAAACGTCCCCCACTCAAGCTGTAAAACTCGCCTGTTCCCAACGAGATCGTGCGTAACGTACGGTTGGGTTACCCAAATCATATTGATGAGGATCCCTCGATAAGAGTGCACGATCTCTGCTTCGACAAGACGTGCCAATGGAGGCTATGCCTCGAAACGCGAAACCAAAGCCATGAAAACGGTTTGAAATATTAAAGGGTTAAATGTGACGTGTCGCCGAAAAAGTTTTCAGTAAAGACACAATGCTTGTTTTGACAGATTACCTTCATGGCTAGGGGTTGTACTAATCATGCAGAGCCGGACATAGTTCATTTATTCAGGAATATTAACTTGGAATATTCAAAAGGAGCAACCCGCCTTGCAATGCCGAAGACAGTATGCGTGCCGAACTCATCGTCATTGAAGACTGGTTCAGGGGGTACTAAGGGAGTCATGTACTAGGGGGTCCTCGGGTGTTCGGATTACTCGTTATGGGCCAGACTGGTGGGCCGTCAAGATCAAAGCAGAAGATTATCCCCCGTGTTCGGCTAGGACTCCTATGTGCGTCGAATGGCAAGCTTGAGTCCGGGTGTAATGTTTTCTTCTTCTGCAAGATGATTCTGTACAACCCTAGGCCCCTCTGGCATATATATAAACCAGAGGGTTTAGTCCGTAGAGGCTATCACAACTACCATAGGCTAGACATTTGGGGTTTAGCCATTACGATCTCGAGGTAGATCAACTCTTGTAATCCCCATATTCATCAAGATCAATCAAGCAGGAAGTAGGGTATTACCTCCATTAAGAGGGCCTCAACCTGGGTAAACATCGTGTCCTTGTTTCCCCTGTTACCATCGATCCTCAGATAAATAGTTCAGGACCCCCTACCCAAGATCTGCCGGTTTTGACACCGACAACAACCTATACACATTACATAAGCGATCATACATTACACTTAACATAAGAATAATCTAAATTCAAGACAAATAGATGTACACATTAGAGTACAACAACCCACACATCAGTAGTACATATAGCCTTCTCAGTGAAGCCTTCGACATGTTATATACATACATGAACACATGATAACAACAACACCATAATGACAATGAACTGGATAAAGATAATCAAATTCTTTACTCGTCCACTTGTCCACATGGTCTTGCATACTTCATAGTTGATTTTCTCTTTGCGGATGTAGTTGGCATAATGATCATTTGCTTCATTTTTAGTCATATATCCTTTATAGCAGTTGTTCTTGTAACCATACACTTGTTCCTTGCATATCTCCCATGAATCATATACTCCTGGATTCCTCCTGGTGTACACCATATACCAGTTCCACTTCATCTACCAAGATAAATAAACAAGCTAACAAGTCAATTTCATTGTTATCCAATCAAGAGCAAAGTCATATAACATTCTTCATAGCATCATAGACTATACAAATGACCACGTTGTAGTTCACTAGTAGTTCAGAAGCAAAAGTTTAGCTCCATCAGAGCAACTTAGAAATTAAGTTCACACGCATGGATCATATATATCATATGAAGGCAGTGTACTAGTTGTTCAGAAGTAAAAGTTCGGCTCCATCATGAGCTCTCCTTGCCTTCCATCATATTTGTGATCTCGGCTTGGGCGGTCCTCGCAGCCTCGACGGCTACTCGTGCGCTCTCGACAGCTGTTGCGCGCTCTCAGCGGCTGCTCTAGTGCTCTTGGTGTTTTTTCTCACGCTCTCGCCGTATGCTCGAGCGCTCTCGGTGTCTGCTTGAGAATTCTCGACATAGGCGAGCATGATCTCTGTGTACAGAGCCACCCTCGTGACGATGTCTATGGCAGTAAGAGTTCGTCTACGAGTGTAGGAGTCCTAACAAGGCGTCTCGGCTTATCCATCTAAATCACATAAAACAGGTTGACATTTAGATAAAAGACATTTTTTATGAAAGCAAATTTATGGCAATAAAAAAAGATTAAACTCTTACGACAACAATTCATATTTGTCGTTCGGGTTGAGATTTCCCGCTCTTATTTTGGGTACTTCGGCCGTCGGTGATGGTCGTTCTTCCCCCTCTCCTCCTGCTTTGCCAAGATCTTAGAGGAAGAAGATGGAGAGGAATGAGCCCCTATGACAACAGTTGGTTCATCTCTCAAGTGGTTGTATATATGGTGTACACTCAATCACTGTATTTACGACTGTTGGTGATATTCGTCCTTTCATCTTCTCCTCCGGCCATACCAAAGTCTAAGAGAAAGAGAAGAATAATGATGGGCCCCTAAGACAACAGTCAATTTCCTCATCTTGGTTTATGGATTAAGACTGGGTATTTCCCACCCGAAGGAAAATACAATTAAGTAGCTTGTTCATAAAAAAGTCATAAATTAACGGAAAAATCGGCATGACCTTTGATAGAAATAGGACATATTGAGTGCCAGAAATTAAGGGAAACGGAATTTAATCAACGTTTCGCGAAAACATTGACACTCATTATGAATACCTACATCATGAAGAAAATATTTGTACTATATGTTGATTCACATGTAGTACATAGTACTCTAGCACAAGCACTAAAATTTAAGACATCTACTTACGAAGATTCAATAGTACATCATATAACAAATTTTAACTACACTAACAAAATGTTGCAGATGTACAAGTACAACAATGAGAACAACTAAAATCGGGCATGTACTGAGAGAAGGGAGGTGTGCCTACCAGGCTGGAGTCGGAAGGCAGGCGGGACGAGGACAAGGACGATGGCGGAGGCGTCGGCGGACGACCACTTTGACAGAGACGCGGACGACGTTGGATGTGGAGGAAGGCTCAGGCAACGGTGATCGGGAAGTAGTTGGAGGTAGCGTTTCATGGCGAGGCCGATGGACTTCGAGGCAGCGATGGACGGCGCAGGCAATGGGGAAGATTGGGTCCACGATGTCGTTCGAGGCGAAGGACCACGACCACGCTGGTGGCGACGAACGATGTGACGATGATGGCGACGAAGCGAGAGAGACGGACGGGAGATAGAGATGTGTCCGAATGGATCTGACTGGCAGCGGGTGAGTAGCGCGGTTGATATGGTTATGTACAGTAGTGGCGGGCGACGTACAGAGCCCGCCACAGCTATATATGTGTGGTAGATGGCAGCGTGACAAAATATAGTTGTGGCGGGCGATAAATAGTACCCTCCACTGCAGACTGATAAAATTTGAAATCGGTTTATGCGTGGGTATCCAAATATAGCTGTGGCGGTCGCTTGCATCTTGGTGTTGAAGTAGTAGTGGGCACAACTATGTGCCCGCCACCGCTGATTTTCGCTCTTGGGGAAATTAGAAAACGTACAGCTGTGGTGGATCATCAAACGTGCCCGCCACTGTTACGTGTATAGCGAGCTGTTCTTAGCACCCGCCATTGCTTGTTTTCCAAAATAGTTGTGGCGGGTGCCCTGCCGCGCCCGTCACTTATTTGAGTTCATCTATAAGGTTTTTCCGAGTAGTGACAATTTTCGTTGTTGGCTTGAGCCTTGACGCACCATAGGAACCCCCAGCAAATCTTTGTCATTGCCGCGAATATCTCAGGTGGCCTGTCCAACTCCATCATGGCATGAATGGGTATCACGCAAAGGATTGATTGGACCAGAAGTAGGCGGCTCTTCAGGCGGAGAAGTAAGCTGCGAGCTGATCCACCAAACCTTGCAACTGCGATGCCGACTGTTATTTGATTGTGAGTGGTAGTTCAAAGTACTTGCAGGGAAAAGATCTGGTCGGGCGTCCTAGGATTTCACTAACCGCCACCATGTCATTTGTCGACCATCGGATGGGTATTGCCGCACTCTTTAATAAGTTAACCTTTAGTCCCGAAGCTTCTCCAAAAAGCTCCAAAATTCTTGAGCAAGTTCTATGCACAATATCACGTGGCTTGGTGAAAACCATTACATCGTCCACAAACATAGAACTTCATTCCCCTTCTTGCTAGGGAAGAAAGGATACCTCGTGTTGTAGCAAGCTCGAACATCTTTTGCAGAGACTCGATGATCACTATGAATAGCATTGGTGCCAGTGGATCACCTTGGCGTGGCCCCTTGCAGTTGAAAATAGTTCTCTATGGCACTCCGTTGACCAATATCCTCGTGGAGGTACTCCCAAGTACACAAATTCATGACGGACACCTTTGACCAGAACCCAATTTCCTCAGCATCTTGATGAGAAACGACCATTGGTAGCTCATCATCCTTCTCTTAAGTCTCGTTTTAAGATTTTGCTCGCTCGGCGAGAGGTTCCTGGATTCTTGGGCGGTTTTAACGTGGAGAAACGGTGGCGCATTGGTAGCTAACTAGGTGTTCTGCTGTGGCCATGGTGGAGCTGGAAGAGAAAAGGAGACTATTGTGTTATGAACATATGGCGGCGGTCAAAGTCAAACATCATACATGTAAAAATTGTTGGCATGTCAAAATTAAAGTTGACGCTGTTGACCTCAAGATGGGAACACCGAAGACGCATGTTGGGTGTTGGCGTTGAACGTGAGCGCTCGTGGAATATCAGTTCCAGATAAGGAAAACACCGACCGAAGTTGTCTCGGCTTATTTTGCATGTCGCAAACGTAGTTCAACGTTGGAACCGGGCCATGCAAACAAAGTACGTCGCGTTGAACTAGAGCGCAATGGCACGTGTTCTACGTACCAACTCATTTTTCTCAACAAAAAAACGTACCAACACATGTCTCCCAAAGACTAATCGTCGTCTACTAACACGCAGTAGTCCGGTCGTCCCATGCACCGATCTGCATTCACTTGATCTTTCCTAGATGAGCAAACACGTACGTATACTATGGAGATCACATCGTCGGCCGGCCGGCCTTGTGTGCTCCGGTCGGTCCTCCCAAGCGCGTGCTCCCAGCGAACGCAAGAGGTGCCGTCATGCAAAGGTGCAACAAAAAGACGGACGAATTCCACAAAGCGCACGATAGGATTAGGTTTAGGTATGTGGCGGTCATGCATGTCCGTGGCCATGCGTTGCACATGGAATTTCCAATTTGCAGCGGTCGTACAGACATATTTTCCTTGCCTTTTTTGGTTTCCAACGGGAGTTTTGGGACACTATCTCGTTTCAAAAAGCTAGCCAGTCAGGGAGAGAGAGAGCTTCTATAGGCGCTTTCGGTGCACGGTATGACCACCCCACGCTATGGAACAAGCTCTGTACCTTTATGACCTGTGCGAAAACGCTGCTTCAGATGAGAAAGAGAAAGCAGATAGTCAGCTCTTTCCGAAAGAAACACGCGCAAACTTGGCGCTGGATCGAGTGCAAACCCAACCCGGACTGCTGAGGCGACGAGCGACCCATGCATCCGGCCAGCCACCTAATTCGAGACCAGGTTGGTGCCGTGCCGCGTCCCTACGCTTGCTTTTCCTTGTCCAACTTTGCCCACACGGATCTTCTCATTTCACAGGGATTGAAAGAAAAGACCACTTCCCCTGCTGTGGACTGTAGAACCATCACGGAAACAGCCCAGGGGCGCAAAAATGTGCACTAAAATGGCAGAAAAGCATGCGGAGCAAAAGGGTCACCACCAGGACATCTTTTTTATATATAGCGGTGGAATGGAATGGTGATCACCACACCACTCGTATCGCTCGTACGCCCCCACCCACTTGATCACCGCAAGAGAGGAGGAAACACATCAATCAACCCCATTCCCCTTGTGCTGCTTGCTCCCCATGGCGACGAGCGTGCTAGGATCACCGGTTTCTTTTCCACGGGAGCTGCTGTACGTGGTCGCGGCCGCGGCCATCGCGTGGTGGGCGCTGGAGTGGGCGTGGTGGAGGCCCCGGCGCCTGGACCGCGCGCTGCGGTCGCAGGGCCTCCGCGGCACGGCCTACCGCTCCGTGGCCGGCGACGCGCCGCTGGCCGAGAGGCTCAACGAGGAGGCGAGGTCCCGGTCCATGCCGCTGGGCTGCCACGACGTCGTGCCGCGGGCCATGCCGCTGTTCCACCAGACCATGAAGGAGCACGGTACGTCTCCTACTTGTCTTGTTTTCTTCCTACTAGTCTCTCCCTTGACCTTGGTGTCGGCTGCATTGCTTTGGCTTCCAAATTTATTTGGTCTCGTCACCCGGTCGTCCTAGAACATATGTTTCCAAGAGTGGATTCAGTTTTCATCATTTTTTTTTTGGGTTGACCACCGGAATCATTTTTTTTCTTTGTATGCACCGCTATTGGCTATTTTTCTCATGCTAATTTTCTTTGCGGCAAGGATTTTCTCATGCTATTTTGAAGTTCGATTCAATTTTATTGCTGTTTCGTAACAGATTAGAACAGCCAGGTTCACAGACACTCAAGGTATCTAGCTATAGTAGCATTTGTAAAAAGAGTGCCAACAAGAAAATTCCATGCTACATGATTGCATCCAAGGCCATATTCCTATTGCGTACTCTAGCTAGTAGACAGCATCATTCCAAAGAGGAAAACGCCAGCTCAATAGTCCAGTTCGAAAGGTACCCACACTAATGTTATCATGACTACACTCTAGATCCCACCCTTCTTATTTTAGTAGGTGCATCGGGCTTCATTTTTCTATCCATGAAATCTAATAGTGTTCTAGCAAACTAGACCATATCCTACCCCACTTAGGTAAATTTGCTACGTGAAAATTAAAATGTAGACTTGTATCCATAGAAACTGAAGAAGAAGAAGAAAAAACTGCTGATATAAGCTACTCGTGATTGTCTAATATTATTTCATTTCAGGTAAAATGTCTATCACTTGGTTTGGACCGTCACCTAGAGTGACCATTGCCAAACCAGAACTGGTGCGAGAAGTACTGTCCAACAAGTCCGGCCACTTTGAGAAGCTCAAGTTGGGCCGACTTCAGAGGATGTTGCACAATGGCATTGGCAGCCACGAGGGCGAGAAATGGGTCAAGCACAGGAGGATCATCAACCCTGCCTTCCATCTCGAGAAGCTCAAGGTGATTTTTTGTTTTGTTTTGTTCGGCCATTGATATGGCAGCAGACTGGCATTGCTTGGTTCCAGGGAGTGACAAAATCGGTGTCCAATTTTCAGCGCATGCTGCCAGCTTTCGCTGCATGTTGCACAGACCTGGTGGACAGATGGGAAGGCCTAGCCGCGGGTGATGCGGCATGCGAGGTAGATGTTTGGCCCGACATGCAGAACCTGACAGGGGATGTTATCTCTCGCGCTGCGTTTGGCAGCAGCTACCTGGAGGGCCGGAGGATCTTCCAGCTTCAGGGGGAGCAGATCGAGCTCGCCGTGCTCGCCATGAACAAGATACATATCCCTGGTTATTTGTGAGTGTTTCTAGTTACTCTCCTTTTCACCTTTTGCACGTCAATCGATTGTGCCGACTGTACTGATGCACTCACTGTTGCATGTGCAGGTTCTTTCCTACAAAAGCCAACCGAAGGATGAGACAGATTGCTGCCGAGATCGGAAGGATCCTCAAGGGCATCATCGCAAAAAGAGAGAACGCCATGAGAGCTGGCGAAGCTACAAGTGACGATCTTCTCGGCCTGCTGCTGGAGTCCAACATGGCACACAGCAGGGCGGGTGGCAACTCGAAGGCCGGCATCACAACCGACGACGTGATCGGAGAGTGCAAGCTATTCTACTTCGCCGGCATGGAGACCACGTCGGTGCTGCTTACGTGGACGATGATCGTCCTCTGCATGCACCCGGAGTGGCAGGACCGTGCCAGGGAGGAGGTCCTGCATGTCTTCGGCGACCGCACGCCGGATTACGACGGGTTAAGTCGCCTGAGAATTGTGACCATGGTGCTGTACGAGGTGCTGCGGCTATACACGCCACTGACGGCACTCCAGCGCAAGACGTACAAGCCGACGGAGCTCGGCGGCGTCAGGTACCCGGCGGGCGTGGTGCTTATGCTGCCGTTGTTGAGCGTCCACCACGACAAGGAGCTTTGGGGCGCGGACGCCCATGAGTTCAGGCCGGAGAGATTTTCCGAGGGGATCTCCAAGGCGTCCGTGGACGCGCCGGCGTTCTTCCCGTTCGGCTGGGGCCCGCGGATCTGTGTCGGCCAGAACTTCGCGTTGCTCGAGGCTAAAATGGGGCTCGCCATGATCCTGCAGCGTTTCTCCTTCGACCTCTCGCCGTCCTACACGCACGCGCCCTTCACCGTTGGCCTGCTGCAACCTGAGCACGGGGCGCAGGTCAGGCTCAAGAGGCTTCACTGAGCTACGTATTACTAAATCAATTGATCGGCATGTACAGCATACTGGTGGATTATAAGACTAACTAACGCACTCAAGACTCAGCTACGTGTAAAAGGCCTGCCTGTGTATTGGCTTTAGATGAAGTCGGTTGTATCAGATGATTGGAGTTTCTCGAGCAACAACGGTCAAATTTTCATTATTTTTTTGAAACGGAGGCTTAAAATTTGCCTCATCTATTAAATAAAAAGAGAATAGAGCAAAGGTTTACAACACACCCACAGTTGCGACATGACAATTACTCGCCCAGAAAAATATTTCCTAATTTCTTTGCGCCCGCGGCCAACCAAAGCTTGGCCTCCTCGACGATGGTGGTGAGTAGGATGGTCGGTGGCGCACTCTCGTGGCGGAACACCCGTGTATTTCTTTTATTCCAAATGGTCCACGAGACGATCATTGTTAGAGAGGCCATAGCTTGCCGGTTAGGGTTGCGGTTGTCGGTTCTCTTGTCCCAACACTCGTAGACGAAATCTTCCATGAGCCATTCGGATGTACCCATGTGCATGAGACCGAGCTTCTCAATGAGAGACTTCCATAGCCGAATCGTGTAGGGGCACTTGAAGAAAAGGTGGGCTCCGGATTCTTGCTCCCTATTGCAAAACTTTCAAAGGCCACAATTTGGCCAACCTCATCGCGTCAAGTGATCAGCGGTCCAGATCCTATCTTGCAATGCCAACCAAGCAAAAAAAATTAACCTTTGGAGGTACCCATGCCTTCCAAACCATGTGATCCAAGGGGGAGAGAGTCATGCCTAGGAATTGAGCCTTGTACGCGGTGGCCGCTGTGTAAATCCCATGGTTCGCATGCTTCCAAATGACGGCGTCTTTTGTTTGCTCGTGAAGGTGGACGCCATTAAGGAGCATCCAAAGAGTGAAGAACTCCCGAATGTGGGCGACGAAGACCACCGTGTCATGATTGATCTTCCCCGCAAAGGCCTCACTGACCTTTCAATTCTACCTCTTCAAGGCCGCAAAGATGAGCGGTGCAATATCATTGGGTTTGCGACCAAGAAGCCACGGGGAGCCCCAAAAAGGCGTTTTGGCGTCATCCCCTACGGTGATAGTCATAGGGGCAAAAAAAAACTAAAGGTCCTCCTCGGTGCACGGGCTTCCAAGGCCAACCCATAATCTGCGGGGCTCATTCCATTCATACCAAAGCCATCAGAGTCGCAAAGTGCGTGCAAAATTTTCGGTATCGAGCACCACAAGGCCACCATATTTTTTTGGTCGACAAACCACCTTCGAGTTGACCTTGCATTTGGCTCCCGTTGTCTTGTCCGAGTCGGACCAAAGGAAAGATCTCTCGATTTTGTTAAGGCTATCTAGAGAGCTCTGAGGGATGATGAGGGGCGTGATGGAGAACACTGCTTGTGAGGTAATGACCGACCTAACAAGCGTCGTACGACCGACGGTACAGTGATATTTTGTCCCTCCCAAGTGACCAATTTTCCGGCCGCCTTGTCCTCAAGGTATTAGAAATCAACCTTCTTCGGTTGCCAAACGGAGAGTGGCGGCCCTAGGTATTTGACCGGAAAAGTGGCGCATGTTGTCGGCATGCTCTGAAGAATTTTCTCAAGATCAAGGTGATTGGACTGAATGGGCACAACCAAGCTTGGGATACAGTCCAGATTGTCGATGTCCCGCTTGACGGGGCCACAAAGACTGCCACATCATCTGCATAGAGGGAGGTACACACCATGGCACCCCGAGCACGGATATTATGGAGGAGCCCTTTCCTCATTGCCAAGTCCAGAATCATATGGAAGGGGTCAATCGGCAGGACGAAGGGGAGTGGGGAGAGGGGGGCCCTGTCTGAATCCACGGCCATGCTTGACAGGATGGCTGGGAAGCCCGTTTAGCAATGTCTGAGGTGAAGAGGAAGATAGAAGCGTACCAATCAAAGCCCGAAATTTTGGAGGGAAGCCCAACCGTTCGAGCAGCTCAAGAATGTATCCCCACTTGACCGAGTCGAATGTCTTTTTTATATTAAGCTTCAAGACGAGTGTGGGGGTTTTGCATTCGTGTAGACGCCGGGCAAAATTTTGAACATGCATGAAGTTGTCGTGGATACTTCTCTTTTTAATGAAAGCACTCTGGACATTGGAGATGAGGTCTTCCATGTGGGGCGCAAGCCGCGGCGAGAGAGTCTTGGAAATTATCTTAGTGATGGCATGGATGGGGCTAATGGGCATGTAATCAAAGATGCCTTCCGCGCCATCCTTCTTTGGCAGCACAACAACGTTGGCACAATTTAGCCACTTTAGGTTGGAGGTGTGCAAGGAATCGAAGCGTTGGATGAACCCCATGATCGTATACTTGGTGATTCCCCAACACTTTGATACATCCACAACATATCTATAATTTTTTATTGTTCCATGATATTATATTATCAATCTTGGATGTTTTATATGCATGTTTATGTTATTTTATACTCCCTCCGTTCATTTTTATAAGTCATTTCAGACAACTTAAAATGGGTTGTTTTGTACATTGTCTGAAATGTCTTCAAGGTCTTATAAAAGTGAACAGAGGGAGTATCATTTTTTGGGACTAACCTATTAACCTAGTGCCTCGTGCCAGTTGTTGTTTTTTCCTTGTTTTTGTCTTTCCAGAAAATAAATAGCAAACGGAGTCCAAATACAACGGAACTTTTTGACGATTTTTCTTGGACCATAAGACACCCTAGAAACTTCGGGAGAAGGCCAGAAGGGCCACGAGGTGGCCACAAGCTTATGGAACCCTCGTTGCACTTCTAACCATATTTTTTTCCTTTATAAATACCCAAATATTCCCCGAAGACACGAGAGCAACCCAAAATATATTTTTTCGCGGCCGCAAGTTTCTGTCTTCGTGAGATCCCATCTGGGGACCTTTTCTGGTACTCCGCCGGAGGGGGATTCGATCACGGAGGGCCTCTTCATCAACCTTGATGCCCTTCTGATGATGTGTGAGTACTTTACCACAGACCTACGGGTCCATAGCTAGTAGCTAGATGGCTTCTTCTCTCTCTTTGATCTTCAGTACAATGTTCTCCTCGATATTCTTGGAGATCTATTCGATGCAATCTTCTTTTGCGATGTGTTTGTTGAGATCCGATGAATTGTGGGTTTATGATCAGATTATCTATGAATATTATTTGAGTCTTCTCTGAACTCGTTTCTGCATGATTATTATAGATTTGTATTTCTCTCTCATCTATTGATTTGGTTTCGCCAGCTAGATTGATTTTTCTTGTAATGGGAGATGTGCTTTGTAATTGGTTCAATCTTGTGGTGCTAAATCCTAGTGACAGAACAGGACATGACACGTATTTGTATTGCTTCCTTTAAGGATAAAAAATATGGGGTTTATTCATAATGATTGGATCTATCCATCTACATCATGTCATCTTGCTTAAGGCGTTACCCTGTTTTTGTTGACTTAATACACTAGATGCATGCTGGATAGCGGTCGATGTGTGGAGTAATAGTAGTAGATGCAGGCAGGAGTCGATCTACTTGTCTTGGACGTGATGCCTATATACATGATCATTGCCTTGGATATCGTCATAACTATACGCTTTTCTATCAATTGCTCAATAGTAATTTGTTTACCCACTGTATGTTTTCTTTCAAGAGAGAATCCTCTAATGAAAACTATGGCCCGGGGTCTATCTTTTATCACTTTGCTTCCAATCTATAAAATAAAAAAAACACAGAAAAAACTTGTTGCAATTTAGTTACTTTTATTTTATTGTGCACTTTTACTTATGTTTTATACCTATCGCTATCAGATCTCATCCTTGCAAGTAACCATGAAGGGATTGACAACACCTTTATTGCGTTGGATGCAAGTATTTGTTTGTTTGTGCAGGTACAACTATTGGAGACTTGTGTCCTCCTACTGGGTTGATACCTTGGTTATTAACCGAGGGAAATACTTATCTCTACTTTGTTGCATCACCCTTTCCTCTTCAAGGGGAAAACCAACAAAAGCTCTAGAAGTAGTAGAAAGAATTTCTGGCGCCGTTGCCGGGGAGGATCTACATCAAGCCTACCAAGTACCTATCATAAACTTTCATATCTTGCATTTACTTTATTTTCCATTTGCCACTCGTTTTCATCTCACCCACTTCTAAAACATTTTCAGAAAAATACAAAAATATTTGCCTTTTTGTTTGCCTTTTCGCTAGCTTCTTTGTTTGAGTGTGTTCTAGATGGATTTCTTTGTCACAATGCCTCAAGAGAATACCAAGTTGTGTGATTTTTCCAACACTAATAACAATGATTTTATTAGTACTTCGATTGCTCCCGCCACTAGTTCGGAATCTTATGAAATTAATGATGTTTTGTTGAATCTTGTTATGCAAGAACAATGTTCTGGAAACACTAATGAAGATGTTGGATCGCATCTTAATACTTTTGTTGAATTGTGTGATATGAAAAACAAAAAAGATGTGGATAACGATATTTTCAAATTGAAACTATTTCCGTTCTCATGCTAAAACTTGGTTTTCATTCTTGCCTAAAAATAGTATTGATTCATGGAATAAGTGTAAGGATGCTTTTATTTCCAAGTATTTTCCTCCCGCTAAGATCATCTCTCTTAGGAACGACATAATGAATTTTAAGCAACTTTATCATGAACATGTTGCACAATCATGGTAGAGGATGAAGTTAATGATAAGAAATTGCCCTACTCATGGTTTAAGTTTATGAATGATCATACAAAAAATTATGCTAGATTGAATTTTGCATCTAGAAATCTTTTAGGTTTCGCGATGGGTGGCACTTTTATGGAAATCACATTAGGATAAGCTACTAAACTCCTATATAATATTATGGCAAATTACTCTCAATGGCAGACCGAAAGATCTTCTACTAATACAAAAGTGCATGATATTGAAGAATTAATACTTTGAGTGGAAAGATTGATGAACTTATGAAATTGATTGCTAGTAAGAGTGCTCATGTTGATCCTAATGATGTGACTTTTTCTACTTTGATTGAGAATAATAATGAACCTATCGATGTGAATTTTGTTGGTAGGAACAATTTTGGTAATAACGCTTATAGAGGTAATTGTAATCCTAGGTCCTTTCCTAGTGATTCCTCTAATAATTATGGTAACTCCTACACAAATTCTTATGGAATTTATAATAATATGTCCTCTGATCTTGAGAATAGTATTAAATATTTTATTAACTCTCAAAAGATGTTCAATTCTATGATAGAAGCAAAATTGCTTAAGTTTGATGATGTGGCTAGGAACGTTGATAGAATTGCTCATGAGGTTGATTCCCTTAAGATTAGATCTATGCCACCCAAAATTGATATTAATGAGTCTCTCAAATATATTCAAATTTTTATTGATGAAAGTAGGGAGAGAACCGCTAGAATGCGAGCTAAGAAAGAATGGCTAGAAAAGGTGTGTTCTTCTAGTTTTTGCGATAATCATGATGAGGATCTTAAAGTAATTGGTATGGCTCCTATTGAACTTTTGTTTGACAATATAAAACTTTATGAAAAAGGGACTGGAGAGGAGTCAACTTTAGCTATAAGGTGTCCCAATGATTTGGAGGGTGATGATTATATTGAAAAAGTCGATGAAAGTGGGTTTGGCGAGGTCGAAACTTTAAATAGTGTTGTGCCCACTCTTTTGGATTACAAGGACTTTAATTATGATAATTTTTATTTTATTGAGTGTATTTCCTTTTTCCAATACATCCTTAATTCACCTCATGCTTATGATCAAAAGAAGGCTTTCACTAAACATATCATTGATGCTATGATGACATCTTTTGAAGAAAAACTTGAGTTGGAAGTTTCAATCCCTAGAAAGTTATATGATGAATGGGAACCTACTATTAAGATTAA
The DNA here is from genome assembly GCA_902687465.1 of Secale cereale. Classification (NCBI taxonomy): domain Eukaryota; kingdom Viridiplantae; phylum Streptophyta; class Magnoliopsida; order Poales; family Poaceae; genus Secale; species Secale cereale. The sequence continues at coordinate 613,272,163 of LR738711.1, forward strand.
GATTAAAGATAATGAGTGCAATGCTTTATGTGATTCGGGTGCTAGCGTTTCCACTATTCCAAAATATTTATGTGATGTGTTAGGCTTCCATGAACTTGATGATTGTTCTTTAAATTTGCACTTAATTAGCGAATTTCACTATTGAGAAACCTATGGGAAGAATTAATGATGATATTATTATTCTAAATAGGAATTATGTTCCCGTAGATTTCAAGTTCTTGATATTGATTGCAATCCTACATGCCCCATAATTCTTGGTAGACCTTTCCTTAGAACAATTGGTGCAATTGTTGATATGAATGAAGTAAATATTTGATTTCAATTTCCATTAAGGAAGGACGCGGAACACTTTCCAAGAAAAAATTATGTTACCATATGAATCTATTATGAGAGCCACTTATGGATTAAATACCAAAGATGGCAATATCTAGATCTATGCATTATGCCTAGCTAGGGGCGTAAAATGACAGCGCTTGTTGGGAGGCAACCCAATGATTTTTTTTCTTGTTTTTTCTTCTGATTTTGAATAAATCTACCATTATTCTTCCGTTATGATGGTGTTATTGTGTTTAATTTAGTGTTCGTACCAAGTAAGACCTTTGCGATAATTTGGAAGATTGTTGATTTGACTCTATGAGAAAACAGAAACTTTTGCGTCTAGTAGCAGAATTCCCTGCGATTTCTGGAGCGTTATCAATTTCTGAATTTTTTACACGTAATTCATATACAAATTTCCCACGTTGTCCTAATTTGTCAGAATTTTAGAGTTATATAAGTATGAGTATAAATTGTGTCTTTACAGACTGTTCTATTTTTGACAGATTCTATTTTCATTGTGTTTTATGCTTGTTTTGATGAATCTATGGACTATATCAGGGGGTATAAGCTATGGTGAAGTTAGAATAGAGTAGATATAATACAAATATAAAATTTTAATGAGTTTACAACAATACCTAAAAGTGAAGATTGGTTTTATTATATAAACGGATCTCACGAGTTTTCTGTTGAGTTTTGTGTTGTGAAGTTTTCAAGTTTTGAGTGAAGTTTTGATGGCTAAATAATAAGGAGTGGCAAGAGCCTAAGCTTGGGGATGCCCAAGGCACCCCAAGGTAATATTGAAGGACAACCAAGCGTCTAAGCTTGAGGATGCCCTGGATGGCATACCATCTTTCGTCTATAATCCATCGATAAATTACTTGAGGCTATATTTTTATTCACCACATGATATGTGTTTTGCTTGAAGCGTCGTGTATTATATGAGTCTTTGCTTTATTTGATTTTTAGTTTTCCACAAGCATCCTAGCTGGACACACCTTTTTGAGAGGGACACACATTTATCGTGATTTTTTTTAATACTCTTTGAGCTTCACTAATATCTTTTGAGCTAGGCAGTTGCTCGGTGTTTCACTTATATCTTAGAGCACGGAGATAGTTCTATTTTAAAAAAAATTGATGAAATCTCATGCTTCACTTATATTATTTTGAGAGTTTTATAAATAGTATGGCAATTTGCTTGGGTTATGAATTTAGTCCTAATATGATGGGTATTCAAGAGGGTTATAATAAAAACTTTTGTGAAGATCATTGAATATACGAGAAGTTTGATTCTTTGCAATAGTTTTGAGATATAAATATGGTGATATTAGAGCCATTCTTGTAAATTGTGGATTTGTAATTATATTTTTGTTAACATTTGTGATTCCCATAGCATGCACGTATGGTCTTCCTGTTATGTGATGAAGTTGGAGCACAATTTATCCTTGATTGTCTTCCTTTGGGTGAAAGTCGGGGGCATGCGATGGTTAACTCCTAACAACCTCCTCCCTAGGAGCATGCATAGTACTACTTTGCTTTGAGGGCTAATAAACTTTTTGCAATAAGTATGTGAGTTCTTTATGACTAATGTTGAGTTCATGGATTATACGCACTCTCACCCTTCCACTTTTGCTAGCCACTCTTGTACCATGCAAGTTTCACCGGTGCATTAAACCCTCCTTATACCTTTCCTCAAAACAGTCACCATACCTACCTATTATGGGATTTCCATAGCCATTCTGAGATATATTGCCATGCAACTTCCACGATTTCGTTTGAGTTGTAACTTTGAGTTGTAAGTAAATAAAGTGTGATGATCATCATTATTAGAGCATTGTCTCGTGTGAGGTATAAAATAATAATAATAAAGAGGCCAAATGAGCCCAAGAAGAAAAGAGGCCAAAGTGCCCAACAAAAAAATGAGAGAAAAAGAGAGAAGGGACAATGTTACTATCCTTTTCCATGCTTGTGCCTCAATGTACGACCATGTTCTTCATGATAGTGAGTCTCCTATTTTTTCACTTTCATATATTACTAGTGGATTTTTTTTCATTATAGAACTTGTCTTGTATATTCCAATGATGGGTTACCTCAAATGCCTGTGATCTTCATGATCAAGCAAATTGGATGTACACCCACTTAGTTTTTTTTAGTTTTCATACACTTATAGCTCTAGTGCATCCGTTGCATGGCATTCCCTACTCAGTCACATTGATATCAATTGATGGGCATCTCCATAGCCCATTGATTTGCCTAGTTGATGTGAGACTTTCTCCCTTCTTTTTTGTCTACTACCACCTTCTATTCCACCTATAGTGCTATATACATGGCTCAAGCTCATGTATTGCATGAAGAGTTGAAGAAGTTGCAGCGTGTTAAAAAGTATGAACCAATTGCTTGGCTAACACCAGGGTAGTACATGATTTATACTTTGTGTTGAGAAGAGGGAGCATAACAAGGCTATATGATTTTGTAGGGATAACTTTCTTTAGCCATGATATTTTGAAGAGAACATGATTGCTTTTTAGTATGTTTGAAGTATTATTGTTTTTATGTCAATATTAAACTTTTGTTTTGAATTTTATGGATCTTCGTATTCATGCCACGAAAAGAAAGATTACATGATAAACATGTTAGCTAGCATTTCACATCCAAAATTTTGTTTTTATCATTTACCTACTCGAGGACGAATAGGAATTAAGCTTGGGGATGCTTGATACGTCTCCAACATATCTATAATTTCTTACTGTTCCATGATATTATATTATCAATCTTGGATGTTTTACATGCATGTTTATGCTTTTTATATCATTTTCTAGGACTAAGGTATTAAACTAGTGCCTAGTGCCAGTTGCTATTTTTTCCTTGCTTTTTTCTTTCCAGAAAATCAATACCAAACGGAGTCCAAATACAATGAAACTTTTTGATGATTTTTCTTGGACTATAAGACACCATAGAAGCTTCGGGAGGAGGCCAGAAGGGCCACGTGGTGGACACAAGCTCTGGGGGGTGCCCCACAAGATTGTGGCGCCCCATGGCACTTCCAACCCTAATTTTTACTATATAAATACCCAAATATTCCCTGAATACCCGAGAGCAACCCAAAATAGTTTTTCCGCCACCGCAAGTTTCTGTCTTCGTGAGATCCCATCTTGGGACCTTTTTTGGTACTCCACTGGAGGGGGATTCCATCACGCAGGGCTTCTTCATCAACCTTGCTGCCCTTTCGATGATGTGTGAGTAGTTTACCATAGACCTACAGGTCCATAGCTACTATCTAGATGGCTTCTTCTCTTTCTTTGATCTTCAATACAATGTTTTCCTCGATGTTCTTGGAGATCTATTTGATGTAATCTTCTTTTGCGGTGTGTTTGCTAAGAGCCGATGAATTGTGGGTTTATGATCAAATTATCTATGAATATTATTTGAGCCTTCTCTTAACTCTTTTATGCATGATTGTTATAGCTTTGTATTTCTCTCTAATCTATTGATTTGGTTTGGCAAACTAGATTGATTTTTCTTGCAATTGTAGAGGTGCTTTGTAATGGGTTCAATCTTGCGGTGCTCAATCCCAGTGACAGAAAGGGACATGACATGTATTTGTATTGTTGTTATTAAGGATAAAAAGATGGGGTTTATTCATATTGATTGGATCTATCCCTCTAGGTCATGTCATCTTGCTTAAAGTGTAACTCTATTCTTGTTGACTTAATATACTAGATGCATGTTGGATAGTGGTCGATGTGTGGAGTAATAGTAGTAGATGCAGGCAGGAGTCGGTCTACTTGTCTCGGACGTGATGCTTATATACATGATCACTTGGATGTCGTCATAACTATGCGCTTTTCTATCAATTGCTCAACAGTAATTTGTTTACCCACCGTATGCTTTCTTTCAAGAGAGAAGTCTCCAGTGAAAACTATGGCCCCGGGTCTATCTTCTATCATTTTTCTTCCGATCTATAAAATCAAAAACACAAAAATACCTTACTGCAATTTATTTACTTTTATTTGATTTTTCACTTTTACTTATCTTTTATACCTATCACTATCAGATCTCATCCTTGCAAGTAACCGTGAAGGGGTTGACAACCCCTTTATCGTGTTGGATGCAAGTATTTGTTTGTTTGTGTACGTACAACTATTGGAGACTTGTGTGTTCCACCTACTTGTTGGTACCTTGGTTAATAACTGAGGGAAATACTTATCTCTACTTTGTTGCATCACTCTTTCTTCTTCAATGGAAAAACCAACGCAAGCTCAAGATGTAGCACACTTCTTGAAGAAGATCCTTGTGAAACCATCCGGTCCCGACGCCTTATCGCTAGGCATATCTTTTATCACCTCCCAAACTTCCTCCTCAATGATAGCATCATCGAGGTCTTGTAAGGCATGGGCCTTGATGCCCAACTCCTCCCAATTGAAATCCTTATTGCTCATACTTCCCTGTCCCATGACCTCGGAGAAGTGATCATGGATGATCTCCTCTTTTTCCTTGTGGTCGGTCAGCCAACCAAACGCTTGCTTTAGCCAGTGAATGTGGTTTTTTCACCTACGGGAATTGATGCGACGATGGAAGATTTTGGTTTTGGCATCACCCTCCTTCAGATTTTCCAATCTAGCGCATTGTCTCTTCCTAGCCCGCTCAAGAACCGCCAAACTAATCACTCTTCATTTTAGTCTAGCATGCATGTCCTGCTCCTACGGGGAAAGATCTCTTTCCTCTTGCGCCGTATCCAACTGGAACATTACCAGGAGGGCCGCATGTTGTTGGATCTTGGCCTTGGAGGAAAAACATCTTGCTCCATTTAGTAAGTCGGGTTGCAGTTTTCTTGAGACTATGATGCAGAATTTGGAAGGGCTTTGTGTGGCTTACACGCTCATCCCGCGCCTTCTGGACCACATCATAGAATCCGGGCAAAGATACGAGTTTTCAAATTTGAAGGACCGTGACCATAAAGGTTCCTTGTCATCGGCAAGCAAGAGGGGGCAATTGTCGGAGAGGGAAGATGAAAGGGCATGTAACACATGTGTTTTGAAAGTCGTGTCCCAGTCGGCGTTGCAAAAGAAAGAGTCAAGCTTGCAAAGGGTGGGGTTTTCCCTCTCATTGCTCCAACTGAAGCGTCTATTTTGGAGATGAATCTCTGTGAGCTCACAAGATTGTAGAGTTGCGCGTAAATGGTTGATCCTACTCCGATTTACATTTCTCTTGTTCTTGTCCTGTGCTCAGTAGATTTGAATAAAACCCCTAAGGGGCAACCAAACGATACCTGGCAAAGGCTTGTGGGAGACAATCTCTGCAAAGAAGGAATATTTGTTGGCATGGTCAGTGGGACCATAGACAGGTGTTATCTTAAAGCATACATATGTCGCCCGAATGCAAACCTTGCCAGAGAGGCAAAAGGCCGAGGAGGAGATGTCGGAGACCTCGACGACGTTGTCATCCCATAGTAATAAGATCCCACCCCTAGTTCCTGTCACTGGTAGCTGCGCAAAACTTTTCAGCCGATTGCCACCAAGGAATGCTGCCAAATATTTGTCGACCCTATCGAGCTTAATCTATTGTAGATACACAATTTGGCACGATGAGTCTACAGTCGTAGCGCTAATAGTTGCCCTCCTAGCTGGGAAGCTTAGACCTCGTACGTTCCTGCTCAGGGTGTCTATTGGTTGTGGAGTCATGGAGCACACAAACATTCACATTGATTAGTCTAGGAGCGAGGACAGCAACCAACAGACAGCAAAACAACAATAACAACAACAACAACAACAACAACAACAACAACAACAACAACAACAACAACAACAACAACAACAACAACAACAACAACAACAACAACAGCAACAGCAACAGCAACAGCAACAGCAACAACAACAGCGACAGCAACAGCGACAGCAGCAGCAGCAACATCAAC
>LR738711.1:613278511-613331354 GCA_902687465.1 Secale cereale
CAACAACAGCAACAACAACAACAACAACAACAACAACAACAACAGCAACAACAGCAACAACAACAACAACAGCAACAACAACAACAACAACAACAACAACAATGAGTTGAGCTACAAACCCCACTGGGGCACATGAGTACTGAACGTCGGCTAACACATGGTCGAGCCAAACTGCACTATTCTTACATAAAGGTGGAGCTATGACAACCGATGGGCTGACACACATCATAGTCGAGATGGGTTTTGCTCCTTTGATGATGGAGAGATATTCTTAGGGCCCTCTCGGTGTGACCGCATCCATCATCATCTGGACAGACACATGTGATTATATCATGGGGATGTCGGAACATGTCAACAAGAAAGAAGAACAAAACCAGTAACGAGGAGACTGATATAGTGAGCATGAGAATGACTCAAGAGGATACCGATACATCTCACCTCAAGTTTTGTAAAGTATTACGATGTAAAGGTAACAACACATGATAACCAAACGTTCACTCGAATGTCATTCGTGTACTCATAGGGACCGATATGGACGTCCACGGTTCCGCTATCGCTCATTGAACAAGGGGTTTTGTTCATGCATGGCTATATCTCACCAAACCTACAGGGTCACAAGCTTAAGGTAATCACAATCTTTTGAGTGGTAGTAGGATGGTAGTGACGAGGATATATTAGTGAATTTTTTTGTTCAGATACAAAATAGTTTCGAGAGGAACCGAAAGCGTTTCGGGGTAACCGAAAGGGTTTCGGAGTTTATAGGGCAATACCGGTTATTACTTATAAATAATACATAGGTGGAAAATGTTTCTGGAGATGTTAAACTAATAATAAAATAATCTAATAGTAGTTAGGAGGCTTTTATATTTAATTAAATATCAACACGCCTTAAAAGGCCAAGTGGTGGAAAGCTACTTGGGCCACTTGGGCCCAACTAGAGGTGGCGCCCCTCCCCCCCCCCCCCTTCCCACTTGGGGGAGGGAGGGGAGGCTGAATTGGAGAGGGACTCCCCCTCCTCTTTGCCCGCCATGGTGGGAGACTTCCCACCCACCTTGTGTGGTGCCCCCTCTCCCCTCTCCAACCTAGATATACTAGAGGTTATGGGCACTTTCAAACACACAAGTTTTGGTGCCTCCTCTAGTTCTCTAGTTCTAGTTATAATTGGTCCTAGTGATCAATAAGAGCTTGACCTATATCCTCTAATGCTGGGTAGCATAGTAATAATTCAAACAAATTTCTACGCGTCACCAAGATCAATCTAGGAGATGCTAGCAACGAGAGAGAGGGAGTGCATCTTCATACCCTTGAAGATCCGCAAGCGGAAGCGTTGCAAAGAACGCGGTTGATAGAGTCATACTCGCGATGATTCAAATCACGGAAGATCTGATCTAGCGCCGTATGGATGGCGATTCCACGTTCAACACACGTACAGCCCGGGGACGTCTCCTCCTTCTTGATCCAGCAAGGGGGGGAGGAGAAGTTGATGGAGAACTCCGGTAGCACGACAGCGTGGTGGCGGTGTAGTTCGTGGTTCTCCGGCAGAGCTTCGCCAAGCTCAACAGAGGAGGAGGAGGTGTAGGAGGCGGGAGGGTTGCGCCAAGGGTCTGTGTTCGGTTTGTGACTTGGAGTTATCCGGATCTGTGTCGAAGCTAGCATCGACGTAACCCTTTACGACGAGCTCTTCGGCACCTCCATAAATGAGAAACATATCCTTAGTCATTTTCAGGTACTTCAAGATATTCTTGACCGATGTCCAGTGTTCCATTCCGGGATCGCTTTGGTACTTCCCTACCAAACTTATGGCAAGGTTCACATCGGGTCTGGTACACAGCATGGCATACATAATAGAGCCTATGGCTGAGGCATAGGGGGTGACACTTACATTTTCTCTATCTTCTGCCAAGGTCAGGCATTGTGCTGCGCTCAATCTCACACCTTGCAATACAGGAAAGAACCCCTTCTTGGACTGATCCATATTGAACTTCTTCAATATCTTGTCAAGGTATGTGCTTTGTGAAAGACCAATGAGGCGTCTCGATCTATCTCTATAGATCTTGATGCCTAATATGTAAGCAGCTTCTCCAAGATCCTTCATTGAAACACACTTATTCAAATAGGCCTTTATGCTTTCCAAAAGTTCTATATCATTTCCCATCAACAATATGTCATCCACATATAATGTGAGAAATGCTACAGAGCTCCCACTCACTTTCTTGTAAATACAGGCTTGTCCATAAGTCTGTATAAATCCAAAGGCTTTGATCACTTCATCAAAGAGAATGTTCCAACTCCGAGATGCTTGCACCAGCCCATAGAAGGAGCGTTGGAGCTTGCATACCTTGTCAGTATTCTTAGGATCTACAAAACCTTCCGGCTGCATCATATACAATTCTTCCTTAAGGAAACCGTTAAGGAATGTCGTTTTGACGTCCATTTGCCAGATCTCATAATCATAAAATGCGACAATTGCTAACATGATTCGGACGGACTTCGGCATCACTACGGGTGAGAAAGTCTCATCGTAGTCAACTCCTTGAACTTGTCGATAACCCTTAGCGACAAGCCTAGCCTTATAGACGGTCACATTACCATTCACGTTAGTCTTCTTCTTAAAGATCCACTTATTCTCTATGGATTGCCGATCATCGGGCAAGTCCACCAACGTCTATACTTTGTTCTCATACATGGATCATATCTCAGATTTCATGGCTTCATGCCATTTGTTGGAATCCGGGCCCGCCATCGCTTCTTCATAGTTCGAAGGTTCACCGTTGTCTAACAACATGATTTCCAGGACAGGGTTGTTGTACCACTCTAGTGCGGAACGTGTCCTCGTGGACCCACGAAGTTCAGTAGCAACTTGATCTGAAGTTTCATGATCATGATCATTAACTTCCTCTCTAGTCGGTCCAGGCACCACAGAAACATCTTCCGATGCTGTGCTACTCTCCGGTTCAAGTGGGGGTACAATTACCTCATCAAGTTCTACTTTCCTCCCACTTACTTCTTTCGAGAGAAACTCTTTCTCCAGAAAGGATCCATTCTTGGCAACAAAGATATTGCCTTCGGATCTAAGGTATAAGGTACACCCAGTAATTTCCTTTGGGCATCCTATGAAGACACACTATTCGGATTTTGGTTCGAGCTTTCCAGGTTGTAGTTTCTTGACATAAGCATCGCATCCCCAAACTTTCAGAAACTATAGCTTAGGTTTCTCCCCAAACCATAATTCATATGGTGTCGTCTCAATGGATTTAGACGGTGCCCTATTTAAACTGAATGCGGCAGTCTCTAAAGCATAACCCCAAAATGATAGCGGTAGATCGATAAGAGACACCATAGATTGCACCATATCCAATAGAGTGCGTTACGACGTTCAATTACGCTGAGGTGTTTGAGGCGGCGTGAGTTGTGAAACAATTCCACATTTCCTTAAGTGTGTGTCAAACTTGTGACTCAAATATTCTCCTCCACGATCAGATTGTAAGAACTTTATTTTCCTGTCACGTTGATTCTCTACCTCGCTCTGAAATTCCTTGAACTTTTCAAAGGTATCATACTTGAATTTATGTGGTGACATGCTACCAAAGAGTCTTTCACAATCACATGACAAATGCTTATTGAGATAATGAATCTTTAGTAATTAAGTTGCCTCATGAGAATATCACAAAGAACTGAAAGTTTACAATATGATACTGAAACACCCAATAGATTTGTAGTGAGCATGGTGTGCAAACATGACAAAGTGATACCTCGCTTGCCCCCTTTAGTGAAGCAAAACATAAATGCAGGAGCACCTCCGAAGTTTAAGTGACGACTAGATACAATGATTTCAGAATAAGCGATATCACAATCATGCAGAAGACAATTGTACTTTGGGACAATGCACATTACACTCAGAATGACAATCATGCTCTCAATAGTTGGTGCTTTGAAGAAAGAAGGTGGAGACTCTCGAACCGTGGATTTTGATGGCAAGGTTGAAAACCCGTGGCTGGAAGCAAAGACTAAACAAGTACCAGAGCTCGTGGTTTTAAAAACAGAGATAAAAAGCTTTTGGGAGGTGCATAATTCGTCAACGAATTCTAGTAGATAACCCAATTACTTCTTATGCTGGACAAGTTTCGAGGAACGGCTCCCACGCGGGGACGATCACATCCCCTTAATCTCCTTTGTTTATCACTGCCAGAGTTTTCTGATTTCTCATGAACAAAGCGTGAAGGAGGGTTTGTTTGTTGCTATTATCTTTTGTGAGCTGGGCGCACTCATGCCAGTCCCTCCTCGTATTAGGGGTTTGCAGATTAGACATGCAATCCTGGGGTAAAATTTGTCCAACATAAGAAGATCATGAATTACCTACTACTTCCTCATGAGCTAAAACAGAGGCACAAAAGAGAAATGCTTTTGAATAATTTTGAGATGGTACAAGAAAGTCCTCGTTAGGAATGGCAAGTAAATACCATATATAGGAAGGTATGATGGACTCATATGGCATAACTGGTTTCAAGGATTTTGGATGCACAAGCAGTCAGTCCGCTTAGTACAGGTGAAGGCTAGCAAAAGACTGGGAGCGACCAACTAAGAGAGCAATGATGGCCATAATCATGCAGAGCGACAAAGCAACATTGAATCGGGCATGGAAGTTATATCACTACTCAGAAATTAAAGATCATCAAGGCTTGATAGACTTTCTTTACAGTCTTAAATATGCGTGAGCATATGCCAAGTCAATCAAAATAAATTCTTGGAGGAAGATATCACTAAACCATACCACATCATAGGCAAACAAATCATGTTGGTACTTCAATAACACATTAAGAACCCCCAGCTATTTGAGACTAACCATAAGAAAACATGAACTACTAAGCACCATTATGCACATAGCATTTTTATCATAGACATATCAACCAGTGCCACAGAAGCAAACTCTCTTAACAAGATAAGCATGATAACTCAAGAGAGTTCCAGAAGCAACAACCTAAACAAAAGCTCTTAAAAAGATAAGCATGAAAACTAAGAGCTAAGCATGACAGCAGCTATGAAAAGATAAAGAACACACACAAGAAGATACGCATGCAAGCCTATGTTGTGTTCTACAGTGGAGTGGAGCGTGTTTCTCTCCCAAACAATGAAGGCTAGGATCCAACTTGTTAAGAACAGCAAGTAAAACTAAATAAACTAAAAAGAAAAGAGCAAGACGCTCCAAGCATAGCACATAACGCATGAAGTGATAAAAATATAGTGGAACAAAGGACGAACTGATAATTGTTGATGGAGAAGGGGATGCATGGGGGCATCCCCAAGCTTAGATGCTTGAGTCTCCTTGGATATTTCTTGGGGGTGCATGGGGGCATCCCCAAGCTTGAGCGTTTGACACTCCTGAATCTTCTTTTATCATCTTCCCTCGCACACTTGAAAACTCCCTTCATACATAACTCATCATAACCTGATTAGAGAGGTTAGTACCCACAATAAAATAATTTTTCTCTACTGGAAACAAAGATATTCTTGAAGGTCTACTGTTTCTCAAGATCGCCAAAAAGTTTTTGCAAAGAAAAAGCAAGCTTAAGGTCTGCAAAACGAAGAAAAGGCAAAACAGGGCAGAATCTGTGAAAAATAGACCAGCAGGTAGTAAATAATTTTTTTGGGGTACTTCTGCAACTCAAATCAAAAAACTCAGAACGGACGCTCGAAAGCCAATTGTATAGAGCATGCTGTCAAAAAAATTCAGATCAAAAAGATGATCTGGTGATTTTATTTGAATTTTTCTTTCCAAGGACAGAATCTGTTTTCTGGACAGCATGTCACAACTTTTGAACTTTCTTGCAATCAGAGGATAAAACTGGCACAAAGCTGAAAAATAAAGATACAATGATGTTGCTACAGTAGTAACAAACATCAAGACCACTAAAAACTGAAAGAACAAACTGAAAGCAAAGATAACAAGGGTTGTCTCCCTAGAGCTCTTTCTTTATAGCCATAAAGATATGCTTAAGACTTTAATGATGCTCTCGTAGGAATAAGAGTTGAAGAACAAAAGAGAGCATAAAGAAGCAAATACCAAACACATTTAAGCCTAACATGCTTCCTATGCATAGGAATATTGCAATAGAATAATTCATTGAAGCACAAAGCAATAAGCATAGGAAGACAAAACAAGTGCAACTTCAAAATCTTCAACATAAAGAGAGGGAACTTGATATTATTGAAATATCTATAAGCATATGTTCCCTTCTCATAATAATTTTCAGTGGGATCACGAATAAACTCAACAATATAAGCATCACATAAAGCATTGTTACCATGATCCACATGCAAAAAGGTACTCTTACTCTCCACATAAGCATAATCTTTCTCATTGGTAATAGTGGGAGTAGGACTATCATAAACAACTTGAACACTATAGATTAATTGTGTATTAGGAAGATGGTGTTCAACAAGGGAGTAATTCCCTCCATGATTATGACAAGTTTCATAAGGATAATTTCTCCTTATGTCATAGGTACCTTTATAATCACTATAGATTGGAGTTATAACATCATCATAGTAGAGAAGAGCATTATCATTGCTAGCAACTATATTTGTAAACATGTTGTCTTTATTCTTACTAGCAAAAGAATTATCAATTATCACATCACTAGTGGGTAAAGGATTTGCAATCCTATCATCCCCAAGCTTAGAGCTTTCCATATCATCACTTTCAGAGTTGGTACCAAAAAGATTTTCAAGATCATAAGTAGCATTATCATCATTTTCCCAATCACAATAAGTAACATGCATACCATAATCAAAATCATCTTCAATAGTACCTACGGACGTATCATCAAGAGGATAATTAAGGCAATAAACTTCACCTTCTTCTTTAAACTTACAACCGTTAGGATAAAAGTTGATGGGAGGAATATGCTCAGGCTAGGTTGATACCCATTCTTCTTCCTTCTTGCTCCTCTTCCTCCTCCTCTTCTTTTTCTTCTTCTTCACCTTAGGAGGGAGTGGTTGGAGATGAAGCTTCTCCACATATCCTGGTTTATCATTAGAAACAATAGGGGAAACTTGGGAAAAACTCTCCTTTTTATTAGCAGAAATATAAGAGACATTTTTATACTTTGGTAAAGTTCCCTCCTTTCTAATCTTACTTATGTAATCATTTTTATGGCAATTAACAACACAATAGAGATGGCAATTTTGCAAAGTGTTTTTTATTCCTATGGCATTAACATCTAGCCAAGAAGTCTTTTCTGATAACTCTTCACACATCAAAAATAACATAAGCTCATCATAAAGATCAGGGGTGATCATGTTATCACACAACTGGTTAACAGTTATGTTTTGAAAGTGCATGCATTGAAAATTAAAGTGACCCTCTATACAACAAAGTTCACAAGTAAAAGGATAAAGGCCACACAATTCTCTAGCAATTTCATTTAAATCTTTGACCAAAGTGATTGTTCTTTCATGCTTATGTTGCTTACAATACTTCTCTTCTTCAATCATAGGCCTTTCACAAGGTCTATCCACTCCACAAAAATTAACATGCTTATATAAAACTTCATTTTTAGGAATTGGATCATGCATGTTGCAATCATCATGAACAATTCCATTTTCTTTGCAAATCTCTTTAAAAGGTTCATGATGCTTGATCCAATCCTCCTTAGGCATATTAAGATGTGAAGCAAAAGATTTGAGGAAATCAACAAGGAGTTGAGAATCAAGCCCAAACTTAGCACTAAACTTATTAAAACTTGTAGTTTCAACAAAGGACTTAATGCAATCATACTCATAAATTATACGTGACTCTTTACCTTTGTCGATCTCCCAATCTTCAGTGTTGCGTTGAATTCTTTCAAGGAGTTCCCATTTAGCATCAATCTTTTCGTTTGTGAAAGAACCCATAGAGGAAGCATCGAGCAAATGTTTATCCTGTCGAGAGAGCCTCGCATAGAAATTAGTAATAATCATATCTTTTGGGAGCCCATGGTTAGGACATTTTAGCATTAACGTTTTCAGTCTCCCCCAAGCTTGAGCTATGCTGTCTCCGTCATGAGGATAGAAATTATAAACATAATTCCTATTCTCATGGACTTCATGAAGAGGATAAAACTTGGAGTAAAAGAGAGACTGGATCCCTTCCCAATCCAGCAGGTGAGAGTCATCTAGTAGCCTATACCATTCCAATGCTTTTCCTTTCAGTGACAAGGCAAATAATTTCCTCATGACTCCATCTCTTGTCAAACCTGAAATCTTAAACAACTAACAAAGTTCTGTAAGTTTCAACAAATGAATACTAGGATTGACTGTCCCATCATAACAATCATTCCTAATTATTTCAATTATCCCAAGTGGTATTTGGAACGGGATACATTCAGTAGGTGGAGGAGACTTCTCTACCACGGGTGTGGTAAAGCGGCCTTCCCCAAGCAGCGAACTAAGAGTGCGGTTTTCCATAACCATAACTAGTGAAACTAAAAACAAGAAACGAAAAGATTTAATTGCAAGATCTAAAGATATACCTTCAAACACTTACTTCCCCGGCAACGGCGCCAGAAATAGCTTGATGTCTACACACGTTTCTATTCTTGTAGACTATGTTGGGCCTCCAAGCGCAGAGGTTTGTAGGACAGCAGCAATTTCCCTCAAGTGGATGACCTAAGGTTTATCAAACTCAGGGAAGTAGAGGTTGAAGATGGTCTCTCTCAAGCAACCCTGCAACTAAGATACAAGAAGTCTCTTGTGTCCCCAACACACCTAATACAACTAGGAGTTGTATAGGTGCACTAGTTCGGCGAAGAGATGATAAAATATGGATGATAGGAGTGGCAAAGCAAAGTAATATAAATCTGTAATAAAAAGTGCAGCAAGCAAACAAGTGGTAAACGTGAGCACAAATGGTATTGCAATGGTGGAAACAAGGCCTAGGCTTCATACTTTCACTAGAGGCAACTCCCAACAACATTAACATAGTCTAATCACATGATATTTCCCATAAAACATGCAATGGAGACGCACTCGGAGGTCATTCCTTTGTGGTCAAGAGAGGACGAGAATTATGTAGGGCTACAAAAGCACACCTCAAAGTTCGTAGTTCTCAATCTATGGATTTCCCAATGTCACCGCGGCCATCCAAAGAGAGTACCACAATCACCACAACATATCTCAAGGATAGTCAAAGACAAGCACCAAGAGACTCTCAATCTTCAATCAACACACAAAAGAGGAAATCACTCATGAAAATATTCTTCTAATCCATGTCCAATAGACCGCTGTCACCTTGGTCTCGGGGATTATACTAGATAAAGACAAGTGAGTACATCAATCCAATACATAGAGGAAGGGAAAATATCATGGGATTACCCTAGATTAACATAGCCTATGATCACAACGAAGATCACATCATGGGAGAGAGAATTGACCACATAGCTACTGGTAGAAACCTCAGCCCCGAGGAGCAACTACTCCCGCATCATGGAGGGAGGAAGCAACGTCGATCGAGATGAATCCGGGGGCACTTCCCTGTCCCGGCAGGATGCCGGCACAGGAATTCTGGTCCCCCCGAAACTTGGTGGCGATGGCGGCGGAGATCGGAATTGCTTCTGGAGAAAAGGGTTCTGGAATCAGGGTTTTCGCGACGGGAGAATAAATTCGAGGCCAAGTGGGGCACCAGAGGAGGTGGGAGCCCCCCAGGCGGCCCCCCGGCGTGGCCAGGGGTGGGGCCGCGCCATCAGGGCGCCTCGGGCCCCTCTGTCCCCCCTTTGGCCCCACTTCTGGCACATGGATGCTTCTGGAGCGCTGATTTTTTTATATATTTTTCCCGGATTTTTTTTGGCAATTTAAGTAATGGGAAAACCTGAAATACAAAAATAGCAGAAAATAGAAACTGGCACTGGGGTGCACTGAGTTAATAGGTTAGTCCAAATATGATCAAAAGTGTATGAAAGTGTATCAAAAGCATAGCAATATCACCCAAAACATGCATGGAGCAAGCAGGAATTATAGATACGTTTGGGACGTATCAGTCGTCCTTCTTGAAATTCTTCTTACCATTTCCTTTCTTGAACTTAGTGGTCTTATTCACCATCAATACTTGATGTTCCTTTTTTATCTCCATCTCCGCTGATTTTAGCATCGAATATAACTCAGGAATGGACTTCTCCATCCCTTGCATATTGAAGTTCATCACAAAGCTCTTGCAGCTAGGTGGAAGCGACTAGAGGATTCTGTTAATGACCGAGTCATCTGGAAGATTAACTCCTAGCTGAGACAAGCGGTTGTGCAACCCACATATTTTGAGTATATGCTCGCTGAAAGAACTATTTTCCTCCATCTTACAACCGAAGAACTTGTCGGAGACTTCATATCTCTCGACCCGGGCATGAGCTTGGAAAACCATTCTCAGCTCTTGGAACATCTCATATGCTCCGTGTTGCTCAAAATGCTTTTGGAGCCCCGGTTCTAAGCTATAAAGCATGCCGCACTGAACTAGGGAGTAATCATCACTACGCGACTGCTAGGCGTTCACAACGTCTTGAGTTGCTGGGAAATTGATGCGTCACCTAGCGGTGCTTCAAGGACATATGTTTTCTTGGAAGCTATGTGGATGATCTGTATAGTTGCTTCCATCGTCTTCCAACTTAGTTTTCCCTAGGAACGAATTGAAGTTGAGGGGAACATTAGCGTGGGCCATTGGATCTACAAGATAGATTGTAAAGACAATTTCAGACTAAGTTCATGACTATTAAGTTCATCTAATAAAATTATTTAATGGACTCCCACTCAGGTAGACATCCCTCTAGTCATCTAAGTGATACATGATCCAAATCGACTAGGCCGTGTCCAATCATCACGTGAGATGGACTAGTCATCAACGGCGAACATCTCCATGTTGATCGCATCTACTATACAACTCATGTTCGACCTTTCGATCTCTCGTGTTCCGAGGCCATGTCTGTACATGCTAGGCTCGTCAAGTCAACCTAAGTGTTTCGCATGTGTAAATCGGGCTTACACCCGTTGTATACTAACGTTAGAATCTATCACACCTGATCATCACGTGGTGCTTCAAAACAACGAACCTTCGCAACAGTGCATACTTAGGGGGGAACACATTTATTGAAATTTTAGTGAGGGATCATCTTATTTATGCTACCGTCGTTCTAAGCAAATAAGATGTAAACATGATAAACATCACATGCAAATCATAAAGTGACATGATATGGCCAATATCATCTTGCACCTTTGATCTCCATCTTCGAGTCGTGGCATGATCACCATCGTCACCGGCATGACACCATGATCTCCATCATCATGATCACCATCATCGTGTCTTCATGAAGTTGTCTTGCCAACTATTACTTCTACTACTATGGCTAACGGTTAGCAATGAAGTAAAGTAATTACATGGCAGTTTTTTAGGGCCATTTGCATTTCTATCCCTAACTCGAACCACCTACTCAGATTTATCCCTAATTTCGAAGCATGCCCAAATTTGCCCCTCCGTCATTAAGTGACCTTACAGAAATACCCTTCCGTTCTGTTTTCGTCCAGTCAAAGGGGTTTGACCGTCTAACTGACGTTTTTTGGACAATTTTCCCCTGCCTCCATGTGTCACTTGAAAGTGGGACCGAGTGAGAAAACAATAAAAAGGAAAAACACTTTCTCTCACCCCTCACTCTCTCTACCCTCTCTCTCCACCCTCTCTCTTACTTACACATGGGACCCCACATGTAAGTGTCTAGTTATTTCTTTTAAGTAGTTTAGCTGTTTTATTAATTGGTAGGGGCTCCCAATTAGTCTTGGTAATTAGCATAATATTTAACACACGATAGGATTAGTGCTAATATAGCTAATGGGCCCCACATTTCATAGGAAGCCCATTAGTACTAATCGAACCACCGGCGTTAAGCCGCCCGCGAGCACACGCCACAGCGGAGGGCATGGGAGCTTTGTTCCAGCGACCAAATGACTGGTGGAATGGTCCTTAGCGCTCCTGGGCTTGCTCCGCGTTGAATAAAGTGGCAGGGCAAGCGGGGACGGACAGAGTGTCGGGCATGGCCGAGGCCGGCGGCGGCGGTGGTCAAAGCTAGGTGGCAGGGGGGCTAGAAAGCAGGGGGGAGAGTGGTCGGCATCAGCGTCTCACCGCGAGCATGCCAGAGTCTTCAAAGGATCTGGGGATGGCCGAGCATTAGCACCTGGACCTCGCCTACGGCCGCCGGAGCAAGGCATCATGGTGAGGCGGCTGGACCAAGAAGAGCTCGTCGGCAACATGTTCGGAAGTTCCGCAACACCATATGGATCTCCAGTACGATAAGGGAGCACCGAGGGACCTTGTACGACAGCAAATCGAAGACAGCGGCCGGTGGGCACAAGCGGCGGTGATCTCGTCGGTCGTGTAGTTGCAAGGCACCCGAGGTCCAGATCTATGGTGTGGTGATGCTCTCTTCTACGGCGGGCCTTGCAGACATGGCGGTCCGGCTTCTTGCCGTCGTTGGCCACGTTAACGGCGGGGCTCGGGTGAACGGGCAGGCGGACACGCCCTTAGCCTCTAAAGACGAAGAAGATGACCAATGAGTGGGCTGGGCTGGCTGGGCTTTTCTGGGCCAAAAGCTAGCATGTGCTCTCTCTCTTCTTTTTAAATTTCTGTCTTATTTTTTCTAGGGGCAAAATGTCCAACAAACGCCCAAAAAACGGTCAAAGCCCTTTGACCTGGCGGAAACAGCACGGAGGGGGATTTCTATAAGGAGGCTTGACGGCGGAGGGACAAATTTGAGCAGGCTTTGAAATTAGGGGCAAATGTGAGTAGTGGGTTTGAGTTAGGGACACAGATGTAAAAGATCCGTTTTTTATTGACTCGCAGGTCATACAATAAATTAAGACAACTCCTATGGCTTCTGCCGGTTGTCATACTCATCGACATGCAAGTCGTGATTCCTATTACAAGAAGGTGATCAATCTCATACATCACATATATAATTCATCACATCATTTTGGCCATATCACATTGCATAGCATACCTGCAAAAACAAGTTAGGCGTGCTCTAATTGTTGTTGCATGTTTTACGTGGCTGTTATGGGTTTCTAGCAAGAACGTTTCTTACCTACGCAAAAGCCACAACGGTGATACACCAATTGCTATTTACCCTTCATAAGGACCCTCTTCATCGAATCCGCTCCGACTAAAGTGGGAGAGACAGACACTTGCTAGCCACCTTATGCAACAAGTGCATGTCAGGCGGTGGAACCAGTCTCACGTAACCATACGTGTAAATTCGGTCCGGTCCGCTTCATCCCACAATGCCGCTGAATCAAGATAGGACTAGTAACGGCAAGCAAATTGACCAAATCATCGCCCACAACTACTTGTGTTCTACTCGTGCATAGAATCTACGCATAGACCTAGCTCATGATGCCTCTTCTGGGCAACATAGTAATAATTGAAAAAAAATCCTACGTGTCACCAAGATCAATCTAGGAGATGCTATCCACAAGAGAGAGGGAGTGCATCTTCATACCCTTGAAGATCGCTAAGCGGAAGCATTGCAAAGAACGCGGTTGATGGAGTCGTACTCGCGGTGATTCAAATCGCGGAAGATCCGATCTAGCATCGAACGGATGGCGCCTCCACATTCAACACACATACAGCCCGGGGATATCTCCTCCTTCTTGATCCAGCAAGGGGGAGGATAAGTTGATGGAGAACCTCGGTAGCACGACGGCGTGGTGGCGGTGGAGCTCGTGGTTCTCTAGCAGAGCTTCGTCAAGCACAACAGAGGAGGGGTGAGGGTTGCGCCAGGGGCTGAGGCATGGCTGCCCTTCCACCCCCCCCCCCTCAATTCATAGGGTGAAGGGGAGAGGGGGCCGTCCCCCTAGATGCATCTAGAGGGGGGCGGCGGCCAAGGGGGGTGCTTGCCCAAAAGTTGGTGGGGGGCGCCCCCACCCCTAGGGTTTTAACCCTAGGCGCCTTGGGCCCCTTGGGAGGACGCACCAGCCCACCAGGGGGGCTGGTTCCCATCCATATTCATCCCACTTGGTCCCCCGGGGTAGGTGGCCCCTCCCGGTAGACCCCCGGAACCCTTTCGGTGGTCTCGGTACAATACTGATAACCCCCAAAACTTTTTGGGCGACTGAAACTGGACTTCCCATATATAAATCTTCACCTCCAGACTATTCCGGAACTCCTCGTGACATCCAAGATCTCATCCAGGACTCCTAACAACTTTCGGTAACCACATACAATTCCCATTACAACTCTAGTGTCACCGAACCTTAAGTGTGTTGACCCTATGGGTTCGAGAACCATGCAGACATGACCTAGACACCTCTCTAGACAATAACCAATACCGGGATTTGTATACCCATATTGGCTCCCACATGTTCCATGATGATCTCGTCGGATGAACCACGGTGTCGGGGATTCAATCAATCCCGTATACGATTCCCTTTGTCCATCGGTATGTTACTTGCCCGAGATTCGATCGTCGGTATCCCCATACCTTGTTCAATCTCGTTACCGGCAAGTCTCTTTACTCGTTTCGTAACACATGATCCCATGACTAACTACTTAGTCGCATTGAGCTCATTATGATGATGCATTACCGAGTGGGCCCAGAGATACCTCTCCGTCGTACGGAGTGACAAATCCCAGTCTCGATTCGTGCCAACCCAACAGACACTTTCGGAGAAACATGTAGTGCACCTTTATAGTCACTCGGTTACGTTGTGACATTTGATACACCCAAAGAATTCCTACGGTATCCGGGAGTTGCACAATCTCATGGTCTAAGGAAATGATACTTGACATTCGAAAAGCTCTAGCAAACGAACTACATGATCTTGTGCTATGCTTAGGATTGGTTCTTGTCCATCACATCATTTCCTAATGATGTGATCCCGTTATCAACAACATCCAATGTCCATGGTAAGGAAACCACAACCATCTAGTGATCAACGAGCTAGTCAACTAGAGGCTCACTAGGGACATGTTGTGGTCTATGCATTCACACATGTATTACGGTTTCCGATTAATACAATTATAGCATGAACAATAGACAATTATCATGAACAAGAAATTATAATAATAACCATTTTATTATTGCCTCAAGCGCATAGTTCCAACATATAATCCTCATAATTGCAATCCCAGTGTGGTTCTAATCTCCTCTCACTAATTCTCCAGTGACGATTAGCTATGGACGGCGAAGCACTGCCGGATCGTGAAGACCGTACGCTTGCAACTCGTAGAGAGGCCATGCTTTCGGTCTTCCATTCGAGGGACTGTTCGTGGGCGGTTTGTGTGATCGTTCATCTACGGTTAGAGGGACTCCAAGTATGACCTACATCGACTCTTCTTCTGCCGCTACAACTAGGAGTCGGTAACAATTGATATCCAAACCGTTCATCTTCATATTGTTCTTGGGTGATCGTAGGACGAATATTTTTGTTTTATTTCTACTATGTTCCCCAATAACATAGACTATCTCACCGGTGTTGTTTCAAAGGATCATACCCGCAACCCCCGTGCCATCAGCTTCAAGGAACGTGCCATCCACATTGAGCTTCGACCATCCGAGGGCTGGTCCAATGATGCGAGACCTGAGTGGTGACATACACGGTATGCTTCGGGGTTTTGATGGATGTCAAGGAGAATGTTGATGTAGCTTGATAGAAATCTTTGAGATGATTTTTTTCGTTGGCGTTGGCTTTGAATGGGTGATCTTGTGGCGGGCATGCCATGTGCACCACATTTTCATGAGTACTAGGAGGCGTTCATCCACGTTACATCCGCCGAGGAGGTGCAGGATTCAATTCGGCCAGGTGTTCGTGATGTCCTCCAAGACCGGCGTCCATGGCGTTCCATAGGTTCTATGCACAGGGCATCTGCAGGGTCCATTCCACAAAGCATACATAACAGGCGTGTTTGGTTGTCTGCACCAATTTTGCATGCATTGCATGTGTTTATCTGATGGGCTCGACTGAGGTAAAATAGCCTAAAAACAAGCATCTGCACATGCACTACTGCAGGATGCTGCTAACGCGACACTACGATCAGAGACCCTTCAACGAAACTGTGCGCAATGCAATAATCGCAAAGGATGGTGTAAAAAACCGTCAAAAAGGTGCAAAATGTTTGCGATGGCAGATGCATCAAACACGGTTAAGATTTTAGTTGCGTGTGCGATGCAGGGCATATGGTTCAGTTCAATTAAATGTTTGCGATGAGGAGGAAGAAAAGAAACGGGCAGACAAATAAAGGTGTGTGCAATATACGGCATACGGTTGACTCAGATGAACTGTTTGTGATTAGGCAACACAAAAGAAACGGTCAGCCCGATCAAGGTGTGTGCAATATACGGCATGCGGTTCACTCGGATGAACTGTTTGCGTTGAGACAAGAGAACAGAAACGGTTCAATATAACAAGATGTGTGTGATACGCGGCAAACAGGTATGTAAACAGAAATGTGTGGGAAGACCGATAATAACAAAGACGATTGTTTCTAATAAGACGTATGTGATATGCTCTGTCTACACAACATTTATTGGCCATTGGGAGACGGGCGGTCATCCGGGTATGCCATAAGGATGCGAAGAGGGCATCCTATATCAGCAAGGACTAGTTGTTCCACCAATAGCTCATATAAGAGAACTCTCAAGTTAACTGTGCTCAGGCTAGAGCAGCCATGAGATGGGTGCACATATGGGAAGTTGTCTTGCTGTTAATCCCACTGATGGTATGTATCTGAAAGGTCCATTAAGGACATTTACGACACATTCCATCAGTGTAATTAACCTCAAGGTCCTTGTTTTGAATTTTTTTAACACATGTTAAAGAAGGTCTACCACATTACTTTTTGAGAATGTGCGATACGTGGCATACAGTTGATCCAATCGACATGTTTGTGATGGAATAAGCCGTGTGTATTGTGGGCAAACACTTGCTAGTATACAACTGTTTGCGATTGATGAATTCATCACCGACGGGTTCCGTAGTGTGGTCCGTGTTCATCTGATCATCATCTACTTCTTGTGCTAGCTCGATGTTTCTTATATGCTAAGTTTCCATTAATTGATGGCATTCTATGAACACGCCAACGTTTACCGCCATTTCCTCACCTATTTCTCGCCACCCAGCGATATTGCGTATAAACCTAGGCGGCGCGCAATGCACGGAGGCAACAAGCACAGCCTGTAGCACATCCACCTTTCCCCAAGCATACAAACCCACCATAGCGCCGCCTCTGCCATCAACCACGTTGATGAGGAAAATGAGAAGGTACGACCGCCCATCGAGGCCGAGGCACTCCCCAGCAACGCGATGGACGATGTTGTGATGCGCATTATCGCCAGGGTTGAGCAGACCCTTGGCGCATGGCGTTTGAGCGCCTCGGATCAAGATAGGCATGTCACCGCTGAGAGGCTGCGGCTTGCCGCACAACATGATCGATGGCGCGTCACAGAGCAAGATAGGCGCGTCTGCGCCGATAGGGTGCGGCTCTCCGCACGGCGAGACCGTTGGAGCACCGCACAACAAGAGCGGATCCATCGGTGCTTGCCTGCTGTCGACACAGCGTCGTAGCTGGGTACACGTTCCGTCAGTACCCCCAGTCCTCGCCAGGATTGGGCAGAGGCCCTCTGCGCCGTACTTGCACCAAAGGTCGGCCGTGCCGTACTTGCACTGGACGCCCGCCGCGCCGTTCGCATGGGTCGCATCGTTCGCCTTATCCACGGCCCGCTCGATGCCAACGCGCTGGTCGGTAGGCTCAACTGCCTCCTTGGCCTAGGTGTCCACCTGGGCGCAGTAGAGGAACATGGCCGTCGCATCCTCGAGTTGGTGATCTCCGATGAAATAGCCAACTTGGAGCTCGAGATCGCGCTCCAGATGTACCGCGAGCGTGTCGGCCGCTTGGACAAACACCTGCATGAGTTCAAGCAGAGCCAAGATATACCATAGGCAAGGGCTGCTGGTCATGGTCTCATGGACGTGTTTTATTTTGTGGAGTCGTTTCGACGTGGATAGCTATGTATTAACAACAATCATAGTATTGCTCTGTTAATTGATTTGTTTAAATGTGTGTACTTTGTTTTCCATTCTTATATGTTCTGTTTCAATGTGTGTATATACGCTTTCCATTCTATATATGTGGATGATAACAGCTAGATTCAAATTAGTATACAAAACAGATAGAAAATGGAATTCATAATATATATATATATATATATATATATATATATATATATATATATATATACAGCCGGTCTATTCTCATAACATTATGAGAATAATATTCTCATAACACTTCCGAACTGCTTTGTTTTACTGCATTGGAAAGCTATGCGCACTGCACAGATACTGCAACAGAACCTCATGTTTGAAAAAACTGTACGTGTTGTTTTTTCTGTACCTTTTTTGCTCTAGTTTTTTAACCGTTTATCGGAATTATGTGTGTAATATACCGTTGAAAAGCTATGGAGTAGACGCAACTTCGCCATGTTGAACACTTTTCGAGATTCCGCACGGTTTAAGAGCAGTTTTAAAAACGGTGAACTGCATGTTTGAAAAAACTGTACGTGTTGTTTTTTGGGTACCTTTTCTGCTCTATTTTTTTAACCGTTTATCGGAATTATGCGTGTAATAAACCGTTGAAAAGCTATGGAGTAGACGCAACTTCGCCATGTTGAACACTTTTCGAGATTCCGCACGGTTTAAGAGCAGTTTTGAAAATGGTGCGACCGACGAATAATGGCAGCGAGCGTTTTTTGCGCTTCCGAACTGCACAAGAAACCGCACTGCATCAGGGTAGGAGCCGGCGCGACGGTGCTGGGGGAAGGAGGCGGGGCGGCAGCGAGTGGGTAGGAGGCGGGGCAGTGGTTCCTGTCCTCGGGGTGCTCCGCGCTAGAAACCTATTTAAGTGGGGATGTTATGAGAATAAGATTTTTGTTATGAGAATAAGGTCTTAAGGGGTGTTATGAGAATAGACCTACCCTATATAATGTATGTATATATATATATATATGTATGTATATATATATATATATATATATATATGTATATATATATATATATATATATTAATTGTTCATCGCATATACGTGATGATACTTAACTACTAGGTACAATGCATAAAATTGAAAACGAACAATACTAAAAACTAATAATCACTCATGATGCGCACCATCATCCGAACGCGGAGGCAGTACTCCGCCTCCTCCGCCTCGCAGAGCTTGACGTACCGATCTACCTCTTGCTAGCGGATGAGCGCGAACGATCTTGCCATTTCGTTGGGCGCCCACAGGAGCTCCTCGTCGGTGGCACGCTGGAGCTTATCGGCCCACCTCCACGCAGCGATGAGGCGCCTAGCGCCTTTGACCTTCCTCACGAAGTACCTGTCTTCGTACACATCCTCCGCACGACGATGCGCCCGCCCCCAAAGCTCCACCTTCTCCTTTTTCTAGGCGGCATCACGGGCTTCACAGGCCGCCTAGTACCTGGCTTCCTCCTCCACCATCTCCTTCTTGAACGCCACTTGTCTGGCTTTCTCAACCGGCGGTAGTGACTTACACAGAAAAAGATTGTACTGGCCCCAAAACCAGTCCAAAGTTGGGGGGTCCGGCGCAACCTCGTCTGGTGGCACGTAGGGGTACTCCTCGTCACTGCTCTTCGATTGGGTGTCCTCAGGGGACGGCAACTCCTCATCGGCGTGTGGGCAGATCGGCGACGCCATGGCAGAGCTTTGAGAGAGAGAGGGGGGCGAGCGAGGGGAGGGTGTAGATGAGAATGCAGGCGGGATGATGTGAGCAAGGTAGTATTTATTGGCGGCCGGAATCTAGATCGACGCGAATAGTACACATGTCGGTCGCTGGAATTTACGAGTACTATAGTTTGAATTACACACGATTCTCGCATTAGAATCCGTGTGTGAACATGATAGTTGACGGTTTTCAATAGAGAACCGTGTCAGATTAATAACCCGCGCCATTCACCTTCCAAACCTCGAGGCACGAAATAGAGTGTAAATCGTGTGGCGTCGGTTGTCTTGCCAGATCTTTACATCTTCTTTTTTGAACACCGAATATTTACGTTGTCTGAAGATTTTTTAACTCGCACACAAGTACACAAAAATATGATTTTTCAAACCATTATGGTTAGCCATTGCATGTAGATGTAGTTCAAATTTGAATTATGGTCATTAAATGGGTATAAAATCACTTAAATGTCTTTAAAAGGTCAAATGAACCCTGCAATTTTCCAAAATTTCACATGACTGTTGTATTAGTGCACGTTAAACGTAGAAAAAATTGAAGGCCGTAAGGGGAAGCTATCTCCCGTACGTCATCAAACATGCACTATTCCCTCTCGGAATCTCTAGCTAGCCTTCTAGTGAGTTGCTCCGGTTTGTTAGGGGTGTGTGTCCAAACTTTCGTCAAACATGCCAATTTTTTTACCACATCATATTGGTGGCATGACATTACATCAAGCAAGGTTTCATGTTTTTCTAATTATTTTTTAATTTTTTGGAATTTAAATGCCATGTCACTCCATGCATGTACATGTGTCCATGCCGTGAGACCAATATGTATGAAAATTCCTTCTAATTTACTGCACATGGAATTAACTCGCACACAAATACACAAAAATATGATTTTTCAAACTGTTATGTTTAGCTGTTGCATGTATATGTAGTTCAAATTTGAATTACGGTCATTAAATGGCTAGAAAATCACTTAAATGTCTTTAAAAGGTCAAATGAGCCATGAATTTTTTCAAATTTTCACATGACGGTTGTATTAGTGCATGTTAAATGTAGAAAACAATTTGAAGTCCATAAGAGGAATCTATCTCCCGTTCGTCATTAAACATGCATTGTTCCCTCTCGGAACCACGAGCCTTCTAGTGAGTTGCTCCGGTTTCTGAGGAGGTGTATCCAAACTTTCGTCAAACAGGCCAATTTTTTTTACCACATCCTCTTGGTGGCATGACATTACATCAAGCAAGCTTTCATGTTTTTTTGGTCATTTATTAATTTTTTGGAATTAAAATGCCATGGCACTCCATGCATGTGTGTCCATGCCGTGAGACCAATATGTTTGAAAATTCCTTCCAATTTACTGCACATGGAATTAACTCGCACACAAATACACAAAAATATGATTTTTCAAACCATTATGGTCAGCTGTTGCATGTAGATGTAGTTCAAATTTTATTACGGTCATTAAATGGCTAGAAAATCACTTAAATGTCTTTAAAAGGTCAAATGACCAATGATTTTGTTTTTCAAATTTTCACATGACAGTTGTATTAGTGCATGTTAAATGTAAAAAATAATTTGAAGGCCGTAAAAGGAAGCGATCTCCCGTTCGTCATCAAACATGCATTGTTCCCTCTCGGAACCACGAGCCTTCTAGTGAGTTGCTCCGGTTTCTGTGGAGGTGTGTCCAAACTTTCGTCAAACAGGCCAATTTTTTTACCACATCATCTTGGTGGCATGACATTACATCAAGCAAGGTTTCATGTTTTTCTGGTCATTTTTTAATTTTTTGGAATTAAAATGCCATGGCACTCTATGCATGTGTGTACATGCTGTGAGACCAATATGTTTGAAAATTCCTTCTAATTTATTGCACATGGAATTAACTCGCAAACAAGTACACAAATATGATTTTTCAAATCGTTATGGTTAGCCATTCCATGTAGATGTAGTTCAAATTTGAATTACGGTCATTAAATGGCTACAAAATCACTTAAATCTCTTTAAAAGATCAAATGACCCCTAGAATTTTCCAATTTTTCACGTTACAATTGTAGTAGTGAACGCTATACGTTGAAAAAAATTGAAGGCCGTAAGGGGAAGCTATCTCCCGTTCGTCATCAAACATGCATTGTTCCCTCTCGGAACCACAAGCCTTCTAGTGAGTTGCTCCGATTTGTGAGGGGTGTGTGTCCAAACTTTCGTCAAACAGGCCAATTTTTTTACTACGTCATCTTGGTGGCATGACATTACATCAAGCAAGGTTTCATGTTTTTCTGATCATTTTTTAATTTTTTTGGAATTAAAATGCCATGTCACTCCATGCATGTGTGTCCATGTCGTGAGACCAATATGTTTGAATATTCCTTCTAATTTACTGCACTTGGAATTAACTCGCATATAAGTACACAAATATGACTTTTCAAACCGTTATGGTTAGTCGTTCCATGTCGGTGTAGTTCAACTTTGAATTATGGTCATTAAATCGCTAGAAAATCACTTAAATGTCTTTAAAAGATCAAATTACCCCTAGAATTTTCCAAATTTTCACATGATAGTTGTAGTAGTGCACGCTAAACGTAGAAAACAATTTGAAGGCCATAAGAGGAAGCTATCTCATGTACATCATCAAACATGCATTGTTCCCTCTCGGAACCACAAGCCTTCTAGTGAGTTGCTCCGGTTTGTGAGGGGTGTGTGTCCAAACTTTTGACAAACATGCCAATTTTTTTACAACATCATCTTGATGGCATGACATTATATCAAGCAAGGTTTCATGTTTTTTTGATCATTTTTTTATTTTTTGGAATTAAAATGCCATGGCATTCCGTGCATACATATGCATGTCTCCATGTCGTGAGATCAATATGTTTGAAAATTCCTTCTAATTTACTGCACATGGAATTAACTCGCACACAAGTTCACAAATATGATTTTTCAAACCGTTGTTGTTAGCCGTTGCATGTAGATGTAGTTCAATTTTGAATTATGGTCATTAAACGGCTAGAAAATCACTTAAATGTCTTCAAAAGGTCAAATGACCCCTAAAATTTTCTAAATTTTCACATGACAGCTGTATTAGTGCACGTTACAAAATTGAAGGCCGTAAGAGGAAGCTATCGTCCTTTCATCATCAAACATGCATTGTTCCCTCTCAGAACCACGAACCTTCTAGTGAGTTGCTCCGGATTGTGGGTGTGTGTCCAAAATTTTGTCACACATGCCAAAAAATTTACCACGTCGTCTTGGTGGCATGACATTACATCAACCAAGATTTCATGTGTTTCTGATTTTTTTTATTCTTTGGAATTTAAATGCCATGGCACTCCATGCTTAATTGTGTCATAGCCGTTAGACCACTATGTTTGAAAATTCCTTCCAATTACTACACATGGAATTAAATCGCACACAAGTACACAAAATATGATTTTTCAAACTGTTGTGGTTAGCTGTTGCATGTACATGTAGTTCAAATTTCAATTACGGTCATTAAATGGCTAGAAAATCACTTAAATGTCTTAAAAGGTCTAATGACCCTTGGAATTTTCCAAAATTTAACATGACAGTTGTATTAGTACTACAAATTTTGTCGTGCATTTAAAACACCATCCATTGCCACTTTACTCCAAATTCATCTTTCACAACTAATAAAAAATATCTACAACATCACACACAGTTGTTTTGTAGGGACCAGTTGCGATGAAAATATTTGGGTTTATTTAAGTCTTCCTCCTTAAGCTTCGTCGGCTCGTCTCCTCTAGTGCCGGCAACCCCCGAATATATGAATCCCGATCGCCATTCTCGCACCCCCTTCTTGCAAATATGACATCGTGGAAACGCTGCGTGAAGGCCCGTATGATGGCTGTGTCCCCCCCCCCCCAAGTGTGGTTGCCTACACCAGAGTGCCACCGCATCCGCATTGAGCGCGGCCGCTTCCGCCGAGAGGGAGTTTGCGGCAGCCGACAGGGCAGCCGCAGTAGTCGAGACGACTAGAGCAGCTGCTGCGACGACGGTTGCAAACATCAAGAGCGCTCGAGCTGTCGTCCGTGTCCCAATGTCGCCCTGGCCCGGGTCGAGGCCATACATGCCAAGATCGACGATGCACACGCCAATATATTCCGGGCCACCTCGGAATCCAGCATGCAACCCATGTCCGAAAAGGTAGTGGTGGCCATGGAGCACCTACTTCCTCATGAGGTCACTGAGCGAGAGCTGGAGATGCAGGAGGCGGCGGAGATCGAGGAGCGTCGGGAGGAGGAGTTGTGCATGGGAGAGGTCGAGGTAGAGAAGAGTCTATCCATTGAGGAATCGGCGGTGGAGTACCAACACGAGCTGTAGTGCAGCTACTACTACGAGTACTACAACCTTGAGGGCGGCGTCGAGGACGAGGACGCGGTGGACTTCAGCAGGAGGGACGCAGAGTCCACCAACGGCGGCATGTCTCCAGGACAAGTCATCGGCGTCTCATCTCACACCGGCGATGCATAGGCCAGCGCGGCGATGGATTTGTTAAAATTATGCGTACTTAGGCTTTGTTTTTAATGCAATGTTTAGGTCAACTGGCTCTGTTTAATTACTAAAATTGCCCGATTCATTAAGTGTGGTCTTTCTGCTGTACGCTCTTTTGTGTGCCCAAATTAGCAAGCGATGTTGAATTATGCAATGACGTACCCGGTGAAATTTCCACCAAAATTTGAATTATCATACTTATCCCATGCGCGTAAAGCAGAAGAATCGTTTGTGATGTACACAATCGTTCAAAGTGAATGGTCCGGCGGCACCGCGCGCTAAGTTTCCCTCCACATTTCCAAAATTTTGGCTACCGCCAAAATATCTACCCCCGCCCCCTCCCCCTTCCCAACCCCCTTTTCTCCCTGACCACAAGTCACATTTCCCATTTTTCCTCCTTGCTTCCTTCCTTCCTAAGGTATAGCCGCTTCCTCACTTGCTTCCTAGCTCTCGTCGTCTCGCATCCTACCGCCAGGGTCGCCACGGTCTTCTTCACAGACCTATCCAGCGGTTCCTCCTCCGGTGACGACTCCTTCACCAGCCGGGTATGCCTCTCTTCTCTCTCTCGGGCTATGACTTGGAATGAAGGATTTTTACCCGACGGCCGATTTGAGTCATTTCTTCCTCTTGTAGCTCCCTAGGACCATCAGTGGCAACGAATGGAGCGGGGTGGCTGAAGATCTATTTGCTCATTGTCACCATCAATCTCCATGCGTGAAACTAGTTGCATTTGAATCCATGGACAGTGGGAGGAAGTTTCTGGCATGTGCAGAGAAGCTTAGACCCTCTTTCGTTGTTACAAATCATTTGTTAGATGTGATTCAGACATTGTCACGGTCCCAACCCATTCATACCACACCTTCAACCAAACGCATCCTAAGATAGTGTCATAGTTTGTACCTAGTATCTAAAATTGTTGTCATGTCATCAGCGGTGCCATTAGAAAATTATTTGGCACCGCTTCAGCAGTTTGTGCAGCCAACTTTGATGCACACATCCGAGCAGCCAAGCAGTAAAATACTAAATCTTTATGGCACGAAGGAATTGGGCATCAGAGCAACTAGGTGCTCCGGAGTCCGGGTCCCTGGTTTTTTCCGCTGCATCGACTCGCCATTGCAGGGCACTGGTGCGAGATGTAGCAACAGTTGTCTTTACACCAGTTTTGGCATACATAGTGGGCGGCCTTAGTGTTATAGTTCTATATTACTAAATTTCTGCATGTACACACCTGTTAGTATCAATTTGCTGTCATCCAAACATTGTCGCTATGTTGTTATAGTTATATTTACCTTCCTCATAAAATGTTCAATTTGTTATATAGTGTACATGAGTAAGAACTTGTAGCATTGTTGTAGTCAATTATAGCTTCTGATGTTTCAGAATTTGGTTGTTGTCTCGGTAGCAATTAATTCATTTGCACATTGATCTTTTTGAGAAGATATGTCATAATTAACATGTTTCTTTAGTTTTTCAAAATAAGCATTGGTGATTTTCTATGTTGCTATAAACCCATTTCCCCTACAATTGTTACTGATCTAGTTTTAAATATTATAGGATGAACGGAAGTGTTCTTACTTGGAGTGGGTTGATCAAGAGGGGCCATAGCCTTTGAAGATGTGCCTAGGAAAGCTCTGGAGCATGTATGAGGAAGAGAATAGAGGTAGGCTTAGAGAAAGTGTTGTCAACGCTGAAGAATATTTGAAGATGCGGGATAAAAAGAGGAAGGTGGAGAATGAGCTCAGATTTTTTAAATCATACTTTGTTAAGATGGTGTTGGCGAAGGAGGGGGCACTTTCCCAATTGGTCTGTGCAAAACAGGTTCTTACTGAACTGAAAGCAGAGGTGGATAAGACGAGTCTGGATGATCTCGATTAGGGAATGAATATATTGTTCTTATATTGTTCTTATGAAGTTGAACTAGCTATATGGTGTACTATATTGTTCTCATGTAGCTATCGTACTGTGATGTTATAATATATTTATGTGCCTGATATGAAATTAGCAAACATCTATTCCATATGAAATGTGAATTTGCGTAATACTGGAATTATTAATTGTAAACTAATAAACCTGCTAAATGTGTCATGGAACTTTGCAAACGGTTCTAGCAGTAAAAGCGCTTGTGATGGATAGCCCAATGCCACACAGTCTTCTTCATCAAATCATGTGTGATGTAGTTGATAAAAGCAAACAGTTAACCAAGGCAGAGCGTGTGTGATAGTTACACCTTTCACACATGAGCCTACACATAAAACTGTGTGGGGTGTACATACGAACGGATACGTTTTCCCTGGATTGACTGTGTGGGTTGTACATAAGAACGGAAACGTATTCCTTGGATTGACTATGTGTGATATACATACGAATGGAAATGTTTTCCTTGGATTGACTATGCGGGATGTACATAAGAACGAAAACGTATTCCTTGGACTGACTGTGTGTGATATACATATGAACGGAAATGTTTTTCTGGGATTCACTGTGTGGGATGTACATACAAACGGAAATGATTTGGGTTTTGATGCCTCTCCTGATCGCACACGAGCTCATTTCGAACCAGCCTGGGCCTATCCCCGACGGTTTCTGGGTCGTGTGGGAAGGACCCCCCCTATCGCCCACACTCACTTGGCGACGGTTCCAAATGTCGTCGCGGAAAGGGGTTAAAAACCGTTTGTATAGCACCGACGCATACCAGTGATGGTTTGGTTGACGGTATCTAGGTTGGCTGCATGAGGGGGGGAATATTGACCCAACGTTTTGTTGGCTACATTACAGTAGGCGCACAAATTACGCGTTGTTTGGTTGCAAACTGCATAAGGTCTTGTCACCACTTCTCACTAGTGGTGACCCTACCACACATGATCTGAACATAGTTTCGATCATATCTAGGAAACAAACTGCAGTTCATCCTAGCTACTAACAAATGGCAGTACAAATTATTAAGAGCCATATGGCTGAATAAGGGAAAGTTCATCGATGCTAACTAGGTGGAAGTCCATACTCTTCCTCTTCTTATTCTTCTTATTCTTCTTCATCTTCTTCTTCTTCTTCTTCTTCTTCTTCTTCTTCTTCTTCTTCTTCTTCTTCTTCTTCTTTGTCTTCTTCTTCTTCTTCTTCTTCTTCTTTTGTTGTTTCTTCTTCTTCGGCTTCTTCTTCTCCTCCTCCTCATTTGTTGTTGCTTCCTCTTTTTTGCTGCTCTTGCTCTTCTTCTTAAGATCCTTGTCTAGCATTTGTTATCCCACATTCCTTATGCACACTCCATCTGTTTGTTCTTCCAAGCTTCATTGTCAAATGACTCCACGCCATGGACGAAGCTGACAACATCGCTATGCATCACCTCTTCCTCCTCCCGCACCAGTTCATCACAACCCCATTGTAGAATCTAGTTATGCAGAATGCAACAAGTAAGAACAAGCTTAACCTGGGTGGGGAAAGTGTGGAATGGCTTCTAATCCAGGATCTTAAATGTGTTCTTCAGAGTTCCAAATGCCCTCTCAATTGTAACTCTAAGGCTGGAGTGTCTGAGTTTAAATAGTTCCTGTGGAGTCCTAGGATAGTTCCTACCAGCAAACTCATTCAGATGGTACTTGAATTTCCTAATGGGGGGAAGAATACCTAGCTGACATGCATAGCCAACATCTCCTAGGTAGAATCGGGGATGTTGATTTCATCAGGATGACACATACCGTCACCTAGAACGTTAGCATCATGTGTTGATCCTTCCCAACCAGCCAACACATATGTGAACTTCATATCAAAGTCAACAACAGCAAACACGTTCTAGCTTGGGTAGTGCTTTCTACCCGTGTATGCTGCAGAATGTAACCTCGGCACTCTGGCAGTGACATGAATACCATCCATTATCCTAATGCAATTACAAAATGGCATTAAAAGATTGTGTTATGGGTATAGCCGGACAATACAATAATATCAAGGAATGAATTGCATACTATCGATGATCACCTTAAAGTATGGATACCATCTTGGCTAGTGCGAATCTTGCTAGGAGTCCGGCCGGTTGTGACCTGATCATCTCTCCTTTGAGTTCCCCAGCAGCATACAACACTTGCCTGAACTACCTGGTCTCGATTATTCTCCTAAAAGTGTTGTGCATAATTATGAACCTCTGGTTATGACCAACAACATAGAGGAACATGGATACTTGCTCTTCCACACTAGTGTGGGTGCTGAAAGCACAAGTGCTCCCTGGGTGATTTTGGTAATTAATGTCAACATATCTCTTGTTGGAGTAATACCTTTACCTAGTATATTTCAGATGAGTTCAACAATGGAGTGGCATGGACAAGAGGTTGTGGAACCCCTTCAAGATGCTAAGGACAGAAGATTAGCAGAAGCTCAAAGCTCAAGATTCTTCATTTTCAACTTAGTGATCCAAGATCACATTGAGTCCATAGGAAAAGCCAATACTATTAAAAGGGGATGAGGTGTTGCTTAATGGCTAGCTTGCTCAAAATGCTTAGTGATGTGCTTCAAAGCCCTCAACCACTTTCTCATTCCACATTTGTCCTAAGCCCAAAGTCAAACTCGGCCCCACCGATTTGATCTATCCAGCGCCACCGAGTTCACTTGACAAAGCCACTGCCAAAACCCTAATCAGTTCGGTCTCACCGATAGGGATCTCGGTCTCACCGAGATGGGAATGTAAACTCTTTGTTTCCTATTTGCAACATTTCGGTCCACCGAGATCTAAAAATCGGTCTCACCGAGTTAGCATTGCAAACTCTTTGTTGCGTTTTCGCAATGTTTCGGTCTCGCCAAAATGAGCGAATCGGTCCCATCGAGTTTGCCTGACCAACTCTCTGTCTTTCCTATTACAGAAATCAGTCTCACTGAGTTTATGTGATCAGTCTCACGAAGATTACGTTATGCCCTAACCCTAA
The DNA here is from genome assembly GCA_902687465.1 of Secale cereale. Lineage (NCBI taxonomy): Eukaryota > Viridiplantae > Streptophyta > Magnoliopsida > Poales > Poaceae > Secale > Secale cereale. The sequence continues at coordinate 613,307,660 of LR738711.1, forward strand.
TGAACTGGTCCCACCAAGTTGATCATATCGGTCCCACCGAAAAGCCTAACGTTCACATTTTGAACTAAATCGGTTCGACCGAGTTTCATGATTCGGTCCCACCGCATTTGGTAAATTGTGTGTAATGGATAGATTTTGTGTGGAGTCTATATATACCCTCCACCCACTCTTCGTTCGTGGAGAAAGCCATCAGAACATGCCTACACTTCCAGCATACATTTTCTAAGAGAGAACCACCTATTCATGTGTTGAGACCAAGATATTCCAATCCTACCATATGAATCTTGATCTCTAGCCTTCCCCAAGTTGCTTTCCACTCAAATCTTATTTCCACCATATCCAAATCTGTGAGAGAGAGTTGAGTGTTGGGGAGACTATCATTTGAAGCACAAGAGCAAAAAGTTCATCATCAACACACCATCTATTACCTTTTGGAGAGTGGTGTCTCCTAGATTGGTTAGTACTTGGGAGCCTCCGACAAGATTGTGGAGTTAAACCAAGGATTTTGTAAGGGCAATGAGATCGCCTACTTCATGAAGATCTACCCTAGTGAGGCAAGTCCTTCATGGGCGATGGCCATGGAGGGATAGACAAGGTTGCTTCTTCATGGACCCTTTGTGGGTGGAGCCCTCCGTGAACTCGCGAAGCCGTTACCCTTCGTGGGTTGAAGTCTCCATCAACGTGGATGTACGATAGCACCAACTATCGGAACCACGCCAAAAACATCCATGTCTCCAATTGCGTTTGCACACTCCAATCCCATCCATTTACTTTCTTGCAACTTGCATGCTTTACTTTCCGCTGCTCATATACTCTTTCCATGCTTGCTTGAAATGTATTGTGAATGTTTGATATTGTGCTAAAAACTCTACCTGGACTCAAAGAACTTAAAAACTGCTACCTTTCCCGTTGAGTGTCGAATCACCCCCCCCCCTATACACCTCTTCTTTGATCCTTTCAATTGGTATCAGAGCTTTGGTCTCCATTGTTTTGGTTTAATCACCATTGGGGGAAGATGGATGAGTCTATGATCGGGAGCATTAGATGTAGAGTGCCTATGCTTGATGGAGAATTTTATAAGGAATGGAAAATGACATGCTTGAGATATTCAATGAATATCATTTGAACAAGTACATCGTTAGTCCTTGTGTGCCCCCCCATTGATAATTCTAATCCTACTTCCGATGAAAATCTTGACATGATTCAAAATCTCAGAACTGTTGGTCTTATCACTAGAGGATTGCCTAGAAACTTGCTTGTGTGCTTATCAACTTTCAAATGTGCTTATACTATATGGAAATTCCTTGAGGAACGATTTCCAGACTACTCTTTGAAAAATCTAGATGTGATCCTTCAAAAGTCCATTGCTTTAAATAAGATGAACTCCAGTGATCCCAAATTTGATGAATGTTTATTTGAGCTTCATGACCTTATGTGTGCCAAAGGAGATGTAGATTCATTAGTAATATCATCTTGGGAGTCATTAGAATTCATAAAGATGAACATTGTCATGATCACATAACTAATGAATCACTCTCTCTAGGTGTTGATCTATCACAAGACAATGCTGAACATGGTTATTATGATGAGGATGATGATAGTGACTTTGACCTTGATGAACAAATGAGACATTTTGGTCTTATGGCTAATCTTTGTGGTTATGCAGCCGGAGGAAAGGAATGGGTGCTTGATAGTGGATGCACGGATCATATTACCGGAGATAAGGACATGTTTGATGAGCTTGCTAGAAATGATGGTCCACGAAAGTATGTTACTTTTGGTGACAACTCTAAGGGTAAAGTTTTTGGCCTTGGTAAGGTGGCCATATCCAATGATAGCTCTATTAATAATGTCATGCTTGTAGAATCTCTCAGATATAATCTTCTTTCCGTGTCTAAATTAGCTGATTTTGGTTTAAATGTGCTATTCACTCATGTTGATTGCCAAGTCTTTCATAGATATAATCACAATATGGTCTTTACCGGCATTTGTAGAGGTGACATATACATTTTTTTACTTTACTAAGAAATCCCAACCTCACACTTGTTTTATTGCTAAATCCTCTAAAGGTTGGTTGTGGCATAGAATGTTAGGTCATGTTGGCATGAGAAATCTTGATAAGCTTATTAAAGGTGGTCATATCCTTGGTGTTAAAGATGTTATATTTGACAAGGATAGACTTTGCAGTGCTTGTCAAGCAGGAAAACAAGTTGGAGGAAGTCATCCCGTGAAGAATATCATGACTACGAGAAGACCACTTGAGCTACTTCACGTGGATCTTTTTGGTCCCAATGCTTACAAGAGTCTCGGTGGTAACTCTTTTGGATTGGTCATTGTTGATGATTTTTCAAGATTTACGTGGGTGTTCTTTCTTGATGATAAATCGTAGGTCCAAAAGATCTTCAAAAACTTCGCTAGGAAGGCCCAGAACCAATTTAAAGTGAAGATCAAGAAGGTTCGGAGCGATAACGGAATGGAGTTCAAGAACACAAATGTGGATACCTTTCTTGACAAAGAAGGGATTTCACATGAGTTCTCGACTATGTACACACCTCAACAAAATGGAGTTGGTGAGAGGAAGAACCGGACACTCATCGAAATGGTGAGAACGATGCTTGATGAGTACAAGATGCCAAGACACTTTTGGGCGGAAGCGGTTGAGACAGCTTGTCATGCTACAAATCGACTATATCTTCACAAACTTCTCGGCAAGACGGCATACGAGCTTCTCACCGGTAACAAACCCCAAGTTGCATACTTTCGAGTATTTGGCTCAAAGTGTTATATTCTTGACAAGCATCATCGCTCAAAATTTGCCCCTAAATCTCATGAAGGTTTTCTACTCGGTTACGGCTCAAACTCTCACACTTACCGTGTCTACAACAATTTCACCCAAAAGGTTGAACAGACGGTAGATGTGAAGTTTGATGAATCTAACAGCTCACAAGAAGAGCAATTGCCAATTGATGTCGGAGACAAAGACCCTTCAAAGGCAATACAAGACTTGTCTATTGGCAAGATTCGCCCAACGGAGGTGAAGGAGAATACTTCATCCATTCAAGTGGAAGCCTCATCTTCACGACAAGGTGAACCACAAGTTGACTTGGAGGCATCCACAAGTGGGACACGCCATGATGAAGGAAACAAGGAAGTGCTTCAAGATCAACCTCATCGACCTCCCTCTCCACCTCCACAAGGGGACAACAACACCAACAACAATGAAGAAGGATAAGAATAAGAAGAAGATGAAGAGGATTCTCTGCCCCGACCCATGCAAAAGCTTTCATGAGTTAGAGCAAGAATTGCTAGAAATCATCCCGTAGAGCAAATCTACGGTGATATCCAAACCAGGAGAATCACTCGCTCTAAATCTTGCTTAGCTAACTTTTGTGAACATTACTCTTTCATTTCGAACCTTGAACCTATGAATGTTGAAGATGCTCTTCATGGTCCGGATTGGGTGAACGCTATGCACGAGGAACTACATAACATCGAGAGAAACCAAGTTTGGACATTGGTGAAGGAAATATGCCCTAGAGGCAATAATAAATTTGTTATTTATATTTCATTATATATCATGATAAATGTCTAATTCATGCTATAATTGTATTAACCGGAAACTTGATACATGTGTGAATACATAGACAAAATAGAGTGTCCTTAGTATGCCTCTACTAGACTAGCTCGTTAATCTAAGATGGTTATGTTTCCTGACCATAGACATGTGTTTTCATTTGGTCAACGGGATCACATCATTAGGAGAATGATGTGATGGACAAGACCCATCCGTTAGCTTAGCACTATGATCGTTTAGTATTACTGCTATTGCTTTCTTCATGACTTATACATGTTGCTCTGACTATGAGATTATGCAACTCCCGAATACCGTAGGAACACCTTGTGTGCTATCAAACATCACAACATAACTGGGTGATTATAAAGATGCTCTACAAGTGTCTCCGAAAGTGTTTGTGGTGTTGGCATAGGCCGAGAATAGGATTTGTCACTCCGAGTGTCGGAGAGGTATCTCTAGGCCCTCTCGGTAATACACATCGTAATAAGCCTTGGAAGCAAATGACGAATGAGTTAGTCACGAGATGATGTATTATGGAATGAGTAAAGAGACTTGCCGATGACGAGATTGAACTAGGTATGTTGATACCGACTATCGAATCTCGGCCAAGTAGCATACCGATGGGAAAGGAACAACGTATATTGTTATGTGGTATATGTAGGAACCAATATGAGCATCCAGGTTCCGCTATTGGTTATTGACCAGAGATGAGTCTCTGTCATGTCTACATAGTTCTCGAACCCGTAGGGTCCGCACGCTTAACGTTTGATGACGATTGGTATTATGAGTTTATGAGTTTTGATGTACCGAAGGTTGTTCGGAGTCTTGAATGAGATCACGAACATGACGAGGAGTCTTAGAATGGTCGAGACATAAAGAATGATATATTGGACGATATTATTCGGACACCGGATGAGTTCCGGGGGTCACCGGATAATTATTGGAGTGCCAGAAGGGTTATCGGAACCACCGGAGAAGTAATGGGAATTGGGATTTAGGGGAGAGAGAGAGGGAGGCTACCTAGGGCAGGCTGTGCGCCCCCCATGGCCTAGTCTGAATTGGACTAGGGGGAGGGGCGGCGCCCCCTCCTTCCTTCTCTTCTCTCCCTCCCTTCCTTCTTCTCCTAGTTGGAATAGGAAAGGGGGGTTCTTACTCTTAGTAGGAGTATGATTGCTCCCCCCTTTGGGCGCGCCCTATAGGGTCGACCGGTCTCTCCCTTGCTCCTTTATGTACGTGGCCAGGGGCACCCCATATACACACAAGTTGATTTCTTAGCCGTGTGTGGTGCCCCCCTCCATTGTTACACACCTCGGTCATATTGTCGTGGTGCTTAGGCGAAGCCCTGCGTCGGTAACTTCATCAACACCGTCACCACGCCATTCTGCTGACAAAACTATCCCTCGACCTCAACTGGATCAAGAGTTCGAGGGCCGTCACCGAGTTGAACGTGTGCAGATCGCGGAGGTGCCGTGCATTCGGTGCTTGATCGGTTGGATCGCGAAGACGTTCGACTACATCAACCATGTTACTAAATGCTTCTTCTTTCGGTCTACGAGGGTACGTGGACACACTCTCCCCGCTCGTGGCTATGCTTCTCCGAGATAGATCTTGCGTTCCCCAATAGTGGCATCATGAGCCAGGTCTATGCATATATGATATGCACGAGTAGAACACAATGAGTTGTGGGCGATAATAGTCATACTGCTTACCAGCATGTCATACTTTGATTCGGCGGTATTGTGAGATGAAGCGGCCCGGACCGACATTACGCGTACACTTATGCGAGACTGGTTTCACCGTTACAAGCACTCATTGCATAAAGGTGACCGGCGGGTGCCTATCTCTCTCACTTTAGTTGAATAGAGTGTGACTACGCCCGGTCCTTGTGAAGGTTAAAACAACACACTTAACAAAAAATTGTTGTGGTTTTGATGTGTATGTAAGAATGGTTCTTGCTAAGCCCGTAGCAGCCACGTAAAACTTGCAACAACAAAGTAGAGGACGTCTAACTTTTTTTTGCAAGGCATGTTGTGATGTGATTTGTTCAAGACGTGATGAGTTATAAGTTATTGTATGAGATGATTATGTTTTGTAAATTATCGGCAACCGGCAGGAGCCTTGTGGTTGTCTTTTTATTGTATGAATTGTGAAAGCCATGTAATTGCTTTACTTTATCAGTATGAGTTAGCGATCGTAGTAGTAGCAATAGTTGGCGAGACGACCACGACGCTACGATGAAGATCATGGTGTCAAGCCGGTGACGATGGAGATCGTGATGATGCTTTGGAGATTGAGATCAAAAGCAAAAGATGATGATGGCCATATCATGTCACATATTTTTTGATTGCATGTGATGTTTATCTTATTATGCTTCTTATTGTGCTTAGTACGTCAGTAGCATTATAAGATGATCCCTTACAAAATTTCAAGGTACAAGTGTTCTCCCTGAGTATGCACCGTTGTGAAAGTTCGTCGTGCCGAGACACCACGTGATGATCAGGTGTGATAAGCTCTACGTTCAAATACAACGGGTGTAAGACAGTTTTGCACATGCAGAATACTCGGGTTAAAGTTGACGAGTCTAGCATGTACAGACATGGCCTCGGAACACTAGAGACCGAAAGGTCGAGCGTGAATCATATAGTAGATATAATCAACATAAGATGTTCACCATTGAAAACTACTCCATCTCACGTGATGATCGGACATGGTTTAGTTGATTTGGATCACATGAGCACTTAAATGACTAGAGGGATGTCTATCTAACTGGGAGTTCTTTGGTAATATAATTAATTGAACTTTAATTTATCATGAACTTAGACCTGATAGTTTTTGCATATCTATGTTGTTGTAGATCAATGGCCCGTGCTACCGTTCCCTTGAATTTTAATTCGTTCCTAGAGAAAGCTAAGTTGAAAGATGATGGTAGCAACTACACGAACTGGATCCGTAATTTGAGGATTATCCTCATTGCTGCACGGAAGAACTATGTCCTTGAAGTACCGCTAGGTGACAGGCCTACTGCAGGAGCAACTCCGGATGTTATGAACGTCTGGCAAGCTCGTTCTGATGACTACTCGATAGTTCAGTGTGCCATGCTTTACGGATTAGAATCGGGACTTCAAAGACGTTTTGAACGTCATGGAGCATATGAGATGTTCCAAGAGTTGAAGTTAATATTTCAAGTAAATGCCTGAATTGAGAGATATGACGTCTCCAATAAGTTCTATAGCTGTAAGATGGAGGAGAACTGTTCTATCAGTGAACACTTACTCAGAAAGTCTGGGTACGACAATCACATGACTCAACTTGGTTGCAAAGTTGATGAAGATAGTGTTATTGATAGAGTTCTTAAATCACTGCCACCAAGCTATAAAGACTTCGTGATGAACTATAATATGCAAGCGATGCGGAAGACTATTCACGAGCTCTTCGCTATGCTCAAAGCTGCGGAGGTAGAAATCAAAAAGGAGCATCAGGTGTTGATGGTTAACAAGACCACTAGTTTCAAGAAAAGGGGCAAGGGAAAGAAGGGGAACTTCAAGAAGAATAGCAATCCAGTTGCTAATCCCGCGAAGAAACCCAAGTCTGGAGCCAAGCCTGAAACTGAGTGCTTCTACTGAAAAGGAACTGGACACTGGAAGCGGAACTGCCCCAAGTATTTGGCGGATAAGAAGGATGGCAAAGTGAACAAAGGTATATTTGATATACATGTTATTGATGTGTACCTTACTAATGCTCGTAGTAGCACCTGCGTATTTTATACTAGTTCGGTTGCAAATATTTGTAATCGAAATAGGGGCTACGGATTAAACGAAGATTGGCTAAGGATGAGGTGACGATGCGCGTGGGAAATGGTTCCAAAGTCGATGTGATCGCCGTCGGCACGCTACCTCTACATCTACCTTCGGGATTAGTTTTAGACCTAAATAATTTTTATTTGGTGCCAGCGTTGAGCATGAACATTATATCTGGATCTTGTTTGTTCCAATATGGTTATTCATTTAAATCAGAGACTAATGGTTGTTCTATTTATATGAGTAATATCTTTTATGGTCATGCACACTTGATGAATGGTCTATTTTTGTTGGATCTCGATCATAGTGATACACATATTCATAATATTGAAGCCAAAAGATGCAAAGTTGATAATGATAGTGCAACTTATTTGTGGCACCGCCGTTTAGGTCATATTGGTGTAAAGCGCATGAAGAAACTCCATGCTGATGGACTTTTGGAATCACTTGATTATGAATCACTTGGTGCTTGCGAACCATGCCTCATGGGCAAGATGACTAAAACTCAATTCTCCGGAACAATAGAGCGAGCAACTGACTTATTGGAAATCATACATACTGATGTATGCGGACCAATGAGTGTTGAGGCTCGCGGCGGGTATCGTTATTTTCTGACCTTCACAGATAATTTGAGCAGATATGGGTATATCAAAGATGAAACACAAGTATGAAACATTTGAAAAGTTCAAAGAATTTTGGAGTGAAGTAGAGAATCATCGTAACAAGAAAATAAAGTTTCTACGATCTGATCATGGAGGCGAATATTTGAGTTATGAGTTTGGTCTTCATTTGAAACAATGTGGAATAGTTTCACAACTCACGCCACCTGGAACACCACAGCGTAATGGTGTGTCCGAACGTCGTAACCGTACTTTATTAGATACGGTGCGATCTATGATGTCTCTTACCGATTTACCACTACCGTTTTGGGGTTATGCTTTAGAGACAGCTGCATTCACGTTAAATAGGGCACCATCTAAATCCATTGAGACGACGCCTTATTAACAGTGGTTTGGCAAGAAACCCAAGTTGTCGTTTCTTAAAGTTTGGGGTTGTGATGCTTATGTGAAAAAGCTTCAACCTGGTAAGCTCGAACCCAAGTCGAAGAAATGTGTCTTCATATGATACCCAAAGGAAACTATTGGGAACACCTTCTATCACAGATCCGAAGGCAAGATATTCGTTGCTAAGAATGGATCCTTTCTAGAGAAGGAGTTTCTCTCGAAAGAAGTGAGTGGGAGGAAAGTAGAACTTGATGAGGTAATTGTACCTTCTCCCGAATTGGAAAGTAGTATATCACATAAACTAGTTCTAGTGATTCCAACACCAATCAGTGAGGAAGCTAATGATGATGATCATGAAACTTTAGATCAAGTTACTACTGAACCTCGTAGGTCAACCAGAGTATGTTCCGTGCGAGAGTGGTATGATAACCCGGTTCTGGAAGTCATGTTGCTAGACCATGATGAACCTACGAACTATGAGGAAGCGATGATGAGCCCAGATTCCGCAAAATGGCTTGAGGCCATGAAATCTTAGATGGGATCCATGTATGAGAACAAAGTATGGACTTTGGTTGACTTGCCCAATGATCGGCAAGACATCGAAAATAAATGGATTTTAAGAGGAAGACTGACGACGATGGTAATGTTACCGTCTACAAAGCTCGACTTGTTGCGAAAGGTTTTCGACAAGTTCAAGGAATTGACTACGATGAGACTTACTCACCCGTAGCGATGCTTAAGTCTGTCCGAATTCATGTTAGCAATTGCCGCATTTTATGATTATGAAATCTGGCAATTGGATGTCAAAACAGCATTCCTTAATGGATATCTCAAAGAAGAGTTGTATATGATGCAACCAGAAGGTTTTGTCGATCCTAAAGGTGCTAACAAAGTGTGCAAGCTCCAGCGATCCAACTATGGACTGGTGCAAGCATCTCGGAGTTGGAATATACGCTTTGATGAGGTGATCAAAGCATATGGTTTTATACAGACTTTTGGAGAAGCCTGTATTTACAAGAAAGTGAGTGGGAGCTCTATAGCATTTCTGGTATTATATGTGGATGACATATTGTTGATTGGAAATGATATAGAATTACTGGATGGCATAAAAGGATACGTGAATAAGAATTTTTCAGTGAAAGACCTCATTGAAGCTGCAAATATATTAGGCATCAAGATCTATAGAGATAGATCAAGACGCTTAATTGGACTTTCACAAAGCACATACTGCTACCTCTTGAGCATGTGTTGGTTTTCCCTTGAAGAGGAAAGGGTGATGCAGCAAAGTAGCGTAAGTATTTTTCTCGGTTTTTTAGAACCAAGGTATCAATCCAGTAGGAGACTACACACAAATCGCCTAGAACCTGCACAAACAATCAAGAACCTTGCAACCAACGCGATAATGGTGTTGTCAATCCCTACACGACCACTTGCAAAAGTGAGATCTGATAGAGATAATAGGATAAATATTTTTGGTATTTTTGTTGTATAAATTGAAAAGTAAAGATTGCAAAATAGAAGAACGGCGATAGAAAGTGGCAAGTTGACGGGAAACTAATATGATGGAAAATAGACCCGGGGGGCATAGGTTTCACTAGTGGCTTCTCTCAAGATAGCATATTTTATGGTGGGTGAACAAATTACTACCGAGCAATTGATAGAAAAGCGCATAGTTATGAGAATATCTAGGCATGATCATGTATATAGGCATCACGTCCGTGACAAGTAGACTGAAACAATTCTGCATCTACTACTATTACTCCACACATCGACCGCTATCCAGCATGCATCTAGAGTATTAAGTTCATAAGAATAGAGTAACGCATTAAGCAAGATGACATGATGTAGAGGGATAAACTCAAGCAATATGATATAAACCCCATCTTTTTATCCTTGATGGAAACAATACCATACGTGCCTTGCTGCCCCTGCTGTCACTGGGAAAGGACACCGCAAGATTGAACCCAAAGCTAAGCACTTCTCCTATTGCAAGAAAGATCAATCTCGTAGGCCAAACCAAACTGTTAATTCGAAGAGACTTGCAAAGATACTAAATCATTCATATAAGAATTCGGAGAAGAACCAAATATTGTTCAAAGATAATCTTGATCATAAACCCACAATTCATCGGATCTTGACAAACACACCGCAAAAAGTATTACATCGAATAGATCTCCAAGAAGATCGAGGAGAACTTTGTATTGAGATCCAAAGAGAGAGAAGAAGCCATCTAGCTAATAACTATGGACCCGAAGGTCTATGGTAAACTACTCATACATCATCGGAGAGGCTATGGTGTTGATGTAGAAGCCCTCCGTGATCGATTCCCCCTCCGGCGGAGCGCCGGAAAAGGCCCCAAGAAGGGATCTCACGGGTACAGAAGGTTGCGGTGGTGGAAATAGGGTTTTGTGGTGCTCTCGGATGTTTTTAGGGTATATGAGTATATATAGGCTGAAGAAGTATGTCAGTGGAGCTACGAGGGGCCCACGAGGGTGGGGGCATGCCTAGCCCCTGGGCGCGCCCTCCTGCCTCGTGGCGTTCCAGACTTGTACTCCAAGTCTCCTGGATTGCGTTTGTTCCAAAAACGATCCTCGCGAAGGTTTCATTCCGTTTGGATTCCGTTTGATATTCCTTTTCTGCGAAACACTGAAATAGGCAAAAAAACAGCAATTTGCACAGGGCCTTCGGTTAGTAGGTTTGTCCGAAAAATAATATAAAAGTGCATATTGAAGCCCATTAAACATCCAAAACGGATAATATCATTAAACGTATCAAGCATCCCCAAGCTTAATTCCTGCTCGTCCTCGAGTAGGTAAATGATAAAAACAGAATTTTTGATGTGGAATGCTACCTAACATCATTTTCAATGTAATTTTCTTTATTGTGGCATGAATGTTCATATCTGAAAGATTCAAGACAAAAGTTTAATGATGACATAAAAATAATAGTACTTCAAGCATACTAACAAAGCAATTATGTCTTCTCAAAATAACATGGCCAAAGAAAGTTCATCCCTACAAAATCATATAGTATGGCTATGCTCTATCTTCATCACACAAAATATTTAAATCATGCACAACCCCGGTTTCAGCCAAGCAATTGTTCCATACTTTAATTTTTTTCAAAATTTTTCAACTTTCACGCAATAAATGAGCGTGAGCCATGGATATAGCACTATATGTGGAATAGAGTGGTGGTTGTGGAGAAGACAAAAAGGAGGAAGATAGTCTCACATAAACTAGGCATATCAATGGGCTATGGAGATGCCCATCAATAGATATCAATGTGAGTGAGTAGGGATTGCCATGCAACGGATGCACTGGAGCTATAAATGTATGAAAGCTCAACTAAAGAAACTAAGTGTGTGTGCATCCAACTCGCTTGCTCACAAAGACCTAGGGCATTTTGAGGAAGCCCATCATTGGAATATACAAGCCAAGTTCTATAATGAAAATTCCCACTAGTGTATTGAAGTGACAAAACAAGAGACTCTCTATCATGAAGATCATGGTGCTACTTTGAAACACAAGTGTGGAAAAAGGATAGTAGAATTGCCCCTTCTCTCTTTTTCTATGGCCTCTTTTTTTTATTTTTCGTCCGGAGTCTCATCCCGACTTGTAGGGGAATCATAGTCTCCATCATCCTTTCCTCACTGGGACAATGCTCTAATAATGAAGATCATCACACTTTTATTTACTTACAACTCAAGAATTACAACTCGATGCTTAGAACAAAACATGACTCTATGTGAATGCCTCCGGCAGTGTATCGGGGTGTGCAATGAATCAAGAGCAACATGTCTGAAAAAATTATGAAGGGTGGCTTTGCCACAAATACAATGTCAACTACATGATCATGCAAGGCAATATGACAATGGTGGAGCGTGTCATAATAAACGGAACGGTGGAAAGTTGCATGGCAATATATCTCGGAATGGCTATGGAAATGCCCCAATAGGTAGGTATGGTGGCTATTTTGAGGAAGGTATATGGTGGGTTTATGGTACCGGCGAAAGTTGCACGGTACTAGAGAGGCTAGCAATGGTGGAAGGGTGAGAGTGCGTATAATCCATGAACTCAACATTAGTCATAAAGAACTCACATACATACTGCAAAAATCTACAAGTCATCAAAACAAAGCACTGCACGCATTCTCCTAAGGGAAGGGTTGGTAGGAGTTAACCATCGCGTGATCCCGACCTCCACACAAAGGAAGACAATCAATAATAAATCATGCTCCAACTTCATCACATAACGGTTCACCATACGTGCATGCTACGAGACTTGCAAACCTCAACACAAGTATTCCTCAAATTCACAATTACTCTACTAGCATGACTCTAATATCACCATCTTCATATCTCAAAACAATCATCAACTATCAAACTTTTCATACACTCTATATGAAAAAAAAAATTATACCCATCTCGGATGCCTATCATATTAGGACTAATTTTATAGCCAAAGCAAATTACCATGCTGTTCTAAAGGACTCTCAAAATAATAAAAGTGAAGCATGAGAGATAAATAATTTATATAAAATAAATCCACCACCGTGCTCTAAAAGATATAAGTGAAGTACTAGAGCAAAATTATCTAGCTCAAAAGATATAAGTGAAGCACATAGAGTATTCTAATAAATTCTGATTCATGTGTGTCTCTCCCAAAAGGTGTGTACAGCAAGGATGATTGTGGTAAACTAAAAAGCAAAGACTCAAATCATACAAGACGCTCCAACCAAAACACATATCACGTGGTGAATAAAAATATAGTCTCAAGTAAAGTTACCGATAGACGAAGACGAAAGAGGGGATGCCTTCCCGGGGCATCCCCAAGCTTAGGATTTTGGTTATCCTTGAATTTTACCTTGGGGTGCCTTGGTCATCCCCAAGCTTAGGCTCTTCTCACTCTTTATTCCATAGTCCATCAAATCCTTACCCAAAAACTTGAAAACTTCACAACACAAAACTTTAACAGAAAATCTCGTGAGTTCCGTTTGTATAAGAAAACAAACCACCACTTTAAGGTACTTGTCGGCGTCCTGGGAATCGGCGTCCTGGGAACCAGGGTACCCAGACTTGCCTGTCTGCAGGCCGCGACGCGCTCCTACTACGGCCTGGTACGGCCCAGCTGATCGACCAGCTGCTCAAGACCCTCGCGAGGGGGCTAGACCTCGCCAGGAGAACGACGTCAAGACCCCCTCAGGAGCGGCCTCAGCTAGGTTGCTCCGAAGGGGTGGAGAATCCAAGGACAAACCTACATCAGGAGGAGGCAGTGATGCGAGCAATGACGCACCACGCCAGCGGCGCCAGCGCGTGCCAGCGGCGCAGTTGCCATTTTGGTGCAAAGGAGACAGCGCGGGGATAGGTTCCCGAGGAGCGGGACAAAGGTTTCCCCATTGGTGCAACAAGACCGAAGACCGCAAGGACGAGAGGGAGGATGTCACCACCGAGCCCACGACCGCGTGATGGGCCTCGAACCCCTCGTTGGTTACCCCAAGTGGAAGGTGTAAGATGCAGTAAGTAGAAGTGTTTTCCCCTAGCAAAGATGCCAAGGATCGAATCCCCAGAGACTCCTAGGTTCAACAAGTAGGTGTCAACTGCTAACGGCGCAATTAGCAATCAACGCGGACCTGCACACAGATACAAATAACTTTGCTCCTAACGAGTACAGAGAGGTTGTCAATCCCTCCGGCCTTGTAGTTCACAAAGGGTTAAAAGCAATGATAGTAGTGATAGATAGTTTTTGCAATAGTAAATAAAATAGCGAAAAGTAAATAGTGGATGTGATCAATGATGGTAATATGGACCGGAGTCTCATGATGTTCACTAGTGATGTCTCTCTCCCAAAAGACGATAAAACAGCTATGTGAGGTAAACAAATTACAGCTGGGCAATTGACAGGACCACGAACGCAAACCAATGCTGACTACATTGCAAGAAAGGTTGAGGTTCAAAGCATGGGCGGTACGCCAAAGCAAGTAGACCGAAATCCATCAATATCTACTACTAATCATCCACCTTGAGATATCTATCCAGAACATCTCGCTGGTATTAAGTTGCGAGTCCCACCCATAGTGTAAACTCAATGCAACAGACAACTGCATTAAAAGAACTTTGCGTAAAGTAAACAATCCTTGCACCCGCGGGCACAAGCACCGTTGTTTTCACCCTTGTGGCAACAACACATCCCCTAGACTCATGTTTCTGTCACTCAAGCTAGTCATCGAGGGGCATGAACCCACAATCAAGCATAACGTTCCCTCTTGGAGTCACTACCTACTACTCGGCCAAAGCAATAAGTAACAACGGAGAACATGCAAGAATTACTTATGAACTAAAATATAAAAGAGGTGAATCAAATATATTACTCAAGATCAATCTGAACATAATCTCATAATCCATCGGATCCCAGCAAACTCAACATAGCAACAGCATAAGGATTACATAGGTGCCTCGATCATGTAGGGCAGCTCACGAGGACTAATTAGTGAAGCACAAGAACGGGAGGAGAACATCACATAGCTACTGGTCATGGACTCATGGTCCAAGGGAGACTACTCACGAGTCATCCGGGAGGCGTCCATGGTGGTGGAGAAGCTCCCGGTGGTGATCCTCCCCTCCGGCAGGGTGCCGGGAAGAGTTCTCCTGGTGCTCCCGATCTTGCAAGCGGCGGCGGCGGCGGAACAGAGATGGGATCGCAAAAAGAAGTCCTGTACTGAGGGTTTCGGAGGTCCCTCTAAATATATGCCAAAGGGGGGCACCGGACGGGCTTCAGGGGGCCCAGGCGCCCCCCCCCCCCCCGGCGCGGCCCAGGGGGGGCGCGCCCACAGGGCGCCTGGAGCCCCTGTGGCCCCCCAGGCTGCCCTTCGGAGGTAGTGTCGTTCCCGGATCGCTGATTTTTTATATAATTTTTCTGGATTTTTCTGGGCAGTTCTCGAAACGTGAAAACCTGAAATACAAAAACAGCCGAAAACAGAAACTGGCACTGGGGTGCACTGGATTAGTAAGTTAGTCCAAATATGATCAAAAGTGTATAGAAGTGTATGAATATCAAAGCAATATCACCCAAAAGTGGCATGGAGCAAGCAGAAATTATAGATACGTTTTGGACGTATCAACATCCCCAAGCTTAATTCCCGCTCGTCCTCGAGTAGGTAAATGATAATAAGAATAATTTCTGTGGTGATATGCTATTAACCATATAAGACTTTCTCATAGTCATATGACAAAAGCTTACTGAGACAATGATTCTAAAGTAATTAAGTTGTCTCAAGAGAAAATCACAAATGACTGAAAGTTTTACAACATGAAACTGAAACATCAAAAAGATTTGCAATGAACATGATGTGCAAATATGATAAAGTGATATCTAGCTTGCCCCCTTTAGTGATGCAAAACATAAGTGCAAGGGCACCTTCAAGGTTTAAGTGATGACTAGATACAATCATTTCAGAATAAACGATATCACAATCATGCAAAAGACAATGCTACTTTGGGACAATGCACATTACACTTAGAATGAAAATCATGCTCTCAGTAGTTGGTGCTTCAACATAAAGGTAAAATAAAGGTTAAGTGCTAAAGCTTTTTATTTGAAAACATGGAAGCAATTGTGTCAACGGTAGTAGTACTTCATATGTGTCATGCATAAAACATCCTATAAGTTGCAAGCCTCATGCATCGAATACCAATAGTGCTCGCTCCTTGTCCTAATTAGCTCGGATCACCATGGGTTATCATTGCATTGCATATGTTTCAACCAAGTGTCACAAAGGGGTACCTCTATGCCACATGTACAAAGGTCCAAGGAGATAAATCGCATTTGATTTCTCGTTTTTGATAGATCTCAAATTGAGGACATCCATACCGGGACAACAAAGAAAATAGATGACGGACTCCTCTTTAATGCATAAGCATATTCTCATGAGAGATTGAGGATTAAGGTCCAAGCTACAACTTCCACCATGATGCATGGCTTTGGTTGGCGGCCCAATGTTCTTCTCTAACAATATGCATATTAATTCAACCCACGGTGAATCACCCTTACTTCAGACAAGACGAACATGCATAGCAACCCACATGATATTCAACAAAAGTGTGACAGTTGATGGCGTCCCCAGAAACATGGTTACCGCTCAGCAAGCAACTTATAAGAAATAAGATACATAAGCAACATATTCTTTACCACAATAGTCTTTAGGCTACTTTCCCATGAGCTATGTATTGCATGGTTAGTTTTCTTAGTACAGGTGGAGGTTAGCAAAAGACTGGGAGCGACCAACTAAGAGAGCAATGACGGTCATAATCATGCAGAGCGACAAAGCAATATTGAATCAGGCATGGTAGTTATATCGCTACTTAGAAATAAGAGATCATCAAGGCTTGACAGACTTTCTTTACAGTCTTAAATATGCGTGAGCATACGCCAAGTCAATCAAAATAAATTCTCGAAGGAAGATATTACTAAAACATACCATATCATAGGCAAACAAACCAAGTTGGTACTCCAATAACACATTGGGAACCCCCCAGCTATTTGAGATTAACCATAAGAAACCTGAACTACTAAGCACCATCATGAAAGTAGCATCTTTATCATAGACACATTAACCCATGCAACGGAAGCAAACTCTCTTAATAAGGTGAGCATGGTAATTAAAGAGAGTTCAAGCAACCAACTAAATAAAAGCTCTTGAAAAGATAAGCATGAATACTAAGAGCAGAGCACGATAGTAGCTATTAAAAGACAAAGAACACACACAGCATAGATAGACATGAAAATTCTATGTTATTGATGGGCCTCGAACCCCTCGTTGGTTACCCCAAGTGGAAGGTGTAAGATGCAGTAAGTAGAAGTGTTTTCCCCTAGCAAAGATGCCAAGGATCGAATCCCCAGAGACTCCTAGGTTCAACAGGTAGGTGTCAACTGCTAACGGCGCAATTAGCAATCAACGTGGACCTGCACTCAGATACAAATAACTTTGCTCCCAACGAGTACAGAGAGGTTGTCAATCTCTCCGGCCTTGTAGTTCACAAAGGGTTAAAAGCAATATGATAGTAGTGATAGATAGCGTTTTGCGATAGTAAGTAAATAACGGAAAGTAAAATAGTGTATGTGATCAATGATAGTAATATGGACCGGAGTCTCATGATGTTCACTAGTGATGTCTCTCTCCCAAAACACGATAAAACAGCTATGTGAGGTAACAAATTACAGCTGGGCAATTGACAGGACCACGAACGCAAACCAATGCTAACTACATTGCAAGAAAGGTTGAGGTTCAAAGCATGGGCGGTACACCAAAGTAAGTAGACCGAAATCCATCTGCATCTACTACTAATCATCCACCTTGAGATATCTATCCAGAACATCTCGCTGGTATTAAGTTGCGAGTCCCACCCATAGTGTAAACTCAATGCAACAGACAACTGCATTAAAAGAACTTTGCGTAAAGTAAACAATCCTTGCACCCGCGGGCACAAGCACCGTTGTTTTCCCCCTTGTGGCAACATCACATCCCCTAGACTCATGTTTTTGTCACTCAAGCTAGTCATCGAGGGGCATGAACCCACAATCGAGCATAACGTTCCCTCTTGGAGTCACTACCTATTACTCGGCCAAAGCAATAAATAACAACGGAGAACATGCAAGAATTACTTATGAACTAAAATATAAAAGAGGTGAATCAAATATATTACTCAAGATCAATCTGAACATAATCTCATAATCCATCGGATCCCAGCAAACTCAACATAGCAACAGCATAAGGACTACATAGGTGCCTCGATCATGTAGGGCAGCTCACGAGGACTAATTAGTGAAGCACAAGAACGGGAGGAGAACATCACATAGCTACTGGTCATGGACTCATGGTCCAAGGGAGACTACTCACGAGTCATCTGGGAGGCGTCCATGGTGGTGGAGAAGCTCCCGGTGGTGATCCTCCCCTCCGGCAGGGTGCCGGGAAGAGTTCTCCTGGTGCTCCCGATCTTGGAAGCGGCGGCGGCGGCGGAACAGAGATGGGATCGCGAAAAGAGTTCCTGTTCTGAGGGTTTCGGAGGGTCCTTTAAATATATGCCAAAGTAGGGCACCGGGGGAGTCTCGGGGGGCCCAGGCGCCCCCCCGGCGCGGCCCAGGGGGGGCGCGCCCACAGGGCGCCTGGAGCCCCTGTGCCCCCCCCAGGCTGCCCTTCGGACGCAGTGTTGTTTCCGGATCGCTGATTTTTTATATAATTTTTCTGGATTTTTCTGGGCAGTTCTCGAAACGTGAAAACCTGAAATACAAAAACAGCCGAAAACAGAAACTGGCACTGGGGTGCACTGGATTAGTAAGTTAGTCCAAATATGATCAAAAGTGTATGGAAGTGTATGAATATCATAGCAATATCACCCAAAAGTGGCATGGAGCAAGCAGAAATTATAGATACATTTTGGACGTATCAACATCCCCAAGCTTAATTCATGCTCGTCCTCGAGTAGGTAAATGATAACAAGAATAATTTCTGTGGTGACATGCTATTAACCATATAGGACTTTCTCATAGTCATATGACAAAAGCTTACTGAGGCAATGATTCTAAAGTAATTAAGTTGTCTCAAGAGAAAATCACAAATGACTGAAAGTTTTACAACATGAAACTGAAACATCGAAAAGATTTGCAATGAACATGATGTGCAAATATGATAAAGTGATATCTAGCTTGCCCCCTTTAGTGATGCAAAACATAAATGCAGGGGCACCTTCAAGGTTTAAGTGATGACTAGATACAATCATTTCAGAATAAACGATATCACAATCATGCAAAAGACAATGCTACTTTGGGACAATGCACATTACACTCAGAATGACAATCATGCTCTCAGTAGTTGGTGCTTCAACATAAAGGTAAAAGAAAGGTTAAGTGCTAAAGCTTTTTATTTTGAAAACATGGAAGCAATTGTGTCAACGGTAGTAGTACTTCATATGTGTCATGTATAAAACATCCTATAAGTTGCAAGCCACATGCATCGAATACCAATAGTGCTCGCTCCTTGTCCTAATTAGCTCGGATCCCCATGGGTTATCATTGCATTACATATGTTTTAACCAAGTGTCACAAAGGGGTACCTCTATGCCACATGTACAAAGGTCCAAGGAGATAGATCGCATTTGATTTCTCGTTTTTGATAGATCTCAACTTGAGGACATCCATACCGGGACAACATAGAAAATAGATGATGGACTCCTCTTTAATGCATAAGCATATTCTCATGAGAGATTGAGGATTAAGGTCCAAGCTAAAACTTCCACCATGATGCATGGCTTTGGTTGGCGGCCCAATGTTCTTCTCTAACAATATGCATAGTTATTCAACCCACGGTAAATCACCCTTACTTCAGACAAGACGAACATGCATAGCAACTCACATGATATTCAACAAAAGTGTGACAGTTGATGGCGTCCCCAGAAACATGGTTACCGCTCAGCAAGAAACTTATAAGAAATAAGATACATAGGCAACATATTCTTTACCACAATAGTTTTTAGGCTACTTTCCCATGAGCTATGTATTGCATGGTTAGTTTGCTTAGTGCAGGTGGAGGTTAGCAAAAGACTGGGAGCGACCAACTAAGAGAGCAATGACGGTCATAATGATGCAGAGCGACAAAGCAATATTGAATCAGGCATGGTAGTTATATCGCTACTCAGAAACAAAAGATCATCAAGGCTTGACAGACTTTCTTTACAGTCTTGAATATGCGTGAGCATACGCCAAGTCAATCAAAATAAATTCTCGAAGGAAGATATTACTAAACCATACCATATCATAGGCAAACAAACCAAGTTGGTACTCCAATAACACATTGGGAACCCCCCAGCTATTTGAGATTAACCAAAAGAAAACCTGAACTACTAAGCACCATCACGCAAGTAGCATCTTTATCATAGACACATTAACCCATGCAACGGAAGCAAACTCTCTTAATAAGGTGAGCATGGTAATTAAAGAGAGTTCAAGCAACCAACTAAATAAAAGCTCTTGAAAAGATAAGCATGAATACTAAGAGCAGAGTATGATAGTAGCTATTAAAAGACAAAGAACACACACAGCATAGATAGACATGGAAATTCTATGTAATGTTCTAGGTAGAGGTGGAGCGTGTTTCTCTCCCACATAAAGGAATGCTGGGTTCCGACTCGTTATGAAAAACTAAAAAGAAAACTAAAATCAAGACGCTCCAAGCATAGCACATAACACATGAAGTGATAAAAATGTAGCGAAACGAAAGACGAACTGATAGTGTTGATGGAGAAGGGGATGCACGGGGGCATCCCCAAGCTTAGATGCTTGAGTCTCCTTGAATATTTCTTGGGGGTGCACGGGGGCATCCCCAAGCTTGAGCGCTTGACACTCCTGAATCTTTTTATCATCTTCCCTCGCACACTTGAAAACTCCCTTCATACACAACTCATCATAATCTGATTAGCGAGGTTAGTACCCTTAATAAAATAATTATACCTTGCTGGAAATAAGGATATTCTTGAAGTTCTACTGTTTCTCAAGATTGCCAAAAGGTTTTTGCAAAGAAAAAGCAAGCTCTTAATTTGCAAAGTGAAGGTAAGGCAAAACAGGACAGAATCTGTGAAAAACAGAACAGCAGGCAGTAATTGACCTGTTCGGGATACTTCTGCAACTCAAATAAAAAAACTCAGAACTGACGCACGAAAGACAATTATATAGAGAACGCTGTCGAAAAAATTCAGACCAAAAAGAAGATCTGGTGATTTTATACGAATTTTCTATCCAAGGACAGAATCTGTTTCCTGGACAGCACCTCACAACTTTTGAACTTTCTAGCAATCAGAGGCTATACTTGGCACAAATATGAAAAGCAAAGATACAATGATGATGCTACAGCAGTAAATAACATCAATACACAACAAAAGCAAAAATGTATTCATGTGGGCTGCCTCCCAAAAGTGCTTTCTTTTATGCCTTTAAGCTAGGCATAATGCATAGATCAAGTTGTATCAATTGAACCATCATCAAGATCATCAAAAAGCTCTTCAATAATACAACTAGTCTTAAGAGGACTCTCAAATAAAGGCCTCATAGAGATACTTCTAGGTAGAAGACCAAAAGGATAAAAGTCAAGGGAAGATTCATTTATAAATTCATCAACGATAGGTGTTTCTTCCAAAGTCTTTACAGTTTCAACCCCTTTGGCAATAGGTGGATTGCTTTTAGAATGGGGAGCCTTTGGAATGTGAACGAACTTAGGCTCCCTCTTTGCCGGAGTTTCTACCTTTTCGGTTTTGATCGAGGAGAAAGTAGTTCCTAAGGTATCAAATATTTCCTCAATCTTGTCCATCCTAGAAGAGTCAGAATCATGGAATTTGACGGTCTCCAAAATTTTGAGAATTTTATGCATGGAGCTATCAAGTCTATTCAAATTCCCTTGGATCTTTCGATCCAACTCATTCATCTTATTAGTGCTTGGCATCTCTAGCTCTATTTTTTCAAGTTTTTTCATAATGTGAATAGGGTGATGTCCTCTCGAATGCTAACAACAGGGGGACTCCCAACAAGATTTTCAATAATACTAAGAGACTCCCAAACTGGGGCCTCTAGGAAATTTCCATTGATAGCAGTATCTAGAATAAACCTATTCCAAAAAGTAATTCCAACATAAAAATTTCTAAGCAAGATAGTAGTAGGTTGCTTCTTGGTGGCTCTTTTTTGTGAATCATTAATTCTATACCAAGCATCTTTCAAACTTTCCCCACCTCTTTGTTTAAAGGTGAGAACTTCTGCCTCGTCAAAGGCAAAAGGACCCGACATAATGATAACTAAAGAACAAGATAACTATTTTTTTGTGATTTTCGATAAAAGGAACTAAAGCAAAAAATGAAAGGTAAACTAACAAGACTAAAAAGCAAAGGTAAAAGATAGCATGCAACTCCCCTATCCTGAAGAGTGGAGTCCCCGGCAACGGTGCCAGAAAATACTCCTTGATGGGCCTCGAACCCCTCGTTGGTTACCCCAAGTGGAAGGTGTAAGATGCAGTAAGTAGAAGTGTTTTCCCCTAGCAAAGATGCCAAGGATCGAATCCCCAGAGACTCCTAGGTTCAACAAGTAGGTGTCAACTGCTAACGGCGCAATTAGCAATCAACGCGGACCTGCACACAGATACAAATAACTTTGCTCCCAACGAGTACAGAGAGGTTGTCAATCCCTCCGGCCTTGTAGTTCACAAAGGGTTAAAAGCAATGATAGTAGTGATAGATAGTTTTTGCAATAGTAAATAAAATAGCGAAAAGTAAATAGTGGATGTGATCAATGATGGTAATATGGACCGGAGTCTCATGATGTTCACTAGTGATGTCTCTCTCCCAAAAGACGATAAAACAGCTATGTGAGGTAAACAAATTACAGCTGGGCAATTGACAGGACCACGAACGCAAACCAATGCTGACTACATTGCAAGAAAGGTTGAGGTTCAAAGCATGGGCGGTACGCCAAAGCAAGTAGACCGAAATCCATCAATATCTACTACTAATCATCCACCTTGAGATATCTATCCAGAACATCTCGCTGGTATTAAGTTGCGAGTCCCACCCATAGTGTAAACTCAATGCAACAGACAACAGCATTAAAAGAACTTTGCGTAAAGTAAACAATCCTTGCACCCGCGGGCACAAGCACCGTTGTTTTCCCCCTTGTGGCAACAGCACATCCCCTAGACTCATGTTTCTGTCACTCAAGCTAGTCATCGAGCGGCATGAACCCACAATCAAGCATAACGTTCCCTCTTGGAGTCACTACCTACTACTCGGCCAAAGCAATAAGTAACAACGGAGAACATGCAAGAATTACTTATGAACTAAAATATAAAAGAGGTGAATCAAATATATTACTCAAGATCAATCTGAACATAATCCATCGGATCCCAGCAAACTCAACATAGCAACAGCGCAAGGATTACATAGGTGCCTCGATCATGTAGGGCAGCTCACGAGGACTAATTAGTGAAGCACAAGAACAGGAGGAGAACATCACATAGCTACTGGTCATGGACTCATGGTCCAAGGGAGACTACTCACGAGTCATCCGGGAGGCGTCCATGGTGGTGGAGAAGCTCCCGGTGGTGATCCTCCCCTCCGGCAGGGTGCCGGGAAGAGTTCTCCTGGTGCTCCCGATCTTGGAAGCGGCGGCGGCGGCGGAACAGAGATGGGATCGCGAAAAGAGTTCCTGTTCTGAGGCTTTCGGAGGGTCCTTTAAATATATTCCAAAGTAGGGCACCGGGGGAGTCTCGGGGGGCCCAGGCGCCCCCCCCCC
>LR738711.1:613331364-613371206 GCA_902687465.1 Secale cereale
CCCACAGGGCGCCTGGAGCCCCTGTGCCCCCCCCCCCAGGCTGCCCTTCGGACGCAGTGTTGTTTCCGGATCGCTGATTTTTTATATAATTTTTCTGGGTTTTTCTGGGCAGTTCTCGAAACGTGAAAACCTGAAATACAAAAACAGCCGAAAACAGAAACTGGCACTGGGGTGCACTGGATTAGTAAGTTAGTCCAAATATGATCAAAAGTGTATGGAAGTGTATGAATATCATAGCAATATCACCCAAAAGTGGCATGGAGCAAGCAGAAATTATAGATACGTTTTGGACGTATCACCGCGTCACCGTCTGATCCCTTTGCAGGCGAAGACCGCTTTTGTCAGGATAGGAACGTCCTTGTGTTCCCGCTCAAAGTGGCCGTTGTGGGATCCCTTCCCGCCTAAAATTTTTGGGGGCAGAGGACCCTGGCCGCCTATATAAGTAGCTAGGGTCTCCACTATGAGGCATTCGGATCAGATCTAGAAACTCCGCCCTCGCACAAAGGAGCAAGAACCCTTGCCTCCTGACCCTCTTGAGCTCTCCTCTTGAGATCAGGAACCACTGTACTTATTCATACTCAAGCCCTCCCGAGGCTAATCCCCCAAAGCAGAAAGTAGGGTTTTACACCGCAAGGTGGCCTCAACCTGGGTAAATTCGCGTGTGTTTTACTTGTTGTTCACTTGAATCTCTTCATCGGACGAGGGCGAGACGCTAGGTAGTCGTGAGTGGGAGAGATCTTCGTTCACGCCCCTGTGTTCGAACTTCTTGGGTTTGCGGAGCCCGTAATCCAACATTTGGCGTGCGAGGTATGGGGCGTGTCGAAATCTCGCCTCTCCGACGACTTCGTCCCGCTCTCATCGTCGACCTCGCTTCGCTGCCATGGTGGACACACGCCGAGCGCGCACCGCCAACGTCGCTCAGACAGCGCCCACGGACAACGGTGCACCGCTCCGCCCCAACTCGCTGGTCGCCAATGCCGCCACCGACCCGGCCGTCCACGAGCAGCAGGACTCGTCGCTGCCGTTGTCCGTGCGGCGCGATGGCCGCACGGCAACGCCGTCGCCCTCGCCGGCCGCGACATCGTCCTCACTGATCCGCCGTGGGCCGGTCTACCAGCAGCCCGCGCTACTGATGGCACGGGAGCTCATGCGCTGCCGCCCGAGGATGACCTCTACAACGAGTGGCTCCACCGCATCACCGAGCTCGTCAACGCCGCCGGGAAGGTACCTGCACCAACTCACTCCTCCTGTCCTCCGTCGCTCATGGCGGGGAACGAGGGCCACAGTGTCCCGACTCCACCTCTGCTCTACGGTGCCGGCTAGGGGGTCAGGTGCGAGGCTCCATGGTGTAAGCCGCCCCGCAGGGCCCCTGCGCGCGACGAGGAGAGCTGCCAGGTGATTCCGCATTCCCAGGAAGAAGCTCGCCCCCCCCCCCCGTCCCGCAGCACCAGGACCGCGCACCACAGGAGATGGTGGCGCCTATGCCCCAAGAACCAGCACCGCAGGCGCAGGGGGCGCCTGCAATCATGAGCGTGGCTGGATGTCGCGCCTTAGCTCCCGAGCTGCGGTGCCTCGTCTAGCCCGGCAAGTTCAAGCCGGATCTGCCTCCACGCTACGATGGCACCATCGACCCCACAGAGTTCCTCCAGCTCTACAAGCTGAGCATCGAGGCGTCCAACGGCACCGAGCAGGTCATGGCGAACTGGTTCCCCATGGCCCTCAAGGATGGCGCCCGCTCCTGGCTCCTGAACCTCCCCGTGGGATACATCTCCTCCTGGGGGAGCTTCGTGAGCATTTCGTCGCCAACTTCCAGGGTACCCGCGACCGAGCCCCGGCGGCCACGGATCTGCGCCGCGTGAAGCAGCAGTCTGGGGAGACCCTGCAGAAGTACATCCAACGTTTCAACACCATGCGCCTCAGGATCTCCAGGGTCTCGAACGAGGCCATCATCTCGGCGTTCTCCGACGGCGTTCGCAGCGTCAGGATGAGGGAGGAGCTCGCCATCCACAAGGATTTGTGCACATCCCTCGAGATGTTCAAGCTCGCGGCAAAGTGCGCCAGGGCGGAGGAAGGATGCCTCTCCCTCCTGGAGCTGCCTGAAGCGGAGGCTGACGACAAAATGGCCAAGGCCAAGGAAGCAAAGATCAAGGGACCCACCGTCCTGGCTGCGGAGCCAGAAGTAAAGCGTGGCTGCGGCTACAATGACCCCCCAGAGACAACCTTCTGTACTGCGTCTTCCATGATGTTCACAGCCACAACACCAACGACTGTCAAGAGCTCAGGGCGATGCGTGGTGGGCCCGTCGGGCAGTACCCTGAGCGCGACAACCGCGGCTACGGCCGCGAAGGGGGCCGTGGTGGAGGACGCTGGGACGGCAGGAACTCGCGCCAAGCATGGCGTGACCAACCTCGTGAAGACCACTGGCAGGAGCAGCCTCGTGACACCCCCTGGCACGACCAGCCTTGTGAGGGTCGCCCACAGGGCAACGCAGGTCTGCCTCCGCTGCCACCACCGCCAAGAAGGAACGACGACGACCGCCAGGGAGATGGAGCAGGGGACTTTCAGGAGCCACGTGCGGTTGCATGCATCTTGGGAGGAGCCCATGCTCCAGCTTCCCACCGCATCTTCAAGCAGTTCGCTCGCAAGGTGAACGCGGTGCTTCCCAGGCCTGACGCCACGCGCAACCTCAGGTGGACCAAGCAGGTCATCGCCTTCGACCCCAAGGACCAGCTCAACTGCACCGCAGCCCCAGGCGCTCTCCCGATGCTCTGCACTCCGACCATCAGCGACGTCCTCATGACCAAGACCCTCATCGACGGCGGAGCAAGGCTCATCGTCCTCTCTGTCCAGACCTTCGAGACGCTCCAGGTCCCCTATGATCAGCTCCACCCGACCAAGCCATTCTACGGAGTCACGGATGGCTCCACACTCCCGATGGGGCAGGTCCGCCTTCCCGTCACCTTCGGTACCTTCGGTCACCGCGACAACTATCACACGAGCTCATCGACTTCGACGTCGCCAACATCCACCTTCCTTACAACGCCACCCTTGGATATCCTGTCCTCGCCAAGTTCATGGCGGCGACCCATCACGGCTACAACGTCCTCAAGATGCCCGGGAGTGGCGGAGTCATCACAATCGCCTCCGATGAGAAGGAAGCAGTGTGTTACCTGGAGCGCGCCTAGCAGACCGCGGCAGCTGAGAGCGCCGACGAAGGTGGAGCCATCCTCGCCCTGTAGACCGCCCCTAAGAAGAAGAAGAACATGCCCGCCGATGGACCTCAGGACACGGACGCTCCTGACGGCCCCGTCTCCGGACCTGCGCCTGCCGACGAGGTGCCCTCCACCCTCGCATAGGGAGGCGCGCCCGACGCTCCTCTCAGGACGGGCTCGGGGGCTCTCCTCTGGAGCGTCTCTGGTCTAACCAGCGTCTCGAGAAAGGTGTTCGGGCACCACCTGTAGGTGTGTCTCGACGCGCGTTTTTGTGAGCCCAGCGTGGGCCGTACAGCGCTGGGGGCTCAGGACTTCATCGACCAGGTTACCGAGGAACTTCAGTATGCAAGGCTCATACGCGCTGGGTGCAACCGCACGATACCATGCTCACCTACCCGCAACCCAAGCAACCACTTCCGCGTCTGCATCGACGTCGCGGGCCTCAACCGAACCGCTTCTTTGGAGCCCTTCTAGCCGACGGCAGTCGGCTGGAGGAGGGCTCTCCCCTGCAGCTACATTCGCACGCTCTTCGGCTTCCGCAACGCAACCACCACATTCCAGAGCCTCACGTGGCAGGCTTTGGGGCTCGGGAGGCTCAGTGGCGGGCGGTCCAGATGGAGCGGGAGCCGGACCCCCATGACCACTAAGGGCCTCCGGAGCCCCTGGGCCTCAGGAGCCCGATGATCCTCAGGGGCGACCCGCACGGCTCGCGTCTTCAGCTACCCCAACTCTTCTTCGATAAGTGTCTGGTGAAGTCTCAGGTATTCAATCGAGGGCGCCCCCCAGGCTGCATCATCCTCGAGCTGCTGGGGGCTCACCCCCCGCACCTGTCTCTTTTGCGCATAAATCAAGGCTAGTTGCTTCTTCCTATTTGCATTATCTATATGCTCGGCGTTCTCACTGCCACTAAGGTCATGAGCCCTTGTGAGCCCACTCGCGACCGCCCCATGATTAAGGACTGGCACGGCGTCTATGCTCGGGTTCGTCCCTGCAGCGTCGCTAAATCCAAGGGCTAAGCTCTGTCTCGCGAGCCATTCTCGTGACGTCACCTACCGTGGTCCTTCGTGCCTTGTTCTCGCATGGGCTAATCGTGGATGGGTAAGTGGGGGCCTGTGGCAAGTGCCTTGCTCATGCGGGAACCGTGCGCCGGTTTTTTTTTTCTTTTGGACTGTTGCATGAGAAGCCTGGGCACGGCGTTTGTTCTCAGGTTCGTCCCTGCAGCGTCGATAAATCCAGCGGCTGAGCTCTATCTTACGGGCCGGTCCCGCTAACGTCACCTCCTGGGGTCGTAGGTGCTACGGGCTTCTCATGCGATGTCCTCTAGAGATGCACTCGGCGCAGGTCGACACAACGCATCTCTTTTCACATTTTGCAGAAGAAGACTCAGGCGCAACCCGCCTCAGGGTAGGGTCTCGTGAGTGATGTGTAAGCTCACGAGAACTTCCTCAGAGTCGTTCACCTCGTCCTGAGGAGGGCCCATATACACCTTGGTAGTCCTGCCGTGCAAGCCACGTGTTAGGACGGGGCTGTACATGCCCCGGAGTCTCTCCCGGTGGGAGGCTCCCTCCCACGGTCCAGTGGAAGTGCCATGCTCCGCCCTGGCAGAACCAACCAAGGAGCAGTTTTGCCCACGAACTAGTGGAAGCACCAAGCTCCGCGCTGGCCGCTACGATCGAGGCGCGGTTATGCCCACACTCCGCGCAAGTGTGGTAGCTCTATGCTCTGCGCTAGTTATAAACAACTGAGGACGGCCCCCAGCGATCGCACCAACCTCGGGGAGCTTTTCAGCTCACGACGCTCACAGCTTCTCCTTGGATAGGTGTCACTAGGGGGGCTAGGCACGGGGGCAATGCTCAGGTCACGCCTGGCAGACGCCACCCTACCAGGTGCCCAGACACCTGGTTTTCTCGCGCCCCCATCCTAGGCGAAGGCTCGTGAGCAAGGTATGGTGCTCGTTCTCCCTCATGAGAGCCGTTCGTACGTCAAGGGGGACTCCTGGGCATCTCGACCCAGGAGCCTCACCAGTCACGTAGCCCCTCACTCCTTGAGCCCGGTGCTCAACTGCAGTCGAGGTATGCGCGGGGATGGGCCCTGCCGACGCAGAACGCAAATGGGATCGCTTGAACGTCAAGGAGGACCCCTGGGCATCGCGACCCAGGGGCCTCACTAGCCACGTAGCCCCTCATTCCTTGACTCTAGTTATTACGATAACCCCGGTTACCCGGAGGGCTAAATGGCGATCGAGGTATGCACAGGGTTGGGTCCTGCCGACGCAGAGCACCTAAGCAAACATGAAAGGAAGCAAGCACGGAAATCATCAAGTTCAAGTCTAGTTATTACAATAATACCAAGTTCTCCAAATTCAAGCGAGTCCTTACGCCTCCCCAAGGCACTTGCATTTCTCTCATCTGGACAGGAACAGGTCAGGCATCACCAAGTGCGTCGTCACCAGCCTCCGCCTCCTCGGCCGCGGCAGCAGCGACCCGGAGGAACGCCTCCACCAGTTCCTTGACCTTCGCCTCCAGGGCCTCAGCAGCCGCACCCTCTATGCTCGCGGTCATGGGCTCGGACAGCGAGGCCAGGTCAAGAGTGGGATCAAGGAGACATAGGTGGCTGCACACCTGCGTCAGGGCCAAGGTAAGGAGCGTGTGACTTTCAACGTCTGCCAACTGGCCGATCGCGGCCATAACCTCGCGCAGGGACTTCACAAGTGCGGCGAGGAGCCCGGCGGGGCCGTCCTCCGGGGTGGCCAGTGGCTTCTCGAACCCTTCCCCGCAAGCAATCTGTAGCGCTGTACGGGCCTCGAGCTCGAAGGCGGCGAGGGCCTCGCAACTCACCGCTGTCGAGGCCGCAAGGGCGTCTTCCTTGTCGTGCGCAGCTTGGGTCGCCTTGGCCTGCTCAGCCTCGGCCTTCAGCTTCTCCAGGCCCGCGCGATCAGCGAGTTGCTCCTGCTGCAGCCGGGACGTCTTAGCCTTCTGTGCCTTGAGCTCCTTCTCCAACCTTTCGAGCTCCAGGGCGCGCCTGGTGCCTTCCTCACGAAGGGCCTCCAGCTCGCTCTCCACCTTGTGGTAGCACTTCTCGGAGGACACCGCGTCGGCTCACGCGGCGTCGGGTGCTCGCGTGGCTGCTGCGGCTTCCTCTTGACCCTTGGCGGCAACTGGTGAGGCCTGGCTCCAGGAGCCCCGCGCACACTCATCTGCCAGGAGCCACCCGGAGATCAGGCTCAGGCGTCCTTCCATTGCACGGCCATCACCACCCTGAAGTTCGGCACGGAGCCAACCCAGCGCAGCGGAAGCAGCTTCTAAGGTCTCAGGGCCAGGCTGCATCAGCTGGAGGATGGGTGCCGTCGAGATTGGCTGCTCGACCAGGGGCTCGGAGGCTCCGACTCCCCTCGCTGGAGCAGCCGGAGCAGGAGCCGCCGCGGCCTCGCAAACAGCAATGACGCCCTTAGGCGACGCCGCCACCGCGCGCTCGGTGGCCCGGCTGGCCGAGGCACACAAAGCTATGGCACTCTTCTCCGTGGCGACAGCAGCAGCAGGTGGAGCTAGGTACCGCGACATGACCTCCCCCTTCGCCTTTTTCATCACGCCACCCAGGCTGCTGTGCCAAGAGAAGTACGTCAGGAATACAGCAACCAAGGAATAACAGGAGATTGCACACTTGCTCATCGGAGGCGAGATGCGCCCTCCTCTTCATCAGCAGGTCGGTCGTGGCCACTGGTGCTACGGGCATGCCGGCAGTCTGGATGCTGGCAAGGCGCGAGGCCATGGACTTGGGCGCGGCTGCGGTCACCGATTTCGCTGGCACGACGCTCCTCACCAGGGTCACCGCATTGCTCCCCCGGACGCAGCGCGCCCGGATCGACTCGGAGTGGTTGCCTGTGGCCGTCTGGCAGCACCTGCGCCTGATGCAGCTTCCTCAGCAGACGCCTCGGAGGTGTCCCCCTCGTCAACCCGGTCCTCATCGCCCATGGTCTCCTCCGAGTCCTCCTCGTCGCTCCCCTTCTCAGCACCGGAGGACACGTCGACCATGGGCGGAGCAGCCACGGGCACCCCGAAACCTGACACGGCCTTCAGCAGCTTGGCCTTTTCAGGACGATTGTACAATGGCGGGTGGGCCCCCGAGAGGTCCTCAGGAACCATTCCCAGGAGAGTGATCGAGACGAGGTCCAGGTCGGCCTCGGCCAGCGTCCCCGGGCACAGCCGAAGCCTGTCGTCATCTCCCATCAGGTCCCACATGGGGCGCGAGTGTGCCTGGAGCGGCGCCAGCCGCTGCCTCAGGAACTCCTTCACGATCTGGGCCCCTTCAAGCCTTGAGCCCAGGTCGGCTTTGATCCATGCCAAGACATGCTCGGCAAGGGGTTCGTTGAGCTTCGCGTAGCTCCAGCCGACACGTTTCTCCGGATGGGCGGTAGGCAGCGCCAGCAGCGGGTGAATGCGTTGGGCATCCAGATAGACCCACCTCTTCCGGTGGGTGTCTATCTTCTTCCCGACTGTCATCAGCCTGCAGCCCTGGCGCTGGAAGACGAAGGAGACACAACCCGAGCACGGACCCTCGTCGTACCGCCGCATGGAGAAGAAGTGGCGGAAGAGGCGATAGTCGGTTTCACCCCCACGCACGCCTCGCAGTAAAAGGCAAAGAGCGACAGGACGAAGATGGAGCGAGGCTGGATGTGGAGGGCATGCACCTGGTAGTGGTCCAGGATGGCATAGAAGAACTCCGAGAAGGGCGGCACGAGCCCGACGGAGATGTTGTGGAGGAAGAAGGGGTAGCAAGACTTCGGCAAGATCCGCGCCGCGGTGGATCCAACCCAAATCTTCGTTGGGCCATGCTTGTTGTGGACGCTCGACAAGAAAGACTGGACCTCCGAGTAGTCCCCCTCCTCGGTGATGGTGGACTCCTCAAGCGCCGCCTCAAGGGAGGAAGCAAATCCGGACGCCTGCGCGGCACCCTTGCTTTTCTTCACCATTGATGGAGGTGCTGGAGGATGCAGGCGATTTGGGAAGGCCAGATGCGAAGGAGAAGGGGATCAGAGCAGGAAGGAAAGGAGGCGATAACCCCTGTGCGGCAAACACAGCCCCTTTTGTCAAGTTACACGGTTGCCGAGACTGCGTGGGAAGCAGAGTCGCCCACGTCTCATCCAACTGTCACGCGCCAGCCTGGCCCGTAGCCTTTTGGGGCCCGCGACGCTTCATCCTCGACTAAGGCTTCGCCCCGAAGCCAACTCCGCGCGCGCCTTGGGCCCGAGGGCTACTGTCGGCGTCGTAGGAACCAGGGTACCCAAACTTGCCTGTCTGCGGGCCGCGACGCGCTCCTACTACAGCATGGTATGGCCCAGCTGATCGACCAGCTGCTCAAGACCCTCGCGAGGGGGCTAGACCTCGCGAGGAGAACGACGTCAATACCCCCTCAGGAGCGGCCTCAGCTAGGTTGCTCCGGTGGGCCGGAGAATCCAAGGCCAAGCCTGCCTCACGAGGAGGCGGTGACGCGAGCAGTGATGCACCGCGCCAGCGGGTGCCAGCGCGTGCCAGTGGCGTAGTTATCGTTTTGGTGCAAAGGAGATAGCGCGGGCGCAGGTTCCCGAGGAGCGGGACAAAGGTTTCCCCATTGGTGCAACAAGACCGAAGACTGCAAGGACGACAGGGAGGATGTCACCACCGAGCCCACCACCGCGTCACCGTCTGATCCCTTTGCAGGCGAAGACCGCTTTTGTCAGGATAGGAACGTCCTTGTGTTCCCGCTCAAAATGGCCGTTGTGGGATCCCTTCCCGCCTAATCATTTCGGGGGAAGAGGACCCTGGCCGCCTATATAAGTAGCTAGGGTCTCCACTATGGAGGCATTCATATCAGATCCAGAAACTCCGCCCTCGCACAAAGGAGCAAGAACCCGTGCCTCCTGACCCTCCTGAGGTCTCCTCCTGAGCTCAGGAACCACTGTACTCATTCATACTCAAGCCCTCCCGAGGCTAATCCACCAAAGCAGGAAGTAGGGTTTTACACCGCAAGGTGGCCTGAACCTAGGTAAATTCGCGTGCCTTTTACTTATTGTTCGCTTGAGTCTCTTCATCGGACGAGGGCGAGACGCTAGGTAGACGTGAGTGGGAGAGATCTTCGTTCATACCCCTGTGTTCGAACTTCTTGGGTTTGCGGAGCCCGTAATTCGACAGTACTGTAATGAACTCATTCTTTATTTATATTGGTGTTAAACATATTGTATTCCAACTTCTCTATGGTTCATACCCACCAATACTACTCATAGATTCATCAAAATAAGCAAACAACACACAAAAAACAGAATCTGTCAAAAACAAAATAGTGTGTAGCAATCTGTAACTTTCAAATACTTCTATAACTCTAAAAATTCTGAAATAAATTGGTGGACGTGAGGAATTTTTCTATTAATCATCTTCAAAAAGAATCAACCTAAAAGCACTCTCCAGTAAAAAATGGCCCTAATCGCGTGAGTGCAAAAGTTTCTGTTTTTTACAGCAAGATCGCAAAGACTTCACCCAAGTCTTCCCAAAGGTTCTACTTGGCACAAACACTAATTAAAACACAAAACCATATCTAACCAGAGGCTAGATGAATTATTATTAACAAACATAAGCGAAAGCAAAGAAAAAAATTGGTTGCCTTCCAACAAGCGCTATCATTTAACGCCCCTAGCTAGGCATAAAAACAATAATAGATCTAGGTATTATCATCTTTAGTATGCAATCAATAAGTGGATCTCATAATAGATTCATAAGGTAATTCGATTTTATTTCTAGGAAAGTGTCCCATGCCTTTCCTTAACGGAAATTGGAATCTAATATTTCCTTCTTTCATATCAATAATTGCACCAATAGTTCTAAGGAAAAGTCTACCAAGAATAATAGGACATGTAGGATTGCAATCTATATCAAGATTGATGAAATCTACGGGCACATAATTCCTATTTGCAACAATAAGAACATCATTAATCCTTCCCATAGGTTTCTTAATGGTAGAATCTGCAAGATGCAAATTTAAAGAACAATCATCAAGTTCATGGAAACCTAACACATCACACAAAGTTTTTGGAATCGTGGAAACACTAGCACCCAAATCACACAAAGCATAGCATTCATGATCTTTAATCTTAATTTCAATAGTAGGTTCCCACTCATCATAAAGTTTTCTAGGGATAAAAACTTCTAATTCAAGTTCTTCTTCATAAGATTGCATTAAAGCTTCAACAATGTGTTTGGTAAAAGCTTTACTTTGACTATAAGCGTGAGGAGAATTTAACACTGGTTGCAACAAGGAAATACAATCTATTAAAGAGCAATTATCATAATTAAATTCCTTGAAATCCAAAATAGTGGGTTCATTGCTATGTAAAGTTTTAACCTCTTCAATTCCACTTTTACCAATTTTTGCATCAAGATCTAAAAACTCCGAATCATTGGGACGCCTTTTAACTAAAGTTGACTCATCTACAGTCCCATCTTTATCAAGATTCATATTGGAAAACAAATATTTAATAGGAGACACATCAATCACTTTTAGATCTTCAATCTTTATTATCATGAAAACTAGAAAAACACGCTTTCACAAAGCAATCTCTTTTAGCACGCATAATAGCGGTTCTTTCTTTGCACTCATCAATGGAAATTCTCATGGCCTTGAGAGACTCATTGATATCATGCTTAGGTGGAATAGATCTAAGTTTCAAAGAATCAACATCAAGAAAAATTCTATCCACGTTCCTAGCCAACACATCAATCTTAAGCAATTTTTGTTCAAGCAAAGCATTGAAATTCTTCTGCGAATTCATAAATTCTTTAACACTAGTATCAAAATCAGAGGGCATCTTATTAAAATTTTCATAAGAGTTGTTGTAGCAATTACCATAACTATTAGTGGAATTACTAGGGAACGGCCTAGAATTGAAGTTTCCTCTATACGCGTTGTTACCAAAATTGTTCCTACCAACAAAATTCACATCCATAGATTCATTATTATTCTCAATCAACATGGACAAAGGCATATCATTAGGATCAGAAGAAACACTCTTATTAGCAAACAATTTCAAAGTTCATCCATCTTTCCACTCAAAATATTAATCTCTTCAATCGCATGAACCTTTTTACTAGTGATCTTTCAGTGTGCGATTGAGAATAATTAACCATAATATTATCTAGGAGTTTAGTAGCTTCTCCTAAAGTGATTTCCATGAAAGTGCCCCTCGCAGCCGAATCTAAAAGATTTCTAGAAGCAAATTCAATCCAGCATAAAAAATTGTATAATCATCCATAAATTCAAACCATGTGTAGGGCAATTATGTATCATTAATTTCATCCTCTCCCAAGCTTGTGCAACATGCTCATGATCAAGTTGCTTAAAATTCATAATTTCGTTTCTAAGAGAGATGATCTTAGCGGGAGGAAAATACTAAGAGATAAAATCATCTTTGTACTTATTCCATGAATCAATACTATTTTTAGGCAAAGAAGAGAACCAAGTTTTAGCATGGTCTCTAAGCGAATACGGAAATAGCTCCACATCTGTCTTCTTTTTCATATCGCACAAATCAACAAAGTTGTTTAGATGGGTAGTGGCATCTTCACTAGGAAGGCTAGAAAATTGATCTTTCATGATAAGATTCAACAGAGCAGCATTAATTTCACAAGATTCAGCATCGGTAATAGGAGCAATCGGAGTGCTAATACAATCATTATTATTGGTATTGGAAAAGTCACACAATTTAGTATTGTCTTGAGCCATTGTGACAAACAATCAATCCAACACACAAGCAAACAAGAAGCAAGCGAAAAGAGGCGAACGGAAAAGGGCGAATAAAACGGCAAAGGTGAAGTGGGGGAGAGGAAAACGAGAGGCGAATGGCAAATAATGTAATGCGAGGGAGAAGAGTTTGTGATGGGTACTTGGTATGTCTTAACTTGAGGATAGATCTCCCCGGCAACGGCGCCAGAAATCCGCACGTTGGTGGGAGATCAAATCTTGACTTGACTTGGCGTAAACCTCCCCGGCAACGGCGCCAGAAATCCTTCTTGCTACCTCTTGAGCATGTGTTGTTTTTCCCTTGAAGAGGAAAGGGTGATGCAGCAAAGTAGCGTAAGTATTTACCTCAGTTTTTTGAGAACCAAGGTATCAATCCAGTAGGAGAGTACACGCAAATCGCCTAGTACCTGCACAAACAATCAAGAACCTTGCAACCAACGCGATAAAGGGGTTGTCAATCCCTTCACGACCACTTGCAAAAGTGAGATCTGATAGAGATAATAGGATAAATATTTTTGGTATTTTTGTTGTATAGATTGAAAAGTTAAGATTGCAAAATAGAAGAACGGCGATAGAAATTGGCAAGTTGACGGGAAACTAATATGATGGAAAATGGACCCGGGGGGCATAGGTTTCACTAGTGGCTTCTCTCAAGATATCATATTTTATGGTGGGTGAACAAATTACTGCCGAGCAATTGATAGAAAAGCGCATAGTTATGAGAATATCTAGGCATGATCAAGTATATAGGCATCACGTCCATGACAAATAGACCGAAACGATTCTGTATCTACTACTATTACTCCACACATCGACCGCTATCCAGCATGCATCTAGAGTATTAAGTTCATAAGAACAGAGTAACGCATTAAGCAAGATGACATGATGTAGAGGGATAAACTCAGCAATATGATATAAACCCCATCTTTTTATCCTCGATGGAAACAATACAATACGTGCCTTGCTGCCCCTGCTGTCACTGCGAAAGGACACCGCAAGATTGAACCCAAAGCTAAGCACTTCTCCTATTGCAAGAA
Source organism: Secale cereale (assembly GCA_902687465.1). NCBI lineage: Eukaryota > Viridiplantae > Streptophyta > Magnoliopsida > Poales > Poaceae > Secale > Secale cereale. Next base: position 613,344,380 of record LR738711.1, read on the forward strand.
AGATCAATCTAGTAGGCCAAACCAAACTGATATGAAGAGAACTGCAAAGATATTAAATCATGCATATAAAAATTCAGAGAAGAACCAAATATTGTTCATAGATAATATTGACCATAAACCCACAATTCATCGGATCTCGATAAACACACCGCAAAAAGTATTACATCAAATAGATCTCCAAGAAGATCGAGGAGAACTTTGTATTGAGATTCAAAGAGAGAGAAGAAGCCATCTAGCTAATATTTATGGACCCGAAGGTCTGTGGTAAACTACTCACACATCATCGGAGAGGCTATGGTGTTGATGTAGAAGCCCTCCGTGATTGATTCCCCCTCCAGCGGAGCACCGGAAAAGGCCCCAATATGGGATCTCACGGGTACAGAAGGTTGCAACGGCGGAAATAGGGTTTCGTGGTGCTCTCGGATGTTTTCAGGGTATATGAGTATATATATGCTGAAGAAGTACGTCGGTGGAGCTACGAGGGGCCCACAAGGGTGGGGGCACGCCTACCCCCCTGGGCACGCCCTCCTGCCTCATGGCCGCCTCGTGGCATTCCAGACTTGTACTCCAAGTCTCCTAGATTGCGTTTGTTGCAAAAATGATCCTCGCGAAGGTTTCATTCCGTTTGGATTCCGTTTGATATTCCTTTTCTGCGAAACACTGAAATGGGCAAAAAAACAGCAATTTGCACTGGGCCTTTGGTTAGTAGGTTAGTCCCAAAAATAATATAAAAGTGCATATTAAAGCCCATTAAACATCCAAAACGGATAATATAATAGCATGGAACAATCAAAAATTATAGATACGTTGGAGACGTATCACATACCTTGATAAAGTTTTGAAGAAGTTCAAAATGGATCAGTCAAAGAAAGGGTTCTTGCCTGTGTTACAAGGTGTGAAGTTGAGTAAGACTCAATGCCTGACCACTTCAGAAGATAGAGAGAAAATGAAAGCCATTCGCTATGCCTCAGCAATAGGATCTATCATGTATGCAATGCTGTGTACCAGACCTGATGTGTGCCTTGCTATAAGTTTAGCAGGAAGGTACCAAAGTAATCCAGGAGTGGATCACTGGACAGCGGTCAAGAACATCCTGAAGTACCTGAAAAGGACAAAGGATATGTTTCTCATTTATGGAGGTGACAAAGAGCTCGTCGTAAACGGTTACGTTGATTCAAGATTTGACACTGATCCGGATGACTCTAAGTCACAAACCAGATTTGTATTTTTGTTGAAAAGTGGAGTTGTCAGTTGGTGCAGTTCCCAGCAGAGCGTTGTGGCGGGATCTACATGTGAAGCGGAGTACATAGCTGCTTCGGAAGCAGCAAATGAAGGAGTTCATATCCGATCTAGGTGTAATACCTAGTGCATCGGGTCCAATGAAAATCTTTTGTGACAACACTGGAGCGATATCCTGGCAAAGGAATCCAGGTTTCACAAGAGAACCAAGCACATCAAGAGACGCTTCAATTCCATCCGCTATCAAGTCAAGGAGGGAGACATAGAAATTTGCAAGATACATACGAATCTGAATGTTGCAGACTCGTTGACTAAGCCTCTTCCACGAGCAAAACATGATCAACACCAAAACTCCATGGGTGTTAGAATCATTACTATGTAATCTAGATTATTAAATCTAGTGCAAGTGGGAGACTGAAGGAAATATGCCCTAGAGGCAATAATAAAGTTGTTATTTATATTTCCTTATATATCATGATAAATTTCTTTTATTCATGCTAGAATTGTATTAACCGAAAACTTGATACATGTGTGAATACATAGATAAAACAGAGTGTCCCTAGTATGCCTCTACTAGACTAGCTCGTTAATCAAAGATGGTTATGTTTCCTGACCATAGACATGTGTAGTCATTTTATCAACGGGATCACATCATTAGTAGAATTATGTGATGAACAAGACACATCCGTTGGCTTAGCACTATGATCGTTTAGTTTTACTCCTATTGCTTTCTTCATGACTTATACATGTTCCTCTGACTATGAGATTATGCAACTCCCGAATACCGTAGGAACACCTTGTATGCTATCAAATGTCACAACGTAACTGGGTGATTATAAAGATGCTCTACAGGTGTCTCCGAAAGGGTTTGTGGTGTTGGCATAGATCGAGAATATGATTTGTCACTCCGAGTGTCAGAGAGGTATCTCTGGGCCCTCTCGGTAATACACATCGTAATAAGCCTTGCAAGCAAACGACTAATGAGTTAGACATGAGATTATGTATTACAGAACGAGTAAAGAGACTTTCCGATGCAAGATTGAACTAGGTATTATGATACCGACGGTCGAATCTTGGGCAAGTAGCATATCGATGACAAAGCGAACAACGTATGTTGTTATGCGGTTTGACCGATAAAGATCTTTGTAGAATATGTAGGAACCAATATGAGCATCTAGGTTTCGCTATTGGTTATTGACTGGAGATGAGTCTCGGTCATGTCTACATAGTTCTCGAACCCGTAGGGTCCACACGCTTAACGTTCGATGACGATTGGTATTATGAGTTTATGAGTTTTGATGTACCGAAGATTGTTCGGAGTCCCAGATGATATCACGGACATGACGAGGAGTCTCGGAATGGTTGAGACATAAAGAATGATATATTGGACGATATTATTCGGACACCGGATGAGTTCCGGGGGTCACCGGATAATTATCGGAGTGCCGGAAGGGTTATCGGAACCACTGGAGAAGTAATGGGCCTTATTGGGCTTTATGGGAGAGAGAGGGAGCCTGCCTAGGGCAGGCTGTGCCCCCCCCCCCATGGCCTAGTCTGAATTGGACTAGGGGGAGGGGCGGCGCCCCCTCCTTCCTTCTCTTCTCTCCCCCCTTCATTCTTCTCCTAGTTGGACTAGGAAAGGGGGGTTCCTACTCCTAGTAGGAGTAGGATTGCTCCCCCCTTTGAGCGCGCCCTATAGGGCCGGCCGGCCTCTCCCTTGCTCCTTTATATACGTGGCCAGGGGGCACCCCATATACACACAAGTTGATTTCTTAGCCATGTGCGGTGACCCCCTCCACTGTTACACACCTCGGTCATATTGTCGCGGTGCTTAGGCGAAGCCCTGCATCGGTAACTTCATCAACGCCGTCACCACGCTATTGTGCTGACGAAACTCTCCCTTGGCCTCAACTAGATCAAGAGTTCGAGGGACGTCACTGAGCTGAACGTGTGCAGATCGCGGAGGTGTCGTGCGTTTGGTGCTTGATCGGTTGGATCGCGAAGACGTTCGACTACATCAACCGCATTACTAAACGCTTCCGCTTTCGGTCTATGAGGGTACATGGACACACTGTCCCTTTTTGTTGCTATGCTTCTCCTAGATAGATCTTGTGTGATCGTAGGAAATTTTTTGAAATACTATGTTCCCCAACAATTGGTTGAGAAGCCCGACAACAACCAAAATATCATCGGTACCAAATGGGTGTTTCGCAATAAGCAAGATGAAGATGGATTAGTTGTACGCAACAAGGCCCGTCTCGTCGCCCAAGGCTACACTCAAGTCGAAGGTATGGACTATGGTGAGACATATGCCCCAGTTGCTAGACTTGAGTCCATACGACTCTTACATGCCTATGCAAATCATCATGATATCGCTTTATACCAAATGGACATTAAAAGTGCTTTTCTCAATGGTGAAATTGAGGAGGAAGTTTATGTTAAACAACCTCCTGGATTTGTTAATCCCAAGAAGCCTAATCATGTTTACAAACTTCACAAAGCTCTTTATGGTCTTAAACAAGCTCCTAGAGCGTGGTATAAATGCTTGACCAAGTTCCTTATTGAAGAAGGCTTTGAAATTGGGAAAATTGATTCAACACTTTTTACTAAAAGGGTTAATGGAGAATTATTTTTCTGCCAAATTTATGTTGATGATATTATATTTGGTTCTACTAACCCCCATTTTAGTGAAAGATTTGGAAAGCTAACGTCAGAAAAACTTGAGTTGTCTATGATGAGTGAACTCAAGTCCTTTCTTGGTTTGAAAATCAAGCAAACTAAGGAGGGTACCTTTGTTTCTCAAACAAAGTATACCAAGGACTTGTTCAAGAAGTTCAACATGCAAGAGTGCAAAGGTATGACTACACCCATGCCTACTAGTGGACTCTTGACTTGACAAAGGATGGCAAACCGGTTGACCAAAAGGTTTTTCGTTCTATGATTGGTTCATTGTTATATCTATGTGCATCCCGTCCTGACATTATGCGAAGTGTATGCATGTGTGCACGATATCAAGTGGCCCCCAAAGAATGTCATCTTAAGGCAGTAAAAAGGATAGTAAGATACTTAATTCACACACCAAACTTTGGCATTTGGTATCCTAAGAGGTCTTCTTTCGATCTTGTTGGCTACTCCGATTCGGATTATGCCAGAGACAAGGTTGATAGAAAGTCCACTTCGGGTACTTGTCAATTTCTTGGTAGATCTCTTGTATCTTGGTCCTCCAAGAAACAAAACTCGGTATCCTTATCCACCGCCGAAGCGGAATACATTGCCGCCGGTTCATGTTGTGCTCAATTCTTTTGATGACCCAAACTCTTAAAGATTATGGGATAAATGTGAAACATGTTCCATTGCTTTGTGACAATGAAAGTGCTATTAAGATTGCTCACAATCCCGTGCAACATTCTCGAACTAAACATATTAAAGTTCATCATCATTTCATTCGAGATCATGTTGCTAAGGGTGATATCAATCTTAAACATGTTCGTACCGATAAGCAATTAGCGGATATATTTAAAAAACCACTTGATGAGAAAGTGTTTTGCAGGTTAAGAGGTGAATTGAACATTATTGATGCCTCAAACTTGGAGTAATAATTCCTTTCTGGATACATGCAGGGCATAAGCCTTTGACTAATCCTTGATATTTCTCTTATGATGATAATCATATGTCTTGGATCTATTTGTACCCTTGCATGTTCCCTAACCCTTGTAGGTACTTGGATGAATCCAAATCTATGAGATTGCAACTCACTCATATCCTAAGCAATCTGTACATCACCGAGTCTCTACAATATGGTTGTTGAAGACAAGGAAGGATGAATCCTTTCAACATATCATGTGACAATTTCTCTATATCAACTTTCATTTGGTATCAAATTTTCATGATTGTCATTTTGGATACACAAGTGCTCTTCCTTGCAAATCTAACTAATGTAGGTAGATGAACTCAAATTACAAGTGGTGCTCCCAACTTTTGATGAACTACATCAACCTTGAGCATCCAACACAAGTTCAACTACATGATCAATATCAACTTCACCACCCAAGGTATGTTATTCCATCTTAGAGAAGCTTTACCCCAAGACATGGGTCAAAGCAGCTCAACAAGATGTGAATACATCAAGATTAAACGAAAATGGCAACCCCATTTTGAGCTTAAACGATGAGTATGACCTATGATCAAGTGATCTCACTTGACTCCTAAGTCAATATACTCTAACATAGGTGACTCTGTCGTCGACCAATTCTAGATGAAGTTCTCTAGTGTTTCTTTGTGCTCTTGCATTTGTCTTTTGCATGCTTGTTTAAAAAAACTGCATCTAGATTTCTTTTCTTCTCTTTGCATCCAAATCTGTTAGTTAATTCCTTGCAAATCTTTATGGGATCTTATTTGCCTAGTGAGATGAGTTGACAATTGTTCTCTCTACGTTGAACTCGGACACACCGGATTGTCTCTTTCGGTCAAACCGAACCACCTTCGTGCCACCAAAGAAAACAACTCGGTGTTACCGATTTCAATGCTAAGGAGACACTTTGCCTTTTGCATCCTGCATATTTGTTCCAACTCAACTCAATGATTCCTGACCTCTATAAGCATCACATTCTACATGTTGCTTTGTACTGTGACTCAAGGACCAAACCTACTTGACTCATAATCCAGAAGAGCCCTTCTTGGAAATTGATGTCAAAGGGGGAGAGAGATCACATCAAAGCTTACTCACACCAAAGGGAGAGAGAGACCCAATGGGAGATAGAAAATTCTTAGTCCTCCCACATGCTTGGTATTAAAAGAGGAGAGAAGTCACATGTCTTCTAGAGGGGAAAGACATGTCAGTATTTGTTATGATTATTTGTCTTGCTCTGATTTTCTTTCTCTATCTTCTCCCATTATCAAATATAAGATTCAGGGGGAGAAAGACATCTAAGGTAAGGAAATCTTCGAATTCATTGCATATCTTTCTAGGGACGGGTTTATACTCAATAGAGTACCTAGTACTCACTCTCTACATGTCATCCCAATCTTGGTACTCTTGTGGTTTGCTGCTCTTGCTCTGCTTAGTAGATGTTTCTACGTTATCTGACCTTATTTACTCAGGTTCATCTCTTCCAAATCTAGCTCAAGACCACAAGGTAAGTATATGCATCACACTCATGTGCATGATGATCTCTTGTTGATGTCCATATTGTTTGCAAGAATGACTCATGAACATGAAGGTACATTTCATATATCCATTTGCACTAATGCATACAGCCAAGATACATGTAACTCATTTCTTGCTCTGGCATGCTTATGCATTCACATGCATCTATATTCCATATTTACATGATTGCATACATGTAGGGGGAGCCTATGAATGTTACGTGTCTTTCCAAAGCTTTACTTGCTATTCTCTATATCCTTATCTAAAGCTTTGATGTATGTTGTCATCAATTACCAAAAAGGGGGGATTGAAAGCACAAGTGCTCCCTGGGTGATTTTGGTAATTAATTTCAACATGTCTCTTGTTGGACTAATACATTTACCTAGTATATTTCAGATGAGTTCAACAGTGGAGTGGCAAGGACAAGAGGATGTGGAACCCCTTCAAGATGCTAAGGACAGAAGATTGGTAGAAGCTCAAAGCTCAAGACTCTTCATTTTCATTTTAGTGATCCAAGATCACATTGAGTCCATAGGAAAAGCCAATATTATTAAAAGGGGATGAGGTGTTGCTTAATGGCTTGCTTGCTCAAAATGCTTAGTGATATGCTCCAAAGCCCTCAACCACTTTCTCATTCCACATTTGTCCTAAACCTAAAGTCAAACTCGGCCCCACCGATTTGATCTATCCAGCGCCACCAAGTTCACTTGACAAAGCAACTGCCAAAACGCTAATCAGTTCAGTCTCACCGATAGGGATCTCGGTCTCATCGAGATGGGAATGTAAACTCTATGTTTCCTATTTGCAACATTTCGGTCCAACTGAGATGTGAAAATCGGTCTCACCGAGTTAGTATTGCAAACTCTCTGTTGCGTTTTCGTAACGTTTCGGTCTCACCGAAATGAGCGAATCGGTCCCACCAAGTTTGCCTGACCAACTCTCTGTGTTCCTATTATAGAAATCAGTCTCACGGAGATCACGTTATGCCCTAACCCTAATGAAATCGGTCCCACCAAGTTGATCATATCGCTCCCACCTAAAAGCCTAATGTTCACATTTTGAACTAAATCGGTCCGACCGAGTTTCATGATTCGGTCCCACTGAGTTTGGTAAATTATGTGTAACGGCTAGATTTTGTGTGGAGGCTATATATACCCTCCACCCACTCTTCATTCGTGGAGAAAGCCATCAGAACATGCCTACACTTCCAGCATACATTTTCTGAGAGAGAACCACCTACTCATGTGTTGAGACCAAGATATTCCAATCCTACCATGTGAATCTTGATCTCTAGCCTTCCATAAGTTGCTTTCCACTCAAATCTTCTTTCCACCATATCCAAATCTGTGAGAGAGAGTTGAGTGTTGGGGAGACTATCATTTGAAGCACAAGAGCAAGGAGTTCATCATCAACACACCATCTATTACCTTTTGGAGAGTGGTGTCTCCTAGATTGGTTAGGTGTCACTTGGGTGCCTCCAACAAGATTGTGGAGTTGAACCAAGGAGTTTGTAAGGGCAAGGAGATCGCCTACTTCGTGAAGATCAACCCTAGTGAGGCAAGTCCTTCGTGGGTGATGGCTATGGTGGGATAGACAAGGTTGCTTCTTCGTGGACCCTTTGTGGGTGGAGCCCTCCGTGGAATCGTGTAGCTGTTACCCTTCGTGGGTTGAAGTCTCCATCAACGTGGATGTACAATAGCACCACCTATCAGAACCACGCCAAAAACATCTGTGTCTCCAATTGCGTTTGCACACTCCAATCCCATCCCTTTACTTTCTTGGAACTTCCATGCTTTACTTTCCACTGCTCATATACTCTTGCCATGCTTGCTTGAAATGTATTGTGAATGTTTGATATTGTGCTAAAAACTCTACCTCAAGTCGAAGAACTTAAAAATTGCTACCTTTCCCGTTGAGTGTCTAATCACCCCCCTCTAGACACCTCTTCTTCGATCCTTTCAGTCATTATCTTGTAGCAGCCCCCTACTCCTTAAGGTCTGCACAAGCCTAGCGAAAGGTAGTCTTTTCATTCGAAGCATCCACAGAACCTCTGTGTCGTTGCAATTGTAGATGTAGTTCAGACTCGCCATCCTCTTTCTGGCCCGAATTAGCATTGGACCATAACGAATAACAGGCTTATCACCACGACGAACACTCTCTTGTGGATCAACATGAGCCATGCCCAAAAAACAACTATCAGTGATGCAGCCTGACCTACCAGCTTCATCTGTGCGTCCATAACCTAGTCAACATCGAGGGTGCATTGAGCAATGGAGAAATCGATCCTACACCTTGCCTAACGGCCTAACAACCGACCTAATATAGGAGGGAGGGGTTCCATGTTGCTTACTAGCTTCAAAGACAACAACGACGAAGGAGGAGCATGGCTGAGTCGAGGATGACTAGGCTGTGGCCAAGAGGAAGGGGAGAAGCGGCTCTTGCTGCCGGAGAGTGTCATTTTCGCCTCCCCTGTCGCTGCTTGCGCAGAGCTAAGCCGTCGCCACTGCCAGAGTTAAGAACAGAGGAAGTGCTTGTCCTAGAGCTAGGGGTAGCCGAGTAAATGGGGCGATGAGGCTATATTTGGCGCCATCCCGCTTTGTCTAATTTCCATCTCCCGCCATCTCCACTCAATTTTGAAGGAAATATGCCCTAGAGGCAATAATAAAGTTGTTATTTATATTTCCTTGTTTCATGATAAATGTCTTTTATTCATGCTAGAATTGTATTAACCGGAAACTTGATACATGTGTGAATACATAGACAAAACAGAGTGTCCCTAGTATGCCTCTACTATACTAGCTCGTTAATCAAAGATGGTTGTGTTTCCTAACGATAGACATGTGTTGTCATTTGATCAACAGGATCACATCATTAAGAGAATGATGTGATGGACATGACCCATCCGTTAGCTTAACATAATGATCGTCTAGTTTTATTGCTATTGCTTTCTTCATGACTTATACATGTTTCTCTGACTATGAGATTATGCAACTCCCGAATACCGGAGGAACACATTGTGTGCTATCAAACGTCACAACGTAACTGGGTGATTATAAACATGCTCTACAGGTGTCTCCGAAGGTGTTTGTGGTGTTGGCATAGACCAAGAATAGGATTTGTCACTTTGAGTGTGGGAGAGGTATCTCTGGGCTCTCTCTGTAATAAACATCATAATAAGCCTTGCAAGCAAATGACTAATGAGTTAGTCACGAGATGTTGTATTACGGAACAAGTAAAGAGACTTGCGGGTGACGAGATTAAACTAGGTATGATGATATCGACGATCGAATCTCGGGCAAGTAACATACCGATGACAAAGGGAACAACGTATGTTGTTGTGCGGTTTGACTGATAAAGATCTTCGTAGAATATGCAGGAACCAATATAAGCATCCAGGTTCGCTATTGGTTATTGACCAGAGACAGTCTCGGTCATGTCTACATAGTTCTCAAACCCGTAGGGGCCGCATGCTTAACGTTCGATGACGATCGGTATTATGAGTTTATGTGTTTTGATGTACCAAAGGTTGTTCGGAGTCCCGGATGAGATCATGAACATGACGAAGAGTCTCGAAATAGTCGAGACATAAAGATTGATATACTGGACGACTATATTCGGACACCGGAAGTGTTCCGGAGAAGTTTCAGATAAAACCGGAGTGCCGGAGAGTTACCGGAACCCCCCGGGGGAACTAATGGGCCACATGGGCCTAAGTGGGGAGAGAGAGAGGGGGCGGCTAGGGAAGGCCGCGCGCCCCCTCCCTCTTGGGTCTGAATTGGACTAGGGAAGGGGGGCGGCGCCCCCCTTTTTCTCCTCCCTCTCCCTCTCCTTCCTTCCCCCTCTCTCCCTCTTAGTGGACTCCTACTAGGAATAGGATTCCTATTCCTAGTAGGACTCCCCATCATGGGACGCGTCCATAGGGCCGGCCGGCCTCTCCCCTTGCTCCTTTATATACGGGGGTAGGGGCACCCTAGAACACACAAGTTGACAATTGTTTTAGCCGTGTGTTGTGCCCCCCTCCACTGTTACACACCTCGGTTATATTGTCTCCCTGCTTAGGCGAAGCCCTGCATCGGTAACTTCATCAACACCGTCACCACGCCGTTGTGCTAACGAAACTCTCCTTCGGCCTCAACTGGATCAAGAGTTTGAGGGACGTCACCAAGATGAACATGTGCAGATCGCGGATGTGCCGTGCGTTCGGTGCTTGATTGGTTGGATCGCGGAGACGTTCGACTACATCAACTGCGTTACTAAACGCTTCCGCTTTCGGTCTACGAGGGTACGTGGACACACTCTCCCGCTCGTTGCTATGCTTCTCCTAGATAGATCTTGCGTGTTCGTAGGAATTTTTTTTTTGAAATACTACGTTCCCCAACATTGGCATCATGAGCTAGGTCTATGCATAGATGATATGCACGAGTAGAACGCAATGAGTTTTGGGCGATAATAGTCATACTGCTTACCAGCATGTCATACTTTGATTCGGTGGTATTGTGAGATGAAGCGGCCCGGACCGACATTACACGTACGCTTACGCGAGACTGGTTTCACCGTTATGAGCGCTCGTTGCTTAAAGGTGACCGGCGGGTATCTGTCTCTCTCACTTTAGTTGAATCGAGTGTGACTACGTCCGGTCCTTGTGAAGGTTAAAACAACACACTTGACAAAAAGTCGTTGTGGTTTTGATGCGTAGGTAAGAACGGTTCTTGCTAAGCCCGTAGCAGCCATGTAAAACTTGCAACAACAAAGTAGAGGACATCTAACTTGTTTTTGCAGGGCATGTTGTGATGTGATATGGTCAAGACGTGATGAGTTATACGTTATTGTATGAGATGATCATGTTTTGTAAATTATCGGCAACCGGCAGGAGCCTTATGGTTGTCTCTTTATTGTATGAATTGTGAAAGCCATGTAATTGCTTTACTTTATCACTATGAGTTAGTGATAGTAGTAGTAGCAATAGTTGGTGAGACGACCACCACGCTACGATGGAGATCAAGGTGTCAGGCCGGTGACGATGGAGATCATGACGATGCTTTGGAGATGAGATCTAAAGCACAAGTTGATGATGGACATATCATGTCACATATTTTGATTGCATGTGATGTTTATCTTATTAGGCATCTTATTTTGCTTAGTACGGCGGTAGCATTATAAGATGATCCCTCACTAAACTTCCAATGTACAAGTGTTCTCCCTGAGTATGCACCGTTGCGACAGTTCGTTGTGCCGAGACACCACGTGATGATCGGGTGTGATAAGCTCTACGTTCAAATACAACAGGTGTAAGACAGTTTTGCACATGCAGAATACTCGGGTTAAACTTGACAAGCCTAGCATGTACAGACATGGCCTCGGAACACTGGAGACCGAAAGGTCGAGCGTGAATCATATAGTAGATATGATCAACATAAGATGTTCACCGTTGAAAACTACTCAATATCACGTGATGATCGTACATGGTTTAATTGATATGGATCACGTGATCATTTAGATGAGTTGAGGGATGTCTATCTAAGTGGGAGTTCTTAAGTAATATGATTAATTGAACTTTAATTTATCATGAAATTAGTCCTGATAGTACTTGTAAATTATGTTGTAGATTAATAGCTCGCGTTATAGCTCCCCTGTGTTTTTGATATGTTCCTAGAGAAAACTAAGTTGAAAGATGTTAGTACAAATGATGCTGGCTAGGACCGTGATCTGAGGATTATCATCATTGCTGCACAGAAGTATTATGTCCTTGATGCACCGCTGGGTGAAGAACCTATTGCAGGAGCAGACGCATACGTTATGAACGTTTGACAAGCTCGGTATGATGACTACCTGATAGTTTAGTGCGCCATGCTTTACGGCTTATAACCAGGACTTCAAAAACATTTTGAACGCCACGGGGCATATGAGATGTTCCAAGAGTTGAAAATAGTATTTCAGACTCATGCCCATGTCGAGAGGTATGAGACCTCTCACAAGTACTTTGCCTGCAAGATGGAGGAGAATAGCTCAACGAATGAGCATGTGCTCAGAATGTCTGAGTACTACAATCGCTTGAATCAAGTGGGAGTTAATCTTCCAGATAAGATAGTGATTGACAGAGTTCTCTAGTCACTATCACCAAATTACTAGAACTTCATGATGAACTATAATATGCAAGGGATGACGAAAATGATTCCCGAGCTTTTCGTGATGCTGAAATCAACGAAGGTAGAAAGAGCATCAATTGTTGATGGTTAACAAGACCACTAGTTTCAAGAAAAGGGAAAGGGGAAGAAAGGGAACTTCAAGAAGAATGGCAAGCAAGTTGTCACTCCCGTAAAGAAGCCCAAAACTGGACCTAAGCCTGAAACTGAGTGCTTCTAACTTCAAAGGAAATGGTCACTAGAACCGGAAGTTCCCCGAATATTTGGAGGATAAGAAGGATGGCGAAGTGAACAAAGGTATACTTGATAATGTGTAACTCACTAGTGTTCATATTAGCCCCTGGGTATTTGATACTTGTTCAGTTGCTAAGATTAGTAACTCGAAACAGGAGTTGCAGAATAAATGGAGACTAGCTGAGGGTGAGGTGACGATGTGTGTTGGAAGTAGTTCAAATATTGATATGATCATCATCGCAGACTCCCTGTACTTTCGGGATTAGTATTAAACCTAAACAAATGTTATTTGGTGTTTGTGTTGAGCATGAACAAGATTGGATCATGTTTATTGCAATACGGTTATTCATTTAAGCAAGAGAATAATTGTTATTCTGTTTACATGAATAAAACCTTCTATGGTCATACACCCAAGGTGAATGGTTTATTGAATCTCGATTGTAGTAAATACACATATTCATAATATTGAAGCCAAAAGATGCAGAGTTGATAATGATAGTGCAACATACTTGTGGCACTGCCGTTTAGGTTATATTGGTGTAAAGCGCATGAAAAAACTCCATGCTAATGGGCTTTTGGAATCACTTGATTATGAATCATTTGATGCTTGCGAACCATGCCTCATGGGCAAGCTGACTAAAACTCCGTTCTCCAGAACAATGGAACGAGCAAGTGACTTATTGGAAATAATACATACTGATGTATGTGGTCCAGTGAGTGTTGAGGCTCACGGCGGGTATCGTTATTTTCTGACCTTCACAGATGATTTGAGCAGATATGGGTATATCTACTTGATGAAACACAAGTCTGAAACATTTGAAAAGTTCAAAGAATTTCAGAGTGAAGTAGAGAATCGTCATAACAAGAAAATAAAGTTTCTACGATCTGATTGCGGAGGCGAATATTTGAGTTATGAGTTTGGTCTTCATTTGAAACAATGTGGAATAGTTTCACAACTCACGCCGCCTAGAACACCACAGCGTAATGGTGTGTCCAAACGTCGTAACAGTACTTTATTAGATATGGTGCGATCTATGATGTCTCTTACCGATTTACCACTATTGTTGTGGGGTTATGCATTAGAGACAATTGCATTCATGTTAAATGGGGCACCATCTAAATCCGTTGAGACGACACCTTATGAACTGTGGTTTGGCAAGAAACCCAAGTTGTCGTTTCTTAAAGTTTGGGGCTACGATGCTTATGTGAAAAAGCTTCGACCTGATAAGCTCGAACCCAAGTCGGAGAAATGTGTCTTCATAGGATACCGAAAGGAAACTGTTGGGTACACCTTCTATCACAGATCCGAAGGCAAGATATTCATTGCGAAGAATGGATCCTTTCTAGAGAAGGAGTTTCCCTCGAAAGAAGTGAGTGGGAGGAAAGTAGAACTTGATGAGGTAATTGTACCTTCTCCCGAATTGGAAAGTAGTTCATCACAGAAATTAGTTCCAGTGATTCCTACACCAATTAGTGAGGAAGCTAATGATGATGATCATGAAACTTCAGATCAAGTTACTACTGAACCTCGTAGGTCAACCAGAGTTCATTCAGCACCAGAGTGGTACAATAACCCTGTTCTGGAAGTCATGTTACTAGACCATGATGAACCTATGAACTATGAGGAAGCGATGATGAGCCCAGATTCCACAAAATGGCTAGAGGCTATGAAATCTGAAATGGGATCCATGTATGAGAACAAAGTGTGGACTTTGGTTGACGTGCCCGATGATTGGCAAGCCATTGAAAATAAATGGATTTTTAAGAGGAAGACTGATGTCGATGGTAATGTTACTGTCTACAAAGCTCGACTTGTTGCGAAAAGGTTTTCGACAAGTTCAAGGAGTTGACTATGATGAGACCTTCTCGCCCGTAGTGATGCTTAAGTCTGTCCGAATCATGTTAGCAATTGCCGCATTTTATGATTATGAAATCTGGCAAATGGATGTCAAAGCCGCATTCCTTAATGGATATCTCAAAGAAGAGTTGTATATGATGCAACCAGATGGTTTTCTCGATCCTAAAAGTGCTAACAAAGTGTGCAAGCTCCAGCGATCCATCTATGGACTGGTCCAAGCATCTCAGAGTTGGAATATACGCTTTGATGGGGTGAAAAGCATATGGTTTTATACAGACTTATGGTGAAGCCTGTATTTACAAAAAAGTGAGTGGGAGCACTATAAAATTTCTGATAATTATATGTGAATGACATATTGTTGATCAAAAATGATGTAGTATTTTTTGGAAAGCATAAAGGATTGTTTAAAAGGAGTTTTTCGATAATAAAAACTCGGTGAAGTTGCTTACATATTGTGCACCAAGATCTATAGAGATCTATTAAGATGCTTGATAAGATTTACAATGAGTACATGCCTTAATAAGATTTTGAAGGAGTTCAAAATAGATTAGTCAAAGAAGGAGTTCTTGCCTGAGTTTTAAGGTATGAAGTTGAGTAAGACTCAAAACCCAACCACAGCAGAAGATAGAGAAAGAATGAAAGTCATTCCCTATGCCTCAGCCATAGGTTCTATAAAGTATGCCATGCTATGTACCAAACTTGTTGAGTACCTTACCATGAGTTTGGCAAGGAGGTACAATAGTGATCCAGGAGTAGATCACTGGACAATGGTCAAAATTATCCTTAGTTACTGGATGACCAAGGAAATGTTTCTCGATTATGGATGTGATAAAGAGTTCGTCGTAAAGAGTTACACCGATGCAAGATTTGTGTAACGCCCCGGACACACCCGCCGATGGTTGTTACTCCTGGCAGGATCTAGACTGGCCTCACGTATCAATACTAGTCTTTTCTGCGCACTTTGTCCTCACTCATGCGCACCCGGGAGCAACTTCCCGGTCGGTCACCCATCCTGAAACTACTCCAAGCTGAGCACGCTTAACTTTGGAGTTCTATCCGAATGGGCTCCCGGAAAAGAAGGAATTCCTTATTGATATGAGTAGTCTATCATCCCTAATAATCCAGGCTATCACATACACCCCCACTCAGAGGAACCGACGTGCTCGTCGGGCCACATGAACGTTCCCTCTTGGCACGAACGTCTGTGCATCCAGTCTGATACATGTGCCATGTCGTGTGCCACGACAGGTCACAAACGTCATGAATAACATGACCGTACACCTGTCCGCAAACATCCGTATAACCGCGATGGTCGACTCTGATACCAACTTGTAACGCTCCGGACACACCCGCCGATGGTCGTTACTCCTGGCAGGATCTAGACTGGCCTCACATATCAATACTAGTCTTTTCTGCACACTTTGTCCTCACTCGTGCGCACCCGGGAGCAACTTCCAGGTCGGTCACCCATCCTGAAACTAATCCAAGCTGAGCACGCTTAACTTTGGAGTTCTATCCGAATGGGCTCCCGGAAAAGAAGGAATTCCTTATTGATATGAGTTGTCTATCATCCCTAATAAGCCAGGCTATCACACTTTGACACTAATCCAGATGACTCTAAGTATCAATCTGGATGCGTATTAAAAGTGGGAGCAATTGGCTAGAGTAGCTCCATGCAGAGCATTGTGGACATAGAAAATTGCAAAATACATACGGATCTGAATGTAACAGACCCGCTTACTAAACTTCTCTCACGAAGCAAAACATGATCACACCTTAGTACTCTTTGGGTGTTAATAACATGTCGATGTGAACTAGATTATTGACTCTAGTAAACCCTTTGGGTGTTGGTCACATGGCGATGTGAACTATGGGTGTTATTCACATAACGATGTGAACTATCGGTATTAAATCACATGGCGATGTGAACTAGATTATTGACTCTAGTGCAAGTGGGAGACCGAAGGAAATATGCCCTAGAGGCAATAATAAAGTTGTTGTTTATATTTCCTTATTTCATAATAAATGTCTTTTATTCATACTAGAATTGTATTAACCGGAAACTTGATACATGTGTGAATACATAGACAAAACAGAGTGTCCCTAGTATGCCTATACTAGACTAGCTCGTTAACCAAAGATGGTTGTGTTTCCTAACCATAGACATGTGTTGTCATTTGATCAACGGGATCACATCATTAGGAGAATGATGTTATGAACATGACCCATCTGTTAGCTTAGCATAATGATCGTTTAGTTTTATTGTTATTGCTTTCTTCATGACTTATACATGTTCCTCTGACTATGAGATTATACAACTCTCGAATACTGGAGGAATACCTTGTGTGCTATCAAACATCACAACGTAACTGGGTGATTATAAAGATGCTCTACAGGTGTCTCCGAAGGTGTTTGTGGTGTTGGCATAGATCAAGAATATGATTTGGCACTCCGAGTGTCGGAGAGGTATCTCTGGGCCCTCTCGGTAATACACATCATAATAAGCCTTGCAAGCAAATGACTAATGAGTTAGTCACGAGACGATGTATTACGGAACGAGTAAAAAGACTTGCCGGTAACGAGATTGAACTAGGTATGATGATACCGACGATGGGATCTCGGGCAAGTAACATACCGATGACAAAGGGAACAACGTGTGTTGTTGTGCGGTTTGACTGATAAAGATCTTCGTAGAATATGTAGGGACCAATATGAGCATCCAGATTCTGCTATTGGTTATTGACCAGAGACGAGTCTCGGTCATGTCTACATAGTTCTTGAATCCGTAGGGTCAGCACGCTTAACATTTGATGACGATCGGTATTATGAGTTTATGTGTTTTGATGTATCGAAGGTTGTTCGGAGTCCCGTATGAGATCACGTACATGACGAGGAGTCTCTAAATAGTCGAGACATAAAGATTGATATATTGAACGACTATATTCGGACACCGGAAGTGTTCCGGAGAAGTTTCTGATAAAACCGGAGTGCCGGAGGGTTACCGGAACCCCCCAGGGGAACTAATGGGCCGCATGGGCCTTAGTGGAGTGAGAGAGGGACGGCTAGGGCAGGCCGCGTGCCCCCTCCCCTTGGACGATTAATGGTAGTACAAAAAACACTAGGAATAATACTAAATACATCCAGGTCAATTGACCACCTAGGGACGACTACAAGCACTGAAGCGAGACGAAGTCGCGCCGCCGTCAACACCCCTCCTTCACTGGAGCCTGGCAAAACTCGTTGTACTAGACACTTGGTAAGTCGTTGGCCCCCCACAGAACCAGCGCACAACGTTTTTTGGCCCAACTCTGTCTGGTTGGAGGTAATGCGGGCAAACAAACACACCCAACGTTTCTTAGCAAGTCTTTATTTCATTTCTATATAAAAAGCAAGTCTTCGTTTCAAAATCACGACGGAAGAGCCATGGAGAGACAATTCGGCGGAAGGCATAAATTTGATCTCAGGGTGAAACTTTTTTCACAAACTAAACTGTCTTTGAAAGTATTTCACCCAACTGACCTCTAATGTGCGCGCCTGACAGCAAGGCGGTGCATTCTACCGTGCAACGCCTAACCTTTAGACACCACACATGTGTAACTCCTAATAGCTAGAAGCTGCACTACACCGTGCAGCACCTAGTTGTTAGGAGTTGCACAATAGAATGCAGCGCCTTGTTATCGGGCGTTGCACAAAAGGATCAACGGTGTGAAATAGTTTGAAAACAGTTTAGTTTCTAAAATACTTTGGCTCTAAGGTTAAATTTATCAATTCCGCCAGACAATTCCGATACCAACATAGGCAAAGCAGTGGAAGAAACATTGGTCAGCAAGTCGGGTCCTCACGTTCCCGTCGACGACGAGGGGGCTACGGTGACTTCGTAAATTTCAAGATGATATGCCGGCTCAATCTTTTGAAGGTGCTCATAGGGATAGGGTGTGCGTGTGTGTCCACAGGGATAAGTGTATGCGTGTGTATATGAACGCTTGCGTCTGTACTGTGTTAAAAAAAAAAAGCAAGTCGGGTCCTCACGTGCGCCGCTGCCATTTGCTCACAGCCTGATCCGCGCAGACACGGCGGCGGCCGCACGAGCGTGAGGGGTCACAGGGTACTACGTTTGCCGGGCCACGCGTCGTTTCTGTAGTGGGCGCAGCCGGGAAGGGGGAGCAAAGGATCAAGCGCCGTCCACGCGCGAACCCCACCAACTCTGTGATGCCCGAAACCTACATGCACCAAATCGACCTCACTTATTACTGGGGCGCTGCGCGCTGACCCACGGATGTCAGTGACAGAAAAGGCAGCGGGTATGAATGGACTGGGTGGTTAGGTAAAGCAGGACTGATCGTTATAAAATAAAACGGGTGGACTCCGCTAGGCATGAGACTAGTCATAGTGGGGAGTAACTTACACTAGTAACATACACGTATTACTAGACTATGTTACTACCTCCATAGTGGGTAGAAACATAGATGTGGTGTCATGCAAGAGTTCATTTATTAGTCTATAGACTCAACTTGCATTGGTATGTGTGATGTTACAGTAACATAGCTAGTTACCACAAGCACTTCTCTCCTCATTAATTACATGCCACATAAGCAAAACTGTATTGGGATGTGTGATGTTACTAGCTATGTTAGACTAGTCATAGTGGGGAGTAACTTACACTAGTAACATACACGTATTACTAGACTATGTTACTACCTCCATAGTGGGTAGACAGATAGATGTGGTGTCATGCAAGAGTTCATTTATTAGTCTATAGACTCAATTTGCATTGGTATGTGTGATGTTACAGTAACATAGCTAGTTACCACAAGCACTTCTCTCCTCATTAATTACATGCCACATAAGCAAAACTGTGTTGGAATGTGTGATGTTACTAGCTATGTTACTCCCACTATGGCCAGCCTCACTCCCACTATGGCCAGCCTGATGAGCTACCGATCCTTGCCGTCCACGTGTACCCATCGGCCCCGAGTCCCGCGCCCACCACCACCATGTACGCGTACACGTATGCATGACACATGGGCCCCAGCGTAGCCAGGTTCACCTGTCAGCGAGTGCTGAAGGGAGTACGGCCAAACATGCTAACGGAGGAACGATCGTTGAGAGGAAAGGGCGCCGCAACTCACCCCGAAATCGCGAGACCAACCCGAAACCATCTTCTCTGGGTCGCCAATCGGTGGGGCCGGCGAAGCATGCCCCACATGGCAGCCAGAGTGGTGGAAGAGATGGGTGGTTTGGCCTGCCGAACGCGGATCGGTCGTATAGATTATGTGGTGCGGGATTAGCGAGCGATCGAGCTGTCCCCTACCTGTGCTGCTCTCCCTCCCTGTCTCTCCCTCTCTCTCTTGCGCGCTTGCTTTGCTTGCTTCCCTTCTCCGTGTGAGCACCAGGGGAGGAGCGCTGTGCTGAAGAAGGCTGCGCCAGCGAGAGCTTGGTGATTGGGTGCGTATTTCCCCTGCTTGTCGAGCTCCAATCTTTAATTTCTCTCTTGTCTTTCCAATAGTATTCGTTACTTCTCTTGACTTTTATTTTCTGGGTGATTCCTGCGGATTTTGTTGAATTGAGTTGTTTCGGTTGGGGAAGGGGGGCGAGGTCAAACTTGAGGTATTTCTAGTATTTTGGTATTTTAGTTTGGTTCAGCTTTGCTGTTGGCAGCTGGGTTTGGGCATATGGTGTGATTTGTGAATTATTGGCCCATAAGATGATTTTGTGAGTTCAAGCTTTGGTGTGATTTCACAAGCTCCGAATTTTCTGTCACGGTAGTATGGATCATGGCGGGAGCTTTGTACTGGGAAAGTGTACATCACAAATATCTAGAAATGGAGTTGGTGTTTGTTTGTTTGCTAGGTGGGATTAAATCTGTGGAGATATCAGTTTATCGGAGGCTGCTTGATTGGTGAATTCACTATACAATACACTCGTACAGTATATTTTCTAAATAGTGTTCTGCTAGAGAACTATACAGGCGCAGCTTCGATGATAAAAGATTCATCATAAGAATTTGTTAAAAAAATGGTCGCTCTTAATTTCTCGAGAACTACTAAAGTACTGTATTCTTGTTTCCACTACACTAGCCTTTAGATTTTCTACTGGCAATACTTTTCTCCACTAATGTATTGAGTGATATCAAATGTTTCAACAGTTGGCCTTTTCCTACCTACTGGACCTGCAGTACTTTCAACATGCTTTTTGCATATCACTGCATTAAGGATGAATAAAATGTTAAGCACCGACTGTTTAGGGACGCAGGAGTTTCATACATTCTACAAGACCACTGAAATACTGGAAGACTCGCAATCTCAAGAGATTGCATTCCACGAAGCAGCGCTGGGGTCAACGCTAGTAGGCCATCAAAATGGTAAAGTCTGCATAATTTTAATTCCGGTCTACTTGGTTAGACTCGTTTTGATCTTTTTTTTCCTCTCTCTCACTGATTTCTGGATTTTCTGCTTGGAATATACACCTGCACTGTGGCTGCATTAGAGAAGTAGTGACTCTTTCAGAAAACAAACTTCCTTGAATGATATAGAATCCTCAGGAAAGTGTTATACTACTACTTTACTGTTACACTACATTGCTTTAAAAATAGTAAATGTGTTAAATTGCAGGTGACTGAACATCGGTCTGGATGTCTGGATTAATGTAATATAGGTATATTAGATAATAAGAAATCACAAGGTAGTTTTTGTTCCTTGTTATACTTCTATAATGCACGAGTGTATCTAGCATTAACCTCTATACTCTGGCTGCTAAACAATAAACACAACTGCTAAGTTCCAAGTCTATGTAACAAACCTTCTGTAGAAATGAAATACTGCAAGCGATAAGAGGTTGTTGCTTATGTTGTGTGCTGAGCTCAAAGATAAGAATGTTCATATATATGTCCGTCTCTCCCCAGCATCAAGTTGTCAAATTTATTTTCTGTTTTAGAAAGCCCAGATATTTCATTGCTCTATAATTAAACTTTAGGATATGCATATGGCGTTATTGATACCATTAATTAGTTGCATATGGACGTATGGATCTCTCAAAGACAAAGTGAGTTCATGAGTTGCAATTTAATTGTTATTATTATTTGCAGTCCGCTCTACTGCCGAAGTGCTGCAATTTAAATTTTTTTTTTTGTTTGCAGTCCACTCCACTGCTGCAGTATCAGACATTGGAATGGCTGAAGTCAGCTTGTTGCATGGTGAATCTGACACATCAGCTACCGGTTTACTGCCGGTGTCATTCTTGTCATGCAGTCCTAGATCTATGGTGATTAATCTTCTAGTTCGTTTAATAAAATTTAATTCCTGATAAAAAAACATACTTCCGTTTCTGGTCTCTGATAAGAAAATCGCATATCATAACTTATCATTATTTGTTGATTTCCTCTATTTCTCAGAAGCAACTACTTAGGTTCATATCTTCTTTTAGATAATGCGTAGACTCATATATGGCATTGTGGTCCTATTGAAAAAGTATGCCGATCTAGGACCCATGCCAGTTGTAAGGATTATCAGCTAATTGCCACAGCGGTTGGTTTTGCATCTTGTAGCAACTTCACTCAAAAATTATCTTTGGAATTTATGTGTTAGTTTTACTTTGGAATTAGATGAATCTTAGTTGTTCTTTTACCTTCATGTTAATAGTATGTACTCCCTCCGTTCCTAAATGTAAGTCTTTTTAGACATTCCAAATGGAATACAACATACGGATGCATGTAGACATATTTTAGAGTGTGGATTCACCCATTTTGCTTCGTATGTAGTCATTTGGTGAAATCTCTAGAAAGACTTATATTTGGGAACGGAGGGAGTACTATCTTATTTCTCTTAATAGTCATTACTGCATACAATTGTCACAAGTTAAATATTAAATACTGTTGAGCTGATAAAAAAAATCAATATATGTTCTGCTTATATTACATTGGGAAATCAAGAATGCAGTGGGTTAAATTTTTCGAAGCCAATTATATGTTTGGAATTATAAATTAAGGAACTATAAACCTGTAACATGTGATGAAGTGATGAAACCATAACAATTCAGTAACTGGGACTGGAAATAACAAACCCATTCTCCTTAGCTGTGGTTGTTCTCTGCAATCTGCTTAGACACTATGAGCTATCTCAGTTTAAGTTACTTAGACAATGATTATCAGCTACCTCTGTAAAATCTAACAAAACGATTCCAGCTTTGATTTATTTATTCATTTCATTTACCTAGAAATACTGCTACTTATGTCAAGTTATGAATTCTGCAGTATGGATTTTTTTTTTGAAACAAATTCTGCAGTATGGATTATTCAACTACTACTTAATATTTGTAGGTTCCAATATCAGTTCCGTCATCATCTGGCCTTGAAACCATCCTAACACCTAATCCAATGTACAGTGATATTCAGTTGAAAGATGTGAACTACAATGCTACAGGTAATATGGCTTGACTTTCAACTCTTCCAATGTTTTAAGCTGCTAACTTACTGTAGTATTTTAATTTTAGGTTTCATATTTCAGCCTTTCCAGTGTTGTATTGGACTATATGTTGCTCAAGTATATACGTATTTAGCTGCTTGCCGTTATCATGTTATCCAGTTCTTTATCTCACTATGTGGTATCTGAATGTGCTGATCTTCTCCTTATTCTGCCATCGCAGCAATGGAGGAAAGCACCGAGTTCCTTCAGCTGATTCTTAGTGGCAATGATGAAAGCTACAATACTTCAAGCGAACTGCAAGTTTGGGATGTTCTGGACTTCTACTTCTCAGAAAGTTTTTCTGATGTACAATTTGATAGTATAATGGGTTTTACAAGTGATGTCAGTACTTCCTCTCATGATTATATGAATATTGCTGACTTGGTAGAGCGGCCTGTGGCACTCCTGTCTCTCAATGAGACAGAGGAACCAAATAATGCAGCCAGTAAGGCTCTGGTCGACCACAGTAGAATGGACCCAGATGACACGTCCTTGTACCTTCAAATGAAACCACCAGATTCAGAAACCGAAAGTACTTCTGCCTCTCAGGATGTGATAGGAATTGAGTATGTTGATGAAAAGCTTCATTCTAGAGGTCTGCCTGATTTAATGGATGTTGACTCATCCAATCGTCTACGAAAATCACCAGTGAGAACAAAGCATGTCACTCTTGTGCTTGATTTGGATGGTAAGCAGGCAATGTGTTCACATCATTCAATTATACTTCTGAAGTTTTCTTTCTTCTAGTAACTGTGACTTAGGAAGCAAAGTTCATAGATATTGAGACTACATCGTCTGGAATTAAACCATGGGGATTTGATTATGCTCTCCTATGATTAGGATTGTTCAAAGCAATCCCCGCAAGCCCTATCAATATGTTGGATAAAATGGATCCAAATTTCTGTTTCCTTTGAAATCTTTGATCATCCAGTTGACGGTGAATGCTTTTTTTTCTGTGTGGTGTCATAAATTTTCACTTTTTCTAGGTCATGTATTAGCGCATTATCTTTTGCATTGCAAAATTCAGTTGTGATGTCATTCTTACTATGATTGCTAAAAAAATTAAGATGGTTTAACAATTTTTCATATGCAGAGACTCTTGTCCATTCAACATTGGATCACTGTGACGTATCTGATTTCAGCATTCAAGTTTTCTTCAATATGAAAGATCATACAGTCTATGTGAGACAAAGGCCCCACCTGGAAATGTTCCTTGAGAAGGTAGCTCAGATGTTTGAGCTTGTCATTTTCACAGCTAGTCAGAGAATCTATGCTGAGCAGATAATAGATAGGCTTGACCCTGATGGGAAATTGATCTCGCAACGAATTTATCGTGAGTCATGTATATTCTCTGATGGCAGCTATACAAAAGACCTGACAATTCTAGGAGTCCACTTGGCAAAAGTTGCTATAATTGACAATACGCCACAGGTAACATTCCTTCCAAAATACTCCCTCTGTCCCATTATATAAGAGCGTTTTTGCCACTACATTGGTCTCAAAAACGTTTTTATATTATGGGATGGAGTATGTTTTATCTCGACAGGTAGAAATGTTTTTCCTTTGAAAATGTTGGCTAAAGGGGGAAGGATCCCTCCTTAACTGCCCACTGTATAGAACTAGAAGTGTGACCTCTCTTGAACACTCTTATGGATGCATTATAGTTGAAACCTCTCTTGTTTCAGGTTTTCCAGTTGCAAGTCGATAATGGTATCCCGATAAAGAGCTGGTTTGACGACCCCGCGGACCAGGAATTGGTTGAGTTACTCCCGTTCCTCGAGACCCTTGTTGACGCGGAGGACGTAAGGCCACTAATCTCAAAGACTTTTCACGGCACCATCCAGCAGGATTAGACTTAAGGTGCATCATTGTATGCACTGAGCCTGAGCCTGCCAGTGCCAGCGAACTCCATCTTGGGAAGTTAGGTATAGGATCAGCATTCACCATTTATGTTATGTTGGCTGTTACAGATAGCAAGCATAAACTGCATGTCCCCATGGCTTGTATACGTAGTATTGCTCGGGTTTTCTGTGTGGCAGGTCTGTGTACATAAATTATACTAGTATTGAATAAAGTGATCTGAATCCAGTTTTGCTCAAAGGCCTCACTGTTATTATTTCTGTTCTTCGTTATTACTCCATGCCGTTGTGAAGCGTTCTCTTCACCACCATCAAAATGCTTCCCAGCAAAGAAAGGGGCAGCGAGCTAAGACTAAGGACCGTACTCTTGGCGACGAAAACTCAGGGTTTGCGCAACATTGCGTCTGAGCGAGCTAAGATGAAATTGCCGTTTTCACCCAAAGGGCAAACGGGAAATGATCATCTGAGTTTGCCATATATAGAACCGGTGGCCACTGATTCGACTACGTGGTGGCAATTATCACCTGGAGCAACAGTGTGCTTTATAAGTTTATATATATCTTTCTGAAGTTGCACATTGATGACAAACATCTCTATACAACAGAAAACGGGTTAGCAATTCCTTCCTTTCCCTTCTGTCTCCTCGCCCAAGAAAATGTAACCGGCGCCTAAATAGCTCAGATTACAAGCCACTGGACTGACTACCCACCCCCATCCAGTGTGCACACAGGCAGATACAACAAGCTGATGGCCCGAAACAGAACGAAGAGCTTCACACGCTTCCAGATCAGACAGCAAAGATGAGCATCAAACCCTGGGCTGCCCTGCGCTGTAAACCTTGCGGCATCCCCACCCAAGCTTGATCCGCCACTTCGTTTCTCGCTGTTTCGTTCGCCACCAGCCGCCTTCCAGGAAGGCATGTCGGATGTGCCTGATTGGCCACTAATACATCTGCGACATGCCGTAGGGAACGACGCCGACCTTTCTGTGACCGCTTGCCGCCACTCCTGTTGTAGTTGGAGCCATGCCATTAAGGGATCTCGTGTATAGGTTTGATTCTGCTGATAGCCTATCAGAAGAACCCCTTTTCGGCCCTGCTGACTGATGGAAGGGAGGTGCTCTCATGTCCAGAGCAACATCAGGCACAGTTGAACTGTTTGCGCAAGCATAAGCCTGCTGGTGCAGCGTATACATTTCGGCCTGCGATGGCTCTGAGCAAGCTGACTTTGCCGGTGTCTGATAATAACCGTATATTTGCGGGATTTGTTGTTGGGGAGGATAACCTGAGCTCATTGCTGCCACTCTTCTTGGGTCATATGTATCCTTCATGCCACCATTTTCGTAAGGCAGAACTGGACCAACAACCCTTCCTGGTCTTGCTGTATCATTGACAAGCATTATACGATTAGATTAAAACTAGTACCAGCTAAGCACGGATATCAAGCATGGACTAGAAAGCACCTGTTGGCACTCTTTGTGGAGCCTGTGAGGTTCTCTGGGCATTGCCAGAATATTTTTCTGAATCTCGATGATTTTTGTAAGACTCGTCAGGCGAAGGCTTATCCCTTGATGGGCCAATACGGGGTTGTTCCTTGCCATGAATTGGAGCTGAGTGAACAATAGTAGACCTGTAAAAACGTTAACAAATGGTTTATGAATCAATTCGCAAGAACTAAAGGCCCATTCGGTTTCACTCTGCTCCACGCTCCGCTCTGGGAGCGGACCGAGCTGTAGCTCAAAATTTTGGAGCGAGCCAACAGCCACTCCGCAGATTCTAGGAGCTGGTGGATTTCCGAACGGGCCCTAAATGTCCAGCAAGGTAGACTGCGAGAGAATCAGTACATCCTGCATCAATGTGCACTAATCAACTATCAGGATGTTTGTACCAT